>JAHLJT010000631.1:2311490-2911490 GCA_031308135.1 Acheta domesticus
CCGTCTCGCCAATGTAACTATGGCCGCGCAGCTGCATGGGATCTCGTATATCCCCTGATGACATAATAAGGGGAGGGAACGCGATCTTTCACGCGTACAAGCTTTTTGCCCAAGTTTTTTCCTGGGCTTTGGTAGGCCGTCTTTCTAACGGCTCATCCTTGCCAATCTTATCGGTAACACCTCGTATATACGGTAGAGTGGCTATAGTTCGGTTGGTATTGTCACACTACTAGGTGTGGTGATATCGACCGTGTTGGAAGTGGTCGTAGCCTGCCGTACCGCTTGGTTGGCAGCGCTAGCGCTGTAATCCGTTAGCTCGAAATGTGGTCTTTAGGAGCTCCATTCAGAGTTCCAACGATTCCTTATCACACACATCTAATTGCTCTGATGGCTCAGAGTTTTCAAACCCCCCGTTTAGTTGCCGGGTGATGGTGAGAGCCGGCATGCAAATAACGGTTTGTATGAGTGGGTTACGGTAAACACTGTGTCCTAGTCTGCCGTTCGCTTTCCGACTCACCAGCACGTCAAGGAAAGGTAATTTTCCCTCATTTTCCACCTCCATCGTAAACTTAATCTTAGGGTGTGTGTTGTTAAGGTGCTGGAGGAAGTCAGCTAAGGTGTGAGGACCGTGGGGCCACACTACTAGTGTATCGTCCACGTACCGGAGCCAAAACAGTTGGTTTTAGTGGGGCATTCTCCAGGGCTCCGTTTCAAAGGCCTCCATAAACAGGTTAGCCACAACTGGAGAGAGGGGAGAACCCATGGCCGCTCCTTCAACTTGAGCATATAATTGCTCTCGGTATTGGAAGAAAGTGGACGTGAGACAGAACTCAGCTAAGTCGGGCCCATTCCGACGTGAGCCCACGGGAGCAAAAGTTTTCTGCGTATGACAGTGGCCGCCTCGTCCACTGGAACCATAGTGAACAAGGACGTGACATCGAAGCTGACGAGGATGTCCGAGTCATTTATGCGGAGCTCCTTAAGAATGTCAATAAGGTGGGCCGAATTCCTGACCGCTGACTTGATGTCGTCAGTCAAAGGCTGCAGTTTATCGGTCACATAGCGGGCAAGAGGGTGGGTGGGGGAGTTAATAGCGCTCACAATGGGGCGCAGTGGCACGTCGGGCTTATGTATCTTAGGAAGACCATAAAGCCTAGGAATACAGTGGTTGCCACGTTTTAACCTAGGTTTGGCCTCCGACTCTATAGCAGCCGAGTTGTTGATCCGTGCCGCGACCTCTCCCCTCAGCTTACGAACGGGATTACTTTGCAGAACAGTATAGGCCTGATCTGTCAGCAACGCCTCAACTTTAGAATGGTAGTCAATAGTTTTCATGACCACCGTGGCATTGCCTTTATCTGCCGGTACTACAACGATGTCCTCACGCTTACGTAGTTCGCGCAACGCTAAACGCTCCTCGCGTGGCAAATTACTACGTGGCAATTTAGAATGGGCCAGAAAACGAGCCGATTCTCTGCGTATGTAGTCAGCCTGGTCGGCAGGCAGTTTTGAAACCGCGTTTTCCACCCCTGCCACGATATCCGCGGTAGGAACGCGGTCGGGCACGGGGGCGAAATTGAGGCCTTTACTCAATACAGACACAGTAGCCTGGTTCAACTGTTCGTCAGTTAGGTTGACGACAGTACTCGTCAAGCCAACCCTACAGGCCTCAGGATGTTGTTTGGCCTTTAGTTTGTCGAATTTCCGAATTTGCTTACATCTAGATTTATCAAATACACTTTCCGCGGCTTCAGCCGAAACCGTATCAAGTGTGATAAAATCAGGTACACTAAGACAACATGCAAGCTTTAAATGAATATTAAGCAACTTACGTTCGATGTTAGAGAGTTGCATCCTGGTATCGCGGATCCTCTCACGCAGGAGGGCAAAACCCGTTCTACGGAGAATCCGCAATGCTGCCTGGGTCTGAGTCTGGTGACGGATTTCGAGAAAGGACGGCAGAACGTCCTCATCTCTGCACCGTTGGAGGAAAGCGAGCTGACTCAGCTTTCGTTTCCGTTTATCACGCAATGTAGTGAACTCACGAGTGAGTTTAAATATTTCCTCCCCGTAGAGGTTGGTCAAATGAGAGCGTAGGCTTCCGCGGCCGGAGTCAATATTAAGTTGGCTGTCCGGGTGACGCCGCGTCCATGGCAAAGGTGCCGACGTTTCGGTCGCCATTCTGCGACCTTCCTCAGGGCGTAATGCACGGAGCTGTACTGTGCACGGGTTAATATAGGGCTACGTTCCCCTTCTACCTGTGTACCGGTTGGCCGGGTGGTCGGCCAATGCGGAGAGAGTGCACCGGCCAATCAGGGCCGGGCTCTCCGCGGTGCGCTGTTGACGGACGGCGCTCCGTCCGTTGCCGGACGTAGGGGAGCAGCTAGGACCGCGTCCGTTCGAGACCGGACGTCCTGGTAAAAATAGGTGTTTCCAGGCATCGTGAAGACGAATGCCTTGGTCAGCATTAAGATTATGCGGGTGTTTAATTATTTCCACCGCCTCTTTTACCCTCCTCGTACCCCAGCGGTCTTCTCTGGCTAAGAGGCGAGTGTCATCAAATAAGATGGCATGGCCAGTTTTCCATGCGTGCAATGCTATGGCCGATTTATTCGTATTATTGTATTTATAATGACGAATATGTTCCCGGAGGCGTTCATCTACTGTGCGTCCCGTCTCGCCAATGTAACTATGGCCGCAGCTGCATGGGATCTCGTATACCCCTGATGACATAAGGGGAGGGACGCGATCTTTCACGCGTACAAGCTTTTGCCCAAGTTTTTCCTGGGCTTTGTAGGCCGTCTTTATTTCAAAACTGCCTGCCGACCAGGCTGACTACATACGCAGAGAATCGGCTCGTTTTCTGGCCCATTCTAAATTGCCACGTAGTAATTTGCCACGCGAGGAGCGTTTAGCGTTGCGCGAACTACGTAAGCGTGAGGACATCGTTGTAGTACCGGCAGATAAAGGCAATGCCACGGTGGTCATGAAAACTATTGACTACCATTCTAAAGTTGAGGCGTTGCTGACAGATCAGGCCTATACTGTTCTGCAAAGTAATCCCGTTCGTAAGCTGAGGGGAGAGGTCGCGGCACGGATCAACAACTCGGCTGCTATAGAGTCGGAGGCCAAACCTAGGTTAAAACGTGGCAACCACTGTATTCCTAGGCTTTATGGTCTTCCTAAGATACATAAGCCCGACGTGCCACTGCGCCCCATTGTGAGCGCTATTAACTCCCCCACCCACCCTCTTGCCCGCTATGTGACCGATAAACTGCAGCCTTTGACTGACGACATCAAGTCAGCGGTCAAGAATTCGGCCCACCTTATTGACATTCTTAAGGAGCTCCGCATAAATGACTCGGACATCCTCGTCAGCTTCGATGTCACGTCCTTGTTCACTATGGTTCCAGTGGACGAGGCGGCCACTGTCATACGCAGAAAACTTTGCTCCCGTGGGCTCACGTCGGAATGGGCCGACTTAGCTGAGTTCTGTCTCACGTCCACTTTCTTCCAATACCGAGAGCAATTATATGCTCAAGTTGAAGGAGCGGCCATGGGTTCTCCCCTCTCTCCAGTTGTGGCTAACCTGTTTATGGAGGCCTTTGAAACGGAGGCCCTGGAGAATGCCCCACTAAAACCAACTGTTTGGCTCCGGTACGTGGACGATACACTAGTAGTGTGGCCCCACGGTCCTCACACCTTAGCTGACTTCCTCCAGCACCTTAACAACACACACCCTAAGATTAAGTTTACGATGGAGGTGGAAAATGAGGGAAAATTACCTTTCCTTGACGTGCTGGTGAGTCGGAAAGCGAACGGCAGACTAGGACACAGTGTTTACCGTAAACCCACTCATACAAACCGTTATTTGCATGCCGGCTCTCACCATCACCCGGCAACTAAACGGGGGGTTTTGAAAACTCTGGCCATCAGAGCAATTAGAGTGTGTGATAAGGAATCGTTGGACTCTGAAATGGAGCTCCTAAAGACCACATTTCGAGCTAACGGATACAGCGCTAGCGCTGCCAACCAAGCGGTACGGCAGGCTACGACCACTTCCAACACGGTCGATATCACCACACCTAGTGACAATACCAACCGAACTATAGCCACTCTACCGTATATACGAGGTGTCACCGATAAGATTGGCAAGCTATTGAGCCGCTTTGATATAAAGACGGCCTACAAAGCCCAGGAAAAACTTGGGCAAAAGCTTGTACGCGTGAAAGATCGCGTCCCTCCCCTTATGTCATCAGGGGTATACGAGATCCCATGCAGCTGCGGCCATAGTTACATTGGCGAGACGGGACGCACAGTAGATGAACGCCTCCGGGAACATATTCGTCATTATAAATACAATAATACGAATAAATCGGCCATAGCATTGCACGCATGGAAAACTGGCCATGCCATCTTATTTGATGACACTCGCCTCTTAGCCAGAGAAGACCGCTGGGGTACGAGGAGGGTAAAAGAGGCGGTGGAAATAATTAAACACCCGCATAATCTTAATGCTGACCAAGGCATTCGTCTTCACGATGCCTGGAAACACCTATTTTACCAGGACGTCCGGTCTCGAACGGACGCGGTCCTAGCTGCTCCCCTACGTCCGGCAACGGACGGAGCGCCGTCCGTCAACAGCGCACCGCGGAGAGCCCGGCCCTGATTGGCCGGTGCACTCTCTCCGCATTGGCCGACCACCCGGCCAACCGGTACACAGGTAGAAGGGGAACGTAGCCCTATATTAACCCGTGCACAGTACAGCTCCGTGCATTACGCCCTGAGGAAGGTCGCAGAATGGCGACCGAAACGTCGGCACCTTTGCCATGGACGCGGCGTCACCCGGACAGCCAACTTAATAATATTTCCTCTTCCTGTTCAGTTTCTGTTCAATTTCTGTTCTTGTTCTGTTTCTGTTCCTGATCTCTTTCGGTTCTGTATTTGTCCCTGTTCTGTTTCTGATCCTGTTCTTTTCCTGTTCCTGTTTTGTTCTTCTTCCTTTTCTGTTTCTGTTTTCATACCGTTCCTTTTCTGTTTCTGTTTTCATAGTGATCCTGTACTGTCCCTTCTCTGTTTCCTTTCTGTTTCTGTTCCTGTTCACTTTCTGTTCTTGTTATATTATTTTTTGTTGTTTCTCTTCCTGTTCCGTTTTTGTTCCTTGTCCTGTTCTGATTATATTCTAGTTGTGTTCGTGTTTCGATTCTGTTGCTGTTCCGGTTCTGTTGCTTTTCCGTTTCTGTTCTTGTTCCGTTTCTCTTGTAGTTCCGTTTCTGTTCCTGTTCCGTTTCAATTTCTGTTTCGTTTCAGTTCCTGTTCCGTTTCTGTTTAAGTGGATTCCCTTCTTGTCTGGGCGGTTCCCCTACTTGATCCACATGCTTGAGCGGATCCCCTAGTTAATGCATTTGCATACCCTGCTTGATCGACATCGACTTTCTTGAGAGTATTTTCTACTTGATGACCTGACTGATATCAGCGGATTCCCTACTTAATTGACTTGTTTCAATGGATCTCCTACTTGACCGACTGCCTTGAGTGGATCCCCTATTTAATCGACAAGCTTAAGCAAATCCCCTACTTGCTCGTCTTGTTAGAGCGGATACCCTACTTTATCGACTGGTTAGTGCGGATCCCTTACTTGATAGATTTGTTTGAATGGATCCCCTACTTGATTTCCTTGAGTGGATCCCCTATTTAGTCGATTTGCTTGATCGCCTTACATAATTGACTAGCTTGAGTGGTTGTCCTAGTTGATAAAATTCCCTGGTGTTATGTTTCACATATGCTTTGTCTATTATTAATCTGTAAATATAAGATCTGTCAAGTCGTGGCCATGAAAATTAACATTGTAAGAAGGTCAAACAGGCTTCATTGATTCAATAATTATTTATGATGAATGATTAATTTATTATATTTTTATCAATTGATATTTATTTATTTTCTCTTGCTTTCATTACATCTTTTATAAATCAATGTTGCTTTTTTGGATTTTGTTCTATCTGGTGTTTATTATAATGTTAATATAAATTGTAAACTATGTATTAATTATCTCAGCTATCACTAAGTTCTGTGACAGTTTTATAAATATGATTGCATTATGGATGAAAGAAGTGGAACATAGAGGGCTCTGCCAGCTTGCATAACACCTCCTAGTAGTGGTTGATTATCTCGAGCCATAAGATCTTTGAGGTACGGCTATCGATTATAGTCCAAAAATCCGCTACCCTCTCATGAGGGCACTTTTTCTGAAGCTATATTAGGCGATTTTACACCACCGAGCGTTGCTCATTTGCGGACAGCCAATTAAGAGATTTCCTACTTGATCGACTTGTTTGAATGAATCTACTACTATATCGATTTCCTTGAGTGGATCCCATACTTCATCGACTTGAGTGCATCCCCTAATTATACGACATGCTTAAGCGCATCATCTTAATCGACTTGCATGTGCGGATTCCCTACTTGATCGACTTCCTTGAAAATTTCCTAATTGATCGACTTGTTTGAGGAGATTTCGTACTTGATCGATTTGTTTGAATGAATCTTCTACTATATCGATTTTCTTCAGCGGATCCCCTACTTCATCGACTTGCCTAAAAGCATTTCCTAATTGATCAAGTTGTTTGAGATTTCCTACTTGATTAATTTGTTTGCATGAATCTTCTACAATATCGGTTTCCTTGTGTGAATCCCCCATTTGATCGAGTTACTTGAGTGGTTCCCCTCTTGATCGATGTGCTTGAGGGGATCGTCAAGTTAATCGAATAGCATGTGCGGATACCCTACTTGATCAAGTATCTTGAATGCATTTCCTGATTGATCGACTTGTTTGAGAAGATTTCCTACTTGATCGATTTGTTTGAATATTTTACTATATCGATTTTCTTGAGAGGATCCCCTACATATCTGACTTACTTGAGTGGATCGCCTACTTGGTCGACATGCTAGAGCGGATCATCTACTTTTTCGATTTGCATGTGTGGATCCCCTACTTGATCGACTTGCTTAAAAGCATTTCCTAATTAATCGAGTTGATGGGGAGATTTTCTACTTGATCGATTTGTTTGAATGAATCTTCTACTATATCGATTTCCTTGAGTGGATATCCTACTTGATCGACTTCAGTGGATTCCCTACTTGATCGACATGTTAGAGGATATCATCTACTTAATCGACTTGCTTGAGTAGATCCCTTTCTTAATAGACTTGCTTGACAGCATTTTCTTTATTGATGGACTTGTCAGAACTGATTTCCTCCTTATCGACTTGTTTGAATGGATCTTGTACATGATAGACTTTCTTGACTGGGACTCTTTTCTTAATCGTTTTGCTTGAGTGGGTCTCTTAGATGATCGACATGCTTCAGCAGATCCTCTGACTGTTCGACTGGTTTCAGTGGATTACCTTTTTCATCAACTTGCTTGAATGGATCCCCATCTTGTTCGAGTTCCTTGAGTGGATCCTCTTCTTGATCCTTGTCTGGTGCTTGAGCGAATCATCTACATAATCGACTTGCAAGTGTGGATCCCCTACTAGATCGACTTCCTTGAAAGCATTTCCTAATATATCGATTTCCTACTTGATCGATTTGTTTTAATGAATCTTCTACTATATCGATTTCCTTGAGTGGATCCCCTACTAGATCAACTTACTTGAATGGATCCCCTTGTTAATCGACTTGCTTGAGAGTATTTCGTTATTGATGGACTTGTTAGAGCTGTTTACCTCCTTATCAACTTTTTTGTATGGCTCTTTTATACGATCGACTTTTTTGACAGGGTCCCTTTCTTTAATCGTCTTGCTTCAGTGGATCTCCTAGATGATCGACATGCTCCAGCAGATTCTCTAGCTGTTCGACTGGCTTGAGTGGATTACCAATTTGATCGACTTGCTTGAATGGATCTCCAAATTGATCGACATGCTTGAGTGGGTCCCTAACTTGATCGACTTGTTAGGCCGAATCCCTTATTTGATCGTCTTCTTTGAGAGGATTCCCTACATGATCGGCTTTTTTCTATGGATCCCTTACTTGATCAACTTGTTTTGATTCGCTCCCTTTCATGAAACACTTGTTTTGTTTCGTTTGTTTGGTTTTGTAGTTTTCTTTTTGTTTTGTTGTTTTGGTTATTTTTGTTCCGTGTCTGGTCCTCTTCCGTTTCCGTTTGTTTTCTGATCGTGTTGTATTTTGTTACTGTTTCGTTTCTGTTCCTATACAACTTTTTCCGGTTCCGTTACTGTTCCTGTTCCCTTTTTTATTTCTGCTCCTTTCCTGTTCTTTTTCTGTTCCTGTTTTATTTCTTTCCTGTTCTGTTTTTGTTTCTGTTTCGTTTCTCTTTCTGTTTTTTATGTTTTATTTCCGTTTCTGTTTCGTTTCTATTGCTGTGCCGTTTCGTCTCCTGTTTTGTTTTGGTTCGTATTCTTTCTCTGTTCCAGTTCCGTTTGTGTTCCGGTTCTGGTCCTTTCCTGTTACGGTTCTGTTCCTATTCCAGTTCTGTTTCTGTTCCGTTTCTGCTTTTGTTCCGGTACTGTTCCTGCAGCTGTTCTGTTCCTGTTCTGGATTTGTTCGTGTACAATTTAGTTTTTAGTTCCCGTTTTGGTCTACTTTTTTGTTTCTGTTCTGATTCAGTTCCTGTCCCGTTTCTGTTTGAGCGGATAATCTACTTAATCGACTTCCATGTGTGGATCCCGTACTTGATCGACTTGCTTGAAAGCATCTCCTAATTGATCGATTTGTTAGAGATTTCCTCAAGTCGATCATGTAGGGAATCCTATCAAGAAGACGATCAAATAAGAGATTCGCCCTAACAAGTCGATCACATTAGGGATCCACTCAAGCAAGTCTATCAAAATGGTAATCCACTCAAGCCAGTCGAACAGCGAGAGGATCTGCTCAATCATGTCGATCATCTAGGAGATCCACTCAAGCAAGACGATTAAAGAAAGGAACCCAGTCAAGAAAGTCGATCATGTAAAAGATCCGCTCAAACAAGTTGATAAGCAGGGAATCAGTAATTACAAGTCCATCAATAAGGAAATACTCTCAAGCAAGTCGATTAACAAGGGGATCCACTCAAGCAAGTTGATTAAGTTGATGATCCGCTCAAGCATGTCGATGAAGTAGGGGATCTACTAAAAAGTCGATATACTAGAAGATTCATTCAAAGAAATCGATAAAGAAGGAAATCTCATCAAACAAGTCGATCAATTAAGAAATGCTTTCAAGCAAAACGATCAAGTAGGGGATCCACATATGCAAGTCGATAAGTAGATGATCCGCTCAAGCATGTCGACCATGTAGGGGATCCACTCAAGTAAGTCGGTCAAGTAGGGGATCCGCACAAGGAAACCGATATAATAAAATTCGTAATCATTCAAACAAATTGATAAAATAGGAAATCTCAAACAACTCGATCGAATAGGAAATGCTTTTAAGCAAGTCGATCAAGTAGGGTATCTACGCTAGTAAGTCGATCAAGTAGGGGATCCACACAAGAAAATCGATATAGTAGAAGATGCATTCAAAATTAATCGATCAAGTTGGAAATCTCAAACAAGTTGATAAATCAGGAAATGCTTTCAAGATAGTCGATCAAGTAGGGTATCCGCAGATGCAAGTCGATTAAGTTGATGATATGCTCAAGCATGTCGATCAAGTGGGGGATCCACTCAAGTCGATCAAGGAGAGGATCCACACAAGGAAATCGATTAAGTAGATGATCCGCTCAAACATGTCGATCAAGTAGGAGATCCACTCAAACAGAAACGGGACAGGAACTGAATCAGAACAGAAACAAAAAAGGAAGTAGACCGTACGGTTAATTCCGTCATTAAGAGTTGTGTTCTCTGCTTTAGGGCAAAACCTCAAAATGTGCAGCAATTAATGGCGCCTTTGCTTTCATGTAGGGTCGATGCCACCCTCCCCTTCCTGAAAAAAGTCTTAATTACGCTGGCCCCATTTTAGCGAACCTAGTTCCTTGCGCTAAAGAGCCTGAGAAAGTTTATATATTGATTTTAACATGTATGGCCACCCGCTTCATTCTCTTAGAGCTCGCGACAGAGTTCCGCGACAGCTGATAGTTTCTTGCTGGCGCTTTGCCGCTTTGTACCCAGACGCGGCAAACCCAAAGTTCTTTATAACGACAACGCCGAAACTTGTAAAGGCGCACAGCGTAAAATCGCTGAGTGGGTGGGCCAAGAGAATAAAATCCCTCACTATTCTCCGCAACACGGACGAGTCTGGGAACGCATGGTCAAATGAGTAAAACAGCGATGAAGACGACAAAGATGAAGCTGCTCACGGTTGAAAAACTTTCGACTTTGTTAATAGAAATTGAAACCATCCTCAATTCTAAGTCTCTATGCTCTGTTACAGATGATCCAGTCTCACTTGAAGAGCTAACGCCTGCTCACTTTCTTATACCGCCTACTAAGAGCCTGACCGTCTTCCAGGCTATCCAAGCGCAGAGGGCTTTGTTTTGGAAGCGCTGAAGTACAGAGTATCTCGCCCAGCTTCAGACGAGGGCGAAATGAAGGACTGACAGCCCGCAGCTCAAAGTCGGACAGCTGTCAACAAAACTGATGGCTTGTCTCCGCTCGGGCGGCCCCTGGGCAAAGTAATTGATTGCCCGGGCGCGACTATCGAGTGAGGGTGGTTAAACTTAAGACCGCTAATAAGGTAGTGACCAGAACATTGCCAAAAATCTGCCCTCTACCACTGGCGGCCGACTGCCCTCTACCTCTGTGTCGCATTCCATCTCCATCGTTTAGACGTTTTCTGTAGACAGCGAGTGCCTTCACAGAAGTGTCTACACACTTCTCCTCAGCCACTCTCCCCCCTCAAATGTCATATTTCAGGACAGGAAGATATCTTCAAGAAGCTTAAACAACTGTTATTTAATTTGTATTAATTTGTATTCAATCAGTTCAACATCTGTTTGTAAAATACTTTTATAAGCAAGCCACCAAAGCAAGCCTGAAATATGATCGAAGATAACACCTAATATATTATTTTATTTTGACTCAAGATCAAGTATTGTACAATTAGAATAAGTTCATTAGAATAAGGTGTTAATGTGCTTTGTGTGGCCACACAAAAATGCTTTGTAACTATGTGTTATTTATAAGTTTCCATATAAATTTACATTTCTCTGCGTATTTTTTAATATTGAATATGATATTTAATTTTTTAGATTTTAAAATCTTCATAACTTTTTAATGCAGCCCTCAAATTGCTTGGATTATATGTCAAAATACTCAGACAATATTGTAAATTTAAGAATTGATTATAAACACCAAAGGTATAGCCTCTGGAATTTAAAAAATGATAAAACCATTAATTATTTCATACCGTGTATTTCTTGAGTATAGTTCCTCTGGCTGCTCCTGGATAGCGATTCAATCGGGGGCTTTCACTCCGGTGAAGATTTGTAAGTTCCTCACGGAACATTTAAATGTTTATCTTTGAAAGCACCAGATTTGTCATTTTGTGTAAGCTCACGAGAACTCCGCTTCAGAAAGTAGTTCGTGCGGAGGTTCACTATGTTCATGAAAGTATAAAACGGGGCCGAGTGCTCCATTGTATTGCTACTTGTTCGTAATAGCCGTAAGATGTAAACGTTTACGCAAACGCAACTTGTGCGCAAACGTTTGTCATGTTTGGTGTTTAATTCTGAATTGTTTACGACAAGTTAGCCCGGCCTGCGGGTCGTTAGTTTTATGTAACGTAAATGTAAATGTGATCTCTCACTATGTGTCCAAGTTGGGCTTTAATGTATTGTGTATTGGCAATGGTATTCTATGTCTCATGTTGTTTTGTGTTGCTATAATCTAATGATGTTTTTGCTACGTTGACAGCCTGGCCGCTTCTCACGTTTCTACGTGATTTTATATGGTGCTTCTGCACAGAATGTAAAGTCGTATCGCTGCACACGCACTAGAGAGGTCACGTCGGCATACGTGGCTCTCATATGAAGTCGCCGCTCGGCGCATTCGGGTGTCAGTAGGCCTAACTGCATTGGTCGGATTAGGCGGGGCACTCAACGTGGAGCTGTCTTGTAATTGTTACAGGTAAAGTGGCAGTTTGCTTGGCCCGTACGGCTTCGCAGTGGTCACATCAAGCAAGTCTGTCCATTGTTCGGCTCCGTGGCAGACACAAGGGTCTGTTGAGCCAAAGGTCAGGCTGGTTGTTGTAATTTCTGTAAGTCAGCGCCTTCGCAGGAAGAGCGGGCATTGTGACCCGCAGCGACGCCTGCGAGGTTAAGATTGCATTGAATGTTGCCTCAAGGGTTAACACATGATGTAGCAACAGCAAACCATTGCCAATATAAATGTTGTTGTTTAAATTATGAGAGAGAGAACCTCTTCGATTTGACTTGAATATGTTTTAAAATGTACTAAGTAACTCCCTCTTGGGAGATAAAAAGCTGAGTACAACTCAATTAGTTTATTTATATTTAAAGAAGGTGATTAGGCAATTTACTCACCTTTACATGTTGTTGAAATATTGCTGCGTAGGCTCGCCCTAAAGTGGGCAGTTTTTGGTGTTACGTTTAGTAATTGCAATCTCTGCTTAAAAAATCTTTTGACGATTGTTAATCTAATGTAAATGTGTAAAATTAACTGTGATTTTTAAATCACTTCAATTTTGTCAAATATTTGTTCTAATTCTGTGTCATTGCTTTCCAGCTAATTGATCCTGAAAGCAACTGTAATCAAATTATGTTATTTTGTATGTTTTGGTTACAGTAAGTTCAGTTCAATTTTTGTACATGCTTTTTGCATTTTCCAAACTGATAAATAAATGTAAACTTGTTGTTGAAGTCATGTCTTTGATGTAATGTCCTCCACTTAGGAATCCTCTCCCTTAATTAGGGGAAAAATAATTTCTTACCTGCATGTGAGTAAATAAACTTATTATAGTCTGAGAACGAGTTTGATTGCATAAGAGGTTTCTTGTTGACTCCGCGATCTTTCCATTTGGCGCACACGTCAGATCCCTTCACCAATCTCCTTCTTAGAGTTTAGGGGCAAGGGAATCAATAAAACAATTGTTCATGTGCCACATTCTGGCTGGCCACCGTTCCTTTATTTTTCCTATTTAAATTTCCTTTATCGTCACAAGGGAATCGCCATTGAAATTCAACAAGTCGATCAAGTACGGGATCTACTCAAGTCCATCAAGTAGGGGTCCACCTAAATACGTCGATCAAGTAGGGGATCCACTCAAGTCGATCAAGTAGAAGATCCCCTCCAGTAAACCGATATACTAGAAGATTCAATCCAACAAATCGATCAAGTACGAAATCTCCTCAAATAAATCGATCAATCAGGAAATGCCTTCAAGATAGTCGATAAAGTAGGGTATCCACACTTGCAAGTCGATTAAGTTGATGATACGCTCAAGCATGTAGATGAAGTAGGGAATCCTCTCAACAAAGTCGATCAACAAAATGATCCACTCAAGGAAATCGGTAAAGTAGAAGATTCATTCAAACAAATCGATCAAGAAAGAAATCTCCCCAAACAAGTCGAAAAATCACGAAATGCTTTTAAGATAGTCGATCAAGTAGGGGATCCGCATATGCAAGTCGATCAAGCATATCGAACAAGTAGTGGATCCACTCAAGTAAGTCGACCAAGTAGTAGATACACTCAAATATCGATATACTAGACCATTCATTGCAACAAATCTATCAAGAAGGAAATCTACTCAAACGTGTCAATCAATTAGGAAATGTTTTCAAGAATTTTGATCAAGTCGGAAATCCGCACATGCAAGTCGATTAAGTTGATGAACCGCTTGCGCATGTTGATCAAGTAGGGGGTCCACTCAAGAAAATCGATGTAGTAGAAGGTTCATCCTAACAAACCCATAAAGTAGGAAATCTCATCAAACAAGTCGATCAATCAAAAAATGCTCACATGATAGTCAATCAAGTAGGGTACATGCAAGACGATAAAGTTGATGATACACTCAAGCATGTCAATCAATTAAGGGATCCATTCAAGTAGGTCGTTCAAGTAAGGGATCCACTCAAATTAGTCAATCAAGTAGGTGATCCACACATGGCAATCAATATTGCAGAAGATGCACTCAAAACACGATCAAGTAGGAATTGACCAAGTAGAAAATCCCCTCAGACATGTCTATCGAGTAGAAAATGCTATTGGACATGTCGATCAAGTAGTTGATTCACACATGCAAGTCGATTACGTTGATGATCCGATTAAGCATGTCGATAAAGTAAAGGATCCACTCAAATATGTCGATCAACAACAAAGTTGAGGGGATCCACTCACGAAAATCCGCATACCAGAAGATTCATTCAAAACACATGATCAAGTAAGAAATCTATTCAAACATGTCGATCAAGTAGGAAATACTATGAAACAAGTCGATCAAGTTGATCCACACATGCAAGTCGATTAAGTTGATGATCAGATCTATTATATCGATCAAATGAGGGATCCACTCAAAAAATCTCCATTCTAGAAGATTCATTCAAACAATATGATCAAGTCAAAAATCTATTCAAATATGTCGATCAAGTAGGAAATGCTATGGAACAAGTCGATCCAAACACGCAAGTCGATTTAGTCGATCCGATCAAGCTTGTCAATAAAGTAGGGGATCCACTCAAGTATGTGGATCAAGTAAAAGATACACTGAAGAAAATGTACATACTATAAGATTCATTCAAAAAATTGATTAGGTAGAAAATCTATTCAAACTTATTGAACAAGTAGTAAATGCTATCAAACAAGTCGATCAAGTAGGTGATCCACACACGCAAGTCAATTAAGTTGATGATCCGATGAAGCAGGTCGATCAAGTAGAGAGTCCATTCAAGAAGACATACTAAAAGATTCATTCAATCAAATTGATCAAGTAGGAAATATCCTCAAACCTGGCGATCAAGTAGAAAATCCTATCAAGCAAGTCGATCAAGTAGGGGACCCACACGTGCAAGTCGAACAAGATGATCCGATCAAGCATGACCATCAAGTAGGGGATCCACTCAACTAAGTCGACAGGGTCAAGTAGGGGATCCACAGGTGCATGTCGATTAAAATGATGATCCGATCAAACATGTCCAAGTAGTGGATCCACTCAACTAAGTGGATCAAGTAGGGAATCCACTCAAAAAATCTACATACTAGATGATTCATTCAAACAATTTGATCGAATAGGACATCTCAAACATGTCGATCTAGTAGGAAATGCTTATCCAAGAAGTCCATTAAGTTGATGATCCGATCAAGCATGTCCATCAAGTAGGGGATCCACTCAAGTAAGTCGATCAAGTAGGAGATCCACTCAGTAAAATCTATATACTAGAAGGTTCATTCAAACAATTTGATCAAGTAGGGCATTTTCTCAGACATCTCGATCAAGTAGGAAATGCTATCGAACAAGTCGATCAAGTAACCACACATGTAAGTAAATTAAGTTGATGATCCGATCAAGAATGTCGATCAAGTAGGGGATCCACTAAAGTAAAACGATCAAGTTGGGGATCCATACATGCAAGACAATTAAGATGATCTGATCAAGCATGCCAAACAAGCAGGGGATCCACTCAAATTAGTCGATCAAGAGGGGAATCCACTCAAGAAAATGTACATATTAGAAAATTCAATTAAATAAACCGATCAAGTAGGAAATCTTTTCAAACATGTCGATCTAGTAGAATATGCTATCAAGTCGATCAAGTAGTTGATCCACACATGCAAGTCGATTAAATTGAATATTCGAACAAGCAAGTCGATAAAGTAGGGGATCCTTTCAAGTATGTAGATCAAGTAGGGGATCAACACAAAAAAGCCTACATACTACCTACTACATACTCATTCAAACAAAATGAATAAGAAGGAAACCTATTCAATCATGTCGATCAAGTAGGAAATGCTATGGAACAAGTCGATCTAGTAGGTGATCCACACATGCAAGTCGATTAAAACGATTATCCGATTAAGCATGTCGATCAAATAAAGGATCCACTCATGTCGATCAAGTAGAGGATCCACTCACGAAAATCTATGTACTAGAAGATTCTTTCACCAAATTGATCAAGTACGAAATCTTCTCAAACATGTCTCAAACATCTTCTCAAACACCAACTAAGAAAGGTGATCCCCACATTCAAGTCGATTTAGTTAATGATCCGATCAAGCATGTCGACCAAGAAGGGGAACAACATAACTATGTCGATGAAGTAGGAGATCCAATCAAGAAAATCTACATTATAGATTTTAAACAAATCGATCAAGAACGAAATCTATTAAAAATGTCGATCCACTCAAAATGTTAACGAACAAGTCGATTAAGAAGGCGATCCACACATGCAAGTCGATTAAGTTAGATACGATCAACCTTCTCGATTAGGTATGAGATCCACTCAAGTAAGTCGATCAAGTAGGCAATCCACAGAAGAAAATCTATATACTAGAAAATTAATTCAAACAAATAGATCAATTAGGAAATCTCCTCAACCATTCCATCAAGTAGCAACAAGTAGATCAAGTCCCTCCTCAAACATGTCCAAGTAGATCAAGAAGAGGATCCATACAAGTCGATCAAGTGAGGAACCACTCAAGACAATCTACATAATAGATAATTCATTCAAACAAATTGATCAAGAAGGAAATATATTCAAGCATGTCGATCAAGTAAAAAATGCTATCGAACAAGTCGATCATGTGGGTTATCCACACATGCAAGTCTATTAAGTTGATGATCCCAATAAGCTTGTGTTCAAGAATGGGATCCACTCAAGAAAATGTACATATTAGTAGATTCATTCAATCATATTATCAAGTAGGAAATCGCTTCAAACACGTCGATCAAGTAGGAAATGTAATCAAAAGAGTCGATCAAGGTGATCCATACAAGCAAGTCGAATAAGTCGTATTCCGATCAAACTCTTCGATAAAGTAAGGAATCCACTCAATTCGATCAAGTAGGCGATCCACAGAAGAAAATCTATATACCAGAAAATTCATTCAAACAAATTGATCAGATAGAAAATCTATTCAAACTTATTGATCAAGAAGTAAATGCTATTGAACTAGTCGCTCTAGTAGGTGATCCACACGTGTAAGTCTTTTAAGTTCATAATCCGAGTTAGCAAGTCGATCAAGTAGGGGATCCACACGTGCATGTCGATTAAAATGATGATCCGATCAAACATGTCCAAGTAGTGGATCCACTCAAGTAAGTCGATCAAGTAGGGGATCCACTCAAGAAAATCTATATACTAGAACATTCATTCAATTTCATCAAGTAGGAGGTCTGCTCAGTCATGTCGATCAAGTAAGAAATGTTGATGATCCGATCAAGCATATCGATCAAGGAGGGGATCCAATCAAATAAGTCGATCATGTAGGAAATCCATTCATTCAAACAATTTGATCAAGTAGGACATCTCCTTAGACATGTCGATTAAGTAGAAAATGCTATCGAACAAGTCGATCAAGTAGTTGATCAAAACATGCAAGTCGATTAAGTTGATGATCCGAACAAGGAAGTCGATAAAGTAGGGGATCCACTCAAATATATCAATCAAGAAGGAAATCCACACAAAAAAGTCCACGTATTAGATTGATTCAAACACAATGAATAAGTAGAAAATCTATTCCAACTTGTCGATCAAGCAGAATAGAACAAGTCGATCAAGTAGGTGATTCACACGTGCAAGTCGATTAAGTTGATGATCCGATGAAGCACGTCCATCAAGTAGGGGATCCACCCGAGAAAATCTATATGCTAGAATTCATTCAAACAATTTGATCAATCCGATCCGATCAGCAAGTCGATAAACTAAGGAATCCACTCAACTGTGTCGAAGTGGAAGTTCCAATCAAGAAAATCTACATACTAGAAGATTCGTACAAACAACATGAGCACGAAGGAAATCTATTCACACATGTCGACCAAGTAGGAAATGCTATCGAACAAATACATCAATTAAATGATTCACACATGCAAGTCCATTAAGCTGATGATCCGATCGAGAATGTCGATCAAGCAGGAGATCCACTCAATTAAGTCGATCGAGTAGAGGATCCACTCAAGAAAATCTATATACTAGAAGATTCATTCAATTAAATTGATCAAGTAGGATATCTCAAAATGTCGATCAAGTAGGACATGCAATTGTACAAGTCGATCAAGTCGATAAACTATAGAGATGCACACATGCAAGTGGTTTATAACGATAATCTGATCAAGAATGTCGATCAAGTGGAATATACTAAAGAAAGTCGATCAAGTAAGGGATCGTAAGTACTCAAGAAAATCTATATAATAAAAGATTTATTCAAGTAAATTGATCTAGCATGAAATCTAGTCAAACATGTCGATCAAATAGGAAATGCTATCAAGCAAGTCGATCAAGTAGGTGTTCCACATATGCAAGTCATCTAAGTTGGTGTTCCGATCAAGCATGTCGATAAAGTAGGGGACCCACTCAAGACAAACTACATACTAGAGAATTCATTAAAACAAATTGATCAAGTAGGAAATCATCAAACATGCCGATCAAGTGAGAACTGCTATCAAAAATGTCGATCAAGCAGTTGATCCACACATGTAAGTCTATTAAGATAATGATCCGATGAAGCCGGTCGACAAAGTATAAGATCCACTCAAATATATCGATCAAGTAGGTTATCCACCCATGAAAGTCTACTTATTAGAAGAATCATTTAAACAACATGAATAAGTAGCAAATCAATTCCAACATGTCGATCAAGTAGGAAATGCTATGAAACAAGTCGATCAAGTAGCTGATTCACACATGAAAGTCGATTAGGTTGATGATACAATGAAACATGTCGATCAAGTAGAGGATCACCCCGAATTAGTTGATCAAGTAAGGGATCCAATCACGCAAATCTACATTGAAGAAAATTTATTCAATCAAATTGATATCAAAAATATCAAAAAATCAAAATCGATATCAAAAAAGGAAATCTATTCAAACATGTCGATCGAGTTAAAAATGCTATCAAGCAAGTCGATAAAGTAGGTGTTCCACACTTGCAAGACAATTAGGGCGATGATCCGATCAACCTTGTCGATAAAGTGGGGGATCCACTAAAGTATGTCAGTGAAGTAGGGGATCCACTCAAGAAAATCTCCATACTAGAAGATTCATTCAAACAAAACGAACAAGTAGGAAATATATTCCACCATGTCGATCAAGTAGGAAATCGATCAAGTATGGAACGAGTCGATCAAGTAGGTTTTCCACACATGAGTGTCGATTAAGTTGAACAAGCATCTCGATCAAGTAGGGGATCTACTCAAATAAGTCGAT
This sequence comes from Acheta domesticus, assembly GCA_031308135.1. NCBI lineage: Eukaryota > Metazoa > Arthropoda > Insecta > Orthoptera > Gryllidae > Acheta > Acheta domesticus. The sequence goes on from JAHLJT010000631.1 coordinate 2,330,810, forward strand.
CAAGTAGGGGATCCAATCACGCAAATCCACATACAACAAATTCAATCAATCAAATTGATCAATCGCCTCAAACATTTCTATTAAGTAGGAAATTCTATCGTCGATCAAATAGCAAGTCGATGAAATAGGAGATCCAAATATGCAAGTCGACTAAGTTGATGATCCCATCAAGCATGACGATCAAGTAGGAGATCCTCGCAAGAAAATCGTTATACTAGAAGATTCATTCAACCATACTGATCAAGTAGGAAATCTTCTCAAACATGTTGATCAAGTAGGAATTGCTACCAAGTAAGTCGATCACGTAGGTGATCCACACATGCAAGTCGATTAAGTTAATGATCCGATCAAGCATGTCATTCAAGAAGGGGATCCACTCCAGAAAATCTACATACTAGAAGATTCATTCAAACAAATTGTTCAAGTAGGATATCGTCCCAAACATGTCGATCAAGTAGGAAATGCTATCACGCAAGTCGATCAAGTAGTTGATCCACACATGCAAGTTTATGAAGTTGATGATCCATTTAAAATGACAAGTAGGGGATCCACTCAAGTAAGTCCATCAAGTAGTGGATCCAGTCTAGACAAACTACATACTAGATTCATTCAACCAAATTGATCGAGTAGGAAATTTCCCCAAATATTTCGATCAAGAAGGAAATGCTATCAAGCAAATCTGTGAAGTTGATCTACACATGCAAGTCGATTAAGTTCATGATCCGATCACTCATGTCGATCAAGTATGAGATCCACTCCAGTAAGTCGATCAAATAAGGATAACACTCAAGACAATCTACATACTACAAAATTCATTCTAACAAATTAATCAAGTAGGAAATATACTTAAACATGTCGATTAAGTACATAATGCTATCGAACAAGTCGATCAAGTAGGTGATCCACACATGCAAGTCGATTAACTTGATAATTTGATCAGGCATGTCGATCAATAGGGAGATCCACTAGTAAGTGGATCAAGAAGGGGATCCACTCAACAAAATCTATACACTCGATAATTCATTCAACCAAATTGATCATGTACGAAATATCCTCAAATATGTCGATCAAGTAGGAAATGCTATCAAGTCGATAAAGTAGGTGATCCACACATGCATATCGATTACGTTGATGATTAGATCAAGCATGTAGATCAAGTGGGGTATCCTTTCAAGTATGTTAATCAAGTAGGTATCCACTCACGAAAATATATATCTATAGATCAAGTAGTAAATATCCTCAAACATGGCGATCAAGTAAGAAATGTTATTAACTAGTCGATCAAGTAGGTGATCAACTCAAGCAAATCGATTAATTTGATGATCCGATCAAGCATGTCGTTCAAGTGACCCACACAAGCAAGTCGTTCAAGTAGGGAATCCACTCAAGAAAACCTATATACTAGAAAATTCATTCAAACAAATTGATCAAGTAGGAAATCTATTCAAACATATCGATCAATTAAGAAATGCTTTGGAACAAGTCGATCATGTTGGTGATGTACTCGTGCAAGTCGATTTAGTTGATGCTCATATCAAGGATTTCGATCAAAGAAGTGATCCACTCAAGTAAGTCGATCACTTCGGAAATGCACTCAAGAAGATACTAGAAGATTCATTCAACCAAATTGATCAAGTAGTAAATCTCAAACATGTCAGATCAAGAAGGAAATGCTATCGATCAAATAGATGATTCGCACATGCAAGTCGATTAAGTCGATGATCCGAACAAGCTTGTTAGGGATCCACTCAAGTAAGTCAAACAAGTAGGATATCCACTTAAGAAAATCTACATAGGAGAAGATTTATTCAATCAAATTGATGAAATAAGAAATCTTTTCAATAATGTCGATCAAGTAGCAATTGCCATCAAGCAAGTCGAACAAGCGGGTAATCTGCACAAATTGATGAACTAGAAAATCTCCTCAATAATGTCGATCAAGTAGGAAATGCCATAAAGCAAGTACGAGATCAAGTACGAGATCCACACATGCAAGTCGATTAAGTTGATGTTCCGATCAAGCATGCCGGTCAAGTAGGAGATCTTCTCACGCAAATCTACACACTAGAAAATTCATTTAATTAATTTGATCAAGTCGGAAATATTTTCAAATATGTCGATCAAGTGGGAGATGCTATCAAGCAAGTCGATCAAGTAGGTTATCCACATATGCAAGTCCATTAAGTTGAAGATCCGATCAATCCCATCGATCAAGGGGGATCCACTCAAGTAAGTCGATCAAGTAGGGAATCCACTAAGGAAAATCTATATACTAGAAGATTCATTCAAACAAATCGATCAAGTAGGATATCACATCAAACATGTCCATCATGTAGGAAATGCTATCATGCAAGTCGATCAAGTAGAGGATCCACACAATTCAAGTCGATTATGTTGATGATCCGATAAAGCACGCCGATCAAGTAGAGGATCCACTAAAACAAGTGGATTAAGTAGGGGATCCTCTCACGCAAATCCACATACTAGAAAGTTAATTCTATCTAATAGTCCAACTAGGAAATCTCCTCAGACATGCCTAACAAGTGGAAAATGCAATCAAGCAAGTCGATCAAGGTGATCCACACAAGCAAGTCAATTAAGTCGTGATCTGATCAAGCTCTTAGATAAAGTTGGGAATCGACTCAATTATGTCGATCAGGTAGGGTATCCACTGATGTAAGTCGATGAAGTAAGCGAACCACAGAAGAAAATCTATATACTAGAAAATTCATTCAAACAAATAGATCAAGTAGGAAATATTTTCATATATGTCCATCAAGTAGTAAACGTTATCAAACAAGTCGATCAAGTAGAGGATCCACACATGCAAGTCGATTAAGTGTATAATGCATGAGCATGTCGATCAAGTAGGGGATCCACTCCAGAAAATTTACATAACAGAAGATTTATTCAAAGTGGATCAAGTGAGGAACCACTCAAGACACTCGACATACTAGAAGATTCATTAAAACAAATTAATCAAGTAGGAAATATATTCAATCACGTCGATCAAGTAGGAAATGCTATCGAACAAGTCGATCATGTATGTTATCCACACATGCAAGTCTAATAAGTTGAAGATCTGTGGATCCGAAAAGTTACATACTAGAAAACTTATTCAGTCAAATTGATGAACTACAAAATCTCCTCAAGCATGTCGATCAAGTAGGGTATCCACTCAAGAAAACTATACTAGTATATACTAGATGATTCATGCAATCAAATTGATCAAGTATTAAATCCCCTCAAACATGTCGATCAAGTAGGAAATGCTATCACGCAAGTCGATCAAGTAGAGGATCCAAATATGCAAGTCGATTAACTTGATGATCCCATTAAGCATGTCGATCAAGTAGGGGATCCGCCCAAGTAAATCGATCAAGTAGGAGATCCTCTCAAGAAAATCTTTATACTAGAAGATTCATTCAACCAAACTGATCAAGTAAGAAATCTTCTCAAGCATGTTGATCACGTAGGAATTGCTACCAAGTAAGTCGATCACGTAGGTGATCCACACATGCAAGTCGATTAAGTTGATGATCCGATAAAGCACGCCTATCAAGTAGGTGATCCAGTGGATTAAGTAGGGGATCCTCTCACGCAAATCTACATACTAGAAAGTTAATTCTATCAAATTGTTCAAGTAGGAAATCTTCACAAACATGTCGATCAAGTAGGAAATGCGATCGAGCATGTCGATCAAGTAAGGGATCCACTCAAATAAATCGATCAAGTAGGGGAACCACTCAAGAAAATCGATATACTAGAAGATTCATTCAAACAAATCGATCAAGTAGGAAATCTCCTTAAACATGTCGATCATGTAGAAAATCTCAATAATGACGATCAAGTAGGAAATGCTATTGAGTAGATGATTCGCTGAAACATGTCGTTTAAGTAGGAGATCCGCTCAAACGGAAACGGGACAAGAACAGAATCAGAACAGAAAAAAGAAGTAGATCAAAACGGGAACTAAAACCGAAACGGGACCGGAACAAATCCGGAACAGGAACAGAACCGCTTCAGGAACAGCACTGGAACAAAAGCAGAAACGGAACAGGAACAGAACTCGAATCGGAAAATAACCGTAACAGGAAAGGAATAGAACCGGAACACAAACGGGAACGGAACAGAAAAAGAACACAAACCGACACAGAACAGGAGCCGAAACGGCACAGCAACAGAAACGAAACAGAAACGGAAGTAAAACATAAACAAAACAGAAACGAAACAGGAACAGAAGAGGGAAGAAATGAAAGAGGAGCAGAAAAAGAAAAGGAACAGGAATGGATCAGAAATAAAAACAGGGACAGTAACGCAACCGGAAAAAATTATGCAGGAACAGAAAAGAAACAGTAACAAAAGTAGATCACGAACAGAAAAGGAAGAGAAACAGAAATGGAACAGGAACAGACACGGAACAAAAATAACCAAAACAACAAAACAAAAAAGATAATAAAACAAATCAAACGAAACAAAACAAGTCGTTCAGAGGGCGTATCAAAACAAGTCTATCAAGTAAGGGATAGGGGATCTTCAGGGGGAAGAAAGTTGATTATGAAGGGAATCCTCTCAAAGAAGACGATCAACCAAGAGATTCAGCCTAACACGTCGATCAAGTTGGGAATCCACTCCAGCTAGTCGATCAAGTTGGGGATCCCTTTAAGCAAGTCGATCAAAAAGGTATTCCACTCATGCCAGTCGAACAGCCAGAGGATCTGCTCAAGCATATCGATCATCTAGGAAATCCACTCAAGCAAAACGTCACTCAAGTCAAGAAAGTCGATCATGTAAAAGATCCATACAAAAAAGTCGATAAGGAGGGAATCAGTTTAACAAGTCCATCAATAACGAAAAACTCTCCAGCAAGTCGATTAACAAGGGGATCCACTCAATAAGTTGATCTAGTAGGGGATCCACACAAGGAAATCGATATAGTAGAATATTCATTCAAACAAATCGATCAAGTTGGAAACCTAAAAATAATCGAAAAATTAGGAAATGCTTTCAAGTCGATCAAGTAGAGGATCCACACATGCAAGTCAATTAAATAGATGATCCGCTCAAACATGTCGATCAAATAGGAGATCCGCTCAAACAGAAACGGGACAGGAACTGAAACAACAGAAACAAAAAGGAAGTAGATCAAAACAGGACCTAAAACCAAAACACAATAGAAGCAAATCCGCAACAGGAAGAGAATCGCTGTAGGAAAAGTATCGGAACAAAAGCAGAAACGGAGCAGGAACAGAACTGGAATAGGAACAGAACCGGAACACAAACGGGACAGAAACAGAACACGAACCGTAAAAGAACAGGAGCAGAAAAGGCACAGGAACAGAAACGAAAATAAAACATAAACAAAACAGAAACAGGAACAGAACAGGAAAGAAATGAAACAGGGACAGAAAAGAAAAGAAGCAGGAAAGGAGCAGAAATAAAAACCCAACAGGACGGAACCGGAAAAAATTGGACAGGAACAGAAACGAAACAGTAACAAAAATAGAACACGAACAGAAAAGGAACAGACACGGAAACGGAACAGGAACAGACACGGAACAAAAATAACCAAAACAACAAATTAAAAAATGAAAACTACAAAACCAAACAAGCGAAACAAAACAAGTTGTTCATGAAAGGGAGCGACTCAAAACAAGTCGATCAAGTGAGGGATCCACTGAAAAAAGTCGATCATGTAGGGAATCCTCTCAAAGAAGATCAACTAAGGGATTCGGCCTAACAAGTCGATCAAGTTGGGGATCCATTCAAGCAAGTCGATCAAAAAGGTAATCCACTCAAGCCAGTCGAACAGCCAGAGGATCTGCTCAAGCATGTCGATCATCTAGGAGATCCACTCAAGCAAGACAATTAAATAAAGAGATCCAGTCAGGAAAGTCGATCATGTAAAAGATCCATTCATACAAGTCGATATGGAGGGAATCAGATCTAACAAGTCCATCAATTAGGAAATACCCTCAAGCAAGTGGATGAACAAGGGGATCTACTTAAGTAAGTCGATTAAGTAGATGATCCGCTCAAGCATGTCGATCAAGTAGGGGATCGAATCAAACAAGTAGGGGTTCAGCTCAAACAGAAGCGGAACAGGAACTGAATCGCAACAGAAACAAAAACGGTACCGGAAACGAACAGGAACAAGGACAAAATCGTGAGAGGAACAGCAACAGGTACAGAAGCAGAACAGTAACAACAACAGAACCGGTACAGAAACAAAAAAGAGTAACATAAACGGACCAGGAACCCAAACGGAACAGAAAAAGAAACGGAACACGAACACAAAAAAGCAACATAAACCGAATATGAACAGAAACAGAACGCGAACAGAAATGTACCTGGAATAGCAACGGAAAAGGAAAAGAATCGGAACAGAAACAGAAACGGAAAAGAAACGACGCAGAAACAAAAACGGATCAGGAACGGCTTTAGAAACAGAACAGGAACATAAATTGAACAGGAACAGAATGAGAACAGCATCAGAAACAGAAAAGGAACAAAAAAGAACAGGAAATGAAAGCAGTACATGAAGAGAAACAGAACAGGAACAAAAAAGAATGGGAAAAGATAAAGAACAAGAAAAGAAACAGGTCAATAACAAACAGAACTGAAAAAACGAGCAGGAACACAAACTGAACAGGAACGCAACAGGATCAGAAACAGAACAGGAACGCAACAGGATCAGAAACAGAACAGGAACAGAAAGAGAACTAGAACAGAAACTGAAAGGAAGAGGAACGGAACAAGGACAGAAACATCAGGAATAGAAACAGAAAAGGAAACGAAACAGAAAACTAAGGGACACTGAAAAAGAGAAGTAGAACAGGAACAGGCAAGGTACATAAAAACAACAGGAACAGAAACAAACAAGGAAAAGAAACAGATCAGAAAATTACACAGAACAAGAACAGAAAATGATCAGTAACTGAAACAGAACAGGAACAGAAACGGAACAAAGCCATGAAGAGAACAGGAACAAAAAGAAAACATGAACAGAAAGGAAACGGAAGGAGTACAGAAACGGAATAGAAACCAAACGGAATCGGAACGGAAACAGAATGGAAACACAAAAGAAGAAAACAGAAACCGAATAGGAACAGAATCGGAAGAGGGACAGAAACAAAAAAGGAAAAGAAACAGAACAGGATCTAAAGCAGAGCAGAAACTGAACAGGAACACGAAGAGAAAAGGAACGAAATCCGTACAGGAAAAGAAACAACGGGAAAAGACAGAACAGGTACAGAAAAAGGAAAAGAACAAATACAGAACAGGTACAGAAACTGAACAGGATCAGAAAAAGAAAAGGAATGGAAATACTAAATGAACAGAAACAACAGAATCAGAACAGGAAAAGAAGGCGAACAAGAACTGAAACAAGAAAACAGGAACGGAACAAGAACACAGACAGAACAGGAACAGAAACAGGAATACAAACAAAACAGGAACTGGAACAGAAACAGAAAAGGAAGATCCTGAATTTGAATGACGAATACTCTCGTGATAAGCATTTTTCCAACAGATGGTTCGTTTTCCAGAAATTCGAGTCAAAGTTGACCATAGTTTGAAAGGCGTCATTTGGGTGAAAATGCCTCTCAGGGCTGATTTGTCTTTCAAATGCGGTAACAAAAGACATTATCTAACTCTATATGACATTTTGAAAGAGGATTTTGTTTCCTGAATAGAAATAGTTTGCCCAGTCTTGCAGAAAATAATATTTTCTGCTCATTCTTTTGTGCGAGCCAAAAACGCGATAATTCAACGTTCCATGGCCTGTTGAATTTGGCGATTATGGACGGAAACTCGAATCTCCTGAAAATCAGCGTCCTAGCCTGAAATTCAACGGCGGTTACACTGGCATTTTCCCAACAGATGGTTCGTTTTCTAGAAATTCGCGTCAGAGTTGACAGATTTTAAAAGGCGTAAATTTTCGTGGAAATGCCTCTCAGGGCTGATATCTCGTTCAAATGCGCTAACAAATCGCTTTTTCTAACTCAATATGAGCTTTTGAAAGAGAAGTTTGCTTCCTGAATGGAAATAGTTTGCACAGTTTTGCAGAAAGAGGCATTTTTGTTCATTTTTTTGTGCGAGCCAAAAACGCGAAATTCAACCGGTTGAATTTGGCGATTTTGGATGGGAACACGACTCTTCTGAAAATCAACGTCCTGGCCTAAAGTTGAATCGCGAATACACTGCTGATAAGCATTTTCCTAACAGACCGTTCGTTTACAAGAAATTCGCGTCAAATTTGAACGTAGTTTGACATACGTCATTTTCGTTCAAATTCGATAGGGCTAATAAGAAATTCGCGTCAAAGTTGACCGTAGTTTGAACGGCGTCATTTTTGTGGAAATGCCTCTCAAGACTGATTTCTCGTTCAAATGCGGTAACAAATGACATTTTCTAACTCTATATGAAATTTTGAAAGAGGATATTGCTTCCCAAACAAAAATAGTTGACATAGTTTTGCAGAAAAGGGCATTTTTACAAAAACGGGTCCAAACACAGACAGTCAAGCTTTTCGAGAATTTCGGGAAAACTAACAATCTGTAGGAATAACGCGTATCTTCAGTGAATTCGCCATGAAATTCCGGGCTAGGGCGCAGATTTTTAGAAGATTCGATTTCACTTCGGAAATCGCCAAAATTCCAAGCAAGCCAAACATCGGTCGACTTTGACGCAGATTTCTAGAAAACTAACAATCTGTTGGGAAAACGCGATACACCAGTGAATTCACCATGAAATTCCGAGCTAGGTTGCCCATTTTCAGAAGATTCGAGTTCCACCGCCAACTTCAGTGACATGTGCTCCCTGGGGAGATCAAAATATCTCTTATCAATTAAAATCATCTGCAAGTAAATCACATTGTACACATCCTGAATTTATTATCAACACTATCACAATTGGTAATCTGATTTGTTTCTTAATTGATCATCCATTTCTTTTTTAAGCGAGGCCAAAAATGATTATCTATTGAATATTATTGTGCACAGGGGTATCCCCTTACACTGAAGACAATCAAATCAATTTATATTTCACACTTCAGTGGTCGGGCATTAAACTGAAACACGAGTGGTTGCATAGAATAGAATTGTAGGCCATTTTTTAAAAAGTGCATATTAACATAATTTTCTGAACAATTTGTCTTTAAGTTCAAATATTGTAATGGTATCTACAACACTGACCAGTTACAAAATCCTATTAAATTTATTAGAACGTTTATATACTACAAATTCTATGTAATACTACACAAAATTACATGAATACTGCATCTAAAAAAATGCTGACAGGCTTTGTTCATTCAGAAAGAATCCCAACCTACTTTTGAGAATAGTCGCCGATCCTTACTGAGGAGAGAACTCTCTGCACCCTTCTTAGTGCTGATGATTACACAAGTGCTAAGAACAAAATCTATAACTCCTTTTTCAATAACACTATTTGAGGGTTCAAAAGAGAGTCCACGAAACCATTTCAAAGAGACAGCATCGCGTATTAAACAAATTCATAGTCATCATTACGTGTAATTTCCTTACATGTAACTGCTAATGTAAATTTTTAGAATTAGAAGACTTAAGAAGAATTAGAATTAGATGAATCATTTGAATCAAAATTTTCTACAATTCCTTTTTCTTTCTGGAGGTGCCTTTTTGCACCTCTACTTTAATCATAATAAATGCCTTTTTATATGCCTACTATAGTGAAGAAAAATTTAATTAGATTTCTTTGTCCAGTTTTATTTTAGACAGACATATATTATACGTTTGAAAACAAAAAGGTTAATAAAAAGCCATAATTTAGATTCGGAAATTTATTGAAATGTATTTGTTAAACTTTCTGAAACATTACTATCTCTCCACGGTTTGAGGAGTACTTTTCCTCTTCTTCAGGAGTCTATTTGAATATAAAACAGAAATTCTTATAAGCTAAATTACAATTTTTCTAACTTTTAGGATTTGGTTAAAACAATTAGCTAAAGTAAATTACATTTTTTCTAACTTATAAATTGTAAGTAAAACAAGTTGATGTAGGTTATAATAATTCCTCTTTAAAATGTCAACAGATGGTAATGTTTCAGAAAGTTTAAGAAATACATTTCAATAAATTTACAAATCTAAATGATGGTGTTTTATTAACCTTTTGGTTTACAAACATATAATATAAGACTGTCTAAAATAAAACTGGACAAAGAAATCTAATTAAAATCCAAAGACAGTCAGAAGATAGTGGAAAATGCCTTTTTGCTACTTATTTTAGGTAAAGAAAATACCTGAACTTCTTGGCTCTAGTAATTAGTATTGCAAGTAGTTTGGGCTCTAGTAATGAGTTCTGCAAGTGACTGCTGCAATGTGATAATATGAAGAGAAATTGAGTTACTATTATAATTTTAGGTCACTGTTGCTAATGGGAGAAAGTATGTGCTGTTGTGCCACACTAGTTACTAAATACTGCATATTTCTTAAGCAGTATAGAGAAAGTATAGTAATACAGTGAAAAACTGTGATTTATTGACAGAAAAACTCTTATTGGCTGGCTCTTGTAACAAAAAGTGGATAAATATTGTACTATAGGTATAATATTAAATTACTCCCTCTAAGTAGTGGTTTTGTCAGAATCATCTCGTTAATTTTTAATTTAACAACAATTTGTATACATGAATGCATTTGTGAGTATAAGTGCTTCAAATTATGTATTATAAAGTTTTTGAAAAACTCAAAACGTTTTGTGAAAATTAACTAAAAAATTATAACAAGGTAATTTTTTTAAAAAGCCCTCTCATGTTGTCAATATTTACATTAAGGGCTTTCTTATGTTATCTATCTATTGTTAGTACAATTGCTTCAAATAATTTTTGATGTTGTCTCATGAAAACTTGTCTTTTAGGTCGCAATAGAAAAGATGGGGCAAAACCGGAAACTTTACAAAAGAACACATTTAATGGTTGTTAAAACAAATCATGTTATCCATCGTAATGTACATGTCTCACTTGAGCATTTAGTCAGAACCCTGCATGTTGTGTCAAGTGCAATTCTAACAGATAAACCCACTGTTCATAAGAAGTTGGTTAGTCCAATAGAAGGTTGTGTTCAAGTCAGGAGTGAGAGGGGAAATGGGGAAGGGAGGAGAGAATGATGGAAAGAATATATGGATAGTCTAGAAAGAAGAAATATTTTGGAAGAGTGTTGGAATAATAATATAATAATTGGTTTTGAATACTCTATATTGAATTTGAAACAAATACTTTGAGATGAACCTATTTAATTTTATGGAGTAAATTGTCATAGACATTAGTAAAATAGTTGGTTCCAACATTGAAATTCAAGGTGTTCAGTTTGATATGTGTAGTCACTGATAATTTACTTGGGTAACTCCACTGTTCTGTAATCGTTACATTATCAAAATTGAAATTATGTCTATGATTTTTGAATTCTATGTCTGGTAGGGATTCTTCAATTCTATGACTGGTAAGTTGAGATATTTAAATGTTACTTTTGTGTTCATATATCTGTCATAAAACAGTAATAATATTCCCCATTGTTTCACTACCAACTTTATTGGTAGCATCGTAATACAAGCTAAAGAACCAACCCTATCTAATCACAGACTATTATTTTATTTTATTTTTTTCTTCCTGAAGCTTTTTCCAACTTTAGAGGATGTCGATTTCAACTCTAGGTACCCACTATGTCCCTCATGGGGACACATATTAACCTTTACACTAGACACACTTGTGAGCTCCTTGGTCTGTGGTCAGCAGACTCACAAGGCCTTCCACGATAACACACATACATGAAAGGCAAGGGACAAACAATCATGGCCATGGCAGGACTCAAACACAGGAGCCTTCCAACCGAGGCTCTGAGTCAGCAGGTGCTCTAGCCACCTCAACCATCCAGGTCGGCTAATCACAGACAGATGTTACCTGTCAAATAAGCCATCAAAGCAGCAGGAATAAATAACCTGATAAGTTACCACAAAATCTACCCCAGAACTTCAAAATTATTATTAAAATCATCATTGATTTGTGCATTTATATACCAAAATAAAATACCTATTTAGGCTCTCCAGGCTCATATTGCTGAAGAGAAAAGAAAAAGTATTCTACCATGGACAATACCTGAAGTTGAAGTCGATCGACATTAAATTTTCATCCGTAAAGGAGTTGCGGATAAAGATTGCACATATTGGCAATTTAAAAACTGGAGAACATTGAACACCAGCCCTCTGCACAAAAAAATTCATGGATTTTATTCCTTAAAAATCAGCAAAGAATTTTCTTCAAAAGAAAAGATGACACTAACAAGAATAAGAACAAAACACTGCAATTTCCTACCTGTTGGCCCTGTAAAACCCTTTGCAACATCCACTATGTTATATCGATATTTCTTATTTCAGCATTACTAGACATATTTACAAAATATAGTAAGAGTAGAAATAGAGTAAAAATATAGTATAATAGTAAAAATAGAGTAAGAACTGATCCTAACATCTGATGATTATCAAAGAAAAATATTACAATTCTGTAAACAAAGCTGTATTATAAATCTATTAAATGATTGTTTTATACATCAAAAGTTAATCCAGTAAAATAAAGCAATTTTAACAAAGTTATATGTTTGTATTCTTCATGTTATATGTTTTGTGTTATTTTGTTAGGCAATTTAATTTAATGTACATTTATGTTCTAATTAACACTAATTTAAATAAAATAATAATAATAATAATTTTTGCACAATGTGCAGAGTTAGCTTTCACAAACTTTGTTAGTGATAAAGTCCATCTTTCACATATTTTTACATGATATCTATCAAAAAAACTTTCACATAGTTTACACACACATGTTTCTTCTTATTGGTGGTAGGTTTCATTTCTGCAGATTCGGTGGTGGAAGCTATGTGCAGTGAAATGAGTCATTATATGTCTTAAGTCGTATTGGGCTCTCATCCTTTCTGCGTTTAGAATAGTGTCTGTGCTGTAATATCTCATCCTTTTTCTTTTGTAATTCCTGTAGTAGATTTTTGTACACTTCTGTACAGGGCAGTACCAGTTGATATCTTAAATCTTGTATGTAAAATTGCTCCCTGGATAGTTCACACACTAATACTTTGACACACCTAGAGTTCGTTTTAGGATTCGTGCTTTTACTTTTTCTATGTCTGTTTGGTTTTGTTTTTCAGACGCTGCCGTATTAAATGGATACCATATGTATTTATGGGAGAGATTTTAAGTTCAAAAACTTTCATGGCAGTCTGCAATGATGGCTTAGGTAAATTCTGGATGCTGTTCATTGTAGTAATGGCAGCTGTGATTTTTTTTTCTATGTGTTTGGAGTATTCATTTCCTTGTGTGTGTAGTGTCATTCCCAAGTACTGGAAGAGCGATACATGTGTTAATATCTTATTTTTGCAGAGGATACTATTAGTGAAGGCTACTCTACCTCCCTTCCTAAATGTCATGGATACAGTTTTTTCTTCATTTAATTTCAGTCCAATACTGTGGGCCCATTTTACCAGTGTTGAAGACATTTTGCAAGATTTCAATGTGTTCAAGGAAATTCAAGTTTTCAAGGGAAATAATGAGACCATTTTATTATTAATTTCATTATCAACAATATTAACTGAAAACAGTCACTGCTCATTTCAATCCTTTATAAACATAATGTTCACTTGACAATGTTTCACATAGTATGATAATATTGTAATATTTGTTTTTTCTCTCATTCTTACCTGCCAATACCTCATAAATATAAGGAATATCAAGCTAGACTACAAACACTGTACAACTTTATAACACTGATTGCCTCTATGCTCTCATTGCTGTTTAGATGTGCTGTTCTTTCAAAACTATTCTATTGGACTGTTAAAAAATGATTTGGGAGGCTCTTGAATATCTTTCTGAACAAGAAATGGCATTCAGCTTTTGGAAATAAGCTCTTCAATTATTCATATTCTATTCCAGGAACAAAAATCTTTACACTGAAACAAAATATCTTAATTTCAGCACCAAAATAACTTTTTAAATTATGTACAGTCATCAGTAGAGCCTGGAAGTTTCACATTTTAATTTTACCAAAAATAGGCAGGCAAAAATGCACTTATTTTTACTCAAATAGGCATGAAGATAGGGCATTTATTCTGACTAAAGTAGGGGGTAAAAATGGAGGAATCATTAAAAAATAACAATTTAGAAGTGTTAAAAAATTAATAATTAAAATGATTGACTTATTTATTCAAACTCTAATATTTTCATTAGCCTTGACATGGAAGGAAACTTCCAGTTCTTTGTTACCGTGATTGTACATTACCATCCAGTATGAATTTATTTTACTTGCAATGCTGACTCTTCAAAATACAATTGTGGATTCTCTTTTGAATTGCCATAAGAGAAGACTATACTATAAAATACTATAAAATTGTACAAACAAAAATCAACAAAAAAGATTCAGAACACAAATAGATTCACAAATCAGAATTACAAATAAAAACTATTTTCAGATAGATTCAAAATGTACAATTGAAGCGTTTCCTGTCCAAACCAGGTCATTTGATTGGCGAAAGTTTACTAGAAAAACGTACATCTGCTCGCTTCCACGTGCGGTTTGATCAACAGGGCAGGTTCTCGCCGAATTATATGTGGTTCAGTTTTGGGATTTTAACTGTATTTCCTATAATAATAATAATAATAATAATAATAATAATTTATTGAGTCACATATACAATTACAATCGTGTATGACGAGTCAATGTATATTGGGTGGAGAGAGGGAAGTTACATTTACTGTCCAGAAGCAAAGCAAGGGGCCATCTCAGCATTTGCTCAAAGGACCAGGGAAACTGGACAGAAAAACCTGATCGAGATGGAGTCATTGCCCTAAAAATTATACTACAATACTTTTTACAGGTAGATTAAGATATTATACAGTATACAATTATTTTCAGTAGCAAAATATTTAACATTTTAGAATTGTAGTTTTATGTTTAATGTAAAATTAAAATTTACTTGTTACTGTCATTCTACTGCTACTATAATATAATAACTATAATATAATAATAGTAATAATAGTAAAAATAACACATAAAATAGTACATAATATTAATTATCATAACAGCTACATATAAGTAATAATGTTAGCATATAATTGTCCAATCTTGAAATGGTAAGGAGCAGGAGGCAGGTTTTGGCCAGGTTTTTTCTATTCCTACACCTAGTCCTACTGCAGCACCTGAAATCAGTTTGTACATATTAGTTACTGATGTATTCCTGAACATTATAAAAAGTTTTTGGCCAAGGAAGTGTTTAAGTTTATTCTTGAAGTTGTGTATTCCTGTTATGTTTCTCAGATCTATAGGTAATTTATTGAAGAATTGTATTCCTGTAGAGAATGTACCCTTTTGGCATAGTGTACTTGTGCACAATGGTTGATGAAGGTTATATGCTTGTCTTGTGTTGTATGAGTGTAAGTTTGAGTTAAATTTGTAAGGTGTGTTGTTGTTTATTAGATTTTTCTTTACAAACATGAGAACTTCGTAAATGTATATACAAGGCAGTGGAAGTAGGTTAAGTTTCTTGAATTGAGGTCTACAGGACTCTGTTCTTTTTGTATTTGTTATTGTTCGGATGATTCTCTTTTGTAATTTGAATGTCTGCTTAGCCTCTGGTGCTTGGCCCCACATTATTATTCCATATTTGAGAACAGAGTGCACATTCGCAAAGTACACTGTTCGGGCTGTTTCGATGGTGCTGTTTCTAGTTATTATTCTAAGAGCATAATTAAGTTTGCTCAATTTTAAATTAATATCTTGTAGGTGTGAATTCCATTTGAGGTTGGATTGTATGGTGATTCCAAGAAATTTTGTATTCTGTGCTTGTGTTATGCTGTTGCCCTCTAATATTAAATTTGGTGAGTATTGTTGGGAGTGAGTGTTGCGGAAATGCATTGTGATTGTTTTGTCTTTGTTTAGTACTAGTTTGTTTTGGTGGATCCATTGAGTTAGTTTGTCAATGGCAGAATTGGCTTTGTCTTGTAGGGATATTGTTGTTCTTTCTTTGAATATTATATTCGTGTCATCAGCAAAAAGTACTGTTTTGTTGTTTTCCATTATTAATGGCAGGTCATTTACAAATATGAGAAATAAAATTGGGCCTAGTGTAGATCCTTGCGGGACCCCATAGGTCACATCTCTTGGTTCTGAGTGATGATTGTTTATTTTGTTATCTTTTAGGTAAGGTAACACTACTATTTGTTTTCTGTCTGTTAAATACGATTTTATCCAGTTATAAGCAATTCCCCGGATTCCATAAGATTCTAATTTTGACAATAGAATTTTATGGTCTATTGTGTCAAAAGCTTTTGACAAGTCAAGGAAAAGACCAACAGGAATTTCTTTTTTTTCTAGTGCCATAAGGATTTCATTAATAAAGGCGAATATAGCAGTTTCAGTTGATCGATTTTCCCTGAATCCATGTTGTGAGTCAGTGATAATGTTACAGTGTATCAGGTAGCTTTTTAATCTTTCATAGAAGAGTTTTTCTAATATTTTTGAAAATCCTGACAAGAGTGAAATTGGTCTATAATTCATTACATCTTGTTTGTTACCTTTCTTGTGAATAGGTTTAATTACTGCAGTTTTGAATATGTTTGGGAAGGAGCCCTGAGTTAGTGATTGGTTGTATAAATATGTTAGTGGTTTGATGATGTATGGAGCAATCTTTTTTATTAAGGAATCTGGAATGTTGTCTATCCCAGCAGATTGTTTATTTTGCATTTTATTTATAATTTGAAGTATTTCCTTTTCTGTTGTTTCTGTGATATACATACTAGAAATCGAGTTTTTAAAGAAAGGAGGTGATTGTTGAGATGTAGTTTTTGGTTTGCTTGTTTGCAGAAGTTTGCCAGCTATTTCAGTGAAATGTTTATTGAATATATTCGCTGTTTCATTAGGGTTTGTTATTCTTTTGTGTTCATGAACTAGTTCAATATTTTGTGTTGTTTTGTCATTTGCTGTTAAGGTTTTTTTTACAATGTTCCACATGGCTTTTGTTTTATTTTTAGATTTTTTTATGTACTCATCATTTGACAGTTGTTTGGCCTTTATTATAACTTTTTTAAGTATGGCTGAGTATCGCTTATAGTAGCTGACTATTTGTTGATTGCAAGAGTGTTGTTTTGTGAGTGTATGAAGCTCTCTTTTTCTTTCACAAGAAATTTTTATACCTTTGGTTATCCATGCTTTACTGTTTTGTGTATTGTTTGTTTTGTGATACTGTAGTGGATGTGAGATGTTGAAATGATGTTTGATTGTATTAAAGAAGGTGTTGAACTTTAGATTGATGTCAGATATTTCATATATCCCTGACCATGATTCATTAGTTAACATCGTGATGAGTTTGTTCAAGTTTTTTGCATTAAATTTCCTAGTCTCCTTTATTGGGTTTACTTTTATTGAGGTGGAATTTATTTGAAGAGTGAGTATTTGTGCATTATGGTCACTGAGCCCCGTATCATTAGTGGTGATTGTATATGTGTGTTTTGTTTTGTCTAAGAAGATTTGGTCTATTGCTGTTTGCGTGTTCTTGGATTGCCTGGTTGGTGTGTCAATTATTGCATCAAGATTATAGGAGCGTACTAAGTTTATTAGTTTGTTTCTGTCCTTTTCATGAATGTTGTAAGCTGTAGATAGGAAGTTTATGTTTATATCACCACAGATTATGATAGAGTAATGTGTCCGCTTTGATAATTTATCCAAGATTATTTCTAAGTTTTTTAAGAATATATGCAGATCTCCATTAGGAGCTCGGTAGATGCTTATGAGGAAGATGTTTAGATTTGGAATTTCTACAATTGAACATTCCATGTCAGAGTCGCATGTTATCTGTTTGAATTCAGTTACTTCTTTAGAATTTATGTTATTGGCCAGGTATATGCATGTGCCTCCATACGTATGACTACTGTTGGTGTGTTTGACCTTACGACAGAAGTAACCAGCTAAATAGAACCCTGGAATTTGTGTCATTTTTATTTGATCCTCCGTAAGCCAGTGTTCAGTTATACAGAGTGCACTTGTGTGTTTGGAGTGGTATTTTAACATAATTTCTATTTCAGCTATTTTGTTTTTTAAAGATCGAATGTTCTGATGTAGAATCTTAAAGGTGCTGTTTTTTTCAGTGACTGGTGTAGGAGTGGTTGTTTGCTACAGGTTCAGGTGCTGGATAGGTTTTGGACCAGCCCGTAGGTTGTAGGATGTGGATCGAGAGGGTTTTGTGGGAGAGTTTTGGGAGATTACAGGAGTAGCTGCTACAACAGCATAGGTGGGAGTTACAGGAATAGGGGATGAGTCTGAGTTTGGGGGAGTAGGAGAAGGGGCTGGTGAGGAGGGAGCAGGGGTTGATGAAGGCGTGGAGAGGGGAGGAGATGGTGCTAAGGGAGAAGATGAAGGAGCCTCTAAGATGTGTGTAGCTAACTTACATCCTAGTGCTTGTTTGCCAGCTTGTCTCAGGTGGAGACCATGCCGGGTGAATAGAGTTTCTGAGAGAAAGTCCAGATTTATTAATGTAATTTGTGTGTCTCTCAGATGCTGTGTAAGTTTGTTGTTGGCTTTTTTAATTTCGTTGTTGACAAGAGTGTTGTTGTGCCAGGGGGGCAGAGTGGTCATTACTACATTTGTTTTTTGGGCAACCTTCTGTATTTTTTGTATTTGTTTACTGGGTTCTAGTTGGTTGCCTTGGTTAATGATTCCTCGTGCGATTACGAAGGAATCTCTTAATTTTGCAATAAAAGTCAAAATGTGATTTTGGTAAATAATGAAATCAGTTCGTTTTGAAAGCAAATGCTCAATTGATTAGCAAAATTGTACATCAATATTTCTTCTAAGAATAGGTGAAATAAATTTGTAAAAATCCTCATGCTCGGTGATGGAATCGTATCGCTGTCAATGACATTAGGATTTCGTTTCAGTCCATTCTTCACACGGGAAACCTCCTCCAGTTCCAAACTTTTTTGTCCTACAAATCGATTTGGTAAAAGTTACCTTTGAAACATACAGTCCTGGGATCCGCAATCGTACAAGATATTACTGAAATGGAGGAATGACTGAGATGGAGAAATCTTCATATGGATGAGCAAATTCGTATCTGAAGAACTTTACGACAGTCTAAACCAGTGGTGTCAAGGTCTTCCACTGGTGGCTGTGGCACGCATCGTGGCACCGTAGCATGCCAGGAACTGCTCTGCGCCACTAGCGGCGGGAGAAGAAACTTAGTAACCCCGCCGTTTTACAATAGGGATGGCGTTGTCTGGTGGCAGGGTGATGAACTGCGTGGTGGGGCGATTTCGTCGTGGCACTCGTGCCACGGACCCCGCTCGTAACATCGATCTTGACAACACTGGTCTAAACGATAAAACGTGATTTCTTTGTTTCTTCCTGTTAGATGCGTTTTTCATGTTTCGAGATATCAGTGGCGATCCACAGGATGTTCAGTTTTTGCAGTAAAATTCGTTATAAGAGCAGTGGGAGAAACCCGTAAGAAAGTCTAATATCACAGAAACATTCATCACATCTCTTGTGATGAATTTATGAGAATTGTACATGGAGACATGGAGAAATGGAGACATTGTAGTCTACATTTGAAGCGGTTTATTTAGGTGTGTTCGATTTTTTTCAGGTGTGTGTGTGTGCGCGCGTGTGTGTGTGCGCGCGCGCGTGTGTGTGTGTGTGTGTGCGCGCGCGCGCGCGCGCGTGTGTGCGTGCGTGTGTGAGCGCGTGCGCGCGTGCCTGCGTGCGTGCGTGTGTGTGCGTGCGAGAGAGAGAGAGCGCTTATGTAATGTTTGCTGGTGCACTAAACAAGCCTTTAGTTTTCGACATATTCAAATTTTAATTGATTTCAAATTAAATCTTACCTTCGAATTGCACAGCGTGAAGTTCTTCATGTGAAAATATAATATATGGCAAATTAAAAAATGTTGCTTCATAAATGTCAAAAGAAAATATGATCTGCGCAATTTCATTAAAATTAAATTGTCACTGAAGGTAAAAAAGGAAAAAATACTTTCTAAACTTCAAAATAGTTCATAAATAATATGATGTCCGTACCCAATTCAATTTATTCATTCTTAAGTATTTGTAGCGTTTCCGATAGTCCATTTGATAATTTCTGAAATCTTGGTCCGATTTAGTGGCTTTTGAAGAGGACAAAGGCAGCAATTTCCCAATTTGGAACGCTTCAGACCTGCTTTGCTTCTTCCCTCCAGTCACCTGTGCACTAAAACAGAAATACACAAAGAAATAAAAAAAGTCTGCTATATAAATTCACAAAGTAAGTTTTCTCACTATTAAAGCGCATCGTTATTAAAACTAACCCAAACCACGATTTTAACCTTTTTTTCTAATTCTCATTTTTTCAACTTGTCATATCGTATTCTCTTATTAGATTGATGCTCGTTTTATAAGGGTAATAATTATTATTTAGTTTTATCAGATATTACATAGGAGCAACAGAAACACTTCCCATGCAGCTGTTTCTTCATTTAACATCAAATGTTGGGTACTAATTGAAAATTTGTTTATTTATTTATTTATTTGTCAAAAAAAACAGTAAAAACTGTATATGACGTGTGGGGAAAGAAATTTACCTGCGCACATTTTCTTGAGGGCCAGAAATTTTATTTAAAAAAAAACAACGAAAAAATGAATTTAGAAAATAATTATTTTAGAAAAGTAAAGATATTTGAGAAATGTTTTTTCCCGAGTTATAGAAAATCAATTTCAACTGTAAATGAACTACAAGCAAAAGGAAGTGCTCAACAAAACGTGCGCACAGTGAAGCTACATTTACGTCCAGAAGCAAAACAAGGGGCCATCTCAGCATTTGCTCAATGGATCAGGGAAACTGGACAAAAACCTGATCGAGATGGGGGTCATTGACCCGGAAGCTGAAGTACATTACTTGTTACAGGCGTATTAAATATTTTTTTAAATGTATACAATGCAACATAAACTAATTCATTATATATCTTTGTTTTGTTACATTAAACATTATTTTTCTTTTTCACGATCAGTATAGTCTCTAATTGTATAGAAACAGTTTTGCAGCAGAAAAGATTTTACTTTTAACTTAAATTTGTGTACCGACTTAATTGTTTTATGTCATCATGGCAATGCATTGTAAAGTAACGTACATGTATTGTATGTTGATTTCTTTGTACTGAGCTGTTGATACTGACACTTGATGCACGTGATTTCTACGCGTGTGTTGTAATTATAAATATCAATATTGCATGAAAATATGTTCCCTCCGTTAAGTAGGTCATTTTTGACAAATATTACAGATTCATAAATAAATAGACAAGGCAATGGTAAGATTCCCAGCTCAATGAAAAGAGGCTTGCAGGAATCACGTGGAAGGTATTTTTTCATTATTCGAATAATTTTCTTTTGCAATCTGAAGGTCTGAATACTACAGGATGAGCTTCCCCCAGAATATTATGCCATATCTCAGGCGGGAATGCACATTTGCAAAATAAACGCAACGAGCTGCATGAAGGCTGACAGAATTTGAAAGAATTCTGAGTGCATAGCATAATGAACGTAATTTAGTGTTTAATTCTGATATATGTACATTCCATTTGCGGTTTGATTGAATTGAAAGACCTACAAATTTTGTTGCCTCAACATCAGCTAATTGCATATTGTTCATTTTCAATGGAACATGCGATTTCCGATTTGAGATGCAAAAATGCAATGAAACAGTTTTTCTTTCGTTAACAATTAATTTGTTATTATTAAACCAATTTGAAACTTCTGAAATTGTACTATTTACTGTTTCTTTTTTGCAAAGAACATTCGTATCATCAGCAAACAGAACCGTTCTTCCATTTTTAATAGACGAGGGCATATCGTTTACATATAACAGAAAGAGAAAAGGACCTAAGATCGAACCTTGCGGGACCCCATGCTCAATTGGCAAAGAATTGGAAATATAAGTATGTAATGTCCTTTCCTGCGAGTATGGTATTTCTACTCTTTGAGTCCGATGTTTAAAGTAAGAAGTTATCCAATCTAGGGCAATACCACGGATTCCATACGAAGGTAATTTTGAGAGCAAGATCTTATGGTCAATAACGTCAAAAGCTTTCGAGAGATCTAAGAATATTCCAATGGGTACTTCATTTTGGTCTATTGATGAAGCAACATCTTTGAGAAAAGATTTGTCCAACCAATTATTTATATCGAGGAATCAACCACAACAAAACTCTCAAGACAAGCACTGAGGCGTAATACATGACCGGTCATCGTGCCAGTGAACATTTCGTTCTTATAATTTGAATTGCAGTCCTGGGGCGTGCCTCGTCAGGGGAGTGGTAAACCGAGCATGTACTTCCCAATTTCCAAAACACAAATTAGTGTAGCGAGGCCTCCCATGAGACTGTACCAGATATGAAGTTGAAAACTAAGAACAGATACTAGAACACATAAGATCTTAGAATAGTGATTCCCAACCTTTTCCTTACATCGACACTTTTTAAGGATGTTTTGCTGCATCGACCCCTTTACTATCTATAATACACATACACACACGCGCGCGCGCGCGCACACGCACGCACACACGCATGCACGCGCGCACACACACACACACATATTATATATATATATAATATATATATATACAAATGTATATATATATATATATACAATCTTATATATAAAATTCACAGTTTTAGTTACCATACTCCTCCGAAACGGCTTGACAGATTTTGATGAAATTTATGTGTATATTCAGTAGATCTGAGAAAAGGTTGTTATCTATTTTTTATACCCCTTAGTGATAAGGGTGGTCCACCCCATTTTTTTTTATTTTTCGCACTAAACGTTTTAGGCAACCCGCTACACACTAGGTATTTCACACTGCGGTATTTCACCCGCACGGTGTTTCTCCATATTACGCACCTGCTCAGGGATGTGCAGAATCTGCTATTAAATGTGAATAACACGGAGAGAGACGGAGAAAGTGAGAGAGACGGAGAAAGAGAGAGAGAGACGGAGAAAGAGAAAGAGAGATGGAGAAAGAGAGACGGAGAAAGAGAAAGAGACGGAGAAAGAGAAAGAGACGGAGAAAGAGAAAGAGATGGAGAAAGAGAGACGGAGAAAGAGAGACAGAGAAAGAGAAAGAGAGACGGAGAAAGAGAGACGGTGAAAGAGAGAGAGACGGAAAAGAGAGAGAGAGACGGGGAAAGAGAGAGAAGGAAGGAGAAAGAGAGATATAGGGGCAGAACAACGTCTGCCGGGCTCAACTAGAAACATGTTTTTCTCCGCGATACATTGTTGCGTTAGGTTTAAGGAGTCTTAAGCATATTAGAGACTAATATATCATTAATACTATAATTAACAGGGAAAAAAGCACAGAAATTACTATTTGACTATAGGTAGATATGACTAGGAACTTTGTTTTAATAATTTGTGATATTTGTTGCTGCAAATTGTTTAATTAGCCTTAATTAATGTTTAGTTAGCCTTCGGAAGTTGACATTAAATTTTCAAATGTACAAAATGGGGAACAGATTCATTGTTGAACAGTTAAAAATGTGTACATGCATTTTATAACAATTTTTTAAATGATTGTTCTTTAGAGAAGATTTATTTATTATCGTTAATTATTTGCTCCTGCCGTCTTTTAATATATAGATTTTCGTTTTCGCAGCTATTTAGTGCATAAATAGGTAAAGAAAACCCTGATTGATTTACATGATATAATGATGTAATTATCACTTGACCAGTATCCCCGCAAGGCGTCTACCGGCGTCACTTTGGACCAAAGTTGCCAGATATCGATATATGAATTATTGATGTTTCCCCTATTTTTAAATTATATTAGTAAATCTGCATTCATTAGAAGAAATCCGCATTTTCGAACTTAAAACTTTGCAATCGGAAGTTTCAGATCTGGCAACATTGCTTCTGACCCAATAAGCAGCACGGTGTAGGGATGAGATCTCTCACACAATCAGCCGTTTCTCACTCACTACAATTTTCGGCCATTATTTTTATTGTTTGGGCGTTAATCATAATTTTACAATTATCATTTTTCTATTTCGGTGTAATTTTTAAATAATTTATGATTAATTTGCAGGGCTGTAATGAAAAACGTCGAAGCTATCATTTTAAATGGCAAATTTCGAGGTGATAATATATTACTGCCACGGATCCCTATTATACCCACAGATGTGCCAATTCAATTAAAATTGCGTTGAGGGATTGATATGTTTTTTTAGTAAAATTATTATAAGTTGCAATGTATATCATTTCAAAAAATAAATTAAAAATATAAATGTATTGTGTAAAATGGTATTGTGTATTTTATATTTGTGTATATGGTAATGTATTTTTATATTCCATCATCGTTCACAGCGCTCCATGCCTCTTCAACTCATATATACCACATCATCAAACACTGACAATAAGTTAGTCATTTTTTTCTACTAAAACAATTCTAGGAATAATTTATATGGCAAAACAACGTTTGTCGAGTCAGCTAGTATATATATATATATATATATATATATATATATATATATATATGTATATATGTATATATATATATATGACATTGGGACTAGGAACTTCGTTTTAATAATTTGTGATGTTTGTTGCTGCGAAATGTTTAATTAGCCTTAATTAATTAATGTTTAGTTAGCCTGTCATTTGTAATCTGGTATACTATATATATATATATATATATATATATATATATATACTATTTCAAAGTATATATATTGTGATGCAACCGCCCACGTCGGATGCCGATTCTTTGGAACGGAATCGGAAGGGGGTCACACCACAGAATGGAAGCGCCGACACACTGATGGTATGACGGTCATTTCCATTGTAGCAGGTGGGGATATGCGCTAAATTTATTTAAAGGGGCGCCAAGCGCACGCCCACTTACCTGCTATTTTACTGCCGGCGTTGAGCGTCTCAGGGGTGAGTGCCCTGGGTCGAAGGATTGCAATGGTTTCTTTGTTTTAAAATAATAAACACTTGACTCAGAATTTAGTCTTTTTCACCCGTCCAAAATGGCGGGGACACATTTATTATAAAAACTGTTCTTGCAAACACGGAATTACTGTTTTTGGCTATCAAATAAGTGATGATGATGACTTACAAGTTGATGATGGTGTAATGGCTACGTCACCGCGACGGGATTGCTCACCGATCGATGGACTGATGCGGCCGGACCCTCAGGAGCGCCGCTGGAGCGTTGGAACGCCAGCCTCACAATTGTTCCCCGGGATGAAGGTGCCGGCGCTTGGGATGTCGGCGGTGAATGTCAGCGCAGCAATTGCGTAGCACTGGCGCGCGTCTCAGGCCGTCACACGCCACCTGGACCGCGTATGACGTTGGAAGCCAAAATCTGGCTGTTTGGAATAAATTCCGCGGTTGGACGAAGACCGGGCAGGTCTCGTGGTGGTCGGCTCAATGCCTGCCTCTCACCAACCGCTATTGTCGTCTTTTACCGTTGCTCTCACTAGTGATTTCTCTAAAAGCCGATATTCGGCCCCTCTCTAACTGTAACTTTAAGTTGTTGAAAATTTCGACTGTCCTATGCTATCTCTGCTCGACCACCCTCTCTCGTGTTTTTCGCCCGTCTGAAATTCGAGCTTCTCGCTGTGTTTTCCCCCTTCTTTCTTTCGCACCATGCAAGGGTTATCACGTGCTTCCTGCCCAGCGTTTTCATAGGTCGGTTTGTTGAGTTCCAGAATTTTCTATGTCATTTGTAACCTGGTTGGCTAAGATGATCGCTTCCTTTCGCGGCCATTGGATGTCTTTGTTTAGTACAGAGA
Source organism: Acheta domesticus (assembly GCA_031308135.1). Classification (NCBI taxonomy): domain Eukaryota; kingdom Metazoa; phylum Arthropoda; class Insecta; order Orthoptera; family Gryllidae; genus Acheta; species Acheta domesticus. Next base: position 2,356,649 of record JAHLJT010000631.1, read on the forward strand.
AGTGCGCACGTGGTTCTTCTGCTGACATATGATGGGTTTATTGGACTTAGGGGATTATCTTGCTGCATGCTAGTGCCAAGTCTATAACGCGGTTGTTCCGGGAGTCACTCATTTTGTTGAAGGCACAAAAGGGGTGGATTTATTGTTCAGGGTGTGGAGAGGCCTACGCAGCTGTGCGGAACTGATCAGGCGAGGCGAGAGGCCGCCCGTCTTTCCGAGCTTCTGTTAATGTGGCGTGACACTGGGGTGGCGACGTGCGATGGTCAAACGACACACCGCAATATATATATATATATATATATATATATATATATATATATATATATCATATATATATTATATATCATATATATATATATTATATATCATATATATTATATATATATATATCCCAAAGAATAGAATGGCACATAACTGTCTTACAGATAATTTTGTACACAAAAATTTGGTAAATACCAAGAATTTTAATTATCAAAATCGCTTCCGCCTATGAAAAACTGAATTTCAAATCTTCATTGTTGTGCAATGGTTACAAAACGTTCCGCGTTTTTTAACTCGCCATAACATTTTTCTAGAGCATATTGAAGGGAGTATTTTCTTTCGTGACAGTATCGTTGTGAATACATAGTTATAATTTGTTGAGTTTTCTAAAATTCCAAAGCAGTTGCATAGTTAGGTGCACGGTTCCCAATCTAACTGATAAGAGAATATTACTGGCGCAATGGAGAAAGTAAACATTAATTACGATTTGCTTTATTCCTAGCTGATATCTGCGCGCGAGGGTCCTTGAGAAGGTCCCTTAACTTCGAGGGACCAGTGCTGTGGACCGGTTGCATCAGCTGTGGTATTACTCCCCTGATCCTAAGGATGAGCGACGGATACGAAAGAAGAGTAAATTTGTAATTAATTATAATATGCGTTGCTTCTAAAACCATTATTTTCCAAGCTCATTAATATTTTTTGTTATCAATGAGATATTGAATATACCTTTCAATCGCCAGTTCATATTCGGCTAAAAGAAACAATCGACCTCTTGGTCATCATTGACCTCCTTCAATATTCATCGACCCCTAGGAGGTCGATACCGATTCATTATTCATTCCATAAGCTGGTGGCCTCCTAGCTGTTTCCAGCACATCGCCCACTTATGGTGATTTGATGTGACCCATGTTGCTTGGTTTACCCTCTAAAGATGTGAAAAGTGTTCCCAAAAGTTGACATTGGGATGTTTCGATGAATATTAAAACTTATTGTTGTGGTTGATTCCTTCCAGCGAGCGCGCTGTCGCAGGTTTTTTGTTTTGCTGTCAACTCATTGTTGTCAAAGACTTCTGCGTTCTTGGTATTCCTTGCAGGTATCTTTAGTGATTCATTTCTGCAGCCACTGTTTAGTTTGCACACTATATTCAGTTTTTGTAACGTTCTATTCGGGATAAGTGCATAGTGACGTAAACTACGCGCCTGCTGTTGTGCTAAAATATTGCATAATAATTTGGCCTAATCGAAATCGCCTGTAAAATGTCAAAATAAAGAATTCATGTGAACGAAAATCAGAATATTCTTCAAGAGCTGTCTGATCGGAGGAAGATCATGAATTGGATAGTGACAGTGACACTAAACGAATGATGAAAATATAGACGAGCATCAGAACGATACTGGATCGGAACAAGATCTTTTTGATGCTAAATACGAACGTTTATCAACGGATGTTTTTTGGTAGTAAATATCATTCTTAGATATTATAATGCGACATAAAATTCCATTGTTCTACAATGTCTTTGATTTTTTCAAGAGTCATTGAATTGTCGTAAAATTTTCGACACGCGCCCGCTGGAAGGTTAATTCATTTCATTTCAAAGTTATTCGTGAGCCGTGCAACCACACCGCGCTACTTCATTTCGCCCCCTCGCAATACTCACGTCGTGGAAGCAGAAGCCGATGGCGGCCGCGCCGTCCTTGAGGTAGCCGCAGCAGCGCTGCACCGCGTCCACGGCCGTCGCGACGCCCGAGCCCTCCTGCAGCGCCCAGCGCAGCGACGAGGGCGCGCGCAGCGGGTTGCCGCGCAGCTCCACTGGTCGCTCGCCGCCGCCCGCCAGCCACGAGCGCGCGCACGCCTCGCTCAGCTGCGCACACGCAGCGGCCTCAACACCAGCACTGTACTGCGATTTTCGTAACTTTGTCCCTGACAGGAATCAGCTGTTCACGGTTTCATCCAATAGGGGGCTTGAACGTCACCCTAGCGACGTCACTGTCGCGAAATATAAGCTCCTGATTGGATGACAGCGAAACAGCCGATTCCTGTCAGGGACAAACTTACGAAAATCGCAGTATATACTGCGATTTTTCTAACTTTGCCCCTCCAGGCCCCTCTTCGTGATGGAATGTGTCACGGTATTTCGCATCTTTCTCAGTTGTGCCGCCAGATTTCGCATGATCGCGACTGTATAAGACAGTTGCGATCATGCGACTTCTGCCGGCAAGAACGAGAAAGACGCGAAATGCCATGTGATTTTCCATCGCGGCCATAGGGGCTTGAGGGGCATAGTTAGAAAAACCGCACGCTCTCGGCGCATCTCCGCCCCTCCCCTCGCTTTGGGCTGATTCACAAGGAGCGGAACGCATAGGTGCGCTGTGTGAAGCCAACGCTAAATCGGTGGCCCCTCGTTCAGCTGCCTCAGCAGCAGCACTACGCACTCTGCGCATCTTCCCCCTCCCCTGCCATTGCGTTTATTCAACAAGGAGCAGAACGCATCGGTGCACTGTGTGAAGCCACGCTAAATCGGTGGCCTCGTTCAGCTACCTCAACAGCAGCACTATGCACTCTGCGCGTCTCCTCCCCTACCCTTCCATTGGGCTGATTCAACAAGGAGCAGAACGCATCGGTGTGCGAATCAAGCCACGCTCAATCGGTCGCCTCGCTCTCCTGAATATACGCAAGCGACCTCAACAGCAACACAACGCATTCTGCGCACCAGTCGCATCGCCCAGCTGCGCACAGGCAGCGGCCTCAACAGCAGCATTACGCACTCTGCGCATCTCCTCCCCTCCCCTCCCCTCCCATTGGGCTGATTCACAAGAAGCGGGGCATATTGTTGCGCTGATTCAAGTCACGCTACCCAGGTAAAGACACCAGCGGCCTCAACAGCAGCACTACGCACTCTTCGGCGCTATTTAATTCGAAGAAGAACAACAGTGCGTTGAGCCAAGCCACACTAAATTGACCGCCGCGCCCAGCTTCGCACACACCAGGGTCCTCAACAGCAGCACTATGTCCTTAGAGGCAAGGCTGTTGTAATGCAACAGTCGCGCCCGAGCACCCCTCTTCCTTCTCTCCTCGTGGGGCTGATTGAAGAAAATGCGTGCCACATCGGTGCGCTGAGTCAAACTGCAGTAAATAGGCCGCTTCGCTCAACTGCGTACATATCAGCGGTCTCAACAGCAACAGGCACTCAGGTGCTGGGCTGCTCTAATGTCTCAACTAGTTGCGGGCCACACTGGTGGCTCAGGCAGCTTTGGACCAGGGCATTCAGAAAGGGAGCCATCTCGCTCAGCTGCGCAACCACGATTCGCAAACCACGACAATCTAGGATTTCACGCTCAACGACGTCGACATACTGAGATGAAGACTGACGAGGTAACATTCAAAGTCAACCGCGCTTACAATCCGCACACGCTTTTCAAACCCAATCCCATATCACAGAATTCGAGTGACAAAAATCCCCTCAATGTGCGCAAGAAACCAGAACGGTCATAATTGCGCTTGCACGACCCAACAGGGATATAATGCTCACTTTAATTTACATTCTTAAGACTTTTGGTTTTGTTTTGGTTGTTTTGCTTTTTCAACGAAACCTCATCTCCTCACATTGCAAGCCACAAACATGCTTAAAACATGTTTACCCACATATTTTCTTAACTTTAATCATCTTTTTTCACTAATGTTGTCAACGCTTGAATGTTGACATAAACGAACCTCTCAATGCATTTCCCCCTTTATCTATCACCGACCCTTTTTAAGAAAGGACCGGTGTGGTACCCCGGGGGTCTTTTTCGCGAGACCAGTCGTGCACCGGTTGCATCAGCATTGCTACGCCTCTGACACTAAGGATGAACAACGGATACAAAAGAAGGGTGATTATGAAATTAACTATTATGTTTTAGTTGCTTTACTTCTGAAAAATAATTAACAAGTTCATCGAATATTTTGCAATCAGTGGGATTTTGATTATACCTGTCAATAGCCGGTTCACATTCGGCTACAGACGTGACCCCTTGATGAATACAGATCCCCTTGACAATTTCATCAACTACCAGATGGCCGATACCGTGCCTCCCAATTTTATATAATTCTTAAAGAGTATTCTTGAAATTTTTTGGGGGGTAAAGAAGGAACTATATCTGACGGGTGTTGTGATGCAGGCTAACAGCCCTGACAAAAATGCCGTTCCGTTCCGAGCGAATACAATTATTCTAAACACGCCATGTTGTGCCGACCGGAATCCCCGTATCACGTTAATAGTGCGACTTCTTTGGTTCTGTTCTTCCATAGACAGAAGTTAGGTGAATCATCTAGATGGCTTCACAGTACTATCTTCATGATGGGTTATCTTGGGAGGATATAATAAGGGTAGTTTCCCGTTGCTTTCCCTGATGGTACATAATGAAGTGTTACGGTGATGATGAAGGGTGAAGGTACTAGGACGACGGTGGGAGGTAGTAGGAAGGGTGGTGGGAGGTAGTAGGAAGGGTGGTGGGAGTTGGAAGGTAATCGTGGAATTTTTCAACCATCACAGCATTCGCCTTATTACCGAGGGGAACCACGAAAAATGCCGGTCAGGATGGCCGGCCCGGAGATCGAACCTAGACTTCCCGACTGCGAAGTCAGCGCGCTGGGCACTCGCCTACTTCGCTCGGTAAAGAGTGCAAAGATGATCAAAAAGTAATCGTACCTCGGTTATATTGTTTCTTTGAAAATTGACGTAACTCAGATAAGGCCAGTTAGTGGCGTTGTATTCTGGCAGTTCTGTTAGCCGGTTTCCTTCCACGTGGATGCGCTCCAAGGCGCTGAGGTCAGTGAAGACGCCGGACGGCAGTGTGGACAGACGGTTGTCCGAGAGGTCGAGGACCGCTAAATTCGTCAATCCTGGGAACAAAAAGAGGTATTTGTTAGACTTGTTATCATTTTGGAAACGTTGGGATTTCTTTGATTTTCCACTTCATATTTAATATGTAAAAAACGGTGGCACATCTTATTTTCGGGGGTGTATTAGTGATTTATTGTACATGACGATAAAGAAATCCATTTATCCACTGGTTGAATGTTTTACTTAGCGTACAACGAAAGAGCGAGCACTTTCACAAGAAGATGAGACATCATTATCGTCGTTTACAACAGAATTTGATTTTATTCCATTTGATGTTAATAATAAACTAGCAATTTATACACAAAACTATTACTAATGGATTATTAAACTGAATACTAGACTGTTAAGAAATATTGTATGAAAAACAAAAAAAATCGATCGCTGAATTTTGACAAAAAACCACGATGTGGGTGTCCCTATAAGCGTAAAGTCTTTTATTTTTGTTTTTAAGTCAAATGTACACACCGTCATACAAAATTGAAAAATAAAGGTATTGTGTTTCATTGGTTTTGAATATTCAATTCTTTTCAACAAAATCAAAGAAAAAGTAATGGAAAAGTGGATGCAACGTTTTCAACGAGAAATATTTTGCTATATAAACTGCTATACAACATGCGTAGTATAGAGAAAGTTATATGATTCTGCAATAACTTGTGAGTTTTTGAAATTCATATTGTAGATACTCAATATCGAAAAATGGCATATTTTTTTTCGTATATGTAGTAAATTACTTCCTACACCATGTCCGGTAGTCAGAATCCTCGTTTTATGAATTCTAAATAAGATACAAAAACCTACGGCAAAACGTCTGTTTCCGTCGCTCAGTAAACAACGCTAGCGGCGAAATCGTGAAGAGGATTTTCACCAAAATTAATACTTCCTGATCGATCTGACAGATGTCGCGGTTCCTTGAATTTGAAACGGAAATTTTAATTATAGAGTACTTTACATGAATCCTGAATGACATTTTAATTTTTTTCTCAAAAGCAGCTCCAATTTTTTATTACTTTTATCGGAACGAAAAGTACATCCGTAAAAATGACGCAAGTCCTATTTCGCCGAATAATCTGAATTCTCGAAAATTACAAGTTTAAACTTCTTTTGAGATCTTCCTTCAACTACAATATTGAAGATGGAGATTTTTCTTCTAAATGAAATTGGTTCATCCAAATTAGATCTTTAAATAAAGTCATGTGTACATTTTTTTTTCAAAATGAGTAGTTTTTGTGTGAAATAACAGCTTTTTTTAAAAAAAGCTATGTTTTCTCTAAAAAATGGCTCCAAAGTTTTACTTTAAAACTTTTTGTACGCATAGTCTTAACGCACCTAATATGACATAATACCCAGTTTGAGGTATTATTTTGATTTTTTTTTAATTACACAAATGTATTTTTTAAATGTCTCTCAGTCGTTAATATTTACATTACGGACATTTTAATATATTATTGCTTTTGTGAGTACAAGTGCTTTCAACTATTTTGAATGAAATTTAAAAGTTCAAAAAGATCCAACAAAAAGATTTCGGACACTCAAATTTATAACAACAGTTTACATTAAAAATTTATGTTTGTGGCTACGTTTCGAAGGCTAATGCACCTTCATCTTCAGGCCAATACACGTACATTTGAATAACTAAAATTATAAAAAATTACACATTAGAAATAGTTAAAATGGAGAACAAAAAGGAAATCAACCTGTACATATTTTATGAAAAATAACAAGATATAGTGCAAAATACAAACATAAGTTTTTAATGTAAACTGTTATTATAAATTTGACTGTCCAAAATCTTTTTGTTGGATCTTTTTGAACTTTTAAATTAAATCTATGTGTCAGACTTTCAAAAGAATTTCAAGATATTTTGAATGAAGTTACTCAAACGTCAGTTTTCTTTGAAAATAAGCTCGAAACTAAGGCAATTGGAGAAAATGAAGTAGATTGCTAGTGCTCGCTGGCCGACTTCAGAAGTAATACATACATAACTTTCACTGTACGAATGCAAGTACATAGCACCATCTATAGTACCCTCAGCAGCTTCTCTGCTGTTTGAGATTGCTACCGCGTTCTCGAAGCAACAAATTTATCTTGCTCTTTACGTAAAGCAAATTCGAAACTAACGTACGTAAGTGCCACAAATACGTGATTTTGAGCCCTGTTGTAATATCACTAGTTCAATCATTAGACAAATTTCGGCGAAAATGAAGTTCCCTACAAAATAATGATATACGCCCTTGCGTGTGATTAGAAAACTTCTTTTTCTCCAGAAAGCTCTAATTCGCTGCTTCAGGCAAATTTTATCAATAATACGATTCAAGAAGGCCATGGCATATAATATTCTAAGAGATAAATACAAAATAAAGCTAATAAATATATTTGTTGATACATTACTTTGTTAATTTTGAGTAAACATTTTTTTGGAAAACAAAAAAACTATCAGAATTAAAATGGATAATTCAACATTAAACAATTTGTTCAAGAGATTGAAAATAAATACGTTTTTAGTATCGTTATTAAGGTAGTCCAACAGCAGCTACTTTACATGTCATTATGAAATACAATATTGCGTTTATTGGTTACTTACCTGCAAAACAGTCGTCTGGCAGAAAGCTAAGATTGTTGTGTTCCAGAGACAGAGATATCAGATTCTCTAAGCCTTGAAAGCGAGGAATTTGTGTCAATTGGTTGTTTGAGGCAGAAATTGTCTTTAAAGATACCAAATTTGCAAATATATTATTAGGAAGCGTCTCAAATAAGTTTTTGTTTAGATTGATATTTTTCAACCTGGTTAGAGATGAGAACGCTTCCGAAGGAAGGGTCGTAAGATGGTTGTCACCGAGACTGAGAATTTCCAAACGATCGAGCCCAGCAAATGTTCTTGGAGATATTTGTGTGATATTGTTTCTATCAATGAACAAAGAGTCGAGGTTAGGCATTTCGGCAAAAAGTTCGTCCGGCAATGCGTTCATCGACCTGGTACCGTGTAGAAAGAGAGTTTTTAAACTAACCAACCCTGAGAACGATGCTCGCTGGATGGAAGACAATTCGTTTCCGAATAAATTTAGATATGTTAGATTTTGCAAATCCGAAAACAAACCAGGAGTGAGAGATGACAACTGTATTTGGATCATTAAGAGCTCTTTTAGATTTGCGAGACCCGTAAATGTATCAGTACTTAAAGTCGAAATCGGGTTGTAACCAATATTTAAATACTCGAGATTTGTCATGGAAGAGAAAGTTCTAGTCGGCAACGAAGTTAGATTGTTGTTGGACAAATCGAGCTTTCTCATATTAGTCAACCTTGCCAAGTCATCCCAAGGCACAGTTTGTAGCTCACAACGTAACATTATCAGCTGTTCTAATTTTGACAAACCAGTCAACAATCCTTCCGGCACAGATAAAAATTTATTGGACATGAGATTCAGTTTGGTAAGATTGCTTAAGTCCGCAAACCCATCGGCTGGCAACTCGGTGATCCCGTTATCAGCTAATAACAGAGTTCTGAGTCCACGAATACGTTGGAACGCGGCAGACGGAAGCGATTTCAACTGACAACCCGACAGATCCAGAAACTCCAACGCTGGAAGACTTTCAAGAGTTTCTGAGGGCAGAGACGACAACGGATTTTGCCGCACGGTGAGAACCCGCAGGCGAGATAAATATGCGAACTCAGCGACGGGAAGTACTTTCAAGCGGTTGATGTCGAGTTTCAGCTCCTCCAGCAGTGCCAGCCCAGAGAACAGACCCTGCGGCACCTCTTCCATGGAGACGAACATGAGGCCCAGAAAGCGCAGCTGCGAGAGTCCCGCGAAGGAGTCGCCAGGCAGAGGGGCGAGGCCGTTGCCACTCGCGTCCAACCATTCCAGGCGCTCGCATTCCCGCAGGTTGCCCAGGTCGGTGATCAAGGTGAGCATCACGTTCAGATGGCGCAGTGCGCACGGTGACGGTAACACTACGTTGACGACACGGTTGCGACTGAGATTTAACACCTGTACAAAGAGAATTCAATTTCATTTTTATACATGCTGATTTCCCGGCGTTGCCGGGGCGTTTAATTAATACCATTCATAATTAATGTAAAGTAATTTACTTCCTCTAACACGTTGTGTAATCAGAATCCTTGCTTTGTGGATGCTTGGTAGTACCGAAAATTAGATTACTACAGCAAATAGGCAGTCTGTCTGACCAACCGTTTGTGGCCAATGCTAACCCCTATACTTCTCAGACAATGATCTCCAAAATTTCTATTCCCCGATCTATGTAGCTGAAACCTGAGCCCTGCGAATTTGAAACAGATGTTTTGAGTTTTGAACATACTTAACATAAAGTCTCAAGGACATTTTATTTTTTTTCTTTGACATGAAGTCTCAACGACATTCAAAAATTTATCTCAAAATGTCCCTAAATTTTTGATTTAATTGAAGAATTTGCTGTTGTGGCACCATTCGTTATTTTATGACACTGTTCGTGGTGGAGTGCGTTATGTTGATGCGTCTGTTCATACGAGAACTTTTAATTCCACATGAATTCATCCAAAAGTACCAATGACTTTCCAAGCTAGAAGAATATTGGGCTATGAAATTAAATAAGTCTTATTCTGTGACTACATTCCGCCACTACGGAATCATCACATAAGCACACACTATAATGCAATTTTTTACACAATACAAATTCAACGCAATTTTTGACATTTATTCACTCGTTTAATGAAATTTTTACTAAACCGAAAATATTTGCAAGATCGGTAGAAAACATACATTTCTACTCAAAAGCATTGTCAAGAGCAATAACGATTTTAGGGCCAAAAAAGCTGCTAAGATAAAAATATTATTCAAGGGACATTCTATTTAAGAATATATCAGTCACAGTTTGTACCGACCTATTGTATATGTATGTCATTTCTGTTTGCAACCATGTATGTTTTTTCAGCCAACATAATGGGATCTGCCACATCAAATGACAACTAAGACAAATTTATTATTTCTGGAATTCGTTGGACCGGTTAGTTGGATCGGTTAGTTTCACTGGGTCATATGATAACACGATCCTTGCTACACAGCGAGTGGCTGTCATCATAACGTCAGCGGGTCAAGGAGACAGCTCTCGATTCTAGCTGAGATAATGTTGTGAGGTGAAATACGTGGCCATCCTATTTTTGATACGCTGAAAATCAGAGTTCACCAGACAATTTGGAATTATTTAATTTCAGTTAATGTCGCTGATATAGTATCATCATTATTTCTTTCTGTACATCATGATGCATACGTTTAAAGGATTATTGCGATTCTGCAATATCATATATATAATAAAATATCATTTATTAAGGTTTTTGCTCCCCTGGGGACCACAAGAATACTCTTGAGCGAGTGATCTGCTTCTTTAGAAGTATTCTAAAGTTTTATTTTTGTATCGTGTCTAGTATCAGTTAAATTAACTGTAAGAATTTCGTTGGAGTTGGTGATTAGCTTTTGCTTCTTTCTGTCGAAAACATAGTTGGCCAAGGGGGTTTAGTAATACAAAATGTTTAGAAACGCTAAGAAGAAAGTCTTGCTTTTGCTAGGTAATTATTTACAACTTTAGCAATAATTAGAATTCAATGATACAGATAATTCTCTGAAAAATCAACCAATAGCAATAACTATAATATTTTGTTTGCGATGTATTTGCATAACATTTTTCTATAATTACTTAGAAATCGGAAATGGGAAAATTGCAACGCAGATTTGTCATCAGTTTCATGTTATCTTGAAAATGTCTAGTTGAACGCCTTTGGTCTTTCCGCAATTACTTTTTCATTTACGACTGTCATTATCCTCTTATCATTCTAATTTTTACAAATCGAGCAGAATTGAATTACATATGAAGATTGTTCTAGAATAACACGCCGATGTAGTAGAATTATTCTGCCCTGCTTCGTGTATTTCGACCCCAACGACAATAAATTTTACTTTATTCATCGGCTGTCTTGTGAAGTATATTTTTCCGACTAAAATTGTAGTTTTCTGAACATTTTTCACTTAACTAAAAAATTACCATTATTCAGAGTGTCACTTTTCCGATACTGACACGGTGCCGAGCTCTATAGACTGCATTGTAATCGACTTATGTGGAAAATCAACGGAAGTGTAAGCAGGAACACTGAACGGTGAAGGATGCTTGCTTGTTTATTTGGTGTTTCCAGGCGCCTCATCTTCTAAGACCGTTAATCCCGTAAGTGTAGTACATTTTCCCTCGCGATATGGCAGCGATCTTTCTCCGATGGATGGTGAGATCCGGCACTGACATAATCATAGGCTAGCGGGGTTTCCCCAACCAGGTATCTCCCACCAGCGGGGCAAGCTTTGCCCCCAGCCGGGAGGAACTGTAACCTCCAGACATTTCTAGTAGTCTAGTGCAAGTAAGTGTACATGTGTGTAAGAAAGGGGTGAAGATAGGACAAGGAATTGGAAGGAAAGATCGCGCGCCATGGCTTGTTTTTTAGCATACTGTTCCGGCATTCGCCTGGTGTTGATCAGAGGCACTAGAGAAAACTACCGATCAGAGCAGCCGGCCGCTACAGTTCTCCTCCATGCAGCGACTGACGAAAACTCTGTCACCGTCGGGACTTTAACCCTAAGACCTCCCGGTCAGAAGCACTGCAGCGACATCAGTTGAGCCCCGAACCACCCAAGCCAGTGAAAAATTCGGATTGAAATGAAGCAGCGACCCACCTCGAGTGCGGAGAGGGAGCTGAGTTCGTCCGTGACGTTCTCGATGCGGTTCTCGGCCACGTCGAGCACGGTGACCTCGCGGTTGAGCAGCGGCGGCCGCGGCAGCGCCCTCAGGGCGTTGAAGCTCAGGTTGACCTGCAGCGCGGCGGCGCCCACCGCCGCGGGCAGCTCCTCCAAGTGGTTGAGCGACAGGTCCACCTGGCAGCGGGTGCGACATCCAAGGTTAAACAGGGATAGTCCAAAATATGCTGTTGTCTATGTCTCCGGATAGAAAAAAGTCGACTTTGGTGGGGGGATGACAAATCCAAGGTTAAACGTTGATATTTTAAAACATATTGCCTAATGGGCTGAATTACAAAACTCGTGCACTGATCGCACTCGACATAACCTGTAGATGGGCATTACGAAATGTGGCATCACATGGGTAGACCCTATAGAGCTCCAAGCGGTTGAGCACAAGTCGTCCCGGGGAAAGAGATGATTCATCGAAGATTAAACAAAGTTTGAGGATGCTATTATATGAGGCGGCAGAGTCGCCGGGTACTGCTGCAGGTTACGCTCGCCAACTTCCGCACATGAAAATTGGCTTATTTGTGAGAAATACGAAAAGTGCATATTCCGGTTGCCCAAGATCGCTAAACTAAGAAGAAGTGAGAAATACGAAAAATGTCTTCTAAATGTTCAATTATAATACATACGTATAAGAAAGTGCAAACATCGATGCTATCTTTTGTAACACCACGCGCCTGATTGCGTCTCGCGAATTTACGCAGCAGCCACACGTTTTAAGTATCGTTGGCTACAGTTCGAGTTTTAGTTCTCATAACATGGTGTTACAGGAGAGCGCACCACTACGTTATGTTGGATTTATACTTGGGTTTTATTTCTTGGCGCGTGGGGGCTTGTCCTCAGGATGGAATAAATTTACAGGTGTGATCACTCCCAGTCTAAAACTGAAGCTTATGTGAGACTAGTTCTCACAGTTCTCGCTAAAAGCGCTGCGATCTTTGGGTCTCATTTGAGCAAGGTCGTGATTGGTCGCGATCCATTCGACAGCTCTGTGGCCAGCTGATATCAAATTTCAAATCAGTAATTTGTCTCTTCGCGGTGGAATTGATAAAGTCTAGAGCGAACAGTTACGAAAATGAGAAGGAAATGTTTTGTAAAACTGTGTAATAGCCACAGTTTAAGATGTCCTCTTAAGATGTACATCTTACATCGTGACCCAATCCGATCATACACGGACAAGCGAGGAACTAGCCTCAAACTGGCTTCAGAAAATTTGCCCCAATGACGACTACTTGACACACGCAACTATATATATAGGTGTATTACACCGTGACGTTACCTGGGTGAGTGGCCCATCGCACAAGTCGCTGGCGACGAGCGCCTTGCGGTCTCGCAAAGAGCAGTTGAGCAGCGGCGGCGCGCATGCGCACAGCTGCGGGCGGGGCGACGCGCCTGCGCAGTGGGGCGCCGCCAGCAAGGCGAGGGCGACGGCGACGGCGATGGCGGTGGTGAGGCCGCGTGCACTGCGGGGAACGTCCATGCCCAGCAGCTGCCAGTCGGGCACTGCCCGCGCCACGCCACAGCGTCGCGCAGTGAGCGGCGCGTCACGCGGGAAGCGCAGAGGCCCCGAAGGGGGAGGAGCCCCTCCGGAAGCATTACATGCCGTCATACGAATTAGCACACCTCGTAACTCCAGTTTTGCAATGTAAAGAATAAACATTGCTGGGAAGCAGAATTTTAGTTTCCTTTCTCGTTGAACTTATCAATACTGGGCAACTCAATTATTTAAGATGCTCGATTTGTTGTATAATTTTATTTATTACTTTTCTTTCATAATTATATTTTATCATGAAGTAAACAGAAAGTAGAGGGAATATGGAGTAACGAGGTATTCTAATTAACATGACGATGCGCCAGCTGTTCGGAGACGTCAACGATGGGAAGGGCGAAGGGTGATACGCGATGACCTACTTTTAGGTGTTGGACAGGAGAGATAGGCGGGAGGCAAATGAGAAGGGCGTGGGTGGGCTCGTAGGGGCGTGGAATTAGGGGCAGGGGAGTAGGGATAGGGGAGTAGGCGAGTAGGGGTAAGGGAGTAGGGGCGGGGAGTACGGCGGGGGAGTAGAGACTGCGGGAATAAGGGCTGGGGTGTAGGGAACGAAATGGGCGGGGAAGTAAGGGCCGGGGTGTAAGGGATGAAATGGCGGAGGGATGGTAACTGGTGGCGGGGAGCGCAGAGGCGAGACTAAGAGTCGAGGACTAGGAGCATAGGCGGGCGATGACGAGCGAGAAGGTGAAAAGGTAAGGGGCGAATGTAATGGGCGAAGAGAACGTGAGCAAGGAGATAGACAATAGGCAAGGATAGTGGCGTAAACGAGAGAGGAAGCGCGGGGAGATGGAATGGTAGGGCAAGACTAGGGGAAGAGGTGGTGAATGCACGATTAGATGACCGCCCTCGGGTATGTGCTAATAAATAACATTGAGCCGTTACTTTTGAACTATTCTTCCGGAAGAGCGGAGGATGAAGGACTGGTTTTATTTCAGGTGGCAGATTGGAGAAAAAATAACTCGGATCCTGAGTTTCTCAATGAAACCCAAGTCGTTACTTTCAAGTCTGCACAGTGCGGAGGAGAGTGGGGTTTTCTATCGCGGGCAGGATTTGGACCTCGATCCCACTAATGGAAATCACGATGGGATGTCTCTTCCGGCTGATTGGTTTCTCTATGATGTATATTTTAGTGTCAGGGACCGCATTAGGATCTCAGAATGGGGGGAAGGGGATGCGTGAAAGACTACGCCACATTGGGGATGATCTCATGGGGAATGAGAAAGGATTCATCACGACCGCGACGGGGTTAGTGCATTTCAAATTTTTCTGTGTACTTTTCCCTCGACCAACTTCATAGTTGTTAGCTTTTAGTTAGAGGGGCATCCAATCCATGTTTGGGGTAGTCCAAGTGCGATCTCATTCGGAAATACGAGGGGTGGTTGCGCGCTGGGGCGATGGTTGGAGTGGGGGCAGAAAATGTGCCCGAAGTTATCTTAGACCTTTTCATTTATGCTGAATGTAAATTGTATTTTTATTTGTTGGCATATAAATAATAATTGTCACGTGATAATTATTAATGACAATACATTGATACACTGAATGTAGTTCGTCCTGAATTCGTTAGTACAAAAAATCAGTAAAAGCTATGTATTTTATAATATATTATCGGCTTGGGGGGGTGAGAGAGAGGGCTGAATCTCCGGGAATTAGTCCCTGTTCATTGAGGGCGCCACTGATTATTTAAATTTTAAAAATATGAAATAGATATTCTTGCCGGAGTGAAGTAAACATTTTAAAATGTTTTCAACATTTAGTTCTTTCAACTAAAATTATTACATCAAATATAAAGTATAAGGAGATTAATGCTTGAAACATCAATAATTTACTGTAATGTAAATGTGTTAATAAAATATTGACGTCCCTAATAGATCATTTGTTATCCCCTCTATATTTAAGTCGAGGAAAGATGACGCATTTTCCCTTTTATGAGAAACTAGGGACATAAAACCCCGTTTGTGTATTACTGCTGGACATGAAATTACCCCCCCTTCAGAGATTTATCACCAAGTTCTAAGATGAAAAACAGAGTTCGCATTCTATTATGGCATATTTTAGATTGAGGCGCATTTGTAACCCGCAAAACATATGCGCCGCCTCACGCATATTCCTAGGGAGCGGATTTCTATGATTTTGCATATTTTTCTCTATTGCTCCAAAGCATAGCTAAGAGTAATTTCTTGACATTTGGTTATAATTGGATGCTTTGTAGATTAATTTGTGAGTGCTCACTTGTGCAAATTTGATCGATTTTTCCTGTTGGGGCGTATTCGTGTAAATGGGAACATATTTTGCATGTTTCGTTAGAATAGAGAAAACGTTTCGTTTTCATCCATTTGTGAGCGTTTATTGTTAGGAAAGCTTGTCCCAATTTTGTTTCTTTTCTTCTTCTTTTCTATAGATGATAAAATACTTGTTCAAATGTAGAATATTTCTTAATATATTTTTTAAACCAGGCAGAAAAAGTGAAAGACCTACAATGCATTTACTTCACTAAGGTACATATTTACTTCAATTATTTCTCCCGAGAATTAAGTTAGGTTATATTACGTTTGCATTTTTATTTTCTTCCAAGCATGCTTCTCCTGAATTTCATCAAGAAATGTTTATACTGAAAATGAAATATTGATTGTAATTGCATATTAAAATGCAATTTCACAATTTTTAGGTCGTAATAAATGCATATTATAAAAAATTTTCTCGATTTTTGTGGGCATAAAATTCCGCTCCCTACTTAATACCATTGTACAGCGGAAAATATGCGCCCTACAGCCTTAAAAACCAGTTTTTGCGTCCATGTAAGATAACACAAATTATGTTTTCTGCACCGGTCAGTCCGTAGCACCGATTGCCTCAAACAATAAAAATTTGGGCTCTAGTGCGTTCTCTTGGCGATGTCGGATGTCGCCCCGGAGAAACCAGTCCAGATGAACCTCCGCGCGACGTCTTCATTCTTCTAATCGCCGACCGGGACTTGGTACCTCTGCTTCTTTCTTGAAAATCCACGGCGTTTTCCTCTTATCACCTAAATCCAACTGACATCTAATTGACTGAGTCCCTGATGGGCGCCTACTCGCGAACTGTGTACGATCATAGAGTAAAGATGTACATCCTTATAAGTCTATAGTACGATCGAACAAAAAAAATTAACAATGCCTGATATGCTAAGAATTCTACTACTTTCCGTGGTTTCTTCCCTTCTCCGAATTAACAAAATGTTATGGTATTCGCGTCACCATAAGTATCGAAAGTTCTTATTCGTATTGACAAATGGCATATATCACACGTCGACCACTGGTTCCCTTAACGTGGTATCAAAGTGTTTCATTTACCCGCCCTGCACCATAGCAGAGGCGGATCTAGGGACAAATTTTGGGAGGGGAAATTTTTTTTATTCAAAAGGTTTTAGTCGAATGTCTCATATTACAGATTATATAGGGTGACACAGGTTTAACTCAGGTCATAATGCGATACATTTTTCTTTTTTTTAATGCAAAAAATTGAAAGTTTCGTGACAAGTTAAAATACTTCCTGAATAGTTATTGAAAAATTTGGGGAGGGGAAATTTCCCTCCCCATGGATACGCGCCTGTCCATAGCAACCCCCTTAGTAACCGCTGACTCTCAACCTGTAACAAATATTCGGCCCTGTATTGTCCTTCCTGCTTGTATAACACCATAACAACACCCCTAGTAACCGCGTACATATCAAGCTTCTCCCTGCATTTCCCGTCAATTCTTTCACTACGCCATGTTTTGTATATCACAATATTTACAGCATGTGCCGGTTAATGCAGTGGTTTATTTGACTTTCACGTAATATTTAGAAATAGTGTTTTATAAAAAAGGGTATTATTTTTCTTTCTCGCATACTATTTCACTTATTTACTACAAGGAAAGTACTCTAATGTTGCGGAAAAACGGAGACTTTTTGACAAAAAAAACTCTTACCGTGGAGCTGTAATACCGAAAAGTGGATAAATCTTGATCCAATATTTAGTAAACTGCTTCCTGGAACACGTAATGAAGTCAGAATCAAAGTTACACTTCTCCGCACAGCATGTCACTCACAAAGAGTATTTCCTGTGAGTGGTCACTCAGTTTTTAACTGTTTTTGAGGTTAAATCAATAACACTGCTCAACAAAAAAAAAAAAAAAAAAAACGTTTTCACTTGTCCAGGATTTTGCAACGAATTTACAGTAAATTGGGTATGCTGAATCCAAATATGTCATTTGTTTCGATGAATTGGCTCTAGTTTTTGGGCTATGAACCAGTGGCGTAGCGTGACTCACACGTTTGGGGATGCTCAACAATAACACACAAAATGTCACTATCAACTACTTCATCCAGGTGAACGCAACACAAGGCAGATACACTGGGACTACTTCCACGATCTCGATTGCTTACGACGGTGTAGGCGCTTCCCACAAAATCCTCACAGCAGTCAGGGCTGCCGATGTCTTGAAAGCAAATTATACAATGGCTCAGCTTTAATTCTTATACGCGAATGGCAATAAGATCATTTGTTAATTTATACATTGCAGACTTAAATAATATGTAATCTATTTAAGAGATAATACAATTTCTTGGATATTAATTAAGAAATAGTAGTCGGGCACTATTTCTACAGTTTGTACCCATGACCAAGCGGGGACTCCCGAGTGAGAGAGAGAAAGATAATTTACTGAACGCCTGAAGTGTGCTGCGCTCTCGTGCACAAACGAGCTTCTTTCCGCAGTAGACGCTAGCGTAAAGCAGTCGGGTTTCTCTGGGCCAGGGGTGAAGAGGGGAGAGGGGAACCTTGCCATCTGCGCATGCGTCATTGCTCGTCGCAATCTGGCGGCAGACGCTGCAGTATTTTAGCTTCCAAGCAATCAGAGGCCAGCTTCAACAGCCCGCCGAATTCAATCATAGGAAATCAATTTAAAATTAATACAAAACGTGTTTCGCTCAACAGACCACTTGTAAGATTATCAATACAGTATTTAAGTTTCTTATATACGGGGATGCTCAGCATCTCAGCGTCCCCTGACGCTACGCCACTGCTATGAACACTGTAATGAATGATACTCACAGGATCTAATGCAAATATCAATCTTTAAACAAACACTTTGTTTCATTTTAAACATTGAATATCGCATTATTTTCAGAATACTTTAAATGAGCTTCATTTTATTAACACATTGTTACAAAACAAGGAGTTCTTCACAAAGACCTTGTTTGAATGACTTTAATGTATTTGACTACATTTGTGGGGAATTTACGCTACAAAAACAGAAAATAAATATTACAAACTTTGTAGAAAAATATATGAAACATATTTTTGCATAAAACTGGATGATCAAGATAAGTCGTGGGCTCCTGATATGGTATGCAAAACTTGTGTGGAGTGTCTCCATCAGTGGAAAACTGAAGAGTTTAAAATTTGGTGTACTGATGATATGGCGAGAGCCCTAAAATCATGATGATTGTTATTTTTGTTCTGTAAACGTTAAAGTCTTCAACCATTACAAGAAAAAGAACAGGGAGTACCGTGATTTGGAATCAGCAAAGCGACCTTTGCACACCACACCAACATGGACCTCATGTTCACCACACTCTCTGGTAGTCATGTGTCTGATAGTAAGGATACACAGATTCTGGGTGGCAATTCAAGAATTAGCCGTGGCAGTGAATACGATGGAAGTGTTTTTACAAAAGAGCACTTCTCCCCAGATAAGCTCAGTGATTTAATATGTGTCTTCAGTTTGCCAAACAAAGCAGCAGAACTCTTAGCATCCTGACTAAAAGTTCACCAGTGCCATTGTTACCAGTGTACTTTGCTCTATTGCATCAGGGAATTTTAAAACATTTGAGCTACTTTGAAGAAAATTTCAAACATGTCCCAGAGACATTGACTCCTCCCTCAAATAAAAATTTGGATGGGCTGGTACCCCAAAACTGGACAACAATAATTAAATAAAAGTTAGCATTATAAAAAAAATTGGAAAACTGAGTTTTAGAGTTAAATCAGCTAGATTAAAATTATATGTAATAAGCTTTCATCACTTTGCCTACATCATGCAACACATGTACATTTAAATGTATTTAATTTTTAATTTCATCTTAAGAAAGTGAAACTTCTATAGAACGTTTCTCCATATAATGTTTTCCTCTATGTTACATTAATTTTTTCTGGTCCCGACCGCAAGCCTGTATGCACAGTCTTCCTCTTTATAGTGTTTTCCTCTACACAGTGTTCAGAATTCATGGTCCCTTAAAAAACATTATATAGAAGTTTCACTGTACATAAATAATTTCACCATAACTTCATTGGTATCATTGCTTCACTGAACAAATCACTAAAAGATCTGAAAACAACATACTTCAGTTGGTAAGGGAAAAGAAGAACAATTCAGGAGAAAGGTTTGATTTGTAATAGTAAAGCTTTGAGAGATGACACTACCATATTCCAATCCACAAAAAGAAAAACGAGCTTTCTACAAAAGCATTTAATCTTATTCATAAAGATAAAACCAAAAGAAATTATGTAAAATATGGGAATGATAAAATCCAATAATTATCACAAAAAACAGAGGACTCACGCTTCAACAAACTGCTGGTATAGATAATAGATGAAGTTCAAAATAAAAATACAGAATTAATCAGCACTGAATTAATACAATAAGAAACATTAATTTGTAATAAAGAAACAAAAATACAATATTTTTACAGCAATTATCTCTGTACATTTATTAACATAGAAAGAAACTACAAAATAAAATTAAATGAAATTTGAATTAGATGTGTTCCTAGGATTTAGTAGACCAAGGACGTAAAATTATAAGAAGAAATCTTTTCTAAAACCTTTTTGGAAGTAACTTACAAACATCTATATACCAGAGCAAACTAAACAGTCACTCCAGATATTCTCACATGCAAAAATCACTTTCTCAGACAAATGTACACATACCTGAACCTGAACTCAGCAAATGGCCTCACTAAGAGCATGAGGTTCTACAAATACTATTTCAAATGGTTTCCATGTTTCGAGCAGGCCTAAGAAGAACAATTTCAGGATGAAGACTGTAGTAATAGAAGTACAAAGACTGCATTTGCCTCATTTTGCAGCAACAATAACATGCAAACAACTGGCTATATTTTTAACAAACATGGGATGGATTTAACAATTGAAACAAAAACCAATTTTTACAGGATAGGACCTTTTGTTGCTGACATATTTTATTGCAGACTTTTGCCTTCAAGGAACAAGGCTCACATTTTGGTAAGTAAAACAAACTCCTTTCAACAATCCCATTAATCACAATTCAAATTGCTTTGGTGTGTCACCCTCTCAATCCACAGTTTATAGTAAATTACTCATACATGCATTCTTTCCAACTTTACTAAAACACTGCAATGTTCAAAAAATATAATTTTTTCACATAGTTTCTTACATAGTAAGTCTTTGAACTTTAATTGAAGTGTCAGAAAGGGTCTTAGTTCACATTTAGTACAAAATTAATAAGGTTTTCTTGACACATGATATGTTATAAAAGTATACAACACATATTACACAAAAGTAAAACTTCCATTAGTTGGTAAAAGCCAACACTATTCTATTATCTCACATAAAAGTTAAATATAGATATATGTACAATATATCATACAACATCAAACGTTTTCCATGACTAGGTCAAAACGTTCTTCCTCAGGAGTTAAAACAGCATCTATATTGTACAATGCTGCATGAAGTGTTACCACAAAAAATGATGCACCTGGAAGGAAGATTAGAATATTAGAATTTTTATGGTCAAATCTCATGTTTTATACAATAATTTTGTTGAACATTGATTTTTCAAATTACTAACTATATCTTAATAAATTAACATGAAAATAACAAATACAAAAAAACAAAAATACCTACAAATATTTAAACTTGCAGAAAGATGTGATCTATCATTTAAAGGCAATATAAGATACTAGCGTATCCATGTGAGAACTCTTGCATGTTAAACCCCACCCTTTCCCTATCCACTTGTCTATCTTTTCCATTAAGAAGAAAAGTTGTTAATGAAACTGGTTTATTAGTTTATGTAACTTCTTGTGGTATACTGGTTTATGTAACATGTTTTTTGTATGTTAATGTAACTTCTAATGCGCTTACAGAATATGAAACAAAAATAACAATCCAATTGGTGTTGGAAACAAATTTTCAATAAAGGTTTATTTGACATTATAGAGAGATGTTCTTGGAATAATTCATACTTCTTTAAAAACAACATTTGAGGAAATTATTCAATATTCCTTGAGAGTTAGCTTTCTGTTGTCCTTGATAGTCACAAAAATATTAGAAAAGATTTTTACTCTTGAGAAAGCCAAGTTAAGTAGTGCAAAAATGCCGGATCAGGCAAGTACAACCTACTTTTTGCAATATTATTTAAATTTCCTTGTTTTGTTATGAGAAACAGAGGGGGTTTTGGAGGATCAGGGTGCCAAACTGCTGGGCTGGGAAAATTAAAAAATTATTTGTAGGCTGTACTAAAAATATTAGATTATTTTCTGCGTTCTTACGTACCTCAATAAAGGCAATTCCGAGCCAAAAAATAATGTCA
The DNA here is from genome assembly GCA_031308135.1 of Acheta domesticus. Taxonomy (NCBI): domain Eukaryota; kingdom Metazoa; phylum Arthropoda; class Insecta; order Orthoptera; family Gryllidae; genus Acheta; species Acheta domesticus. Next base: position 2,378,708 of record JAHLJT010000631.1, read on the forward strand.
CTAATATTTCCACCAGTGGCGGCTCCTAAACTTCAGGCCAGGTAGGGCACGAAAAAAAGCTAGAAAATAACTAATAAAATTTTTATTTTGAAGTTTAAGGGCTGTCAACTAAAAAACTCTTGAAATTCCTCACTGGTTTCTCACGTATTAACTCGGCTGAATGAGAAGAGAAAACAATTCAATTGAAACAACAAACGCACACGCTCAAGAAAAAATTACTCGCAAAGAATTCACAGCTGCTGATATTATCAAGATTACGCGGGCCCTGAGCTAATAAGCATTTCATTTCTCAGACACTATGAGCGTTGTTTGTACATCTGTAAAGTGGCGCCTGCAGTGGCAGTCACAAAAAGCTTGTGACCGTGAAGGGCCTTAAGGGAGCATTACCCCCTCCCTTTTTTCCCCGCACTATGGGTAAAAGCTTTTCTGAACGGGAGGGAGCTGGTCACACGAAGCTTGCGGACTTCGCCCTGTTGCCACAACTACCTCGTTATCAGCGCTGTGAAATAGTATCGATATCGCCCGTGAAAACCTTAACGTAAATTCTCTAGAATTATTACTCGATAATATGACACGCATTTCAGTCCACTATTAATATTTTCCTTTAGAAGTGGGAGGGCACGTGACCATGTGACCTTATGGTAGAGCCGCCACTGATTTCCACCTTTGAGTACTAAATACAATTTACCATTAGAAACAATTTAGTAGGGTTAGACTTCACTTCTGTACATGGGAATGTTGCTCAAATGATGTTTACATATTGAATATCTTAACAAACGGACACCTTGAGTTCGCAGTTAGGCTATTTACAACATGAGTTTGCAGCTGTGCGTTTGATGTACCATACATACTTACAGATATCGCCAACATTTAGGAATCCTGCGTTTGGACTGCGATCCTTGGCAGTAGTTGAGTGACTTGTTGCATTCTTTCTATAATTTTAAATTTATTTCCTTTTTACTTTCCCATATACGCACGTAAAAACAGAGAAATAAACGTAGTATAGGGAAAGTTGTGTAATGCTGCACGAAAAAATGACGAATTTTCGGCACACAAAAATTCGTTGCAGGGCCATGATAACGAAACTAGTGGTGCTACAGAATGGCACAGACTTTCCCATATTAGTTTTCTATTTCCTTTGGTCTCTGCTAGCTATTCATACTTGCCACATACTCTTGCCAGCTGACATCTATCGCTGCCCAAATTACATTTTTTGGACTTTTTTTTGTTGTTGTTTTTGTTTTTGTTTCCTAACGGTACAACAGAAAATTTAATTGTAGAATATTAAAGAACAGTCAAACTTTGTCCTAACTGGCAATTTTCTTTGAATAATTTGGAGCCATTTTTAAGAAAATGTTGTTTAAGCACTACTAAAAATGTAAAATTTGAAGCTTTTTTCACAGAAAATTTTGAGTTTTCAAAAAACTTCATTTGAAGTCATTTCAAGCACTTTAGTTTATAAATACAATAGTATTTACAAATTGCTGGTGTTGTGCATATTAAAGAGGCGACATCTTTCAAAAAATTACATTTATGTAATTTTTGCAAAGACAAAAAATACACCAAAATTAACTTTATGTTATATTAAAGAATCCAATTAGCACGTTCGAAAAGTTTGAAGAAAAAATCTGAAGCCATTTTCGAGAAAATGGGGTTTGAGAGTTTTTGAAAATGCGGAATTTTGAGCTAGTTTTCACAGAAAACGGTTGAGTCCTCGAGACATTTTGTAGGACATTATCTAAAGCACACGTACTCATCAATATAATGTCAACAAATCGCCGCTAACGTAAATATTATCGACGTGAGAGGCAAGTCAAAAAATTACACTTTTGTAATTTTTGAAAAAACAAAAGAATATAGCAATATGACGTTTATGTCACCTCGTAGAGTACATTTATCACTATCCCTACCAAAAGCCCAAAGAAAAAACGTGGAACCGTTTTTGAGGAAATCTTGTTTTCGTATTTTTTTAAATTGCACATATTGCACGCGCATGAACAATTTTCAAAAAAATATACATGAGTTTAAAGACTCACTTAAAGAACTCACTATGGAGAACAAATTTTATTTGAAAGAAAAACTATCTTTAAATTTGTAGTTGTAGGAAGAGCCCGGGAAAAAATCAAACTTTTGCAATTTTCGAAAATTCAGTGTTAACCGTGAAATTCGGACTTATATCACAATACGTGTACTTTACTCTGTTCTCACAAGAAATTTAAAGAAAAAACTTGGACCCGTTTTTGAGGAAATTTTGAAAATGTCCGGGGGCCTTCATGTAATGTAGCCCGAAATTTTGAAGAAAGTTTTTCAAAGTCGGAGCCCCTTGAGTGGAATCAAATCGACGGGGGAATATTCATTTTGGAAGAAATCGTATATATCGTTTAGGCGCTAGTGTTGTTCACAGATGGACAGACGGACGTTTTGCTTTCAATTCGTTTTTCGGTATCAAGGACCCAAACAACTGGAATTCTGGCTACATCACGAGTTAAGGGATTTTTTCTTAATTTAGCAACTGGTTTTATCCACTTTTTCGTTATCAGGGCCCGGCAATGAATTTTTTTCTGCCGAAAATTCGCAGTTTTTTCGCGCAGCATAACATAACTTTCCCTACACCACGTATATTACTCCGTATATACGTACGTATACGGGAAATTAACTAGTAGAGCTCCAACAGCACATACTTTCCCGTATTAGTGGAAACATCTACGTAGAATTGAAATATTGCACTTCCTGCCCTACTAACATCTTATCTATTATTTGAAAACGTCCAATTCACCCAAGAAGAGATCAACCACGATGAGGGATATATAGGTGTGTTAACTAGCCGCCTTTGGGGCAAATTTTCTGAAGCCAATTTGAAACTAGTTCCTCGCTTGTCCGTACGGTGCGCATGATCGGTTTGAGTCGCGGTGTATGATATCTATTTATTTATTTACGTCAAAACAGTTTAAAACTGTGTGTGACGAGCTGTGGGGAGAAGTCAAATTTGTGCACGTTTTCATAATTCTGTGGTCTCTATCCTAAACCATATTCTAGTCGAATTTGAATACAGAAAAAAGAGCGGATTTTTTTTCAAATTTTGTAGACAAAATATTCGCTCCTATATAATAAAATATATTTTCAAAGGTAAATTAGCTATAAATTCCTGCCCTGAACCCTCATGTTCTTCATGAAAGAATAATACTTTTTGCCGCGATAATATGGAAAACTATAATTTGAATAACTATATTTCCCACTGAAATTCAGAAGACGTGCACAAATAATGAAGTTACATTTATGTCCAGAAGCAAAACAAGGGACCATCTCAGCATTTGCTCAAAGGATCAGGGAAACTGGACGAAAAACCTGATCGAGATTTGGGCCACCAACCCAGAAGCTGTAGTACAGTACTTGTTACAGGTTCTTTAGAATTATACAGTCCAAATGACAAATAATTGCATTAACTATCATTGTTAAAATCAATGTTAATTTCCTTTTGATGCTCGGTATAGTCTCGAATTGTATAGAAACAGTTATGCAGCAGAAAAGATTTTACTTGGGACTTAAACTTATCTATCGACTTTAATCGTTTAATGTCATATGGCAAAATGTTGTAGAGTAATGTACTATACGCGCACTTTTTCTTGATACTCCACAGCGGGGGGTGCGAGGGGAGGCGGGTTCTGTCTACGCCACGGCAGTGCAGTGCTGTCAACGTCCACAGAACACTCAGCGTAAAAGCGCGTCTTGGACCAGATAGCAATGAGAAACAATGCAAGTTTTTTTTTTAAATTCTGAAGAAATAATGAATAATTGTAGAAATTATTGAGTAACAATAAGGAGCGCAGTTCGCAGAGGTCGTTAGAAAGAGAGAGCGAAAACTGAGAAGTCCGAATTGTAAAGGAAGAAGGTGAGCAGCACTGCAATCTGAGCCGTGACGTTCCGAGTGGAGCTCGTATTTTCTACCGGGCCGTGCTGAGCCGCGCCGAGAGAGGACTAGGGAGCTCGAGGATCAAGAAAAAGTGTGAGCATAGTACATGAATTGTATGTGATTTTTTTGTAGTGAGCTGTTGATACTGCCACCTGATGAATATGATTACTACGTCGTGTGTTATAGATATCGGCATTCGCTCAAAATATATTCCCGCCCTTAAGTAAGTAATTTTTGACGCAGACTACTGATTCGTAAATCAGGAGACAAGGTAATGGTAAAATACCTAGATTAATAAAGAGAGACTTACAAGAATCACGTGGGTGCGATTTGCTTATTATTCGTACAATTCATTTTTGTAATCAAAGTCTGGGAACTGTGTTTCCCCAGAATATTATGCTTTATCACAAGCGGGAATGAACATTCGTAAAATATACACAACGAGCAGTATGAAGGCTGACGGAATTTGAAAGAATTCTGAACGCGTAGCATAATGAACTTAATTTTTTTAATTTACATCTTAAGATGACATCAAACTGTGGCTGTTATACATTACACGACCAATCACGACCTTGCCCAAATGAGACCCAAGATCGCAGAACTTATATGCAAGAACTGTGAGAACTAGCCTCACGTAAGCTTCAGTTTTAGACTGGGAGTCAACACACCTATATATCTTACACAGTGCGTACAACTTACTGCTTCCATCGCAGTGTTGTCAAAACCATGTGAATTCCACAACTGCATAAAAATATAATACAAAAGTTTTGTAAACGTGTATTGGAAAAAGAAGTCTGATACCATACAGCTCTATCAAGTCACAGCAATGACACGTAATTCACAGAAATTCGCGACAGCGGAACGGAATTCAATTGTTGCGTTCCCTGCATTGTCGATACTCCCTTAAAGAGCTAGCAATTTTTATTTCCAATATTTGAAAAGAAATAATTTCTTTAAAGATTAATAAGTAAATGTATAACTTTACTCATCAGCTGGTCGGGATCGGGCGAGCAGTAACTCTCTGCTCGGCGAACGCCGAATGTGCGGAGCCACCTTGATGGCTGAAAGGAAGCGGGCTGAAGGGTAACGTTTTTTATAACGCGGGGCCGCGTGTGGGGGCGTTGGCGCAAGGACGAATAGAAAAACGAACAAATAAATAATATACAAAATTGCAATTCTAATTTACGACGCATCCGGCTGTCTGAAGCGCAATAAATTTGCAGCGGGCTATTGTGTTTGTCACGAAATTATAGAAAAACTACTTGTATTTTCAAAAAATTAAGCATGACCTTATTTGAAGAGTTTTAATAAATATTGAGAAGACCACCAGCCATCGCCACCCAAATTACATTTTTTGACACTTCCCTAATTTTTCGGTTTCCTAATGGTAGAACGGAAATATTGATTTTAGAATATGAAAGAACTCAAAAACTTCGTCCCAAATGGCATTTTTTTTAATTGCAGCCTTTTTTTAAAAAATAACGTTCAAGAGTTATTAAACATCCGAAATTTGAAGCTCTTTTTATAGAAAACTGTTAAGTTTTCAAAAAACTTCATTTGAAGTTATTTTAAGCACTTACATTTACAAATATAATAATGTTTACAAATTGGTGGTAATGTGCATATTAAAGATTTGAGAGGTCCTTCAAAAAAGTTACATTTGTGTAATTTTTGAAAAAAACAAAAATATCCCAAAATGCACTTTACGTCATATTAAAGAGTGCAACTAGCACTATCCGTTCCAAAAGTTTGAAGAAAAAATATGGAGTCATTAATGAGAAAATGGCGTTTGAGCGTTTCTAAAAATGCGGAATTTTGAGCTAGTTTTCACAGAAAATGCTTGAGTTCAAGAGAAACTTTGACATTATTTAAAGCTTATGAACTTATTAATATAATATTGTCAACAAATCGTCGCTAATGTAAATATTAACGACGTGAGAGGCAAAAAATTACATATTTGCAATTTTTGAAAAAACAAAAGAATAGAGCAATATGGCGTTTATGTCATCTCATAGAGTATATTTAGCATTATCCCTACCAAAAGTTTAAAGAACAAAGTTTGAGACGTTTTTGAGAAAATCTTGTTTTTGTAATTTTTTAAAATTGCACATACTGCACGCAATATTATGCAAAAACTACTAAAAGTTTCAAAAAATGTACATGGCCTTAATGAAAGAACTCACTTTGGGGAAGAAATTTTATTTGGAGGAAAATCCTCTATCTGCAATTTTTAAGTTGGAGGAAGACGCCGACAAAAATTCAAACTTTTGCAATTTTCGAAAATTCAGAGATTTCACACGAGACCTACGCCATTCTCTTAAATGACCTTCAGACTATCCAACAACAAAATTTAGTCAAAATTGTTGGCGCCATTTTTTTGAAAATTTTGTAAATGTCCCAGGGGCTTCATGTAAAGTACCCTTCAAAATGAAAACATCAGTTTCAAATTCAAGGGGCGGCGAGATCATTCAGATCGATCGGAGTGTATCTTGGAGAAAATCGGCTGAACGGTTTAGTCGCTAGCGTTGTTCACAGACGGACGGGCAGACAGACGTTTTGCTTTCAATGTTTTTTCGGTATCAAGGACCCACAAAATAGGGATTCTGGCCGCACGATATGCTAGATTTTTTTTCTTAATTTAGCAACTGGATTTATCCCCTTTTTCGTTCACAGGGCCCAGTAATAATAGTTTTTCTGCCGAAAATCCGCCGTTTTTTCGCGCAGCATCGCATAACTTTCCCTATACTGTACGTACGTACGTACGTACTTACTATGTGAATATTTTAGCCCCATATTTTGAAAATAATATTTTCTACATCCAAACATGTGGGAAAAATCTGAGTCGAATGGCAAACTAAGGCCGGAATCACCTCTTATCTGGCTAGAGCCTTTTAATACAAGAAAATATTTTAAATCGCAAATTATCCTACTTGAAAAACAACCAAATATAAAAGCTTTTGGAAATTTAACTGGAAAAAAAACTTTTCATTCTGTACTGGTGGATTCAATGTCTGGGATTAGGAGTTGCAATTTAATGAAATAAATTTTATTTTATATCAGAATAAATCATTCCTAAGATACTATTTTGATTTGGAGGCACTTTTTAGTTTTTCTTGACTAGATCTTTCGTGTCTTTGTCTATAGTATATAAATTCAACCCAGATACAACTTGAAAATATTTATTATGCTAACTAATGTTTGTTATTAGTTAACTAAATATCAGATTATAATCATAAAATCGTAATAGTTTGAACTCTGAGCATTATGCTGGAGAATGCGCATTCCGTAATAATTTCAGATAATCCACAACAGTTTGCACATCTGCACAATTACAATACAGAAGTGAAAGTGATGCGAAGATTAGAATACAAAGGTGTTAATGAAAGGTGTTTTACCAAATGTTTTGATAAAAACATTGATAAAGACATCATACTGTAAAACATTCTGATTTACATCAGTGATTATTTTTAAAACATAATTTGATAATAATCACAATTTAAACCAGTGATTACAACCCAATGATTTAAATCATGAAAACACTACATACATCGAACAATTCATTTACAGGTGAAGCAATGTACTTTCTATTTCCCTTTACTGATCTAATTATATTACAGGTTTTCGCTGTAGGTTTTGAAAATATGTAACCTTTATTAAGATTTATTTTTAAAAGAGTACGCCAGCATCTTACAGTTTGAGTCAGTTTTCAAATGTCCTCTGTCACACACTCTCTCTTGCCTATTTTGCTAATTTGAACTTTTTCATTGATATAACAATGTAGGCTTTTACGGCTGGAGTTGTAATCAACATCATCTTCTGGGCTAGGGGGCCGTGGTCTATATCAGTCATCGGGGAACCATCGAAGTGGATTCTTCGTCCAAGACATCGCCACTGAGGATGTCTGTCACAGTTACGGACGAAACGTTTGGAAGTATAATTTCCTATAGACCATGGCCCTCTAGCCCGGAAGAAGATGTTGATTGATTTTTCATTGATATTTTCATTGGATTGTATGTGGATTTGCAAATAGTACAATTAACCATCCTTTCCTACAAAAATCCAAGTGAGCTCATTTATTTCTCACTGGTTAGCAGTACAAGTTCTACTAGTTAAATTCTTGATGCCAAACTAAATTGTTCCCTTTTAGGAACTCACTTTTTCTGCCATCATCCAAAAATATTAATCAGCGATTAAACTGGTAACACATTAAAAAAAGGAGTTTATTGGGTTCTGCATGAGATATATGACAATAAGATTATGAGCCACAGACCTCCCTTCAATCTGGCAAACATGCTGAGTCACAAAGTTCAGCTGCAAGGGACCCCCAACATACCCAGTTTGTGATATGGCCAATGGTCCTCCTTCAGCATTTTTCCTACATTATTTCTGCGTGATGTCTACTCCTAGAACCCTATGTGAAGCAAGGAGACCCTCATCTCTTCATTTTAGAATGATTGAGAGTGCGATTACTTTCTCAGTAATTAAACATAAGTGTGGGAATAATTTCCAATGCACTTCGAACATGCCTCCCTCCCTTGATGAACAGTGATCATTAAAGACCGGAAAAATATGTGGTATGAAAAGTCAAAATATATAATGAAAATAGTAAGAATATATAACAAATATGTAAAATCAGTTATAATACGTAATATTGAAATCCACTAATTATAAAACACATTTACATTACATGAAATTACATTTATAAAAATCTCGTAAACAAACTTTAAAAGTAATACAAACGTTACAAAAATCATTTGGAGAGCACAAGTTGATGCACACTTTGCATAATACAACTTTCCCATCAGTAGTAAAAGCTTCTACTGCAATTCAGAACTGTAGTTTTGCAGCCAGATCAGACGCAATAGTACAAATTGGCGATATCAACAACCAGCAAACAATCATTGCCGTTTGCTGCACTCTCTTCAAAGTGTTACACGTCGGAAATTGCCAAAGTTGGAAATCAAGGTTAAAGGTCAGGAAAAGCAACTTCAGTGACACATTTTACACCAAGAGGTGAAAATGATCTCAGTGGCGGGAAGGGCGCATGGCATCAACTACTGAGATAACTGACCCAGGTGCACCAGACTATGAAAACATCACATTGCTTCACATAGGGTTCTAGGAGTAGACATCACGCAGAAATAATGTAGGAAAAATGCTGATTGTTTTGAAAAATACTTCTTTTCATAAAAAATATGCAATAAAATTGAAGGACACTGATAAAATAAAAAAATATTTTGTGAAAATAGCAATATGTAAAATATGTAATACTATACTAAATATGTAAAAATATGTAACAAAAAACTTGTATAAAGTGTTAAGACTGTGATGATTCACTACGATTATAAATTTGAGAACAATAAATAGAAAGTCAAAAAATATGTACATAAAAATTTACATAAAAATCTGGTCTCTAGTGATCATAAATAAGGAGGTTGCATGTGAATGGCATTTGTAAGACAGATTTTCCTGATTTTGAACAGGCAGGGGCTGCTCCTCTCATCAAAAGTAGTGTGCAAAGTGTTCTCCAATCAGAAGTGCAATGAATTGCAATGATTTCCTTGGTTCGTTTACATCAAAACTTTTCAAATGGCAAATGGATAATAACTTCAGTTCTATTACACAATCAAAATCAAATTACAACTTCAAAACAAACTTACCTAGTACCCAAAACAATGCAGCTCCGGCACCAGCCCAAACAAAAATTGGAATAGAACATATTGCTACCAAACCATATTGTTGAGCCAAACTAATTTCTCGTCCAAACAACATTATTTTTCTTTCATTGTTTTTGAGAGACAAAATATAACACGCACCAAGACTTGCAGCAACAGCAATAAGCAGCAGAGGTGATGTTATTCTGTAAAAAAAATAAATAATAAAAATAATTATTATTATTATTATTATTATTATTATGTAGTGAAGATGCTGAACATTTTATACATATTATCCTAAACAAAAGGTTGAAAATGTATCTTCATAAGAAAGTTAAATATTTATTAATTTCAACTAATTTATTTATAAATACACTTTTAGTTATTTTATTTAATAAATGAAGTTAAAATATGCATTTTAAATTAAAAGCACTTTTTAAAAACTAGTTTTTCTAAGCCAACAAATTAAAGAAAATTAATGAGAATTTTAAAATCTTCTGCAAATACGGAGTTGATAATGTACACAAGAACATATGTAAACAGTTTTCGTGAAGTTTAGATGTAAAAACACTGGAGGTGCTTGGCTGCTATTTAAAAAATTATTGAAAAAGTGAGATGCTATTAAATCATCTCTCCATCATAATTAGGTCATTTTTCTACCGAATGCATTCAACACGAATTGTTCAGAAATGTGATGAAAAGTTCAAGAACCTTGAAGTCATAAAAAGTTTGTATTGTCAGCCATAAATTCTCATTCCAAGCATTAATTTATCTTGACATAATTTCTGTGAGAATTTAAACATCTGTCACTTCTGACTTCTTTTGTCTGTAACATCTGTGGCATCTGCAAACAGCATTTCAGCATTTCTTTGATAGATAAATATTATTGGTGAAATTACACACAGCATATGATCATTTGAAAATTAAATTTCACCAAAACAGCAACAACAGGCTCAAATGATGCCAAAAAATACAAAACCATGTGGATAGTTATCAACAACCTGAAGATTCAAATGAAAAATTGGTGTCACATTGAATATTCATACACAACAGATTCCTTGAAAACTTTAATTGCCACATTTTTAGGGATAAGGAAGGGCTTTTTAGTTTATTTAGAGATAAAGAAAGTAACTTTCTACTTTCACAAGGTGCCAAAGAATTTCAATGAAATTTGTTGGGAAAATTTAAAAGGCTTGGTTCAAGAGATCCATTTCCTAACCATGATTCTCATGAATTAGTAGCATTTCAAAAGCAAGGTACCATAGGGATAAAATTTGGAAAAAATCACAGACAACATGAACAGATCTTTCGCCAACACAATCATAGTTTTTAGAAGTGAAAATGAATCTTGAAAACTGATGAGAAAACACACTGGATAGTGCATTTGGCACATGATAAAACAGAAAACTTCCTTGGCTTTGTGATATCTTATTCTCTTCTTGATTTAGGAACAGTAGAAAATATAAACTGTACAATACAAATACAATTTTAATGGAACAGTTAAATGTAGCAAATGCTTTTAGACCAATACTTACAAACAATATATCACAAGTCCACAGAAAACAAATAAATAGTTGCTCTGGAAATATTCAATGTTCTTCACAATTCTTTTACTCAATCTTGGAATGCTTGATGGAGCCCGAAAGTTGCTGGTGCTAAGGAAGACTGGCCATGGTCTTACATTTTCCCGACGCTGTCCAATCCATTCTCTTGCTGCCGGAGAAGACAGCGATATGTGCATAGGTAACTGAAACATTCTGAAAAATTGATCCCATTAATGATCAGAACATAAATTAAAAGAACTTTGCCCTCGTATTTAAAATTATTTGAGGATTCTTGAGTAATATATGTTCTTGGGAACCTTGTGATTTTTCTTACTAGGAGAAAATAAGTTTTCTTTTCAACTTCTGTTCAAAAGATCTGTCAATTTCAAAAACGCAATTACATTTGATGGCATTTCCTTTATATTTTAATTTTCAATATATAAATATGAAAGTGATTAACTACCAACAAATTTGAAGTCTACTGTACACAACTTTTCATGATCCTGACATCTTTAATTTACTTATATTGCCAACGCATTTACTACATTCACATACGTTCATTGTTTCACAGTTTTCTCCAAAGGCCTAAAAATACGACTAAGGAAACCCAGAGCGCGTCTGAGCAAATAAGGGTAAGAAAATATTATTTTACTGGCAATGACAGATTCCTCAAATGTTAAAAAAGACTTACTTGTTTGACGTTTGGGGAGGTTGCTGGTGCGTTAATGTTCCAGTGACCTCAATTTCCACGTCACCCATGCCCGAAAGTTTTTAGTAAAAGTTGCTTGTATCCGAGTTTATGAAGGACAAAATCTTCGCTACTCTTCAATTATTCTAGTCTTTAATGACAGCACCACAACACTTGTCTCGGAATCGTTTGCACCTGATTTACACCTAGACACATGGTACCATAGGACAAATGACAGCTGATTTGCTGACGTAATCACTCTCCAAAATCATCCAATACCAACTGAACCAATTGATCAAAATATAAATAAAATTACAGGATCTGTGATTTCAAAACAACTGTCTTTTTATAATCCCATGTGCTTATATAGACGATATAAAAACCATTCAATTGTTTTTGCGATCTAGTTGTCCGGGGTGATTCCGAAACGGCTAAACGATGTCAATGTTTCACTGGAAGTGTCATGTCATGCATTTTGCAGGCACAGGTTTGTTTGTTGTTGTTTTTTTGTCGCAAAATCGGTGAAGCGGAAGACCTGGGGAAGAAAGGCAGTCTGTTTACGTAGTTTGACAATTGGCAAATGGTAATTGAAAAGTATGCCTTGCACAAGCTCGACTAACAGTTCATTCACGTGGCGCTATACTACGGTTTTTCTTTCTTGGCGCACGGGGGTGTGTCAATAAAATGGAATATTTCACGGAATTTCGCGTTGTTCTCCGTTGTGCCGTCAGGATCGCATGATCGCCAGCACTGCTGGCGATGCAGTCGAGATCTTGTGACTCCTAGCGGTGCAACCTAGAACGACGCGAAATACCGTGAGATATTCCATTTATTGACACACCACCGTGCGCCAAGAAAGAAAAACCGATGTATAATTAATAATAGAAACGCGTACAAATTGTACAAAGAAATTATAGCTTAGTTTTTACAGAGTTTAATAATTGGTATGTCTCTTTTTCTGCACTGAGCTATATGATACCGGTCACAAGGTTGATAGCACAGTTCACATACGCAGTTTGTGCAGAAAAACCGATGTATAGACTGGGAGTAAACGCACCTATATATCTCACGCAGTGCGAACAACTCACTGTTTCCATCGCAGTGTCGTCAAAACTATGTGAATTCCACAATTGCATAAAAATATAATACAAAAGTTTTGTAAACGTGTATTGGAAAAAGAAGTCTGATACCATACAGCTCTATCAAGTCACAGCAATGACACGTAATTCACAGAAATTCGCGACAGCGGAATGGAATTAAATTGTTGCATTCCCTGCATTGTCGATACTCCCTTAAAGAGCTAGCAATTTTTATTTCCAATATTTGAAAAGATATAATGTCTTTAAAGATTAATGTGTAAATGAATAACAAAAGGTCGAATGTAAAAATGAACAAAGAAATAATATACAAAATTGCAAATTCTAATTTACGACGCATCGGGCTGTCTGAAGCGCAGTAAATTTGCAGCGGGCTATAATGTTTGTCACAAAATTATAGAAAAACTACTCGTATTTTCAAAAAATTAAGCATGACCTTATTTGAAGATGTAGTTTTGATAAATATTGAGAAAACCAGCTGCCATCTATCACCGTCCAAAGTAGATGGCGACTGTATGGAGCAGTGCTGGCGATCATGTGACTCCTAGCGGTACAACCGAAAACGACGCGAAATACCGTGAAATATTGCGTCCTGAAAGCAAGACCCCACGCGCCAAGAACTAAAAACCCAAATATACACTCATCATCAGTGGCGGCTCGTGATATTTTTTCTTGGTGGGGCCAGGCGCAAAAGCACGAATTTCATCTCATTATCAATCTTATTTAATTAAATAATTGTCATTTAATCAATTATTTAATTAATATTAATTATCAATTAATTAATTAACCTTTAAATCTATATCTGTTAATAATAATCTGTTTTCCACAAAAACAGAAGTAGGAATTTTTATTAAGATGTTTAATAAAATATTGTTATGTCAATGGAAACAAATGATTTTTGTAAAAATGCTAATGTCGTAGCTTATTTTTCTGAATGCTTAGAGTTCGAAAGGGAAACATACCGTAAAATTAAGACAAATTGACTTGGTCATGTTATGTCAGTTGTTTAATCGGCCTGCAGAGAAACAAAATCTGCTACATCTATGTTTGACCGCCGAATCAATCTGTACAACAATGTTCAAGGTTCGAAAAGTTTTAAATTTACAAGCGTTTTCTAAATGCAACTTCTTCGTGTTGCTTAGTGCGTTTCTTCGTGTTTCTTTATCATTTCCCTCAAATGTTTCAGAACCTTACAGCCCACTGTCGTCCACAACCCCTCACCACCAAATAATAAACAAAAAAGCAAAATAAGCTTTGTTTTTTTTCACTCATAGTGAACCATAGTTGTTTGCTGAAATTACGAATTACAGAATGTTCATTTTTTCTTCCAATCAACTTGTGTAAATAAAAAGTACACTCGATTGATGTGCTACTAACAGTTTAATATCATTTTTTCTTCAAGTCTCAGTGAAAAAAACTGAAAATGGTGTGACGAATCCACTGTGTTCATCTTATAGCGCGCAGAACTTTCACGTGCACTTTGAAAACCGCGCGCTCAGCCTGCCGTTCCTCCCAAGGTCCATATACAAGGGTCTGTCAACGCGCATGCACGAATTCGCGCGTGACGTCACACGCCCCTCGACGAAGTAGCGCGCCGTGCGCACGACCGTGAAATAAAAACTAAAATTCAAACATATTATGAATAAATAGAGTATTATTCTTAGATCCTGACAGTATGCAGTCTTTGCTTATTGTTATACTAAAATTTGTAACCCTCAGCAATTCAGATATTAAAAAAAAAGGTTTTCCTCTAGAGGAGTCACTAAAAATTGTTGGAGACATTAAATTTCTTTGAAATCACTGTGAAGTCAGTGTGCTAATGTGGCTAGTGTACCTGCTAAGGAGAAATTAAATAAAGATTTTAATTCAAATCCTGATGATTAATCCAAATGTTTCCAAGATGTAAGAAAAAAGAGAAAAATTAGAAAATGCACTATTTGACTTAACACTGGCTCAGATTTCATCTTTGAAATGTACTCCATTACAATTTTTAACTTAGAAAGCATTTTCTGCATTTAAAAAGGTTTGTTTCCAACTAAAGGATGGATTTGACAGAGTAACATTTTGAAAAATTATTAATTGTTCTTGTTACAAAATAAAATTATAACGCAATAAAACTACTAAACTGAAATTTCATTGTGCATATTTTGTCAATTTTTTACACTGCATCATGCATGTTTGGGTATATAACAGTGCATGTGTGCATGAAGCTCTTGATAATGCTGGAAAATCGTGTCTATAGTTAACACACTCACCTCTATATGAATTTAAATGAGCCATACTACTGTGTTAAAACTATTTAATATTTTACAATATTTAGAACTGACACAAAAGTCACCACTCTTTTTTACAAGAGCAACAAGATATCAATAAAAAAAATATTTTCAAAAAATTACTTTATTTTAAAGCTCATTTCTTTACATATTTCTTAATTTTCTTTTTCCGATTGTAATTAGAAACCTGTTGATTTAAACTATACAATCTAGCATATGTTCTAATTTTAACAAAAGTTTTAATAACATTATCAGGTAATTCATTGTGCAAAGTATTTTTAATTAAATTACAAACTTTTACTATTATTTTGTCATTTCGACATACACCAGTGATGAAAATTTACAAAAATATTATTCATTATAATTACACTAGATAGGAAAGAATTTGAACTTGAATTTCACATGTCTTAAAAATGTGTAACACTTTGAACTAATACTTTTTAATGTTATTGCTGAAGAAATATCTTCCATACTCCAATGCATCACTTTGTTTGGATTTAAGAGCCTCATAACTTGACCAGGTGTGAACTGAGAATTTAATATACTACCATACACATCAACTTTTTGTTTTAGATGCAATATTTCTTCTTTCAAACTTTTCATTTCTTCTTTTAATATCACAATCTCATGTGATTGTCTACAACATTGAATACATTCTCCAGCAGTAGCACCTTCAAAAGTAGAAACAATTTCATCCTCAATATCATTATCTTCCTCCATAAATTCTTCATTTACATTTTGACTAAAAATTGAAACATTACAATCATTAGCAAACAACAGTTGTAATAAACCATAACCTTAACAAACTACAGTATTCTATGGTACTGAACATTTAATGTTGAATAAATAACAACAAATATTTGTTTGTACCTAGTTGTTTTCTGTTGACGTTTGAGTGTTCTAATAGTTCGATCCGTTAACTTTTTTTCTGATGTCTTAGGAAGGTTTACTGAGGGAAGTGCATCTTTTCTAAGCAATAGTTTGCTGCCCATAACTTTATGCTGCATCAGATTTTCGTAGTCGGTATCCACGAAATGTAGAGAGCATATTGCCGCTGTAAATACAAAAATAAAATAACAGAGGTGGCCAACCATTTTTTACACAGACGTTCTTCATGTTACATACAAATAATGATGTTAATAGACTTTGTGGGTGATAAAACTAACCTGTTTTCAAATTCATCTTGTCTCCTCGGCGGCATAGATGATGCCATTTCCTTTGAACTGCTTTATCAGAAGGAAATCTGAAAAGATGAATTTTAGATTCCATCTTTATGTTGGAACGCTCAGAATGGCTGTTACAGCCAAAACCGAACAGTAAACCATTATTTCTTCTTACACACTTTATCCACCATTACAAGTCGCAGTCAGGACGGGGAGTGCGGGGCGTGTGACGTCAGATGCGCAGAACGGACACATTTAGGATCGCAACTTGACAGACCCTTGTATATGGACCTTGGTCCTGACTGCGACTTGTAATGGTGGATAAAGTGTGTAAGAAGAAATAATGGTTTACTGTTCGGTTTTGGCTGTAACAGCCATTCTGAGCGTTCCAACATAAAGATGGAATCTAAAATTCATCTTTTCAGATTTCCTTCTGATAAAGCAGTTCAAAGGAAATGGCATCATCTATGCCGCCGAGGAGACAAGATGAATTTGAAAACAGGTTAGTTTTATCACCCACAAAGTCTATTAACATCATTATTTGTATGTAACATGAAGAACGTCTGTGTAAAAAATGGTTGGCCACCTCTGTTATTTTATTTTTGTATTTACAGCGGCAATATGCTCTCTACATTTCGTGGATACCGACTACGAAAATCTGATGCAGCATAAAGTTATGGGCAGCAAACTATTGCTTAGAAAAGATGCACTTCCCTCAGTAAACCTTCCTAAGACATCAGAAAAAAAGTTAACGGATCGAACTATTAGAACACTCAAACGTCAACAGAAAACAACTAGGTACAAACAAATATTTGTTGTTATTTATTCAACATTAAATGTTCAGTACCATAGAATACTGTAGTTTGTTAAGGTTATGGTTTATTACAACTGTTGTTTGCTAATGATTGTAATGTTTCAATTTTTAGTCAAAATGTAAATGAAGAATTTATGGAGGAAGATAATGATATTGAGGATGAAATTGTTTCTACTTTTGAAGGTGCTACTGCTGGAGAATGTATTCAATGTTGTAGACAATCACATGAGATTGTGATATTAAAAGAAGAAATGAAAAGTTTGAAAGAAGAAATATTGCATCTAAAACAAAAAGTTGATGTGTATGGTAGTATATTAAATTCTCAGTTCACACCTGGTCAAGTTATGAGGCTCTTAAATCCAAACAAAGTGATGCATTGGAGTATGGAAGATATTTCTTCAGCAATAACATTAAAAAGTATTAGTTCAAAGTGTTACACATTTTTAAGACATGTGAAATTCAAGTTCAAATTCTTTCCTATCTAGTGTAATTATAATGAATAATATTTTTGTAAATTTTCATCACTGGTGTATGTCGAAATGACAAAATAATAGTAAAAGTTTGTAATTTAATTAAAAATACTTTGCACAATGAATTACCTGATAATGTTATTAAAACTTTTGTTAAAATTAGAACATATGCTAGATTGTATAGTTTAAATCAACAGGTTTCTAATTACAATCGGAAAAAGAAAATTAAGAAATATGTAAAGAAATGAGCTTTAAAATAAAGTAATTTTTTGAAAATATTTTTTTATTGATATCTTGTTGCTCTTGTAAAAAAGAGTGGTGACTTTTGTGTCAGTTCTAAATATTGTAAAATATTAAATAGTTTTAACACAGTAGTATGGCTCATTTAAATTCATATAGAGGTGAGTGTGTTAACTATAGACACGATTTTCCAGCATTATCAAGAGCTTCATGCACACATGCACTGTTATATACCCAAACATGCATGATGCAGTGTAAAAATTGACAAAATATGCACAATGAAATTTCAGTTTAGTAGTTTTATTGCGTTATAATTTTATTTTGTAACAAGAACAATTAATAATTTTTCAAAATGTTACTCTGTCAAATCCATCCTTTAGTTGGAAACAAACCTTTTTAAATGCAGAAAATGCTTTCTAAGTTAAAAATTGTAATGGAGTACATTTCAAAGATGAAATCTGAGCCAGTGTTAAGTCAAATAGTGCATTTTCTAATTTTTCTCTTTTTTCTTACATCTTGGAAACATTTGGATTAATCATCAGGATTTGAATTAAAATCTTTATTTAATTTCTCCTTAGCAGGTACACTAGCCACATTAGCACACTGACTTCACAGTGATTTCAAAGAAATTTAATGTCTCCAACAATTTTTAGTGACTCCTCTAGAGGAAAACCTTTTTTTTTAATATCTGAATTGCTGAGGGTTACAAATTTTAGTATAACAATAAGCAAAGACTGCATACTGTCAGGATCTAAGAATAATACTCTATTTATTCATAATATGTTTGAATTTTAGTTTTTATTTCACGGTCGTGCGCACGGCGCGCTACTTCGTCGAGGGGCGTGTGACGTCACGCGCGAATTCGTGCATGCGCGTTGACAGACCCTTGTATATGGACCTTGGTCAGGACGGGGAGTGCGGGGCGTGTGACGTCAGATGCGCAGAACGGACACATTTAGGATCGCAACTTGACAGACCCTTGTATATGGACCTTGGTTCCTCCGAGAAGGGCCCGATGGTGCGGGCCCCATGGGCTGCTAAAATTAGCAAGCAGTACTCGGGCCCAGTGCGGAAGGGCGTTGACCTTGTAAACGGAGCGGAGTTACCGGCTGTGGGGCCCCAAGCAGGCTGGCCCCTTGAATGCTACTAACGCTATCTTTGAGTGCGGCAAGTAACTATGACCCTCTCACTATGACCCTTCCTGGTTATTGGGACTTGGAATGAGTTCTGGAGATGAATTGTCGATCTTCACGAATAAAGAATTCCAATAAAGTACTACAATAATCACAAAGAGATTACGATAAAGATAAAAAACTTTTTTTTTGCTTTATTAAATCTTGGTGGGGCCCGGCCCCTGTGGCCCCTTAGGACGAGCCGCCCCTGCTCATCATCATAAAAAAGCTGCTCCCAGAAGGACAAAGCGGATTGCGATCATTGTTGGTAGGCAGGTAGAAGATACCACGCATACAAAATGATTACACCTTTACATTTGAAGGACCAACATTTATTGCGCTAGCCACAGATGATACATGTTAGTATGGCGTGGGTTCACCATGATGGCGAACACACGCGCTCAGACGTTGCGGCATGGAGTTGTACAGGTCTCGAATGAAGTGCTAGTCCATCCCATGCAGTTTGCACCTGAGCGCACATTTCTTGCAGATTGATGGGTAGGGGTGGGATCCTGATAGCACGCTCTGTAGCACCCCAAACATTGTCAATCGGGGACAGGTCTGGCAATGCTGCTGGCCATGGCAGATAATCCACGGCTGCAAGGAATGCTCGAGAAATGGCCACGGCATGCAGATGCGCGTTTTCCTGTTAAAATAGGGCATGGGTGTGGGCGTTCACGAACGGCAGAGCCATCTGTTGCAGGATCTCCTGAACGTACCGTGCGGCTGTCACGGTACCTCCGAGGAACACGGCGGTGAACGGGAACCATGGAATATCGCGCCCCACACCAGGCTGGCGGGACGTGTGATGGAATACCACAAACCGCTCGTCGTCGCACTCGCCTCTGCGCCTCCAGAATGGTCCAGGTGGTCGTCACCATCAAGACAAAAGCGGGACTCGTCGCTGAAGATGACCCGCTACCAGTCTGCATGGCCCCATGCCCATCGTTCCCGACACAAGCGAGTCTGTAGCGACGATGCTGGGGTGAGTGGCAGGCGTCGTAACGGTCGGCGTGGGCGAGCCTTGCGTTGTGCAACCACCTGCCAATGACTCTAGCACTTACGGGATGTGACAGTGCAGGCTGCACAGCCCGCTGAATAGCACCAATCATTGCCGTTGGATCTGTTCGCGAATGACGGACAATCCGTTGGTCCTCCCTCATGATGCGTGGTGGACGTCCAGATGCTACATTTCGTGTGTGCATGCCTTTCTTAATCCATTGAAGCCCGTAGCGGGCGATGGTGGTGCCCGGTGACATCACCCGGTGGTTCGACCGGTGTGATGCGCAATTCGGCGACAGGACCAATCAGCCTTCCGCATACCCACGATGCAGCCCCTCTCGAACGCGTCTAACTGGACAACCGGCTGTCGAAATACGCCTGTAACAAGTAATGTACTTCAGCTTCCGGGTCAATGACCCCCCTCTCGATCAGGTTTTTGTCCAGTTTCCCTGATCCATTGAGCAAATGCTGAGATGGCCCCTTGTTTTGCTTCTGGACGTAAATGTAGCTTCACTGTGCGCACGTTTTGTTGAGCACTCCATTTGCTTGTAGTTCATTTACAGTTGAAATTGATTTTCTATAACTCGGGAAAAACACTTTTCAAATATCTTTATTTTTCTAAAATAATTATTTTCTAAATTAATTTTTTCGTTTTTTTCGTTTTTTCTTTTTTTTAAAAAAAAAATAAAATTCTGGCCCTCAAGAAAATGTGCGGAGATAAATTTCTTTCCCCACACGTCATATACAGTTTTACTGTTTTTTGACAAATAAATAAATAAATGAAAGCGTCGCCGAGGCACAGTGTACGTACAGATGACGCTCTAGCGACGCTACCCGATGTCGCAATTGCCGGCGTGGCCCTCTTATCTAGACCGGTGGGCGCGACGTCAAGCCTCCTACCCCCCAATGCACATCCGACCGTGAAAACGAATTGGCTTGGCGAATGGTGTGCAAAATACCCACCGAGTTTGCAGCAGCAGGGTCCTTCGGGGTGCAGTTATTATTATTATTATTATTATTATTATTATTATTATTATTATTATTATTTATTTACGTCAAAAACAGTTAAAAACTGCGTATGACGAGCTATGGGGAGAAGTGAATTTTGTGCACGTTTTCATAATTCTGTGGTCTCTATCCTAAGCCATATTCTAGTCGAATTTGAATACAGAAAAGAGAGTTTTTTTGAGTTTTGTTGACAAAATATTCGCTCCTATATAATAAAATATATTTTTAAAGGTAAATTAGCTATAAATTCCTGCCCTGAACCCTCATGTTCTTCATGAAAGAATAATACTTTTTTCCGCGATAATATGAAAAACGATAATTTGAATAACTATATTTCCCACTGAAATTCAGAAGACGTGCACAAATAATGAAGTTACATTTATGTCCAGAAGCAAAACAAGGGACCATCTCAGCATTTGCTCAAGGATCAGGGAAACTGGACGAAAAACCTGATCGAGATGGGGGCCATCAACCCAGAAACTGTGGTACAATACTTGTTACAGGTTCTTTAGAATTATACAGTCCAAATGATAAATAATTACATTAACTATCATTGTTAAAATTAATTCTACTTTCCTTTTTGATGCTCGGTATAGTCTCGAATTGTATAGAAACAGTTATGCAGCAGAAAAGATTTTACTTGGGACTTAAACTTTTCTATTGAATTTAATCGTTTAATGTCTTCTGGCAAAGTGTTGTAGAGTAATGTACATGAATTGTATATGAATTTTTTGTAGTGAGCTGTTGATACTGCCACCTGGTGAATATGATTACTACGTCGTGTGTTATTTTGTGTGTACTTATTAGTTATGTGTTATTAGTTATGTGTATTAGTTATTAGTTATGTGTACTTAGTTTTTTTATGTGTACTTATTGTAATTGCCGGGGGTGGGGTCTTGTTGCAAGCGTTTCGTAATTATTACACGGGGTACAAGCGCACGTTAAAGGAGGAGAGGGTGTTCAAATCACTGCAAATTGGCGTTACTGAATTTATGGACGGCCCGTCACGGCAGTTCGCGGACGCGCCGCTAGATCTCGCGTGATCGCGACCGTATCGAAGTGCTGGCGATCGTGCGAGATCTATCGGCACGACCGAAAAAAACGTGAAATGCCGTGAAAAATTCCATTTTGAAGATAAGTCCCAAGAAATAAAAACCCAAGTATATATTGCAATTTATTTACACCTGCCTCTGACGGGTCACCGGCTCTACAATGCCATTCAAAGGGGACCTTACACATCACCATGGTGGCATTCAACCTTGACATTGGATGACACCGTCAGCTGATTTCCGTCTTTGAAGGTCGTAGCTTTCAATAAGTCCTAGTATAACACCACTAATTTTTGTGAAGGAATGTTTCAAACTTTTCCATATCCTGCATTTACACACAAACTCTTGTATTCACTAACTTGACATAAACACCCTGAGACAACTAACATGAAGCATTCGTTCCATTAGAATTTGGGGCCCAAGGGTTGCTGACGAAGCCCCTCACAACAAAATGCCAACCTTACCTCCGCGGGTGGGCCCTGCTAACAAGCGAGGAAATGGCGACCGAGTATTACGCGGTAACCTTATTTACAGACGAGAGGAAATGCCCCTGCTAATGCTCGTAAGTAATCCAAACCAGCTAGGCCACTGTCCAGGCCGAATGATCGCAGCCCCACACTGGACACCGAGCTATTGGCTAATAACCAGTATTTCTTTTAAAAATCTACAAAGACCAAGGGAAAGAATGACCGGACTTTGAAAACTTTTGGCATGATAAGGACAACAAAAACTGTATGCTGGAACGCATGTACTTTGTTAGGACCAGGAAAATTTAGGGAAGCAGTAGAGAACATGGAGTTTCATTAAAATTTAGTGCTTACACTACAAACTAAAAAATAGCAAGCTATAACATCTGGAGCCCACCACCTCAAATAAAGCAAAATACACAAATTGGTTAAGAGCCCAAATTTACTTTTGAAGAAAAACCCCCAGTTTTTAAATATCCAACGAGTTAAGTTGCCATTAGTGCACAAACTAAAACCTTAGCTTCCACTGGGAACCACTGAATTGACTGGAAAACTATCCTTTAATTAGTTTTGACGGAACCCTGAATTTCCCATAAATTACAAAAGGGATGAAATACAAATTTAATAAACTAAGGTCCAATTAATGTGATTGGCATTTGCGAGTGGAGGGCCAAGTCACCACTGAGCACGTTTACAGGGACACGAAAATAAACATTCAAAAATACTAATAAAAGTAACCAAATCATACTTACAAAACAAGCTGCTGCTGCATACAATGTAAGTCATACACAGTACACCCACCAGTGGCGGTGGGTGAGTTAAATTTAAGGGTGTTGCATACGCAATGGTTGTGAGGTGGGTCTTTCCAATATTTCCCGATTAATGGACACAATTACTATTTAAATTGTTTAAAAACATTTCACCTTAAATTTCAAATATATTTGGATTTTTTACGAATAATTGTAAATGAATGTAAAAACTAAAAACTACTATAAAGAAGGAATGGCATGAAAAATTATAGTTTCCATTCCAAGAAACTGATTATAAACTTTCCACGGACGCGCCCCCCTACGTGTGACAGCGCCGAGAGCGAGGTCACGCAGCCGTTCCGAAATCGAGCTGAGGTCAGCGCAACATCCGTTGCCGGTGACAGGTCGGCTCACGCAGCACGTCTGCGTATCGCATTCCTTTCAATACACAAGACTGATATGTGGACGTTGGCCAGCTGCTTTTCTGCGATCAAGGTGCACGCTGTCTACTATATAGCAGTGACCTGACCAGCTTGTGAAAAAAAAAATCAATACTATTTATAACATTAACAACTAATCTTCAAATAAAGCTTAATTTCACGCTTATTACAATATATTAATTTTGACCCTTATGCTTCTAAATGTAGCCTCAATATTACAAGTTTCATTAAGCAACAATCAGAACGAAACATCATTAATTTGATCAATCTACCTAGAAATGTGGAAATTATAAACTTACCTTGTTTACTTGAATTGAAAATCCAATTAGCGATGCACAAATTTCTCACTAATTCATTGAAGTTACTGGTTTCACGGATAAGTTGCTTCTCTATTGACAGCATTGTTAATTTTCAGAACAAGCTGATCCGGACCAAGTGATCATTTCATTTGTGATTTCAAGAATATCATCGTAGCCTAACTTTTTTCCAATAAGATTAACAACTTTGTTCATTTTAGAGAAATAATTGAATACCAGGATGCACAGACGCCTTAACTTACATACTATTGGAACCCGAGATGTAAACTCATTTTACACTGATTTTAAGACGGCCTTCACCATC
The DNA here is from genome assembly GCA_031308135.1 of Acheta domesticus. Classification (NCBI taxonomy): domain Eukaryota; kingdom Metazoa; phylum Arthropoda; class Insecta; order Orthoptera; family Gryllidae; genus Acheta; species Acheta domesticus. Next base: position 2,403,069 of record JAHLJT010000631.1, read on the forward strand.
AATATCAGAAGCAAAACGTGCGTTTCGGAGTAACGTATCGAGGACACTGTTTTAGGCCCGCAACAGACTACACCGAGGAATGCGTTGCGAGAAATGTGCGACGAGACATGTGGAAAGAGGCCGGCGAGGCTGCGTCCACACACTACAAAGAGGTTATTCGATGTCTCGAAATGCCTCTATGTGCCACAAGCCGAGAGTGATGGCAGCAGTTTTAGCTATGAGATCATCTGAGTCCCATTTCTTGTTTTATTAAATGCTCTTACGCAATTTTTACTCGTGATATCCTTGTTTTGTTACAATAATCGTAAACCATTTGTTTAACGTGTTCGAATTACCTAGAGAGAAACACACTACTACATTGCATACAAATTATTTAATGTTAAAAAACAAGAAGTTAAGTGACGTATAAGGGAGAAGTACATCAGCAAATTTTCTTGAACTCCGAAATCTCTACCACGCTCTGGTTTACTATATTTGTTGGTTGAATAATGAATAATGATAAAATAATTCATAATAAAATTCACAATTAATAAATTCATTCATAAATACCAATTAAGAAAAGTAATAAATTAATTCAATTCTTTCAAAATACCCTTTCAAGTTTCTTGCTTCAAATTTTTATTTTTATATTACTCATTATGAGCGGATTTCACACAAATAAGAATATCTTCCATACAAGTTTTTACGGGTTCATGTCCGTTTGAAGAGAAAATTCAAGAAAACAAACAACTGGTAGTTTATCGCATCTTTTACTGCCAAACGTAATAACCTCACTCAGTTCGTGCACTGTTTGGTGTTTTCCTGCGGCAGCGAACGCCCAAATGTCGTATAACAAGTGAAAGAGTAGAAATGTGTCCGAGAAAATTCGCTCGCCGACCGACTCGAGCGAGGAACTCTTTCGCTTCCGCAGAGGCGAACGAGGAAACTCTTTCAGGTGTGTGGGGGTCCATAAGAGTCCCTTTAAGATTTTCCACATTTCTCGTCGCACATTCCTCGGCGTAGTCTGTTGCGGGCCTTACTGACAGCGCGCCGAAGACTTGTCTCGAGTTGGGTGGCGTGATGCCCGAGTGCTGCGCCAAGCGGAGTTCACGGCGTAAGTGTGAACATCATGCGATGAAAGCACCCTATAACACAGAAGCGAAGTCACGTGGTACCCAATGGTCTTTATGAAACGAAGTCTGAGCAAGGTGTTTCGAGAACGTGAACAGCCATGTAGACACGATCGGTTCGTCAATGTAATACTGGTATGAAAATTATACAATGAAACAGAAAAAAGTCATACAATTAATCCTTTCACTGCTATGCGTTAGGGGCGCCGGCCGCCGCGATGTGCTGAGCCATCCGGCGGCCGCCGCACGCCCTTTGCCGAGTACTTTTTCGTGCGGTCTTCCCTCGCGCGCGCTCTCAGTCATCAAAACAACGTACACTTTCCATCCTCCTTTTAGATCCGGGCTTTGGACCGGCACCTGATGGTACCAAAAAATAATGCCAAACGTCTAATTTATAAATCGAAAATCAAGACACGTACCGTACATTAGGAAAGCAAAATCACAAATGAGAAGCAAGCAATTTTTCAATTTTACAGTTAGTCTACAAGTTTTACTAAGTGAGAGCCCCCGGAAATGTGTTGAAGTAAACACGGAGGGTGTATCCACAAAAGGGTTTTCTATTTTGGTACTGCAATAATCTTTTGACCTGTGCGTGGTTGGCCGGAAACGCGCGCGGGCCCCAGGACGGCCGGCGGTGCAAGCAGCCCATGCATTCCACAACAGAAGCATTAAAACGCTATTTAGTAGGCACCAAAATTAACTTCAAAGTGTCCAGAACAGGATCCATGTCATGGCAATCGCCTAATTTCGAACGCGACCGAACAACATACACAACCCGAAAGAGCAGCGCGACGCACCGGTGCGTCGATAGCAGTGATGGCACGGCGAGCTCTGACGCACCTGTGCGTCGTTAGCAGTGAAAGGGTTAATGATATTGTAATAACGAAGTGTATATTCTATTTTCTCTCAATTTTTTGGGTGTTGCGTGAACCTTATGAAGAACCGCCCCTGGTACGTACATTAAACATGTCCTACATCATGTATCTGGTGTGGTATGGTATGTGGCGAATAGGTATGGAGCCGAATTGAATAAATCTGGAGACAGACTCGCGACCGTTGCATGCTGGTTGCCTGGCAAACGTTCCCGGGGAGAGGGCCCTGCCTCGTCTATCGCGAATTTGTGCTCGCCAATTCTGACGACCGTATTCTTGCTCACTTTCAAGTAGCAGTTGTCAAGCACTTTCGAAACGGGAACAATGGCCCTTCAGTCTCTCAAAATATTCCCAAACACTTCCACAATTCGCACGAGCTTATCTGTTTAATACTACACCCTTCCCCCACACAATTTCCTGGGTATTTCAGAGTGTTCTGGGGCGGCCTTTTCATGCAAGCTTTGATTCCGTCAAAGTGAAGTCAATGTCACAAATTAAAACTAATAAGAGATATGCACTAAACAAAATTGAACACGAAAAAAAACACTCCCGAGAAAAGCCTATCCTCAACACGCACGAGCAGCAAAGCACAAACGCGGGCAGGGGGGTTGAGAGCATCGCTGCCGATGCTCAAATTTTCCGTTCAATACTCAACGACCTAATGCAAGTTTTGTCTAGGTGGCAACTGCCATGTAAAACTGAAGGCGTCCGTGTCACACAACTTATCACTTTAATTTCATCGGATATAGTCCTGAATTTTCTTAGTAATTAAGTGCATTATTCTTCCAATTATCCAGAATTTAGCTTTGGACATCCATGATTGATGAGATTGAAGATTACATTGCGCATGGACTCATTAAAACACTTACCTGATATTAAATATACAATTTTGAATTTCACTGCCTCCTTTACTTCAAATTTTATTGAGCAAAAATTAAAGGTTTCTTTTTGGGATTGGAAAAGGAATTAACATTTCAACAAAATTCAAAATTTAGTTTTTTATAGATAGAAATAAATAACAAATCAAAACATTGAGACATTTTACAGTGCCAGGATACTTCAAACACTCAATGGAATGTTATTTCTTGTCAGTGCAGAAGTGTACAGAAACCATCTAGTACAGAAACGAGTACCAGTAGTTCAATGGAAAGAAAATGAAATGAAGTTTTATACGAAGATGAGTTGGGGCACAGATGGTCTACCTGTCCCTTCACATCAGTAGGACAGTCATGGACGTTTCAATTATTACCTGAAATACAAAGTACTTAAGTTCATTTTGATCAACACTCAGAAGAATACAGCTTTACAGAATTGTTACAAATTTTTAAAAATTCAAAAATTTCCCTAATAGTGGTGCTTATAGCAAATTTATACATTTAGCACTTGTGTTTTTGATATGAAGACTTTACAAATCAACTAAATTCCAGCAACTAAACTACAGCGATCAGATTGCCTTTAACACTTTTTTTCAAGCTTTTCATCAAAAATAAAAGTCCCAACACATGCAAGAACGATTACATCATTCTACATGAACAAACTGTTTTGTTCGTTCGGTTGTATGTTCCGTTAATGTTGTCATGGCTGGGAAAGCCTTGCATAGTGTTAGTTAACACTGCATAGTAAACATCACTTATTTGTAGGAATCAAATTAAAAGGGGATTATGGGACTTAACATTTTAAGGGGTAAAATTAGTTCAGATGCACAGAAAAAAGGTCTAGTCACCAATAACCAAGTTCTTGATGCAACTACAAATAAATTTAAAAAATAGATCAGACTTTATAAAAGTGAACTTTCTTTAATGAGAATGTTACTTATTGAGATTAGTATGTATAATACTTTATAACAATTTTGTTAACTTTGAACCTAGATATTCATTTTCAGATATGCTTTTTTCCTCACTTCAACATTTTTTTCCCTTCACTTCCCAGAAAAACATTTAAATGTAGTCTCACACTAGATACTAAAACTTCAAATAACAATACTTAAAATTCACCTTACCTAAATTTAATTCCATCGTTTATGTTGTGATTTATCTCCTCCCTGGAACCTTGCACCATAGCCCCAGCGCCCACCTGTAAATTGTTTTTTCCATCCTCTTAAATCTATACCAGATGCTAATAACAAAATGCAACTATGGCATGTGTAGTATCCTCTACTTTCATTTCAAGCAAAAGGGTAAACTTTACTCACCATTTCCTCCTCTTCCTCCCCTTCCACCTCCATGACCATACATGGCCATCTCACTTAACTTGGGATTTACAACCTGATTAGCCTCTTTAAGAACCGAAACAAGGTCTTTGGCCTGACGGCTGTCTTTGGATGTGAAGAAAGCGTACGATGTTCCTGTGGACTGGCTTCGTCCCGTACGTCCAATACGATGAATATAATCTTCAGATGAGTTTGGGTAATCGAAGTTTATGACAAACTTAATACCATCCACATCTACACAAGAGAACATTGTTGAAACCATTAAACAAATTTGACATTTAGTCATATCAAAACATTACAACATATGAAGAATCTAAACTCTCAACTCCAAAAACTATTTTCTGGAGTTTATAACATTTCAAGTAAAATTTTGGTCAATCCTTTACACCAGTATTTAATACAAACTACAACCTTCACCTAAATGTTAATCATATCTATCCAAAGATCAAAGACCATTTCAAGAAGAAAATGCTGAAATTCATTCATGCAATCAAAACTTTAAATTCTCAGTTTAAAGAGTATAAAAATAGAATTCCTTTGCATGAATAATTTCTTTCACAGGATGAAAATCAGTAACTTAAAAATTGCCAAAATTACTTACAAATAGTCCATAGGCACCTGTCACGCTTCATTTCGTGATATACAGAAATACAAACCATATTTGCTGGTGGCAACAAACAATGGCCACAATATTGAAAAGTCATTGCGTATATGCTGTTGCTGCACAACTTTAGCCACCGTTTGTGAAATTATGTAGTGTTGAAAAGCATTGGATAGATTTCTATACTCGAAAAATAAATGGGTTCTTCCATTGACTATAGCTGGACAAGATTGAAAACTCCCTCAGAGTGCATGCATTATTTTATACCCTCAAACATATTCCATAATCTCGATCTCCTGCTGACATTATAAAATAGCCACCACAGTTGCAAAGGTCTGAAAACATGTAATATCAGATTTTCAAGTTTGAAAACTAACCCCCTAAAAAAAGCTTATGGTGACCCTGCGTTCAATCTATTGTCATCCATTTAATGCATTACCTTCATGAGCAAGCGAGCATAGTATATTGCAGCACTATAAAACCCCATCCTCAGTGCATGTTCCAAGCCATGACTCCCCTTAAAGAGATTTTAGTATCTTACTAGATTCAGAAAGTACAATGTAATTAATTCAAACTTTTTGTCAATGAGCAAGAAGGAAAAAATATTACTAGCCTGTATTTGCATATTGTACAGAAAAATTTACTTTTACAGTTCTTAGATCATTCTAGATGGAATCAAGGAATCAACCTAACACTGACATCCACAAGAAGCCTTTAAGCTGGTAATTCCACACAAACTGGTGAAGTTTCTCCAGCTGAGGGAACTGCTTCTCTCAGAAGTTTTGACTTGTTCAGCTGTAGCATATTTGATATTCTGTTTCACTACCAGTTACCTATGTCCAGACCAAATGCAATGGCAAAATAAAATGGCATATTAACCTTCAGCATCTTGAATGGCCTTTTGGTGGGAAAACCAAAGGAGTTTTTCTTCTGATCCTGATTATCTATACCCTTTATATTCACAGCACTCAGCTGCTTATGAAAGTAATTAGGTGTGAGGAGTTTACAGCACAGGAGATGACCCAACTGTACTGCAATAACAGCTGTTAACTGCCTGGGCTCTCCAAGTCCTGCCTTGCCTGACGCGCCACAAAGCCGCAATGCACCAGTTTCAACAGCAAGCGCGACAGGCAAGCAGAGGCACTGCCAGATGTTATAATAAAAACAAATCTAAACATAAAAAATCATCTCGCATGTGCCTCTGAAACAAAACAAAACACCAGACTGATTAAAACAATATGATGCCACAACACAATGTATGCTGAAATTTACAAGAACACCCTTCTTTGAACACTGAGGATACTGAATGCAACTTACCCAACCAGCAAGTAGTTTTACAAGAACCATATAGGGTCTATTGCCACACTGCACATAAAATACCAAGAATTGAAACTATGCGACCTAGAATATTACTTTCATAAAATTAATATCTTTAAAATAAAAATAATAAAATTGCGGCTTTTTTAAAACAAAATATTCAGAACTATCAGAAGTCATTCCAAAATAAAGATCTTTTTGCAATTAGAGCCATTATTTGCAAATTTTAGTGCCTACCGCTCACCTAAATGGTTTCCAGTTTTACCTAAAACTTTGTAGTCTAGTACTCAATCTCAAGATTCCATCACTAAGGAAAGTTTTAAATGAAATACACGAAAAGTTATTTCTCACAACTAACGTTATAAAAAAAAATTCTCACAACTGGCAATCCTTAATCCGTTGGCATCTCTAGGTGTATTACACACAACTGAATAAAATTTTAAATTAAACTACTTTCACCACCAATATCACTAATCTTTCCTGCCATCTGAGTTATGACTTGCGGAATAATGTTTGTGACAAGCCACATCCCTATTTTCTGATTTTCCATAAAAGCCTTGAGATTTCCCTAGTTTTCCTTGCATTAACACTGTCCCAAATGTAAAGTTAACTGCTAATTCTAGAAGTGTATTTTCTTAGGATTGAAATTTGCAGTTTTTTAAATTTGTATTTTCCAGAATTCAATGCACTTTGTTAAAAAACGACCTGCAGATGACAAGATTTCCAACTAATTTAATTCTGATTACAAGAACTACAGATGCTGATTAAAAATCCTACAAATAAAACTTTCCTTTTCAGAGAATCTCCAGGGCCTAGCCTTGTATGGCAGATGTTAGAGGAATTTCATAAAAACATCACAAATGCGTGATCTGCTGTAAAGACAATTATGTCCACCCCAACCCCAAATCATTAAAAGTCTTTACATACACAGTCTTCGAAATACATTGAAGTTTGTACTATGACCACTGGCAATTTAACTGCAACATTTTTACAAGGAAACTCAACAACTTCCTACAAATTTTTTTCTTTCTTCAGGACCATGAAGATGAAGCCTAAGATTCACTGATTATCTCCTAGCTAACTATTACACAATATAAACTATCATGGAAAATGAAAAATGTGGCATGAATTTCAGTATGTAACTGATCTTTTGTATTTCTTAATCATAAAACCACAATTGCAAGCCGTCACTAAATTAACAACTACAACAACAAAAAAAAGCATTTGTGTTTAGTTTACCAGTCAACCCTAAAGTGAACAAGACTACAGTACACCAATTAATTAAATTAACTATTTTTCCTCCCAAACTTCTACTTAACTTCAAACCAAGACCAAAACTCCCTTATCATGCACAGTAAATGACATTAATTCCCACTTGAAGCTTGGAGGTAAGAGCATCCAAACAATTTCCCATGTCCTAATAGACATTTCCCCTCAGAAGGCATCTGTAAATTAACCAGTCTGGAGTACTGAACTCCTCATACACCCTACAATTAAATTTAACTACTCACCCAGGCCTCGTGCTGCTACATCAGTTGCAACAAGAATAGGTGAACGACCCGTCCTGAACTCTGAAATCAAAATTTTTCATAATTTAAACTTCAATTAAAAATGTATGAACATTAATCAACTCCTATCCACCTACTTTTACAACTATGGTGAAATATTCTTTACTCATTAGAATTACATTTACCTAAATTTATTTGCACTGAAGACTAAGAATAGTAAAAAAAATTTAAAAACTTCATCTTGTATTTGGGTAATATAGTAGTGGGTCACTGAGGTAGTAATAGGGAGAATTAATGAAGGTAAGGGAATAGCAGCTAAGAGTGGAAATTGCTTCCGAGAACATCTTTTAACATTACTTGCACAATATCAAAACTTCCACTTTTAAAGGTGTTCACATTCGCTATGTACCTTCAGCAACAACTCTGACATCTTGTGAAAAGGTATACATAACAAAATTGGTAAAGAACTTATTAACAAAAATAAGTCCTTAGCAATCATCTACCCATTAGAAGAATATATTTTTCCTTGAAATTAATGTAATTGTTATCTTACCTTTCAGAACGTAGTCTCTCTCATTTTGAGATTTGTCTCCATGCATACACACAGCTCTGAAACTAAGAAAAATCAATGTCAAATAATTTCCACAATAGTTCTAAAATAGAGGTACTATTTATAAAACACCTACCCATAGTTCCTGATTTTCTTTGTGATAACCTCCACTTTCCTTTTGGTTTCAACAAAAATAATTGTCTTAGATTCTTGTTCTCCTGATATTTCTTGAAGCAAACTATTTAACCTAAACAATTAATTGATTATGCATCATATAAAGCAGAATTACTATAACTATTTCACAATTTTCAAAGCAAGAGAAAGCAATCCATATAAAGTGTTCCCTTACTTGTTTTCTTTCTCATGCTCTTGACATACATCAACAATCTGAAGAATGTTGTGGTTGGCAGACAATTGCAGGGAACCAATATTGATCTGCACATACTGTGTCAAAAAATCTTCAGCCAGATTACGAACTTCTTTTGGCCATGTGGCAGACCACATAAGTGTTTGGCGATCAGGCTGTAAAACATTAAAAACAGCATACATTTTACATGTTCTTACCAAAAATATTTCAAAATTGTTATTTAAAAAGTAATTACCCTAATTTGCTCAATGATCTTGCGAATCTGAGGTTCAAAACCCATATCTAACATCCTATCAGCCTCGTCTAATACAAGGTACGTGCACCTTTTTAAATTTGTAGTATTTCTCTCCAAAAAGTCAATTAGCCTTCCAGGTGTGGCAATGACAATCTCTACACCACGCTCTAAATCACGAGCCTGAAAATAAACATTTAGTAATAATAATAATAATAACAATAACAATAACAACAATAATAATAATACTAAAACAAAAGACAAACAGCATCACACTTAAGAGAATCATCCATACCTGCGGTCCCTTTGGCGCACCTCCAAAGATACATGTGCTCCTAATCCGGCAAGGGTTACCAAAATCACGAGCCACTGTTTGTATTTGTTGCGCTAATTCTCTGGTGGGAGCCAAAACAAGAGCAACTGGGCCATCACCTCTCTGAATTCTTGATTGATTCTTTATATGAACAAGTGCTGGCAAGATGTACTGAAACAAATGATGCCAATATAAAATAACACCCCTGGAACTGACCAAGGTAGAGAAGGTGGCACTGCAAGGAGAATAACATTCAATATTATATATCTATATCTAGATATATAGAAACCAACACAAACTAGTCATACTTTTTAACATTCCCTTCTCTCCAAATAAATCTACTTCACACCACACAATCTCAAGTATTTTGAGGTAGAACATCTCTGTGCTCAATGCATGTGTCTGTGTATCCATAGCAGTGCTTGCTATGGTTGCAATCATGCAACATTAGCAGCACTTCTGAGAAAGATGCAAAATGCCATTACATATTCCATTGAGATAGGCCTTGACATGCCGCATAAAAACTGAAGTATAGACCCAAGTGTACACCTACATATTAACCCTAACCAAAGGTTTTGATAAAGGATTTTAGAATTCTTTTGAAATTCATTTTTTTTAAATCTTAAAATTATTTCTGTATTGCATAGGAACACTTTGTAATCATCATCTTTATTACAATTAAATACTTTATAGTAATTAAAAAATGGGAACTGAAAATTCAATTCTAGTGTTATCAAGATGGCCAAAATTTCTAAGTGAAAATTGTCTGCACAATCCTCTGCACGCAACAATTTTTTCTTTAAATTGCCAAATGTTATCTGATGGAAATATTCTTACATTTATTTATTCAATACAAAAGGTATGGTGTGAATAAAAAACTAAATGACTAAGTGAAGTAAGTAGTTAAAGCACTACCCAGCATAAGCACTTAATTTGGTGTGAATCAACTTTTACTAAGTAAATCCTGGTAAAACAAGTAAATACTTAATGAATGCTGGGATAATCAGTAAATACTCTTATAGTGAATAGTAATTTGCAAGGTTAGGTTGCTCAGCTGATACTGTTTAGTGGAGAATATCCATAGAATCAGGGTTATTAGTATGACTCCCTTAATTGTTCACTCACTGGCAAACTACTCGCACGAAGATTGAAGACCCATGATCTGAATACCATCTTATAACTTCAGACTTCCAAGGTGCCATGACGCTTTGTTATGCTAGTCGAATTTCATGACAAGGTTCCGGCCTATGTGATCAACACAAAACATCCTCTAGTCTGTCCAATGCATTTTATTCCAAATTACTTTTTTGCCATAACTACGTAAACAAAATGCCCTTGCTCTCATCTCTTACAATGGTTCACCAATCGTGCAACATCCAAGTCGTCTTGCAATACAACAGGACTATGAACAGAAGTAGAAATGAGAACTGATTCAGCCAAAAATCAATGCAATTTGGATCAATCAGATTTAATTGCAGCGTTAAAAAAAATCCGAAGTCAGTTCCCGGATTTGACAACTTTTTATCAAATTTCCTGAAAATTCCCAACCATTTTCGAAGCCAATCAAAACCCACAATTTACCCTGACTTTCCTAACATGTGGACATCTTGTTTACTGCTTTTTATACTGTGAACACTAGGAATGTCTTCAGAATGTGTTGCATTTGTTGTTTGTTACTGAGAAGATTACACTGACATCCCTCCTCCAACAGGATCTACACAAAATCCGAAGCCACAGAAGTTAATACTACAACATTGTTCCCCACAAAGTGAAGGGCTGGTTTAGGCAGCTCAGAATTACAAATTTGCAGTAACATTAGACAACTGAATAAGAAATTGATGTAATTTTCAATTTGACTCTCAGAATTTCTATAGAATGTGAAGAACTTACCGCCAGTGTTTTCCCTGAGCCAGTCATTGCAATGCCAACCATGTCTCTCCCACTCAATGCAATTGGCCAACCCTGTGCCTGAATTGCAGTGGGTTCAGTAAAACCAGAACGGCTGCAAAAAAAAAAAAAAAAAGTTTCCTTTAATACACATTGACACAAAGTGCACTTGAAAAATTATAGGTTTCTAAGAGTACTCACCGCAGCTCATTCATTAGGTAATCAGGGAATGTACCTTCTTCAAATCTCTGAATGGGATTAGGTACTTCATCACCTCTAACTGTGATTTCCTTGCTTGATCTATAGTCTTCAACTTGATGACGGGGTCTGTAAATGAAGTGCTGTTAGTGTCAAACCCCTCATAGAAGCAACCGTCAATTTGCAGAACTTCACTTGCCTATTAGAAACTGCAGAATGTGGAACATAGAAATTTTTTGTAAATGGAGTCAAATCTTGAAGGTCCCAATTGGGTTTTCGCAAAGCTGCTCCCCCTATAGCTTGTTTGCTTCGTGGACCTCCTCGACCACCAAATCCATTACTTCCTTTAAAGCCACCGCCGCCAAATCCTCCACCTCCACGACGGTCTCCACCACCCATTCGATTATTACCATAAGTCCTAAAAAATGAAAGCAACATCAAATTTCTGATTGTAACATACGAGAGGAACATCACACAAGACACTTGCAAAATATAACAGACAAAACTATACTTCGATTTATTAAGCATTCTTCAACAATCAGCTGTTGAGTCATCTAGTCGGGAGCTTGAATGCCAAATGTAGCAACGTTTAAGCTCTCTATTGGCACCACAACAGCTGATTTGTCAAAGGACACTAAATAAATCAAAGTATAATCAGAATGCTAGAAGAAAATCATGATGAAATTGTATCAAGTCATCACTGTATTCTGCAGACTTCATGAAAACGAAAACCAAGCACTTCAACAATAGTTTCAAAATCATGGCAATTTGACCTATACCAATTAATTTTATAATGCAACAAAAGTTAACAACCACAACTTTTCTTGACCAGTTCCTACCTTCCACCTCCCTAGCACAATAAAGTTCAAGGTAAACACTCGTGGCAAACACTGATGGCATGCCAAATATACCTTCATTGGTGCAGAATAAAAGTTACTTGCTGCTGAAGGTGAGAACTATTAAGTGTTCTTTCAAAAATGTCAAATGGTCAAAGCAAGTTCAGATCCATCACAGGACACATCTTGAACTCCTGAGAAAGTTGGAATGCAAATTAATGAGAAAGCTGTGAAGGCATGACATATTCAAGTTAGGCATTGCTTCATAAAATCTGGTGGCCAATTTCATAAATGCCCTCACTCCACCACAATTCTCCAAGCCATCGGTCAAGAAAAGTTGTGCTATTATTAACACCTTTTCAATATGAGCAAACTCTCACATGCATTTTTTTTATCTTTGTCAAATATGTACTTCATGCAAGTTTACTGTGATACTCCCAATTCTGCCCCTGACAGGAATCAGCTGTTTCACTGCCATCTAATTAAGAGCTTGTATGCCGTTACAGTGACATCACTATGGTCACTTGTGATGTTCAAGCTCCTGATTGGATGAAACCATCAAAAGCCGATTCCCATCAGGAGCAGAATTGAATAAATCCCAGTATAGTCCATAGGTACATTCAGTATCGTGTACCTTCTACTTAGGGCTGGGAAAAAAAATCAAGATTTTTTATAAAAATAAAAGAATTTTTGACTTATATCTTATTACTTAAATCAGATTTATATGATTTAAATAAGATTTTTAAAAAATTTTACTTGAAACTAAAATCATTAAGTGATTTATTTAACCTTAAAAATAAAAGTTTATTGAAACATCAATTTTTAAATTGATTACATAATTGTAATTTTTTTTAAAACAAAGCTACTATATATTTGAGGGGCCCAGAGCAATATTGCCCTAACCCACAAAGTCTTTAAATTTTCATTATTTACAGTTTCATGCTCTTGAAACACTGCACTTGCGCTGCACTATTTTAAACATTACCAAATAAGCTCATGTCTATTAGCAATATTTAGAGAAAAGGTATTCCTCAAAGAAATTTTACCAAGCATTTTGTGCAAAACCACCCTTGTTTAAAACCATTCATTGAAAAACTCATAACTATGTTAGTTTTCAAAATATTAAATTAAATTTAATACTTGTTTCGTTATTGAAAAACATGGGGTAAAATGTTCGTTACTTGCACACTTTCCCATTAACCCTTATACAGTCAGTAGGAAATTTGTTTCCTACTTAAAATGGAATTTTATAAATAAACACTAGAAAAAAGGTTAATGTTATTAAAACTAGTGAGAATAACTTGTTTTCAGTAGTTTTAACAATATCAAATTTGTTTTTCATAAGAGTTAATAAAATTCCATTTGGTAGTTCTTTTCATGGAGATTGCAGATTTCATTCATGTCACGTTTGCGAACAACAAGGTCCATAATTACGGTTTGTTCGGCCAATCTCCATAATCTCTGTAGGTATTAGTAGTAATCAGTGTTGGCTGTTCCAATATGAATTGGATGACCCAAATATTGTGGGAAATAAGGCAGTCAGTATACAGTGAGGTTGTAAACATCGACTTGTTCCCATTCAAATGCTATAAGCAGATAGTGGGGCATAACTGCTACTGGAAACTGAGAAAAGGGATTTGGAGACAAAAGAGGAAACACTATTGGAAGTGAATGGCATCCCTTATATCAGTCACCCATGCAATAGTTATGTCAAAATGATTTGGACAGCTATCTCGTGGAATACTTGTGGTGAAAAGATTGCAAAAGGCTAGATAGAAATACATTCCTGTTTCTGGTTGTACATTGTAATATTGAATTTTGAGGCTTGTGATTTTTCTAAATAAAGTGTTCTTATATTTTTAAATAATTTTTTACACATCCTGTAATATTTTCCTTCATTGCTTAAGTTGGAGAAGACATTACGAGGTCATATTCTTCCAGAGATTCTTTTCATGTAAAAAATTGTGTGTGTGTGTGTAAGTTTCAATAAGTTGGTAGTTGCATAGTGCAGAATGGCATGACTTGTTTTCAAAAGCTGGGTGTAATGTGTGGCAACCCCAACATGTAAAGAACATTGTTCCATTTCTATTAATACTCATCTTTAAGTTCTACTTTAAATGGCTTTACCAAACATTTTAACAAATCTAAAATTATGGACACCATAGAAGCTTTAAATGTGTTTCTGAAAACTAGCTCAGTTTGTGTCAGGGTGGTATTGCAGCTAAATTAAGTTTTAGTCTAGACTGCTGGATAAAAACCAATTGATCATCTAAGTCTTAGTATATTGTCCAGATATAGTTCCATTTGCTTATCTATATCTCTTTCTGCCTTTATTTTTCAAAATACAGTAAAACCCCTCGAGACACCGGGGGAACAGAATTTTGTCTTAAGCGGGAACTCTCATGAGTGGGAAAGGGGTTTTTGACATGCTTAATGAAATGTTACTGTACTTTTAGCGAGTTAGTATGTGTTGTTCACTATTTTAAACAAGAGAAAATATAAATTAGTTTATTCCAGAGCCCACTTAACCAGATCTATTGAGTGAATCATTTAAAGTACAAGTGCTTATAAATAAAACGAAAAAAATCACCTCTAATGTAAATATTGGCATGAGAGAGAAAAAAAAAATTACCTGCAATTTATTATGGAGAACCACAAGATCTCTGCTGCCACCACGGAATTTTTAAAAAATTAAGTTTGTGTAAGTTTTGAAAACTAAACAACAGAGCAAAATGATGTTTACATCATCTTTTAGAGTATATTTATAATTTTCCCTGCCAAAAGTTAAAAGAAAAAATTTGGAGCTGCTTTGGAGAAAATCTTGTTTTTGTGAATGTTTAATATTTCACACAATTTTGCATGAAACTTTTCACAAGTATAAAATTAATTAACCCTTTCATACCCACAAAAAAATGTGCCAACGAAAATTTTTTTTAACAGTCTAAATCATCATTTTTGACGTCCCTGACAATGTTTTAGATAATTTTGGTTTTTAAAATTTCGAAGTTTTCATGTGGGAAAATGTTGTTCAGGAACAACATTGGGAATTCCTGGATACAATGGTTCAATATATTTCCAATATTAATGTGAAACTTGTTTATTTAGTTTTATGAATATAAATACATTTATATAAGCTATTTCTGATGAAAATTAACAAAATTTTTTTTTGCTGTAAGACAAATTTACATTGCACTTGCTACATGTAATATGTGCAAATCCATTTGAACAATATTTGCATCGACCCTGTTTCTCACTATGTTGGCCAATGACTTACTTGATCATACCTAACATCAGAAGTTGCTGCTTTTCGGGCAACTTCCTTAAAAAAATTTACGTTTGTCTCGGAATCTCTTTCGACCCCTTTTAGGACTTTTTATGTGCTTTGGCAATACTGGATTGTGGCAAATGTGGCTTGTGCAATACTGGATTGAAATTGTAACAATGTATATTCTTGTTTATTTTCCATTTGTTGCTAATGCCGTCGATAGAGGAGCCATCCATTTACAACACAATCCAATAACCCACTAAACAATTCTCATGTACCATTTCTTAGATTTTATATCTATATGATATAGCTCTAAGAGCATATCAGCTTTGTCAACACCCCCCATGAATGAGTTATATTCTTTCACAACATGAGGCTGATTTATTTCGATGTGCACTTTTTCAGTTGGACTCCATCTCTTACATTTACCTTCTGGAAATATTCCTGAATATGTAGATATAAAATTTATAGCTTTTCTGTCAAACCATCTTATTAGTGATACATTATTTTTTGTTTCTACTTGATAGTCACAAGAACCTCTTCCTTTCTTCTTTAGATTCAATTCCTCTTCTAATTTACATTTACCCATTCTATCTTTCCTCATGGTCCCAACACGGAATATTTTCCTTTCTTTTAGCGCTACAGCAAGTTGTAATGACGTGAACCAGTTGTCAAAACATACTTTGAAATTCTTTTCTGAGGGAATATTTTGACACAAAGCCATCACGATATCACCTGAAAAACCTAAGCCAATTTCCTCGCATGATCCTTTTCCCACATAAACTGAAGTCTTACATAATTCCAGATGCCCCTGCCCGCATAAAAACTTTGTATCCCCACTTGTGAGGTTTACTTTTGATGTATTGTTTGAGATGACTTCGCCCTTTGAATGGTATCATTTGTTCATCCACGCTATGATATTCCTCTTGGGGTATTTTGTGCAAATTTTTCAAAAGTTGTCTAACTTTGATAAATTTATCACGTGATGCATCTGTTGTAGGTTTCATATTATTATTATCAGCAATGTGCAAGTATCTCATAAGCTGCTGAAATCGATTCCTACTCATTATGTCTGCCACAGGAGGATATCGGCAGTCTGTTGACCAATACATTCTCGTACTGGCCATTTTTACCAAACCTGTCTGCAGCAAGATACTAAAAAGTTGCTCGATTTCGTTGCCAGTGCAATTCAACACAATTCCATCTCTTTGATGGGCATATATGTTGCTCTGTTCAGCTATTACTCTAATGAAATCCCTGGACATGAACATATGAAAATATTGAACGGGAGTGAGACATTCTTCGGGGGGATGGGGCAGATCATTGAGCCAATTTACATTTGGAGGGTTGAAAGGGATCTTTCTAAATGTCCATTCATGCTTTCGGACACTACTTGCGAATGATGTTTCATTAGTAAATGATGGCCTAGATATCTGTTCATCATGTGTTACATCGAGTGTCCCTTCATTCGAAACCTCTGTCATAAACATACTTCTAGTAGAAACACCTGGGGCATCAGTTTCTTCACTAGTTTTTGACAAATGTTTTGTAATCGTCTCAAATTCATCACAATTTTCATCTGAGAAGTCCGAAAAATCACTAACTTCTGATAAATTTCCATTGTTTATCAAATAACATAGTTCTTCGTCTGAAAGCTTACTCGATTGTGCATTTTCACTCAATAGTGTATATAAATGATTCAAAATGCAAATGAGTTGTCTTCGAATTTTACGGCGCACTTCACTGACCCTAAGTCCCAGTGTTGTTCTCAAACAACACAAACTTAATGTAATATATTTCACGAATTACACAAAACTGACAGCCAAAAATTATTCTAGATATTCTTCCATGCCTAACAATCAAGACGCATAATCAAATATAACAATGTTATCAAGATAATACATATTCCATCCGCGATAACTCGGCCAAGCAAGACAAATGTTCCTGGTAGCTCAACAATGAAACCCACAGTATTAAGCGGAAAACAATGCGAGACGCTATCTACTGATTAAAATGATAAGAAAGTCCAACAATCGTAACTGTAGCCCGGCGGAAATTAAAAATAAAAATCAACTGAACAAAAAATTTAATAAAGTCATGTTGTCCACAAACAACACTGGGACTGAAAGGGGACTTAAAGAACTATTTATAAAGAAATTTTATTGAAAGGAAACATTTCTATCTTCAATTTTGTGGTGTAGAAAAACGCCGGAAAAACTGCAAACTTTCAACTTCCGAAAATTCAGAGTTAAAAGTGAAAATCCTAACTGTACCACCTCTACAACAGAATTTCACCATTCTTACAAGAAATTTACAGAAAAAATTTGGAACCATTCTTTGAGAAAATTTTTAAAATGCCCCAAGGGCTTCATGGAAGTACCCACAAAAATTAAGAACGATTTTCGAAACCGCTGAGCTTCGGGCGGAACCAGGTCGATCGGACATCATTTATTTTGGAAAAAATCTTAATACTTTTGGCGCTATTCACGGACGGGCTGACAGACGAGAGGGAAGTCTTCAAAAGGGGGGGGGACCTTTTTCGGTAACGGGGGACCCCAAAATCTGCATATTGTCTGCAACATTACATCACTTTCTCTTTATACGTACGTATACAAGAAAGTAACAATTAGAAACGCTGGTCAAAACGCTAGAAGCAATATAGGTATTGCAGCGACTTCCTTCGAAAAACGGAGAGGGAAGGCTTTCTCTAATAGGGAGCTTACACGTCACTGTTGTTACGTGGAAGCTCACTATTGGAGAAAGCCTTCCCCCTCCATTTTTCGTCCGTGACCTTGATGCGCCAAGAACGAAAAACCGAAGTATACCAACGAGAAACGCGCGCGCGCGCACGCCTTTATTCACATGAAATTTTACTTCACTGGTTCTTTCAAACGCCTGTAATTCTGATCGTTTATCAATTTTAGAGCATTCTATAGGAAATTTTATAGGTTTTGCAATTTTACAACCTATTATCGTAATTTGTATAAGGAACTAAGACTGTCTATTGTCAGCAACTTAATAATTAGAAAAAATAGGAGTTTGAATGAAGCTTTACCCTTAATATTGTCATTATTGGGATCTAAAAGCAATACTTCCTCCGTTCTTACAAAGTTTCCTACATATGAATTAAGACTATCAGTGATCTGAACACCCTTGTCAAACACCTTTATGATTTCCCGTAGAATAGTTTCGGATTTTCATCATACATTACTCTGCGTACTTCCATACATATTTTGAATAGTACTAATTGGATGGGAGTGGTATTCCTCACCTCACTTTTCTTCCATTAACATTATCAAACGCATTTCTGTAATTGATAAATATCTTCCAATCTTTTTTCCACCAAGTAAATACATTGAGCAGGACCATCCCTTCCAGAATCCAGATTGCTCTCCTAATAAGATTCTGACAATGCTCTATTTATTCGCAAGTATTTTTCCAGACATTTCGCAAGCTGTGTAGGCTTATTCCCTTGTAATTTTCCACCTGTTTTTGATCCTTTTTGAAGATTTTGGTGATGTTCAAGTTACCAATTGCATGACGCTAACAGCAGATTAAATGTCATGTGACACAAATGCATCTAAGTCTTTTGCGATTTTCTTAACTGCTGCTGCCAGGAATCAGCTGTTGACGGTTTCATCCAATCAGGAGCTTGAATGTCACCGGTGACATACAAGTTCCCGACTGGATGGTAGCAAAAAAAGGCGATTCCTGTCGGACAGTTAAGAAAAATCAGTTTTTAAGCTATCAATATGTTCTGCAATCTCCATGATTTTTACTGAATTTCACAATCTTATTTATAAGCTCTAAATTCACTATCTCTGACTCCCTGTTAAAAGTTCCTTTATTTTAAGAAGTGCAAATGCACACCACTTTCATTGTCAAGTTATTTTTCCCCTTACAAGCCACTTTAATTACTTTGACTCTCTTTCTTTGGGCACTATTCTTCAGTTCTTTCTATCAATTATTACTTTCTCACTACAGAAATGTAATTCTGAGAAGAAAAAAAAAGAAAAGGGAAAAAACTTCAAATTTTCGGCAGACAAACTTCATTACAGGGCCCTGGGAACAAAAAAGTGGATAAATCTAGTTGCTATATTTAGAAAACATCCTCTAATACTCGGTGTAGCCAGAATCCATGTTTTGTGGGCCCTGGATGCCACAAACAAGGACTGCAAAACTTTGCATCTGTCCATCTCAACCACGCTAGCAGCTAAACCGTTCAGCTGATTCTCTCCAATTGACATTCCCCAAGCTATCTGGCTAATGTGGCCTTTGAATTTGAAACATTTTTGGAAGTACACGAATTAAAAAAAACAAAAACAATGCACATCATTTGATTAAATTTTGTTCTATAATGTGAGGAACGTAAAATAACGGTGCTGGTAAGGTGTTTGATGAAAACCAATTTTTCAAAGATGGCAAAAGTTTAAAATTTTTTCAGTCTTCCAACAAATAAAATATTAAAAAATCTTTTTCTTAATGAAACTTCTTGTACACGACAAGAAAGTAAATAGAATGTACTTGAAATAAGGTCGTGTACAATTTTTTCAAACGTTTGGGTACTTTTCGCACAATTTTGCGTGAAAATACAGGAGACAGAAAGCATGTGCTGTTTCAGCACCTCTAATTTTATTGGACTATTCATTAGTTCTTTCCTTCAATTTTAAATTTGAGGGCATTCAGGAACACACTCTCTGATATGCCAAGTAAAAAGTAAATTGTATGAAGTAAAAAACCAGTTACTTTAAACAGTGGGACGAGGCATGTCAAGTCAGCCGAGCTGGCGTTTCAACCACATGTGGGCTTCTGAGCTCAGCATCACTGTAAGGTCCGATTAAATTAAGAAGGTGATTGACAGTTCTGTGTGACGTCAGGACACCTCTCCCGTTTCCATGGCAGCTGCCAACCAGAGAAAATGTGACGTGTCAGGTCGCTCAGTTGCCACTGCCAAACACAGGGAACATTTGAGCATCGCACAGACACTTCCCTGCCGCCGCAGCGCCCGTGTTTTTGCCTGTGCTGCGCGCGCAATGTGTACTGTGTTGTGATGAGTTGCATTGAGGTTAGGCTTTTGTCTTAGTTTTTACACATATTTTTTGAAGTGTGCTTTCCTGTCCCGGTAACACGTGCTCAGTGGTTTGTGACCTGGCAACGTCGCTCCCCTCCACTCACAAATGTCAATCACCTTCTCAATTTAATCGGACCTTAGTGTCACTCAAGATCCCACTTGGATGTTAGCATTACAGCCAACAAGTGTCGACAGACTTAGTGTTTTAATTCAAGTACAGACTAATGAAAAAGAAAACAAGTTAAAATCACAAAACTTTGAATGAACATTTCCTAGAAACCCTTGCTCTCTAAACAATTTGTAATTCTTCATTTACTGTCAGCATAATAGAAGCAGAAAAGGATTTCAAATTTCGCTAAGCTCCTTTCACCCAATAGTGGAGAGAGACTATTTCTTGGGCAAAGAAATAGGCTATTTGAATTTAGCTCAGGCTTCATTCACACCTGAGGATCTTTTACTTGCAGTAAATCTAACATGAGACAGCCAGCTTTACTCCCCCTCTGGGATGGATTTTTCAATGGATTTTTTTCACCCTTATAGTGCAATTAATTCAACTCTGCCCCAGGCAGGTAACAGCTGTTGATTTCACCTCATCGGGAGCTTATGTCACTGGTGACGTTCAAGCACCCGGTTGGATGAAAGCCAACAGCTGATATCTACCAGGGGCAGAGTTGAATAAATCACAATAAAAATCCATGGCTATGATCAAGTTTGAACCCACAAACTTAGGTATAACAGTCATATGCTAACCATTACATAATCGACATTTTACAATCACTTGATAAGATTGTAGTAAGAATGGAATTATAAGAAACATTTGTTAATTTTAAAATTTTCCAGTATGTAACAATGTTACAAAATATGGGGATCAACACAGTGATCTCCATGACAGCAATACTGGCACACTACAAATATATTTTGTTGAAGTTCAGAAATTGTTTCATTTGCAATTCTATTTACTTCTGCCTTCAATTTTCAAAATTTACTGTGGTAAAAATGATGAAAAAATGGCTCACGAGTCTTCTTGTACAGGAAATTTTATTTCACTGATATTCTAACTAATGCAGATCATCATTTTCATGGCATTCTAAAGTAAATGAAAACTATTTACAATCTATTTACAAAGAAAGACATTCTGAACCCAATCGACAATGCCCCCAAGCACAAATATCTAATAGCTTCCTGAAAAAATTGCAAATACTTGCAAAAAAATTTAAGTACATGTGTTTGTCCTACAACCATCTTAATGATATTAAAAAACGTATTCCAAGTGCCTATTAATGTCAAACAATCCAAAATTAAAGGAATGAAGTCCTAGCCTATGAAAGGTGATAAATGTAGAACAAATGACATACGTCCACAGGACATAACAGTAAAATGAAGATGTATCAGATAAGTCCTTAGGATTGAAAGCATTAATCTTGTATTTAGAAAAGTCCTTAGGATTGAAAGTGTTAATCTTGTATTTATCTCCTTGACAAAATCCCTGCAGTAATGTTTAAAATCAGTAATCTCTCTCCCACTCAACTTGCGTTGAGGGAGGGAGACTCACACCAGAGGATATTCCTAATCATAGCTGGAATTATCAAACAGTCTCTTTATACTGCAATTGTAACTTCGCCCGACAGGAATCAGCCATTTCGCTGCCATCCAATCGGGAGCTTATATTTCGCTACAGCGACGTCACTATGGCGATGTTCCAGGTCCCGATTGGATGAAATCGTCAACAGCCGATTCCTGTCAGGGGCAAAGTTCAAAAAATCACTGTATAAATGTCAAGTCGTAGCAGTACTGGATATACCCATTGGAAAAATTTGGCTTGCTCCATCCTTTATACAACAATTTTGCATAATCAAGAAATACTAATTTACTTTGGTGCTAACCGTTTCCTCCTAAGTTAAAATATCTGAAAAGCTTAAAAGAACTTGCTATCAAGAAAATATTTACCCAAGAATAACACCTTTACATGTTTGTGAAATCAGGCCTAAAGTCTTAACTCTTCTAAATTATGATTCGCAGGAATTTTTTGATATTAAATGAATTCTAAAAAAAACGCAGTAATTGTATTATCCCTGCAAGTTTTCTTGAGCCCTTATTTCGCTAGATGCGAGAAGAATAGAAGCTATGTAAAATCTAAAGCATTTTAATTTGCATAATAGTTTTTATTATGAGAGCGATCGTTTATTGCTATTAGATTTTGTGAACAATTCAACGAATTTTAGCAAAAGAGTGGGGGGGGGTAGATATTCCGGTTTCATGAAAAGTGTGTTCAATACTTTTCTGTTAAAAAGATACGTGGAATTTATCAGCTGGGGCGTAGTTTTATCCAACGGGAGCTTAGATTTGAAACTTTGGTTATAACCAAGTCGGGGAAGGGGGAGGCACCCGAAGGGTTCTCGCGCAAATGGAATAGAAGTTTATAAAGACGAAAGAACCGTAGGCAAACATTCGCCTCTCGCTTGAATTATGCCCCTAACCCCACCAAAAGACCGGCTAATTACGGAAATTTGCACTGGTATATGGTTATCCACCTACACAAAGTTATGAAATTGGTTTAATTGTTGTAACTCCTTTGTCGCATAAAAGCTCCATTTGGTTCATGAAAACTCTTCGATCAGACTAATCGATAATTAGTACTAATAACAATCATATGCAGAAAATTTGTTCACGAAAGGAAGGTACGCCAGAACTTCGCCTACCATCCACTACATATGTAACAATTGGCAAATTAGAAAAGACCTATTGTACCACACAATGACAAGTTTCTCCACACCACGTGGACAAAAATTATAAAGCATACTTCTTGTAAATGAGAATAACTTATAACAATCACGATGTCCCACACACCTTAATACTTAAAACAAAATCAATTTACATTTTTACTTACATTTCTTCTGATGTAAATGAACTGCACGCGCGTTTCGATATGGCTGCAGAAACGCGAACGATGTTGGTTGGTAGCCGAGAAGCTACAAATACAAAAAAAATTAAATAACTAATCAAAAACTATTTTTACTGCCCGCAATACTCTTAAACGTGCAGTAATGCAACTAACAAAATACTTCACGCGCGAAAACCCTGCCACGTCTTAGCACGAATGCTTACTTTTCACAAGACCCAGCATCGTACGTCCTTACCTCCAAGAATCAATGGCCAAAAGGAATGAGGCAACCGGAAAGGGAAGTGACGTCTGCCCGTCTTCCTCTCAGTAGTTTAAATCGATACGCACGTTCGATCCTGAAATTAATATTTTAGAATCAGTTTTAGAACCTTTAATTGAAAAGTTGATTTATAATTTTCATTTAGGAATTGTATTACGAAAATTTTAAATAGAAGAGAATTACCTGATCGAAAATAATGATTAAATGATGACGATAAATAAAAATCGAAAGTACGATATATTGCAAAGAGTATATTGCGAGATATGACAAAGTGAAAAGTAACGTCATCAGACCACTATGGTCGTTTTTGCAATAAAAATATTTTATGACGTCATCAGTATTATTGAAACAAAGAAGTCTGGTCCTGAAACATTGATATGTGATATATATAATGTGTATCTCAAGAGAAAAAATGAGGATCGAGTTATACGTAATAGAATAAAAAATTAAATTCGATGAATTTGCTCCCCGTTATATAACTTTCCAGATGGGTAATCGATGCAATGTAATAGTGCCCATTGTTTGCTTTATTGTGTATTAATGAAATTTAATTATCTGAACTTTACTGATTTCAGCGGATTTTGCTTTATTTTCTTTGTAATTCTCATTCCCATTTGGGAGAAAGTTTTACTTCGGTTTACTACATTCTTGCCTATTTATTGACGAAACCGAAGATTTGTGAAAACTGACTTCCTTGAGATTTGGAACTTCTTTCAAGCAATACAAATATTTATAATTACAACACATACGAACCATTAATCACATGTTAGTATATCAACAGCTCACTACAAGTTATATCGATATAAAAAACCTACGTAGCTCACTTCAAGAAATCCACATGTTAATCGTGAATGCAACTTCCGTTTTAACAAAAAAGCTCTCCCGTATGTGACTTGCAGTAGCAAACATCAACAAAAAAGCACACACTATTC
Organism: Acheta domesticus; assembly: GCA_031308135.1. Taxonomy (NCBI): domain Eukaryota; kingdom Metazoa; phylum Arthropoda; class Insecta; order Orthoptera; family Gryllidae; genus Acheta; species Acheta domesticus. The sequence continues at coordinate 2,427,497 of JAHLJT010000631.1, forward strand.
AAAATAAATTTGAAATCAAAATGTAGTCTAAAAAGCACTCACTGATACAAAAGTATTAGGCCTACTTCAGAAGAAGCTCAACTACATTTAAATATTTTGCTTTACATTACTTTGGCTGACCAAAGAATACCTAGATAAGTTATATATACCAGGCTTAGTTAGCAACTCATGTTGAAACATTAACAATGCACTGAATGATTATTGTGGGACATGTATATTTATTAAAAACAGAAGCCTATCAATTTTGATTCTCACACCTATCCCACTCTCCTTATCAAAGACAAGACTTTGAAATACCTATCACTGATTCAACTACAATGAAGATGTAGGGTCTTATGCAGATACCTCAGCCGTACTGAAAATTTGAAAATCTTTTTCCAAAATCTTGAAATTATTTTAACAAAACTTAGAAGATAAAGAAAGTATAAAATTCTTTCTGGTGGCTTCAATGTAAGTTGCCTCACATAATCCAGTAATGAAAATCCATTTAAATACCTATTAAAATCGTTCAATCTACAAACATCGGTACATTCATCTACAAGAGTCTTTCAAAACTCTAAAAGATTGAAAATAAGAAAACCAAATCATGGATAAACAAAGGCATCAAAGTGTCATGTGAATGAAAATGCAACATGTTCAAAACACTAGCACCAAACAATTGTAGCTATGACTTCATTACTTACATATAATTCAATCCTCAAAAAAAGTAATCAAACAAGCAAAAATTGTGACAAGTGAAAAATGTATTGCAATTGGAAATAACTAAACAAAAGTTATGTGGGATGTTATTCAAAAGACTACAGCACCAACTCAAGAGGAAAATATAAAACTTTTCTACAAAAGCAAATCTTTACTAAACCCACAAGAAATAGCTGACACATTCAATGAATAGTTTTCACAAATTGGTGAGAAATTAATTGGACAACATTCTCTAAATAATAGGACACACCAACCAAACATTAATGTAAAGCAAATCGTCAATTCCATATCTTTATATGGAACCATACCCTCTGAAATTTTTAAAATCATTACACAAACAGTGAATGAATTCTCAGCAGGTTCGAACAATATTCCAGATTCGTCTATTAAACAAAGTGCAACTATTTTTTCAGGTATTTTCCCAAATGTATTCAAGAGGATCAAACCATTGTTTTATCCATAGTAATACCATTCTTTTAAAAGGGCAATAGTTTTTATCCAAAGAACTACAGACCTGTATCCCTGCTATCAGTGTTTTCAAAAATTCTGGAAAGGGTTTGCACGGATAGACTCAATCAGTTTTTCAATGCAAATAATGTTCTCACAAAGGCACTACTTGGCTTCAGGAGTAATTGATCCATAAACAGTCTTTTTTAAATGACATAATTGTTGCTCTAAATCAGAAGGAAAATCCCATTGGCCTCTTCATAGATTTGTCAAAAGTCTTTGACATTATTACTATAGAAATTATGTCGATAGCTCCATTTATAGAACAACTTCTTGTATCAATGAAGATTGATTCTTTGAGTTTTTTTGTTAATGCTGTTTATATTCCTCCAAATTCATCTACCGAGACATACGCAAGATACTCTGTATTAAACAAATTTTTTAATTAAATCCAACATCTAAATTTCTTATTGCTGGTGGCTTTAATTTGCCACATGTAATTGGGACTAATGAAAATTCTAAGTTGGCATGTGAATTTTGTGATGCCATGAATAGTGAACTTCTATCAATCTCAATACTTTTATATTCATTGAATTATTTAAATTTCTTTCAAACCAATTATGTCCGTAATATTAAGAAAAAAACATTTGATTTGATATTTGTTCAGGAAGAAAATAGTTTAGTGAAATTTGCTAGTTGTTCCTTTGTTCCTTCCATGATCCACATCATTCTGTCTTCGATATTTTATTCTTGTTGAGTGAAAAATTCACTGGCAATTACTATGATATCAAATATAAATTTGAAGGTGCTTATTATGACAAAATTAATATTGCAATTATATCATTTGATTGGTTTCCATATTTTCAACAAAATTCTTTGGAATTGTCTCTCTCGTATTTTTATGACAAAATATGTAAAATAATTGATGAATATGTTCGAAAACAAATTACGCTTTCTGACTCAGGTATTAATTAAAAAGGTTATTAAAAAGGAATAATAATAATGATTATAAAATATTTTCTGATACCTGTGGAGTGTGGAAAAAAATGAGCTATTGATGATTCTCTCTCTCTCTCTTTTCCTTTTGGAAGTTTACAAACTCCACAAGGGGAATAAATGGTTTACCACAGGTTATCTCCCTTAACAGGATCAGAGGAAACAGGAGAGGAAATGGCGAATTTATTTGCTAATTTCTTTGAATCAGTTTACATTGTGGGCAACAGTACTGATAAGAGTAATAGAAAACAATCATGATTACTCCAAAATTAATATATCTCATTTTGAACTAATACAATTTGATATTTTCAAATCAACTGGAAAATGTTTTTGAAAATAAAGTATTGGAGTCAAACTCATTTAACTCCAATACTACACCTCTTATTTTCAAAATCATTTAAGGATAGTCAGGCGTGGATCCACGGGGAGGGAAATGAGGGAAATTTCCCCTCCCAAATCTTTTCAGTAACTATTCATTTTAACTTATCACGAAACTTTCAAGCAAAATATTTTCGTATAAACATTAAAACGAATAAAATTGTATCGCAACAAGAGCTGAGCTTGGCCTCGGTCATTCTACATAATGACACATTCGACCAAAACTTTTTGAATAAAACCATTTCCCCTACCAAAATTCATTTCTGAATCCGCCCCTGGGATAGTTCTTTTCCATCTGTCTGGAAGAGGAATTTTATAACTCCTAGTTATAAATCTGATCATCGTTCAGAAGAATTACAGACCTATCTCAAAGTTAAATAGAATACCAAAATTATTTGTATCTATCATAACAGACAAATTCACAGTAACTCTAAAAAGGATTCTTATGGATGAACAGCACAGCTTTAGACACCAATATTCAACATAGGTTTTCAACAAATTCATAGGTTTTTTATACAGATTTCTCTAAAGCATTTGACACTGTCAACTATACAATACCAATAAAGAAATCAATCTGACTGATGTCATGGCTTCTTGAATATGAAACCTAATATGGTGCTGGGGGAAATTTACATGGCACCCTTGGACATTTTCTAAAAAATGGTTCCAAATATTTAAATAAATTCAAGTAAAATATTGAAGAAAGAGATTTTCTCCTTATTGAAATCTATTCTTTAAAGGCAGATTTTGAAATAAGGTCATGAACAATTTTTCAAAACTTTTAAGTACTTTTCGCATAATTTTGTGTGAAATATGAGCAAATAAAAAAAATTCTCAACAATGGCACCAATATTTTCATTAAATTTGTTCCTCTTATGTATCAAAGAACAGTAAAAAAATATTATGCTAGTCTCATTTTCAGCAAATTCTCCACACTTATCTTTGAAAATTGCATAAAGTTAAAATTTTAAAACTACAAAATTGAAAATGTTGGATACTTACCTATTGGTATAGAGGCATTAAACTGTTTAAATATATCGTTTAAATCCAAAGCCATTTAGCGGTATAGAGAATAATTGAGCGAGTTTTAATAATGTGATTGAATTGTTTTACCATTATATTCGGTAAGCAAGAATTTTCATTTATGTCGAACCACGAACACAAAGTTAAAATCTTAGTGTGATAAAAGAAGGTTTAACTAATTGAAAAACTAAGATTGGATATTATTATTATGTATATTGAATTATTTATTTATAATTGAGGCCTACATACAGCAGTTAAACTTATTTCAACTGAATCTGCACAAATTAATAATTTCAGTATGTATAACTCTCGAATCAACCAACTAATTTTGTTTATACTATACTTGATTGTTTGATCACATTTGGTTTTATACATTTGTTTGCAAAATGCATTTGTAATTTGTTCTTCACTCATGAATTTCTCAATTGTTTATATGTTAGATTCTGGTAAGAAGTTTACACAGGTTTGGCTAAACTAAACATAACCAAAGCTGTCCACTCATGGTGAGGCCACTACTTAGTCCACTCATGGTGAGGCCAAGCCGACTCAACCTTCACTGTGGTAAAGTGAAGTGACATTTAATCTTAAATTCCTCTATTCTTTTTTTTTATTTATTTGGTCAAAAAAACAGTAAAAACTGTATATGACATATGGGGAAACAGATTATCTGTGCACATTTTCTTGAGGCCCAGGAAAGAAAGAAAGAAAGGGGAAAAAAAGAAAGAAAAAAAGGAACATTTGAAAAACTAGAAACAAGAATTTAGAAAATATAAAAATTTGAAAATGTTTGGTCCCGAGTTATAGAAAATCAATTTCAAAGGTAAATGAACTGCTGATTTGATTTTTCTGCATTGCTAACAAAATAGTAATGAACATCAGTTCTACTCCTACCACTACAAGCAAAAGGAGTGCTCAACAAAACGTGCATACAGTGAAGCTACATTTACCTCCAGAAGCAAAACAAGGGGGGGCCATCTGAACATTTGCTCAATGGATCAGGGAAACTGGACAAAAACCTGATCAAAATAGGGGTAATTGACCCGGAAGCTGAAGTACATTACTAGTTACAGGCATATTAAATATTTTTTTAAAATGTATACAATACAAACGTAAACTAATTTATTATATATCATTGTTTTGTTACAATGAACACTATTTTTCTTTTTGATGATATTCTTGATTAAACAATGTAATGTGGTACATTATTCCAGACAACTCCAGTATAAGGAATTGTTGTTTTTGTGCTATAAATTTTAATCATTATTTGGAAAGTTTTATTTCATGTTGTGTCCATGTAAATATTAATCCTTCATTCTTATGTGGTATGTCAGTTACATTACAACATGTGGTGTCAGTAACATTGGAACATGTAAGTCAGGAAGATTATTTACCCATGCAAGATTATAAACATGTCTTCAGTTAGTCCATTCTCTGTTGATGAGTAATGAGTAGCTGAATACTTTATATTTGGAATATTTTTATAGGTGTGACTTTTAAGACTAGCTGGTGTGTATGTTACCTTGCATTGAATTCTTTCCAAGAGATTGATGTCTTGTGAAGTACGGATTCCGTTTAGAGCATCCAAATTTCATAATAGGGAGCATGAATTTTTTTTAATGTATCTTCAATGAATCAGTAGAATGTCATTTAAATACCACCCTAATAAGAAAAAGAGCTTTATTTTCTTTTTGTGTATTTGTTTTTATTACTAAACTTATTAATAAACCAAACTGGAAAAAAGTTTAATCTAAAATGTATTTGATAAGATTAGTTATCTGCAGCAGCGCAATGAAATGAGTTGGGGCCTGCCCATAAAACTTCTATTTGAGCCCCTTTATAAAAATAATATTGTGGATATTTTTTAAAGAAGGAGCCCTGTTTAAAAAAAAATCTATGATATTAATTTTCTTTAAACACACATACGCAATACTTCAGCGATGCATAATCTCATTGATGTCTCATTAACTGACACATTAAACAAGCTGGTACAAGTCAAAGCTATGCTATTAACCCCCTAATTATAAGTGCTATTTATTGAAAAGCATTGTTGGCAATGCTCTTGTCTGAGCTTTATCACATAAGATGGCAAGCTTCAAACCTAAACAAACGGCAACAATCGAAAGACTGTGTGTCGTATTTATTGTTAACAATGGTAAAGTATTTACTAAGAAGACTACAAATGTGAGAAATGTGTTTTGGTGTAATGATGACTTGGTTTTTGAGTCATTTAGATCTTCATAGTAGATTTTCTTCATGCTTCTATAAGTAGAAAATTTCTCTCTCAAATAGCATGTGATGTAGCCAGAATCCACGCTTTGTAGGCCACACGTTCTGAAAAAGTGTTTTTTGGCAAAATCTTTGGGAACAATACAAGCACCTAAGCCTTACAAAGGATTGTCACCAAAATCAATATTCCCCAATTGATAGGGCTGGTGTTGCAGCCCCTCAAATTTGAAATGGTATTTTATTTTTTAAGGGTAAATTATATAAAGGCCCAATATTTTCACAATTTTCTCAGAGGCACTAATTTTTTTCTTTAAATGCTTTGCTCAAATTAGGCAATACTCTTATAAATATTTCCATTTTGAATCTGAAAAATTTCAGTAAAATTTCTGTAAATTATTTCAGTAATTTTTAAAAATTATTGAAATATGTTGGGTAAATGGATTTAGGGTGTTAAAAATGATCTTTGTTGTTTTAGTTTCAAAAGTTCTAAATACCTTATTTTATAATTCAAATAGTTTTCCTCTTATCAAAAATAAATTACAAAAATCATTCAGTTCTGACAGTTTATTTTATTTTATCCAATATGAAACATTTTTACTATTATATTCCATTTAAATTTTCATTTATACACATAAACACAAAAGACAAACTAGAATTTAAGTTGATATGTACAGTATTGTCATAATGAAATTGTATAAGCAGAAGAAAATTTGCAGAAAAATATTTTAGTCAGAAGAGAACATGTAAAATCATTCCCGAAAGAATAATATTTAAGGTAAGTAATACAGGAGATAAAGATGTAGATTATTATTTATTGTATTCACAAAAACAGCATCTCAGAAATAGCAATACAATCAAACTATGAACAATGTAAATTAATAAATAAATAAAAATATTTACAAAATAGAACATATCTATACAAATAGAACATTTAATTTAATAAATGCATGAAGTGTCCCAGAGAGCAAAGAATAGAAAAACAATACCCTATGAGTTTCCAGTCAATTATCTTCATTGCATTATTGCATGAAATGACTTAAAATTAATTTATAGTTGTGCAAGCAGAACACAAGACTAATCACATTTTTTTTGTGAACTACCTTGAACATGAAGATCACATCCATTTACAGATATATTTCTACTGAGTATTTATAATGGGATAACTGTAATAGACTGCATGAACAAATTAGCTATATAAACTAAACAACAAATGAAATTAAGTATATTTAGTTTAAGAGTTGAATATAGAGAAGAATACAGTCCTCAAATTTACAATTGAATTTTCATGTAAGATAGCAAAGATTACATTAAAATTATATCTGCATTTGGAAGGAAATGGTAAATTCCCTAATGCACATACAACAAGTATAGACTTATACTTTTATTTTAAAAGTACTTGGAGAGAAATACCACATAGAGTAATTGAAACTCTTCAATCTCACTTTCAAGGGATTAATTTAAAATAAAACAAAAATATTTCACTCTTTTGAGTCTCTCACATTTTGGTCTCAATATTGTGACAGTGCCTTGAGGATGGTGGGTTACTGGCCTTCGCTGATATTCACACCTTTCCTATTGCATCACTTATAATGGCTACTATCTTCTTTGCACTTTCACCTTTCAAGATTCCTCTATGGTCACCCTTCAGAGAGTAGATCTTCACTTTCTGCGCACAAATCTGCAGATTAAAAAATAAAAATTAGACTCAATCTTTCTCCAATCTGACACTACTTTGTGCGTTAATGTTTCAAAGTATTTACTATTTTACAAGATGACTTACTTGAGTTAGCCCATAATCTTCACCAATTGACACATAGTTATCTTCTGCTCTAACTAGAGTAACATCTCCAGCATAATGTGTCTTGGGTTTGTATTGATCAGCTGCCTTAAGTTTGTGGTAGAATGAGGATGCAGCCATTGCTAGTTGATCAGCGGGATATGAAGACACACCAGCAAGTAAATCTGTGCATCTTGCCAATCTCTTTTCCCATGAAGGCTGTGAGAGCAATTCTTGTTTGACCTGAAAGTACAAGACATGTCAAAATTAGAGATTTATAAACTCACTGCACATTTGTTCATCTATAATAGAATGAAAGACAGGAGAATAATTTTGGATTTCAGAGTTATATCAATATCCTTCTAAAATATTGTAGAAGAAATTTGTACCTTCTGAAAATCAACATCCTTGAACAACTGCATAAAGTATGTGAGAGCATCAGCTTCTTCTCCATTTTTGTCTACACCTCTCGACTTATAATTTCCAGTGTGTGTGGAAACATAAGTTGGTGACCCATCAAGTAGAACTAAAGACACCTGTTCTCCCATCTTCTCAAACTGAATTCCCATTTCAAATGCAACACATGCTCCAAATGAATAACCACACAATGTGTATGGTCCCTTACGTTGGATCTTTTTCACTTGCTGTAACAAAAGAAAGAAATTATATGAATTTATGCCTTTTATGATTTTTTATTATTCATTTCCAAAATCCTTTAAAACCAAAGGGTATTTGTATTTTCAAAACAAAAGAACATGAATTTCATATCAATGAAAGAATGAATTGGTTCAGATTCTGTGGGTGTACAAATATTTGAAGTTACTGTATGAGAGCACTTTTATGGAGGGAATGATTACACCATTCTCTGTCAGAACACAGACATGTAAGACTAGGAAAATTTCAGTTTGGGATTTCCATGCCTCTCAGTACAAATTATTGGAGTCAGTACATTCTTTCATAGATTAATTAACAGTTTTTTTTACCTCTATGTAAAAGGATGCCAACTCTTGAATGGAATCAAGAGGAGCATTTTCCGTACACTGAAGTCCCCACACTGGGCATGAAAGTGGGGCAAGCAAATTTTGTAACATCGTTACCACTCCTTCAATGGGATGCACAACGAAGAGTGCAGGATTGGATGAATTCTTTGGTGCTTTACTTGGAATCTGAACTATTACTTCAGAGGGCATCAATTCTGATAATCCCTCAAGAGTGATTTGAATATTATCTGAGGGTGTGTCTGCAGGAGGACTGGCTGCTTCAGAGTCTGCTCCACCACTACTCAATTCAACCAATCTCTTGAAAGTAAGGAAGCGAATTTCTTGAGCACTCAAAACCAAGTCGTAATTCCTCTCCAAGGTTTGTTTTATTTCTGCTCCCATTAATGAGTCCATTCCCAGGTCTGCTAATGAAACCTGAGCATTTACAGTCTTGAGATTCTTTATTCCTAAAACAAAACAAAAATCAATAGATTAAATTAAAAATGCTAACTATTCTTCCAGTGATAACAAGGCAATCCATTTAAGCAAAAAATGACTAAAATGCACACAATAGGTACCTAAGATGTTTGCAACACTCTCCACGAGGCTCACTTTAGAGCCACCATCTCCTCCCTTTCGCTTCTCAGCAAGGACCATTGATGCAAGAACTGGATGTGGTTGCTGAAGGAAATAGTCCATAGCTGCCAGGCAAGATGTCATACGCTGGGGCAGAGTGCCTCCTACAACTGTGTCATTATCTCCCATATTTTCAGCAACTAATCCAACATCTCCAATAGCACCCCACTGAATAGCCAAGCCTGGAAGTCCTGCTAGTTGGCGAGCTTCACACAATCTTTCCATTGCTGAATTAGCCAGGCCATAATTACTTTGGCCAGCATTTCCACGGCCACATGACACACTTGAAAATACAACAAAATAATCAAGTTCAGGGCAAAGCTTTCGAGATACATTATCAAGGTGAATCGTGCCATCGATTTTTGGTAAGCACACAGTCTGAAAGTCTTTTTCAGTCTGGTTTTCCAAAAATGCATCTCGCAAAACCTGAAACACAAATGTAACAAAAATATAACAAAAGTTCTTTTTAAAATTTCACAAGAAAAAATTCCATGTGTTTAATTTTATCTTCACTTTAAAACTTTGATTGAAATTAGTAAAACTTACAGCAGCCAAATTAAAAATTCCTCCAATTGGACCTAATTTGGCAGAGTCTTGTAAAAGAAGGATGGTTCCCTTCTCAGTTGTAACATCATGAGTGGAAATGAGGATTTCAATGCCAGCTTCACGCCAGCGTCTCACTCGCAGTGCTTGATACCCAGTTCTAATTCCAGATCGAGAAGTTAGGACAAGTTTCGTGGCACCGCGACTCACAAGCCAATTTGCAAGTTCCAAACCAAAGCCACCAAGACCACCTGTTCATCAGATATTTATGCATAACAAAGTGCAAAGAGAAATGAATAACACGTATTAATATTTGAATAGAAATGGTGATGACTAAAAATGATCAATTTCATGGAACTCATTATCCAGAATTTCAGTTTAAAGGTACGAAGTCTTTATTTCAGTTTTGGTTACCTTGTATCTTTTCCCTTTATTTACTAGAAGACCATGGTTTTCAAGTAAAACCATAGTTTTGACCAAATGTAATCATTCTTGTACAATTAACAGAATTGCACTGTTGATGAAAACTAAATTCTTGATTGTTTTTAGTCACCATCCTCAAAATCTTCAATTAAATAATTATAACGACTTACCAACAAGAATGAATGCTTTATCAGGATTCATGTAAGTGCGAGGAATTGCAGACACCAACTTAGTTTGGGGCTTAACAACAGCTTGCTTCTCTTCATCACTAATTTTCAAGAGCACCTTTCCTATATGCTTACCAGATGCCATAAATCTGCAAAAGATAAAACATTTTGAAAAAAAAAATGAAATAAAATAAAATAAAATAAAAATGTAATTTTCCTATAATTTTACTGTTTTCACAATTTTTTTCCAAAATTATAACAGGCAATAAATTAAAATTTTTTCAAATTTTCACGTACCGGAAAGCTTGTTCCACCTGATTGTCAGAGAATACTGTAGCTGGTAAGGGACGAACAGCTCCATTTCGAATTCCTTCATTTACAAGTCTCACCACTTCCTGTTTCTCAGGGCTGTTATTCTCAAACAGCGCATCCAGAAGAACTCCATGGAAAGTAGTGTTTTTCAGGAAAACAGCCATTCCTAATAAATATATTGAAAATATAATTTAAACCAATGGAGCTTCAATAGCACATAATTTCTCACATTATTTTAAAATTTGAAATTTTCGAAAATCTCAGAGGGCAATGGAAATGTGACCTACACCGCATTTTAAGCTTCCCTTTTTTTATCTATGAAAAAATTTGAAGAAAAAATTAGGTGTTTTTGAGAAAATGTTTTTTTTATTGGCATTAACTTCAAGCAGAAATTTCATGAAAACTACTAGTTTTTTCAAATAAACATATATGATCTGATTTTTTTAAAAATAGATTTTATTTAAAATAAAAATATCGATCTTCAATATTGTACTTGGCAATGTTAACTTTTTGTAATTTCGCAAAAAAGAGTTTGCTGAAAACAGGACTAGCACTACTTTTTAGACGTTTAGTACATATAGGAATATGATTTATCCATATTTTCATTACAAGCCCAGCAATAAGAGATTTTCTATTGCAAATTCGCCATTTTCCAGCACACAATTAAAAATCTTCTGCTTCTTACATAGTAAAGGCATAAAAGTAAAACATATCTATTTCTTGCCTTTATTAATGGATAAAAGTTTATTTTTCTTACCTAAGGGGTTATTATTTGAGAAGTCAAATTTTCCAATTTCAAGGAATCGACCATGTTGAGCTAAACATCTAACAGATGCCTGTAACTTTTCTTCTGCCAAAGAATTTAAAATCAGATCTACACCTCTTCCCTCAGTTTCTGACATTACATGTTGTTCAAAAGTTGTGTCTCTTGAGTTTGCAATGTTGTGATCACTCAACTGTAAAGAGGTCATAGTGTAATATAATTAGAGAAACATCCTTTACATCTTCATTTTGTTACCAATCAGCATTTTTTGATGTGTGGTTTTGGCACTTACTTTGGGAAATCTCTCTTTCAAAAACTGCCTTTTTGCAGGACTGCCTACAGTTGTGTAGACTGTGCAACCCATGTGGAGAGCAATTGAAATAGCAGCCTGACCAACACCACCACTTCCAGCGTGAATGAGAACTGATTCCCCAGGTCGCATTCTGCCCCTCACCACCAGAGCATAGTAAGCCTGGAAGAGTATCATCCACATCAATTATTGTATCAGTTTTTACATTTAATACGTCTTAAATAACTAGATTTCTTAAATGCCTATGCTGTTCAAAATTTTCAACAAAGGGACATATTCTGCCTACAATTGTGGGGGAAAACGCTAAGTAGAACGAAGAGGCATTACTATGAATTCAATCAAAATACTTAATAAATGATGTTGATATTATATCCCTTTTCTCTATTTGTTATGTCTTCTTATAAGTTTCATTACATATTTATGTACTACTGTTTTCATACTACATATTTTTCCAGACTTTATTCATGACCAAGTCAGAGTAAAAGTTTACTGTGAAATTATTTTTAAGTCTTAAGTTTTCTCTGGCCTAATATGACTTAGCTTTGTACAATAAATACAATAGCGTTGTACATACCGTAGCGTACACAACAGGAACAGTAGCAGCATCTTCCAGACTCCATTGACTTGGTACTTCCCACAAAAATGTTGGATCAGCTAGAACAGTGGATGCCATACCGCGAGCAGCTACCATACCCATCACCCTTCGACCACGTGAGCAACGGCCAGAGAACTCTAAGCCAAGAATGCAGTCCTGAAATAAATGTTTAAAGATTAGAAATTGTGGCCATGATAAGCAACAAGAGCACTCCTTCTGAGTCTAAACACAACCAGAAGAGTAAGTAGGGAAGGATTTTAGAGGTGCTTAACCTGGGGGTTAAGCCCAAGCAATAGTTGAGAAAGAAAGCATAATAACGAAATACAGTTGGAAATCCACATTCCAAAATTCTCTATAAATCAAATATTTTTCTGACCCTTTAAAATTCAATTTAAAAATGTTTCTATATATTGAAAATTATTTGTGTATATTGAACTCATTTTCTGACGACTATTTTTTTTCTGTGAAACAAAAATGTACAGTACATACTATAATTTATGTTTCAAAAAAATTAGTATTGTTGGATTTGAAAGGAGAATATTACTACTGCGGAAAAATATAACTTACTTCTGGATGCTTGTATAATTGAATAAACACACTTTCTACATCCAGTTCCCAGCTTTCCCTTGCTGTCGTTCCCAGTGGGAACTTGTAAGTCAAAGGAATGTGTTTGCTAATCTGAATGTCATTGCGTGCCCCTTCGTCTAAAGGTTCTCCCCTTTGATGTTAGTTCATCAGTTTAGTGCAGGTTTAGTTTGCTATTACTTGATTAAGAAAGGTGTTGGAAATGTTGAAATGAAAATCTCTAAATGTTACAAGAAAATAGCAAAACTAATTTCATGTTCCTATTCCGAAATATGTGGTCTGAATTATTAAAACTTTGCTAATTATTTAATGTTTGAATTTTAACCCCATTTTCCCAAAAATTTTTCAATAGCATTTGTTAAAAATTTCATAACTTTTTCTGCACAGCAGAGTTTCTATGTATCGAATATTATTGAAGGAACCATCAGATTCGATGTACAGAGGTCCAACTGCAGTTAATTTCCCCCCCCACAATTGAACTCTTTTAATTTGTTTGTACTTAGGTAATGGGAAAGTTTGGGACAGTGGGATTTATAAGTTATTCCAGAGTGCTTGTTTTTTTCCCCATGTCCTTTTTGTTACACAAAAAACCAAATCAGTTACCTGTCCAGCAAGGTCCCCAGGAAGGGCATCAGGTGGTAGCTTTCCAGTGGCCAACATAATATCTCTGAAGTTCAGAGGGGCATAGTACACCTTGCACAGCTCCTTATCCAGATGCTTTTCAGGGCTTTGAAAGAAACAATGCAAACATTCAAAAGCAACAATCACAGGGATCTGTTATAAATTGTTTTCAAATACATTAATATATACATACCGATAGAAAGTGAGTGGGCCCTCAATCCACTGAAGGCTTGCAAGATCTCCTCGGACCAAAGCATTAATATATGCATGTTCCACTTGCAGCGAAGCTGCATCAGCATTATTGTTCAATTTTAGATGTCGGTATGATCCCCATATGTTGTTTTTGAGAACATTCACTACCAAATCCTTCTTTAATTGTTCAGAGTATTTCTTATTCTTTAGAGAGAAGACAGGTGCATTCTTATCTTGTATGAAAACACACCTAAGAAATGATCATCAGGGTGTACAATTAGAAACAAAATTATTTGATACAGTCTCTAGCTTCATATTGTTTTTAGGTGCACCTAAGTACCTGGCATTGTTGCCGCCTGGTTCCTGTTTGATGCAATTCATCATACCAACCATTCCAAACTGTGGTTCTCCTTGGGATACTACAAGGAATTTTTGCCCATCTGTCTCACTCTTCTTCAAAGCAGCTTTCAGGGGTTCAAGCCAAGTGAAATTCTTTTCTGTCACTGTGATGACAACGGGCTCAGAAGGTACATCAGCCTGCAAAATGAAAAAAGAAAAGTTGATAAGAAAAATCTATAATCATGAAGCAATTTTTTATTATTTATAATAACATTCAGAAAACTCATACCTTGCGAAGAAGTAAGTACACTCTACGACCATCCAGTTGTGATGAAATCACCTCTAACCCAGTCTCATTGACTAACTGAGACTGAATTGGCATTGTTTCTTCTAAAAGTATAAAGCCACCAGCTTTAACTGATTCTGCCATGTTTCGGATCACAGTAACAGGTTGCTCCTTCTTAAGGACATCTGAAGCAACAACTAAATGGACATTTTGGTCAACTGGTCCAGCTCTGATATCCTTTGATGTAAACTTTGCACCCAATGGTTCAACAGCTGAAGCTGACAAAGTCGGTGAGGCAACCGTGAGATCCACCTGAAGATGACACATTTATCAGATTAATAAGCATTCTTGTTGCCAAGCAATTACATTAACTTTGAGTGGGACACCTACAAGCAAACATATTCTAAAAGACTCACATGAAGTTGGGGCTCTGATTCAAGAATCTGAATGACAGCTGGTGCCAGAAGAGATTCAACAGGTTGTTCATGAGCTACTTCCACAACTTTCATCTTCAAAGCACTTCCAATGTTTTCCAAAGCCAATTGCAGGGTCACAGTAAGAGCTTGGGAATTTATCTTGGCATCACTCTCTGCTAATTCTCCCTAAAGGAACAAAAAATGTTTTTCCATAACAACCAAGAGTCAAAATTTGGAGATTTATCTACTTAGATAAATAAGAATTATTCTTATGTAGTACAGGTGGACAGAATTTGTATTTACTGCTTCCTGATTGAAGCAATAAACACAAAATTTTAATAAAATGTAAGTGAAATTGAGTTTTATAATCCTTGATTGCAATTAATTAAATAATAAAAATTGTCTTTCCACTCCCTGATGGAATAATTTACATGTACCCACCTCTCCATGAACATTGTCATAAGGAACAAAAATATATCTCTCCAGTTTGGGCGCAGCTTGAGATTGCTGGCGTCGTGGAGCAAGGCTAGCTTTCATTCCTCTCAGTTCTACTCCCCCAGCTTTAATTACTCCAATGTTGCGATACATGTACACAGGCAAACCTACACAAGATAAAAATAGATTGTGTTGTTTTATATTTCAAGTTGGTGAGAAGAAAAATTCGTTTCAAAATGATGATATAAATAGTTAATATTTTAGGAGGTTCTTGACTTGTTGGAATTAATTTTTATCTAGTTCTTGAGAGTAGGACATAAATGTAAGTTTATTACTTATTAATAACCTACACTCAAGAACCTCATAAACATAAATGTCCATAACATGTTACACATACAACTACTTCTTTGATAAATTAGAGAGAAAATGGGCTTTAAAAATGAATATGAATCATAACAGAAGAGTGAAAGTGAATAAAAAATTATGACATTGGGTTGTATAATTTTATTTTTAAACATTAGTCTAAAGACATGTAAATATGTAAAAGAATTGGCAACAAATATTACAAATAGAAGAAACATACCATCACCCTCAGTCAGCTGTTCCACCATTTGCCTATGGGCTTTGGGATTCAAAACCGCTCTTTGTAAGCGAGTAGGCAAATACAATTCACGAGTGTTCTGACCCAAAATTGAAAACTGGAGCATAGTGTCCATGAAACTAACCCAGTTTGATACCCACTGCAATTTACCAGCAATTCCTACAAGAAATATTCTCCAATTAAAACACACATAACCCAGCACCCTAAATCTCTCAATAAAGCATAGTAAGTGTTATTTGAGTAATTTCTCCCAGAATCTTACCCTTATTGTCAGATTCAATTATTCCTTTAAAAATGCCTCCATAATCATAGCCTCTGAGGCGGAGGTCCTTGTAAATATCACCAGTTACAAGAGGAAGAAGAGTTTGGTCAGACTGTATGGCAGGAACAGGGAGATTCAGAACTTCACGATCCACATCTTCAGCCACAGAGATGCGGCCAGATACAGCTACAGAGCCTCCCTCACACAACTCAAACTCTCCTGAACTGTCAAAAATGTTGATGAGGAACTTCACAGAACCTGTGACAATGACACACATATTAATTCAATACTTAAGTGTTATTTATAGCAAAAAGACATGATGACAGTTTATATTTCATCAACACTAACCTTCTTTAGGCATAATAGTTGCACGGTGGAATTGTACATCTTCAATAACAACAGGTAATTCTTCAAAATCTGTGCCTTGTAGTTTGGCAAATGTCTTCCATACAAGAGTCTATAACAATATAAAAATGAATTTAATTCACAGCATACCTGATTCAGTCACTTCCCCAGCAGAATTATACTGTTTTGTGAATTATACTCACCAAATATCCAGTAGCTGGGAAAAGCACTCGTCCATCAATGGCATGACCTGCCAGAAAACTGTCAGTCTCCTTGGTCAAATCTACTTCAATGACACATTCACCTGATCGAACTCCATCCTACAAGAAATAGAAAACCAAAATACATTTGTGATTATATTTAAGATTATAATTATATTATTTTTTTTTTACATGAGTATTTTCCAACCAAACAAAACTTAATAAAACCAACATACTTTTCCTCCAAATTTAGCCACTCCCCATTCCACAGAGTGATCCCATTCAATTAGGGATGCAATCCGTGGTGTGCCTCGAGCAACAGGATAGGTCACCTGCGGATGCAAGCGAGCTACTTTGGGATGAAGGCCAGCATTGTACAACCTGCAATTAGCAAAAATTAATAAATCTCAAACTACATTCTCAAAATTCATCCATCATTCACAAAGTCAAACTATGCAACCTACTTTCCAAGACTTGAAAAGAAAAACTGCTTGTTGTCAGGATGATTACGCTTGATAAGTCCCACATTAATGCAGGAAGATGGGGTGGAACGCTTCAGGATGGCCTGCAGGAGGCAGTGAGGGGCAACTTCAATGACAATAGCATTTTCTGGAATGTGGGAGATGGCTTCATGGAACAGAACCGGAGACAGCAGGTTGTTCACATGATATGCCGCAGATGAAGACTGGGCAAGTGCAGTGCCCCACGCAGATTCTGGCACAGATGAGCTGATCCATCGTGAAGATCGAGGCTTGGGATTGGGAATGATCTAAAAAGAAATGAAGTATTGTAATGTAAAAAAGAAGTTCCTAAATTCAAAAAGAGCATAAACTGGATAGCTTTCAATTAGCCCTGCAGATGTGAGCTTTATCCTACTACTTTTCAAAGCATTTCATAAGATATGTATGGGTACTTACTCTGTCCAAAGACTTTCGAAGTTTGGGTCCAGCTTCTGCAATATAACGACTGTGGAAGGCAATGTTGGAACTTGCCACTTCTCTGTTGAAGATCCCCTCTGCCTGAAGGACTTTGAGAAACTTCCTTGTATCTTCAACAGGACCAGATATGGTAATATTATCCTTACTGTTGTGGCAGGCTGGAACAATCTCAGGAGGACAGCGAGCTTTAGCTTCTTCCCAAGTAAGCCCTGAAGCAAAGAATGCAGAAATTAAAGCACGAAATAAAAGGACTTTTGTATATAACATAGTAGGTATATAATTTTATTTATTTTTTAACATTATGGTATTGAGAATGTAAGACACTAACCAACAGCTGCCATTGAACCAGGAGGTAATTTTGACTCAAGGATAGAACGACCTCTCCAGTATGCAGCCAGAACAGTTTGCTCTGCAGTGAATGCACCATCAGCATAAGCACAACCCAGTTCCCCAGCAGAGTGTCCCACAATGCCATCAGGCTGAATTCCCAACGATGTTAAAATATCAACTAATGCCACCTGCAAATACAAAAGTTATCAAATGAAGAAATGAAAAAAAGTTGAATTTAACTTAATTCATGTACAAGCAAAAAACACTACTTTGAAAACATACCTGAACAGCAGCAATTGAAACAAAAGAATTAACTAGATTGTCTGGATCATAATTGGAGAATACTTCATACAAATTTAATCCTTCATTTTGCAAAGCTTCCGCACACTTCCGGATAGCCTTCTCAAAGATATCAATTTCCATAAGGTCCTTAGCCATTCCAGCCCACTGGGATCCAATGCCAGAGAACACATACCATATAGGTCTCTTCTCTGCTGTCATTTCCTAAAAAGACATTGGAATTTTTTGTTAATTTACTACATTAAACCAAAAATTAACAGACCAGAAATTTTAAAATTCTATCTTCCATACTTACAGCAATTTCTCTAACAGGAGTATCAGAACCCAGAACAGAGTAACCTCTGTAACCATGACCAGAAATGTTGGTGCCGTGTATTTTGTGCAATAAACTAATGAGCTCATCATCTCTTGGCATGTTTTCAACCTAAAATTAAACAAAAACAATAATAATAATAATAATAATAATAATAATAATAATAATAATAATAATGATAATGAAGAAGACTAAGGAAAAGTAAAGGAAAATTATTAGATAATTGGAAACAATATAATGAATTGCATTGAATCTTAGTGAGTATTATATAAATCACACTGTCATTACCTTCTCTAGGAAGCTATTAACAGCTTCAATAGTCCGCCCTGAAGTTGTAACTAGTCTTGGAATGTTATCTTGAACAGCAGGACTCTTTGGTTTAGGATTAGAACGCAAAAGAATATGTGCATTGGCCCCACCAAAGCCAAAGGAGTTTACAGCCACTAAACCACCATTCCAAGGAAGTGCCTTGTCCACCACCTATATAATTATTACATTTGATTTAAAATTTGCAATACTGAATTTAAAAAAAAATACAAGCATTGAAGTATATCTTCACTAATACTTACTTGAAGTCTTCCATCAGAGAGAGCAGGGATATCCTTATTGGGCTCCTTATAATGTAAATTAGCTGGAATGACACCCTCTTCCATTGCAATGATGACTTTAGCCAGGGAGCAAAGACCTGAAGCAGGTTCTGAGTGACCCATGTTAGATTTGACAGAGCCAATCAACAGAGGAGATGGGCGATCTTTGCAGAACACATCAGCAATGGAATTCACTTCTTGAGGATCCCCAACCTACAAAAAAGGAAAACATTTCAGACAACTGATTGGGATTTAAATTCAACATTGGTTAAAAAATGTCTTCTCACAACCAACCTTTGTTCCAGTACCGTGAGCTTCAACATAAGCAACATCAGCAGGATTCACACCCACTTCAGCATAGACTTCTTTGATGAGTTTCTTTTGCATCTCTCCAGAGGGGAAAGTAATACCTTGTTCCTTGTTGCCATCAGTATTTGTCTTTGCATTTAAAATAGTGGCATATGTTCGTCGCGCCACTGAGGCCTTTTGGAGAAAGACAACAACTGCTGCTTCACTGCGTACGTATCCATTACCTACGTGGAAAGAAAATTGATAGAATGCCCTCAGTTCTTGGACTAAAAATACTACAATATATGCATGAATAAGAGTTTGTTTAAATGTACAAGTTAAAAATCCATTATCAGATGTAAAGTTGTCTAAAATAAATAATTACCTGATGAATCAAATGCCTTGCACATTCCCTCAGGACTCAACATGTTAAGACGATGGAACTGGAGGGAGGATGTAGGTTTTAATAGCAAGTTTACACCACCGACAATGGCAGCATCACACTGGCCTGTCCTCATGGCATACAACGCCTGCTGCAGAGCAAACATGCTAGAGGAACAAGCAGTGTCAATTGCATAACTGGGACCAGTTAAGTCAAATGTGTATGAAATTCTATTGGGAAACATAGCTCTGCAGCATCCAGTGAGTCCATAGCCATTTACTCTGTCAGGATCTTGGGTCCAATATTCATCAGTTTCACTGTCAGATACTCCTATAAATACTCCAGTTCTAGTCCCCTTGATTTCACTAGGGTTTACACCTAAAAAATAACATTTTATTTATTTGTTTTTTGTTGCAAATAAATGAACAATCATTATTACAGGGATGACTGTAGGACCAGCAAAGCAATTGTTTTTAATTTTACAATATATTTTCAAATTAATACACATATTTCTTGATTGTTTTCAAAATTACCTGCATCTACAATAGCTTCATATGTTATTTCCAAAAGCATTCTCAACTGAGGATCCATTACATTTGCTTGTTTCGCATGAACACCAAAGAAAGTCGCATCAAATTTGGATAAATCCTTAATCTTTCCAGTTCTCTTGGGCAAACCATACAATCCTGTAGAGACATGTTACAATTAGAAAATCTGAACATTTGATCTCTATTCAGTGTAAATTGTTCACACGTAGGAAAAGAGAGATTATTACATTTCAGAACTGCAATAAATACCTTGCGTCCAACGTCTGTCATCATCTGTGACAAGGTCAACACCTGCAAATAGCTTGTCCCGAAATTCTTCAATATTCTCACATTCCGGTAGCCGACCTGATAATCCTGAGATAACCACTTCTTCATCTGTGTTCCACCTGAGTCCACCAGTATTCACATTCGAAGGTGTATCCACATTACGTACTTCCACACCAACTTCTACTTCAGGGAAGCGAGCGGGCATTTTGAAGAGCTTTAATTCAGTGCCACTTATGAAATCTGAGAAACAAAACATTAAAATTTAGAACACATTACACAGTTTTGGAGATTATACCAGAATATTGTAAAAGAAAGGCATATTTTCCTTTTCTGACATCTTTTTACATTATTTTTATCACACTTAATATCATATATACTAAACATATTGGAATTGTAAATTGTGTGATCTAGTGTAAAGGTAATAAATTTTGAATCAAGGAAAAAAAAACGGAAAAAAGTCGAGCAATCAACATCTAATTTTTTTGTATCACCCAGTAGTGTCAAATCATCTGGATCAAATGTATGGTACAATAATAAAATGACACCACCGAACAATTAAACCCCATTATATAATGATGTACCTTCACAAAATTAAAGGGAAAAAAGGAACGGATTGCCATGAAAAAAATCTTTGTGAACCATCAACAAAGGGCTTAGTAGTTAGAATAAAATTTATTTCAATGGAAAACTTTCGAATCACTTGAACACAAAAGCCAGGGCAGAGTTATTGAAAAGGAAGGAAGAGGAAGACTGCGCTTTGGGGGTGGGGAAATAATAAACTTGGTAACTTTGCTTGCTTGGTGGGAGCAATTCACCTGTCTTACAGGGGCGAATCGAGGCGATCATTAGGGAGCGGGGGGGGGGGGCTTGTACAGCCTATATGATACTGTACAATATTACTGCTCAAAAAGTTACATAATTCGAACATAAATATTTCAATCAATTTTGTAAAAAAAACAAACAAACAAAAAAACTCTAAGGTAAACGAAAACTCTAGGCATAACCCCCATGACACCACCACCACTCCCCGGATCCGCCAGTGTCCTAAATGTTGACTGCGACCCTGCCGCTGGTCGCCCCTCCCTCGCGCAGCGGCGCGGCGGGCAAGGAAAGTCAGAGGGAAAACCTCTCCCTGCCCCGCCCGGCCCCGCCACGCCGCTTGGGCCGACGCTGGGTGTTTCGAGAGTGGGGACATCAGCTGACGCGCAGGCGACCTACGTTAACCGAATTCATTGCGTCTGTCCAAGAGAATGGGCGCGCTTCAACACCTCCGCGAAGCGCGAGAGCGACGCGCCTCGGCGCAACGAGCCACAGACCAGACACTGGGAGGGCGAGAAGCCTCGTTTCCCAATGCTACGATACCACGAGAAAGCAAAGCGCCGAAACAATATCTATTTATGAATTTGAAACTCGACACTGCGACCCGGATGAATATGTTAATCTATGCTGTGACAGCTTAGGTATTATTGCAACTAATTCTACGAATTTGTAAAAGTTTTCTAAAGCGTTAACAATATACACAATTTGCTTATCTAGAGATTAGTTTAATTACAAGAATGTAATAATTAATATAAATAAAAACAATTTATTCTTCCAAATAGACCAGGTTGTAGTAGCGAACGAATGTGCAAAAACCTTATCAAATGCGGTTTCTGTTTTGATTCGTAATCATGACACCTTAGCAGGCTTAGTATTTATAAAAGTGCAAAGTGGTACCACTATGGTCAGGCTTATTTAGAGACGCCATTTTAGATAGCGGAAAGTAACAATTTTGACACCATTATCTCTGTAATTCTTGGTTCGACCTGTTGGCTTTTGTTTTGAATGAAAGATAACAATGAGTTCGTTAAGAAATGTCCTTAGACACTTTTTGATATCTCGAGCAGTTTTCAAGTTAAAGTGCACTTTTTGAACAAGTGCAGTAAAAAAATGCTCTAGAGATATAAAAATTGTCATTTCAAGCTAATTTTGGAGAAGTGTTTCACGAGAGCATACCGGATTTTGATGTCACCTTGAATGTCGAGTTTGATTTATCAAAGGAACTTTTGTGACGTATGTTCATACGTGAAATAGTTTTTGAATTCTAGCGGTTTGTTTGACC
This sequence comes from Acheta domesticus, assembly GCA_031308135.1. Lineage (NCBI taxonomy): Eukaryota > Metazoa > Arthropoda > Insecta > Orthoptera > Gryllidae > Acheta > Acheta domesticus. Next base: position 2,450,108 of record JAHLJT010000631.1, read on the forward strand.
CCTGTGCAGCGAAGCTCAACAGTACGGCCATTAAATTTTCACAACTTCGAGAAACAATATTTTACTTATCGGTTATTGCTAAACAAATGAAACTGAGTTTACTTGCGCAACATTTTCCCCTCTGCTCATTGGAATTAATATCAATTTTAAATGAATATTAGTGTTGAAAAATATCCCAGGCTTTAACATTGAATAGCTCATTAATTCTACTAATAAATATGAAACTTGGCTCGTAATGTAACATTATTTTTTACTGCATAATTTCAATATCCTAGCTCTTTCGATTTCTTTACAAATTACGTTTAAAGCTGATTTTGGGAGAAAACGCCAACCCGTATATTTTCAATCCATGATTATGGACAAGTTCTTTACAAAATAATTTAAAACATATCTCATTATTCAGAGCATTACAAAGCCCCTAGGAAAGCTTTAAAGCCACGACTTCATTAAAGTTGCTTTGAGTCGTGAGACTCCGCATACAAAATGGCATCTAAATCTGGTATGCTCTAGCAGAGCACTTTTCCAAAATTATCTTGAAATGGCCATTTTCATATCTCCAGAACCTTTTGACGATTTACTTCATTTGTTCAGAAAAAGCAGAAACAAATCGGCACGAGATATGAAAAGGTGAGGACATTTCTTAAACGACACGTTATTATCTTTCATTTCAAACAAAAAGCAAAGAAGTGTACCAGGGATAACAGAGATAAGGGTGTCTACATTATATTTTCCGCCTTATTTAATGTCTCACGGTAAGCTCGACTCGACCATAAGATCCGGTGGCACCCTGCACCTGTACTTCACCAGCACCACCAGCGGCGTGGAGTCCCTGCGGTTGATGTCACGGGTGTCATGGCAACAGGCGAGGCAAGCGGCGCGGTGCCCTGGAGGTTGAGACGCGTTAAAGACTGGACGACTGCACTTCAATGACCGGCGTATTCGGCGGCGCACGGTGCCTGCGTGAGCTTTGACTGCCCAGTGGAGTTCCGCGCGCGTGCCATTCAAAAATCCACTTACGTTTCTAATACAACCAACATCCATGAAATACATGATAAGGGAAATAAATTTTAAATATAATTCTTATATTTTATTGTATCTACTTCCCCTTGGTTTGAAGTGCGATGATTGGAGGTAGTGGATAACACGTAAGTACAAGCATTTGATGCTGAAAACATCAGTAGCGTACAATGAGTTTAATTCACACCCAACTGCATGTCATTGGTAACATTCTATCCATTATTGAGCTTTCTTTAGTCGCTGCTCTATCCAAATGCTGGTAAGCTGAGAGCAATTCTAAAGAACCTTTTGAAAGGCCTGAGCAAAACGAAGTCGCCGCGAATGGCTCTTTCCTCCTTCACACAAAATTCAGGATACCAAGAATTACCGCCAGAAGTGCTAAGTAATAAGCCAAGCATCTAACCTCTCTAAAGTTTGATGGTCAGCAACACGATAATGTTAATCTGCATGTTTGAGAAAGACATGCAGAGTCGTAAATAACCAAGGACAAGGACATATAAACGGAAAATGTGTCGACTAAGACGCAAATCAGCATCCCTACATCCAAGAACTAATGGAGCTATAACAGCACGTACTTTCTCGCATTATTTGTAATGTGGATACGTACTATTATAATACTTCATGAATATATATATATATATATATATATATATATATATATATATATATATATCTATGAGTAATTTTTGAAACACATTACATCAACGTATATGAAACACCTTACATCAAAACAATTTTTAAGTTACTTTATTTACTACATGTAGCTATATCTATTTAAAGAAGTTGAAAGAAAAAATTGGAACCGTTTTTAGAAAGTCTTGTTTCTAAAAAAAGTTTTTTTTGAAAGCATATTTTAATTTTAAAAAAATGTACATGAACTTATTTAAGAATATAATTTTGAAGATCATATTTCATTATGAAAAAAAAATATATAAGAACAGTCAGACGTTTTACCATAAACCAATATTCTGGTATCAACTACCCACAAAACATGAATTCTTGCTACACAAAGTTTTAGAGGAGCTATATGCTTAGTTACTTACTAAGCATATAAGAACAAGAATTATCCACTTTTGTTTCAAAAAAGACCCACTAAACGAGGTTTTCTGTTGAAAAAATCGCCATTTTTTGCTGCAGCGTTACAATACTTTCTCTCAAGTATGTAAGTAAATCGAGAAAGTATTGAAAGTAGTATGCGAGGAAGACCACGCGAACCTAAAGCAATGCGTTTTGTACCAGACATGCTCCGGTCACTTTTCCGTGTTGGGACGAAGTAATACGATTGGTCCCAAATAACATGTCTTTGCGGTAACTCTTTTGTGAATGTTGAAAATTAAATGCTACTATTGACACAAACAAGCTGAAAAATTTGGTAGTTTGCGGTTGAAACTATACTTGCACAAGCCTCATCTGTACATTTCAACCGACACAAGAGGCAACTCCACGACACTTCCGGCAGAGGAGACACGAAGCGGAAACAAGTGTTAAGGCAAGAAGAGGAGGGGATGGGGAACAGGAAAAGCAAAAAAGGCGATAGACATCGCAGCCATGGCTGTATATTCCATCACCCTGTAGAACCTCGTATAGCAATTATAAAAACACAGGCCATAGAACGAACAAAAATATCAATGGAAGATTGAAAGCAGAACAATTCAGAAACAGGATATAAATTCTCAGCTTGAAAAAAAAACCTTTGCCGTACTTCGATTAGTGTTGCATTAAAGAGCACTTGGCTTAATATATAAAATTCAGATCTGAAGCATAGAGTTACTTCTACGGATCCACCCTGTCAATTGGAAAAATAGGAAATGACATTGCTGCAATATTTTTCGCAGATCTATACTGCGATTTTCTTAACTTTATCCCTGACAGGCATCAGCTGTTTCGCTGCCATCCAATCAGGAGCTTATATTTCGCGACAGTGACGTCACTGTGGTGACGTTTAAGCTCCCGATTGGATGAAACCGTGAACAGCTGATTTCTGTCAGGGACAAAGTTATGAAAATCGCAGTATAACAACACGACTTAGTACTGAATTTCTCGAGCGTGGTGAGTGGAGCAGCTTCGTGTGGTGGCAAAGTGTGTGCGTGTATGTACGTTCTGATGAATGAAGGTGTTTGGAAAATGAGCACGTGAGCCATCTCCATTAAGCGCTTATAGCGTTGGCGGGCAGAGCGGGGCGGAGCGGGCCTGGCCAATTGCAATTACCCACTTGCCGGCGCGGCGCGGCTGGGAAGCGTAAAACAGGCGCCAGGCGTAGTAACCCCTTTATGGATAGAAAGCGCATCCCTGCAAACCAAGTCAGGACCCAGAGAAATCCCGCAGTGATGCGTTTCCGCCCGAAATGACTGCTTGGCGCTCCTCAGGATGACCGCCCGCGGGGGAAACATCATACGTCTAAATAGAAAATGATACCACGAATTCTGTCTCATTTATCCAATGAGAAGGGCATCAACATCTCTATACACTATCTCACAAAATACAATTTATCTGCCTTCTACATGTCCACAGAGCACAGCCTGTACAGGGATGTGAGAAAATTACAGTGAGACTTTTCAAATATGAGTTCTCTTTACTTCTTCTGAAGTAACCTCTTTCTTTCAACCAAGAGAATCCTTCACAAAATGATATTTCTCAGCAGCAGGTTCAAACAATAGCAATATGGTTGCCCTTAATACGCAATGAAGCATCGCGAGATCAAGAGATGTGGTTCAATGCCCACTAAACGGAGCAGAAAGGAGGAGAAATTCTAGAGAACATCAGTGCATAGTCCGATTTACGTGGATCACGGCATCAATCCATGTCACTGCAGTGCCTCTGACTGGGAGGTTCTACGGTTTGAGTCTCAACACTGGCAGAATTTTCCACACTAGCTATAGAACATAGCTACGTCGACTTCCGTCGCTGTCTGGAGAATTCTAGAGGTCGGTTGCTCTGATCGGTAGTTTTCCGTGGTTTCTCCACGGACCCTCCGAACAAAAGACCTCACGCGATCTTTCCTTCCTCTTTCTTGTCCTACCCTACCACAGCTGTCGGGAGACCAATCGAGGCTTAGAGCTTGTCCCGGCTGGGGCGGAGCCCGCTGGTGAGCGATACTTGGTTGGGGAAAACCCAGCAATGCAACGTGTAGGTCGGCGCAATAGACTGATTACCAGTCTCGTAATTTTATTCACTTCCATAAACCCGGAATTCTGTGCCCTATCCTAACTAAATTATATTGCATATTTTGTGATTGAACTGCATATTTTTAGGTTAGCATTATTTTAGTTTATTATTATAATCATCATTATTATTATTGCTCATTTTTTCTAAAGATGACATTCTTGTTAATAAATCCAAGTTATGCAGACTAACTGTCCCCAAATTATTTAACTCTTATTTTATTTTATTCTCTCCAACATTATCCAATGTTCACATAAATAAAGTTAAGATACTTGCGGAATTGAGTAACAATATGTATCCTTAAATCACAAATATGTTTCTTGTTTCCTGCTTCACGGGATGAAAAACGGGCTCAAATCATTCTAACATCTGATTTTCCAGAAATAGTGGTGCTCTCATTTTTTATTGCATCCTTTTTGCCATTCGTCTTGAACTTGGAATCAGTTAACGAATTCAATGGTTTTATTTTTTCTCCAGCTCAAACAGTTAAGTTTAACACTTTTTGCATATTTGATGTTTTTGCGGAATATCTTGACATTTTATACATTAAAATGCGATCCCTGTGATAAGGAATTAAGCAAATGGTATGAAATGACTGCCTTCACACAAAAACGAAGTAAAGAAGACTACGAATGTATATTGTTGATCGAGAATTGGTGAAACGTACGCTGGAACCTTTGAAGACGTACGCTGGAACCTTTGAAGACGTACGCTGGAACCTTTGAAGAAGAAAAAGTAGAAGGAAGAAAAAGAGGAGGAGATCGAGGAGAAGAAAGGAAGAGAAGTAGGAGGAGAAGCAGGCGGAGAAAAAGTAGTAGAGGAAGAAGAAGAATAAGAAAAGGGAGGATTCCAGCCGCTTGCCCGGTTGCAAGGAAGACCCGATTCCAACAGCTTGCACTGGTTGAAAGAAATTCGCCTAGACATGGAAAGAACACCGGTAAGAAGAGGATTCTTCAAAGAGATAGATGGAAAGAGCGATTGACTGTAACAATAGGGAGTTTGTGCACCCTCGAAAGTTAAAGCACTATCGATCTTCTGCGCATGATCAGTTAAAGTTTCGCATCACTTTAGTGCATCTGCGCATGCGCAGAAGATCGACAGTGCTTCGAGTTCGAGGACGCAAAAACTCCCTATCGATAGTGTTTCACGTTCGAGGGTGCAAAAACTTTCTACTAACACATTTTGGATTACGTCATAAGAAAAGACCGAAAAAAAGGAAGACGTCCACGAGCTGGTCAACGCGCGCAAAATCGCCCGGCTAGGATTTGGCAGCGACGCGAGCGCTCTCAGGGGCAGCGTGACGCACGCGCGTGCACGTGGCCGGCGCGCGCGACCTTGGCCGAGTGCAAAAGTGTGGGCGCACCGGCGAAGCACCAGCGAGCGCCCGCACGGCGCGGCGGCGTTGCGATCCCCCTCAGCGAAGCACTCGGTTCCGTCATCCGATGGGGTCAACGCACCGGAAATAAACTGCACGATCATCTTGCAAATTGTATAAAATCCCTGAAAGAGTATGGATTGAAATACTGGCGAGATTTTCGACGCAGTTTGAAACTCCGATCACTAGTTGCCGAAATGTTGATCAATCGTGTCAGTACATTTTATTAGCAAAATTTACAAAATATCAACATCTTCAAAACTGAACAGTTATTACTGCATAATGACAGTATTTGGCTATTAAGATCGCATGTTGTTATTTTTTCATTTTTTTAAATAAATACCGAAAGCAAACATTTAAACAAGCTTTATTCAAAAACTGGGTTATGGGCTTCAAGCTCCCTTGGCCCAAACGGCATGTAGTTCCGAGTAATGCCAATGATGTACTTCTTCGTTCAATGTAAATTCGTCCACGCCTCCGGGAAATCAGAAGCACGTGCTCGGTGAGGTTGTGTGTGGCGCACAGACGGGAGGAAGGGTGACCCTGTGGGTCCCGGGTTGCCGTGCGGCGCCGCGCCGCGCCACGCCGCGCCGCGCCAGGCCAGTCGCACCACACCACGCCGAGCGCGGACGCTTTCGAGGTCACCGTCGGCAGATGTGACGTCACGCTCACCTGATCCGCAGTCGCCCGATGACAGAGGTTGCCCCCCCGACCCCTTTCCCCTCTCCTTTCTTCGAGCGAAAACGACCCAACAGGAATTCGCCTCTCGCCCTTGAAAGAGTGCCATCACCCGGCCGGCACAGCGAACGGACAGGCGCGTACTTTCCCTCTCCTTTTCATCCCTTCCAAGTCAGTACTTCAATAATCCTATTCTCAATTAAATTAATTTCACTCAAATTCTCAACGTCCCTATACTTTTTTTCAACAAAAGACAAAACAAAAAGATCTGCCAAAAACGAAAATATTACAGGACAGTTACATAAGCGAGACAAACTACGCAAGAAGAGATTCAACCAATCCACAATCCAAATATTTCCCAACAATGTCTTGCCTAGCTACATTTACCAAACTTGATGTTTTTGGTCGTGAAAATAATCTACTCACAAATCAATACACAATTGCGTAAAAGATAAACAATCCCAATCACAATTTGCTACATAATTTCATACTCACAATTTTTTAACAATTTTGTCCCAAACACGCCAAGTATTTGAAGACACGATTCCAACAGCTTGCGCCGGTTGAAAGAAAGGAGTCACCAGTAACGTATGGAAAGAACGCCGTTAACAAAAATGCGTTAAGGCACGTGGCGTAATGGTAAAAGTTATAAAAAAATAAAGAAAACAGGAAAGAACACTATTCCTAAACGAATAGAAAATATAAAACACTGCCTAAGTGAATACAACGGCATAATATCTTGAGTATATATTTTATTTTTTTCGGGTCATCTATAATGTTAGAAAACGATTTTCATCTTTTATTTGTTCTGTCGTGGTAAATTCAATGCCATCTTGATTTCAATAATATTGTTTCTGTTCAACTTTAAGCAAATAAGCCGTTCACGAAGAAAAAGAAACAACTTATTGAGCGTAAGAACTCTCAAATATTGCAAAACTGGTGGGCAAAAGGGTCACAAATGGAATGAATTATCAATCTCAGCAAACCGACCTTCACCTCGAAAGAAGAGAAAAACGGTACTGACGCAGGAGTGATATCTCCCAACACTGACCTACACATTTCCACACGACTGATAATAGGACCCCCGCCGAGGTCTCCCGTTGCATTACGCGGTTGGAAACGAAACACCATTTTGCATTTTTTTAGCCTCGAGTGCTTTCACGGCCCAATACTTAATAAATCTATCTTCAAACTTCATTGTTTTGACGTAAAAATATTAATAATAGTGCATACCGATTGAAACAGCAACTATGAACGGTGATGTTTTAGCATTAAAGAAATGGAGGTGAATCATCGCAAATTTTTATGCTTTCCTTTTATCTGCAATAAAAAAAGCAATTTTTTCTGGCAAATAAGAATATTACAGGTTTATATTCGCATATTATTCAATGATTCAATGATTTCAAAGCAGAATATCCATTTGATTACAACAGCAAGTAATATGCTAAAGATTTTCTGATTCATCGAACGTCGCAAATTTTTTATGCTTTCCTTTTATTTGCAATAAAAAAGCCATTTTCCAGCAAATAAAAATTTTACAGGTTTAAATTCGGGTATTATTTAATTACTTCAAACCAGAATATCCATTTGCTTACAAGAGATAACGATATGCTAACGATTTACTGATACATCCAATTATATAATTCAAAGAAAAAGTCAAAGCGATAGACCTATTGACTGGCACTGTGCACTCCTCGTTCGCATGACGCTAAGACCAACAAGAATGCCCAGCTGTGAAATACGCATCACTAGGCAGCGATGACGTGGGACCTGTGATATTGACGTTAACGGTTATCACTTTCTCTCTGACGAATTTCAGCAAGAGTTGGCCTCTAAAGAGGATTTCTACTCCTTAAAAAGCAAACTCCTTTTTACTGACATCTCTAACACTAACAATAAGAGCAGTTCAAAATTCTTCACATCCCTGAATTTACTAAAATTAACTAGTACAATTAATTTTTCACGACTTCAAAGCCAAATCTAAGTGACTTTAGTCCAATATGATAACATTTTCAAAACTGAACAATTTCACTCAACTAATCCCAAGAAGTGGCCGTAGATTCATGAATAATAAAAGTCGTCTGTTCAACATCAAGAGAGCACATCCAAAATACAGCATTCGCATTAAAAAAAAAAAAAAAAAAGATGCACGTGGAAAAGCCCATGAGCGATTCCCTCTCAAGTCACCAATAACAGTGTTTGCGCGGGTGTAAAGTTGCGACTGGTAATTTCAGCATGTGTTCATTCGATATTTAGATTACAAGGTTGTTTTTTTTTTCTCGTAAGTCTACATTTAGACTTGTCCGGTAAATAGCTCCGAAGCATTGGATCGGTCGAAAATATCGATCGCTCTCCAACCCTTTTGCTGTAGTCCCCTATCTGGACTGTTAAAGAGATAATGCGATTGCGAAACACGCGATGTGTCGTCATTCATTCACACCACCTGTGGACCCTACGCTCTTGACTTTTTTATCAGCGTGAGTCGAACGTGAGTCACGCGTCTTGGGAATCCGAGTGTCGAGTGATTGTAAACAAAAGCAACACGTGCAAAACGCATGAGGTTTTCTTTACTCGGTGCAGCGATAGCGTGCAGGCTCCTTACGCTCTGTATCCAAAATAGTTTTATTTTTAAAAATTTGTTACATCACTTGTTCTGGATTTCGACAGTGTTCAAAAGAGAACCCTACGGCACGGGTCATAAAAGTGATAAGTGCATTCAATTGGGACTTATTCTATACGAGAAACGTTCATTAGCAATCTGTCAAAAGTATCTTGGCATCAATACTTGAGGTATTCGCAAATATTTAATGAAGTATATACTGAAACTCCTAATTTTATTCATAAGTAGAAATTGTGATTTCTTACGTATCGAGCGTGTTCGCATTTTTTAAAATTTATTTCAGCACACTGCATCTGGATAAGAAAAAGAGATCCCATAGGACCGGCAACAAATAACTTTTGAAATCGGTTGAAGGATGGATCATTCTTTCGTCAATCTGACTAAAGGCCACCAGATACTCAAGGCATCTCCAAACTACTGTATTTCAAAATACAGAACTGGCAATATTTGATCTGTTACAAGTACATTTAATGCTCACGTACGAACTTCCATTATTTTCTTGAATTGATATAAAAATTACAATTTGGCAATGTTCCCGAGACTTTGTAATTCTCATTAGTCACTATTATTTCACTGTTACGTATAATTTTTTGGAGATACATATGCTTCTTGAGTAGATGTACTAGCAGTATTCTTTGATTTAAACATACTAGAGTCCCTTAATGTAAATCAGCTGTTAAGGTGTTATCCAACCGGGAGCTTGGATGACACATATAGTAGTGACGTTTAAGCTCCCTATTGGATGACTCCGTAACAGCTGATTAAATGTCAATGAACTCTGTAATTAAATCGAAGTATAGTAGTGGACCTATGAGACACACCAGCTACCATCTTTGAAATATTTTTTTGATGTAATGAACTATTTTAAATAATTCTGGTAATAGGGGCAAATAAACTAAATGCACAGTTTTATCTTGGCAATTCCATCCAACTCTCAAATACACCATAATTATTTTCATGTACGATTTCTCGAGATTTTACAGGATACAGTGTCCGTAGCTTTATTAGCTTTTTCATGAATGTTCGCAGGAACTTCAAATATTCTTTCATTTTGTTTGAACAAACCAGCTCAACTACGATTAAGCACTAGTAATTACACATGTCCTCTTATGTTTTTCTGAAGCCATGTTGATAACTGACTATCACAACGTGTCTTTTCACTTTTGATGCAAGGCAAAATTAAAAATATTCCGAATTCTCGTTTGGTTCAGCAATGAACTAGTACATGAAGTTTTGAATGCGCCACGGGCGTTAATTGATGTTTTTGCCCCTCAGGCGACTTCCAAACCCTGGGAACAGAGGCCTTCGGGAATGGAAGTCGCCCTAGGGCAACCATCAACTAAACGCCCTAGATACATAGATACGACGTCGACGCATACAACGAAACTTCACAATCTGTTTCACACTTGCAATAATCAGAAAGTGCAATATGAATTTGTTTGCAATAAAGTTATTTGCAATTACAAATTAACAGTAAATTTTAGTAAGTCACTCGTCGGTACTTCCAAGGCATGAAAGCATATTAACGCACCAAACATTCTCACAGTAAATTCTGGAATGTCGATCATTTTATCGCAACACGAACCATCATGTTTATAGCTTCTCGCTACGGCATGAAATGATCGTTGCTTTGTAAGGAAGCGATATGAATAAGTAATGGTTTCACACACACCCATTTACATTTTTTCTTAGGGGTGAGAGATTTTCAGAGATTTACAACTTGGACAACGTGATGAACAATAAGCCTGTCCGTCGGGAATTCATTTTGAAAACCGTGGCGCAAACAAAACAAAACCGAAATGCACGGTGCCCAGAGAAAGCAAGAGGCCAGGGGCAGTAGAACCACGGGGACACCTTATTTCAAGATAAAGTCCGTCCCACTCCCCCCCCAACACAAACAAAATTCGTGATCTGGGCTGTTCGGGTGTCGCCGCGTCGAAGGCTGAGGTAGCGATGTTTCGACCATTATACTCGAATCGTGGTCTTCTTCAGGACTATAGTGTAGACTTGAAGAAGTCCAGATGGACGCGGAAGCCTACGACATCATAAACGGAATTCATCTCTCCACGCCACAGAAGTTGTAGTTAATTTGAATTTCCAGTAAATATATTTTTTATACGGTTTGAACGGAAAACTATCGGGATCCCAATTGAGTGTGAGCCTCAGGCAAGATGCCCCACCCTGTGAGCGCCTCTGGCGAAATCCAGCGAGCCACCGAGTCGCGTTCTCTGAGCGGAAAGAAGCGGCCGCAACGGGACGGCAACGGAGGGAGGCCGCCCCGCTACGGTGAGCGATTCCACACAGCGCCGCGCCGCGCCGCGCCGCGCGCTTGCCAACGACCTCCGACGCCAGACGTCGCGACGCGCCGCGACGCGCCGGCCGAGAACAAAAGACCAACTGGACGGTGTTATGCATCAACAGGTTATGCGACATCAAGTTTTCAGATAATCGTGTTCAAAGGTTTTATTACATTTTCAGCTCTAAAAACTCCAATTTAATTATTTCTTTCATTGAAGCGCCAAACTACACAAATATGAGTGGAATATCTGACGCTTACCTGCATAATGTGAAATTAAGAACAGCGGATTTGAAGATCTAGGTTTATGGTCGGTTGTTGCGAAACATAAATTCCCTGATGTGACTGATGGCGTTTACAGTTTTCATTAATTATAAGGCTATTTTTACAGATTTGGCGCCAAAGTTTTGCGTACACTTAGAACACATCTTTTACTTTTGCGTACATTTCACTTCTACTTTTCACTTCTACTTTTGCGTACACATCCAACGCAACTGATGGCGTCCATATATCATTTTTTTCAAAAATAGCGCGTAGCCGGTTGATGCATAACACTGTCTAACTATACTTAGGTTTTTATTTCTTGCCGCATGAGGGCCTGACTTCACGATGGAGTATCTCACGGCATTTCGCGTCTTTCATTGTCATGCCGCTAGATGTCGCATTATCGCCAGTCCTGCTCGATACGGTCGCGGTCATGCGACATCTAGCGGCAAGACCGAGAAACATACGAAATGCCGTGACATATTCCAACGTGAGATAGGCCCTCACGCGTCAAGAAATTAAATCCAAGTACTATACTTCGCCTCTCCCTTTTTCTACCCGTGCAAAAATTACGTTTTGCCATCAATCAATAGAATGTTTGGTATCAAGGAATCACAAAACAATGGATTTTGACTACGCATTAGCATAAGTAATTTACTATATGATCAAGATTTACCCACTTTTTCGTTTCCATTAAGTTTTTTTTCCGAAACATCGTCGCTTTCCAGCACCCGATTACAATACTTCTAATTACAAAGTAAGACGAGACAGTAAAAGTGACAGGGAGCAATATTGGAACCCCACCCAGGAAATTCACAGGCAAGTCGATGAAATATGATCGAGATCAGGTTACAAGTAGAAATGGTTGCGCAAAGGGAATGGAAAATGTAGAAATTAAGGAGTACAGAGGGACAAAAGTTCCACGATTGTAAGCATACTGATCAACGTATCATCCACACGCGAAAGTGGAGCCTTCAGTTATCTTGCAAACTTTCAACGACAGATCATACACATCGAAAATAACGGATGTCCGATGTACTATACAATGCTGTTAGATCAAGATGCGAAAGCCATAAGTAGAGATGTAGCGTTCAAAAAGTATATCTGTTGTGAACGTGAATAGAGGTAACACATTGCCCATATGGAAAAAGTCAACTAGATCGCCCGTTTTTTAAGTCAAAATGGTTGCTCAATTTAAATACGAATCGCTGTTCTATTCGCTGCTCAGCGTGCTGTTACTGAAATACGAGGGAAACGAAGAAAAAAAAATAGAATGACATTGTATGGACATAACTAGATTACATTGTCTCCCACAATTACATAAACAATACAATGAAACTGCATGCAATCACGATTTTTTCCAAAGCAAGCACGAGGTCAGTAAATAACATGGGAATAATATAGTTACAAGGATAAACAATGTCACTCATGCAAGCACACTTATTTTGCGAGTAAAATGTTCTGGTTTGAACGGTCTCTGCAACTTGTCGGAATGTAATCACCAAACACACGTGATGTTCGAAAAATAATCAGAGATCTGTGTTTTTACTAACATTTGCCGACACAACATCGTTCGCGGTTAAGTAAGGGAGTCTCGATTGACCTTGGCCAACCGTTGCATAATTCGCGATGGCGCGCTTCCGGGAGACGAACTCCCGCCCTCGTGCGGGGTGAATCGATAGTCGGCGACGTGCCGTCCCCGCCCCGCCCCGCCCCGCCCCGCCCATCTGCCAAATGCACCTTCAAATGACCTCGAGACCCACGACGGCGCACGACGGTGGGGGCGGGCGGGGCAAGGTGGGGTATGGTAAGGCGGGGAGGGGAGTGCAGGTGAAGGTGGGTGAAGTGGCAGCGAGGCGGGTGTAGGCGTGGGTGAGCAAGGTGTGGGCGGGGTGGATGTACTCTGTCTGAATCAGTGAAAAACTACTGATTGACAGTGACTATTCACTAATGGTGTCAGTTATAACCCTGCCAATCAGTGATCTGAACTGAACAAATCAGTGAAAATCGGGTCTACATTTTGAATCAGTGAAACTTCACTGTTTGAACCAGTGTCATCTGCAAAAACAGCAGCACGTGAACGACTGAACGATCAGTGAGTAATGGTGGCGCGGCACTTTTACCACTGACGACCAATGAAATGCTGGCGATCATTATGAAAAGGTTCGCAAATTCGCTAATTGTCAGCAAAACTACATATTTCGGCTGAAGATATCAGTGACTTGGGCTCTCACTGATAGAATCAGCGACAATTTCACTGATTCAGATTCAGAGAGTAGGCGTGGGTGGGCGTGGTGGAAGCGGGGCGGATGCAGGCGTTGGTGGGCGAGGTGGGAGCGGGGGGGCGGTGCTGGGTGCGTGGAAACAGGGAGGAACGAGCGAGTAGCTGTCGGAGGCGTCGGCCGTTACTCGACCCGCGCGCCGCTCTAGAAAAGCGCCAACTCGGCGGCAGGGGCGGGGGCGGGGGCGGGGGCGGGGAGGTGCAGCCATGTGGCCAACGCCAGCCGGAGACTCCCAGTCTGCCCCAACGCGCCACGGCTTGCTCCCAGCTGATGCTCAGCGGAGCGTGGGCTACCCGCTGAGGAACGCACCCGAACGAGCTGCGCGATTCTGAGGGCAACGCGGATGCCGGAATGACATGTTAGGGATGTTTTACTTTCTCGCTACGGAGTAAACAGAAAGTTATGTGCAGCTGCGTGAAAAAGGGGCGAATTTTTGGCAGAAAAACTCCCATTACAGGGTAATGAAAACGAAAACGGTAACGGTAACGAAAAAATGGATAAATCCAGTTGTTAAATTTAGAAAAAGAAAAGAAAAAAAATCCTCACACACGTAGTGTAGCCAAAATCCATATTCTATGCGTCCTTGATACCGAAAAATCGAATGACGACAAAACGTCTGTTCGTTTGAGAACGCTAGCGGCTAAATCGTTCAGCCGATTTTCTCCAAAATCAATATTCCCCAATCGATCTGGCTGATGTCGCGGCTCCTTGAATTTGAAACCGATATTTTAATTTTGGAGGGTACTTAACACCAAGCCCCTGGGACATTTTTCATATTAAAAAAAGGCTGTTTTTTTGGGGGGGGGGGATAATGTGAAGGACGTTTAACAGAATGATGCAGGTCTCATATACGTTAAAAACCCTGATTTGTCGAAAGTTGCAAAAGTTCAAAATTTTTTCGGAGTCTTCCGCCAACTAAAATACTAAAGATAGAGATTTTCTCCCCTTAATGAAATCTGTTCCTTAAAGATATATATTGAAATAAGGTCTTATTAATACAAAAAGAAGTACTTTTTACGCAATTTTGCGTGAAAACACGGGCGAAAAATATGTGCTGTTTTAACACCACTAGTTTGAATATACGATCTCATCTACGGTGCGTATCCAAACTAATGCACTGAAACATTTAAGGCCTGAAAGGGCGCATTCCTATGTTTTTGGTTTCCGGATTTATTGTATTTTGGAGAGTTGGGTGCTGAGGACTACCAAAATATCTTTTGAAAGTAAGGGGAAGGAAAATGAATATTTGGACCATTCTTGAGAAATACTGTTTAATCAGTTAAAGTATACTAGCCATTTTCGCATCTGCTTCTTGCCTCCTCCAACAAAAACGCGTTTACAAAACTGCAATTGCCCACTAAGCTGATTCTTCTTTATGATTACTTCACAAGTCAAGAAAACGCAAAAAATGCTGAACTCTTTTCCTGCAAATAGAACAGTTCACATATGTTATGTTATTATTTCAAACAGAGGAACATTTTGTTTACAACCTAGAACTTTTTATAGTTCTCGAACAAAGTATTGGACGCAGGTCTCAGGTCTGTGTCAAGATTTTTCCTGGAACGGCGTTGTGTAAAACTACACACAATTATCTTAAAAAGATAATTTACTATGCAAACATCAGAGTCACTTTTCCGTAACCACGGAAGGTTGACAACGCAACGCCCGGGCACAAAAACATAACTGATATCCTACGGACGTCATCCCAGCGTTGAGAAGATGACACTTCCCAACACGAACGTGAATACGTCTGTCAACACCACTCAAGTAGCTTCTAATGAAGACATCGATCAATCCGAAAATCCTCCTCCAATCATATCATTCCAAAAATAAAGTCGAAACGTGTGATAAGTTATAACTTATAGGTAAGTTGCATAAGGGCAAACGTGAACGCATTGTGCCTGCTGAGTAATAAGAGATCGGAATTGTATTAAAAAAATGAAAGAAAAAAAAACTAGTGGTCTTACAAGTATTTACTTCTATAAAAACGCACTAATAGACATATTTTCAAAAAAGGTACACCAGCACATACTTCATCATTTAATCTGTAATAAATACGTATTATTCGTATTTCAGTATTGCAAATTATATCCAACATGCCATCTCGTGAGATTCTTTAGCAAAATATCCACGGAAAATTTGAATTTACAATTTCGAAAATTTGTAAAAATTATCCGAATCTACTCAAATTTATATATATATATATATATATATATATATATATATATATATATATATATATATATATATGACATAAGATGTACATGAAACGTACGTGATTATTTAAAGATTTAATTTTGAAGAACAGATTCATTAAGTACAAAATATCATTAATAGAGAGTTTTTGCACCTCGAAGTGTTAAAGCAATCAAGCAATACAGCAATATAGATTTTCTGCACATGCGCAGTTCAAGTTTCGCATCACTTTTGTGCATGTGCGCATGCGTAGAAGATTGAGATTGCAGTCGATTGCTGTACGTGATGTCCAGTAAAAATTCCCAAATACATTCCGGCCAGTGAACCACAGCACGACGAATCTACACATTCCCGCGAGATACAATAGATCAATTTGTCTAATGAAATTCAGGAGATGCAAATCGATCTTAAACGTTCACACCCAAGAACGTGTCTCGGTTTAAACGGTCGTGACATGAATTAAGCAGACATAATTAATAAAGTACCCATTACAAGACAAAGGACAAATACCGATTCATTGTATTGCAGGTGCAACGAGATATGTGCATGGAAATTAGGAACTCATGACAATGTGAGTGTCGAGTAGTATTTGACGATTTATGGCTTTGTCATCATTCTCCGATTTACATGAGAATGTGCATACAACTACACCAACAATTGTAACGTTAGACTGACATGAAGTTAATGTCTACCTGATTTTATTTTGATAAATCTTTCCTGAGACTACAAGTCTCAACTCGATACTTCTTTCCCTCTACCTGGATTAACTGAGAGAATTCGATACGGAATGTAGCTATTGTCCGCTGTCAACGCACATAATTACCTTTTTTAAAAGTTTTCAGAGTTACATAAACAAAACCACTGCATTTGATTGTTTGAAAAAGAAATGTCCCGACGTCACTTGCGGAACCCCTGTCAACCTTCCAGGGATCCCTAGGGTTCCGCGAAACCCAGGTTGAAGACCGCTGCCCTAAAGCACATTTTCCAGATCGTCAGTCCTTTATGTGAATCGCCCCGGGCGCGTTCTAGAGTCGGGCACATCCTTTTCTCGGCGCGGGGCGTCCACTTGCGCGGTCGCCGCCGTCATCAGGCGATTGGTGCACAATGCGGCCGCCGGAAGCCGCAATCATCTGCGCGCCACCGCCGCGCCACCGCCTCCGCCACCGCCACACCGCCTCGCGCCAAAAGGCGACGGCCATGGGAGGGACACTCCACGAACGAGGTGCGGCGGATTCTTAGTTTTTCCGATCTCGATCGTGAATATTTTTTGAATTCCTTGAATCGATTTTTCCAAGTTTTCGTATAAAAGGAGGGCAATATAAATTTGGACATAAATAATAAAGGTAGTAATAAATTTTGGCTAGGAAGGAAATAATATGCTATCATGGAATGGCCGTCGAATTTCGAAATTGGCTTTCCTGCAAGAAAATCGTGTAATGCATGTTATGTTATTAATGGTAAGAATAAGTTCAGGCGTGATGTTATCCTGCTACGATGTTATATTGCTATCCTGCTTTGTTACATTTATTGCAATTAGGCAACGTCGACATCATTTCGCAAACGTTTCAGGTTGTGTTTTTGAAGGAGAAATGCGCATGTAAGTGTTAATGATGCATAATAAACAATAGAGCTCCTTTTCTATAAATACATTTATCCGAAGTTACTTCTAGGTCTTCACTCAACACGTCGAAGATTATTTAAATACATACGCCACAAGAGTCAGTTTTCAAACAAAGGTACGATCCTTGACTGACTCTGAATAGACGTGAAACCTAGGGACTAACATTGCAAAACCGCACATTGAAACACACACACAATGCCTTGTGACATAAGGAAAGTACAAGCTCTTTGGATACGAGGAAAATTGGTGGCTAAAAAGAACCCCTTGTCTCTTTCTAAAAACATTCCTCCCAGCATTCTGAAGAGCCATCGTTTGCCTGACGGAAATGTGAACGGCCAGAGAACGCAGGTCCAGTGAGAATTCCCAGCGCGTGAGATTGCCTTTCATATTGTCTGTTCACTCACGTAAGCAAGTTTCACACTCCTGATGCCAAATCAAATTTGGGGAGTTGTCGGTGAAATTCGCATTTATTTTACAAACTTCGGCTACCTTCTTATTGAGCTGTTTTACATCCGATAATTTTTTTCCCCTATTATTTTGTCATTCCGTCTATTGGAGAATGTTTGCAATGTTACTTCAATGCATTTATTTAGCTACTACACATGAAAAGTACACTTTAAAACTTCCTTTTAAAGAAATATTATTTACATGCACAATTCTGTTATTAAAATTTTGGCTATTTGAAGTTTGATTAAAAACGAGATGAAAGTAAACGCGGGCTCCTTGAAATTCGGTATTTAATGGCCTACACATTTACATCCGATGACTTAATTCACACACGTACCTAATTTACGTCCTTTTCGAGAAGATTTCATAGCAAGATTGTTTTAAGTGACTATATGTGATATAAATCACCCGTGAAAAACATTCCTAACCTCAAACTACACGCACTGAACTGGCACCGTGAGGCATTTTGGTGATGCCGGATTGCGTCGCGAAATGTGTTTCCGTAGACTGATATCAATAAAATAATCTTTATTGTAGAACACCTGATGAAGCGACCACATTATGTGTTTCAGTTATAGATGTCCAAAAAATAACGGTTAAAACAACACATGATTTGATTGCCTTCAATGTTAGAGGATGCCCAGAGACGCCAAGAGGAAACAAGGGGCCTGGGGCAGAAGATTCAAGATTAGTGCAATCAAAATTTTACCTAATTTATTATTATTAATTTATAAAGTGATTAATATTTCCACTACAGTTAAATATTTTTTCAAACAAGTATCGAAGGAATTTAATATTGTATAAATTGTTGGGGCCCCGCAATTAAGTGGGGGCAAGTTGACCCAGCTGCCCCAATCTCTGAGCGGCCTTGAGGATACATCTAAACATAAAAATACCCGACAATTCTCTAAAAAGTCGATGGACGCCCCAGCGGCGGCACGCGGCTTTCGATCTGGGGAGGGATGCGATAGTCGCGTCACACCACGCGGCGTGCAGGGTTACGTAAGGCTCTAATTACAGCACTGAAATCGATGGGCTCGGGAACGGTCGAAGATCAACCAGCAATTGCACGCCGCACGGAGGGTGCGGGAGACCTTGCGGTTTCCAGGGGCGACTTCATCGACATGCGCCCATCCTGACATGCGCCACGTCCCACGGACGATAACCTATTACGCGATTACTTGATAAACTCTCCACGCCATACAACCGCGACACTTCGTTGCCGCATCATGTTAGCCTTTCGTGTTATCACAAAACCCGGAGCTAATCTGCATAGTTACCATATGCTATACTGTTGCTGCTGCTTTTATCACCAAAATGAACAAATAGAGATGCAGAAATCACGACGGATGTCTGGTGCCATTCCACTGACAAATAAGTAAGTAGATCACGAAATTGGCTCTAGTGGTAGAAGAGCTTCGCAATGAATCAGACGCGGTAGATTTTTTTTTATTTTTTATTGTATGTGCAATCGACAATTCTTCCAAGTGGTCGAGGTTAACGTTAATCAACATCACAAAAGTTTTCTGCGCGAATTATGTGTAATTATCTATTACAGCAACGCCACTGAGAGGCTTCCGTGCCACTATAAGTCTGCGACCCGTCCACCCGAGGGAGTACATGTGCTCGCAAGAAGCCCTCCAATCCAGGAGCAAAGAATAAACATACACACCACATCCAGTCCGGACGCAGGAGAGTCCCACCGCACGCGTTCGTATCTTATCAGCACACTTCCTCGCGAGGGCAGTGCAGGTAATACGATCTTCAGTGGGAGGGGGGGCATTCAAGGAAGTCGAGAGTCGAACAACCAACCAACCCTGAGCATTAATTAAAACTTGCGACTATTGCAAATAAATAAATAAATAAATAAAACAATCGCCTTACTAGTTAAATAGTCTAAAGTGTGCAGATACGCAGACGCAGATACCACAAATCTCGATTTTGTATGCAAGTCTTCACATTTTTATCACTCTGAAATACTAATTCTTGTTTCATTTCTTCTAAAAAAGTAACAACAGCTGCTGTTAATTGTGAATCTATAGAAATTTAATAGTTAGTGTTTTGTTTCTTTAAGTTTTTTTTGTTCACATACGTATTTTCAAATTAGATGTAAAAATCCTAAACATTAACTGCTTTGTACACATTTCAAAAGTTCACACTTATTAAATCGGTGACTGCCTCATATGCTTCTTTTTATTTTACTTTCAAAGCGGGACGGGTGAAATATTTCCGTGCTCTGAAGATTCCTGGTTGAACTGTTTCGAAGTGATGTAATTGCAGGAGCGCTATCGACACGACGAACGGTCGAGGAAGGAGGAAAATCGAAGAAGGAAAGATAAGGTGAACGTTGGCAATAAGGAGGAAGTAATCAGTGGTTTGGTGCAGTCGCACAAAGTGGAACTGAATTCGGATATATACGTTTATATGGAACGTAACGTAACTAAACGTAATATAATACGTTTATGTGGAAGCGTAATGGCATGTCGGCCGTGTTCAAAACACCGCAAATGGCTGCATTTCATATTTCTGTGGTCACGGGGTAAAAGTTCTTTAGTCAAAAATCTTAGTTTGGAGAAAACAAGGGTTAGATTATTGAGCCAACGCTTCTTCCTATGCTAAACGCTATTTCCAAACGCTTTTTTTTCTCATTAATTAGGCAACATTTGAATTCGGTCGTTTTACTAAAATAAAATATAGGTAATAAACTTATAGTTACAGTACTTAACACAATTTCGCCAAAACTTGACTTAGGAACTTTTACCCCGTGTCCACAGATTTGCGTCGAGGCCGAATGCAAGGCAACTAATGCGCATTAGCAAGCGGCAGTCGCGAAGGAAGTCGAATTTTCACGGCGTTTACTCAGCTGGGTCGTCATAGCACGAATGTACACATTTCAAACACCATAGTTTGTCCTTAATGAAGAACGCTCAACCTTCACATATCCACGCAGATTTTTAATTTGTATACTTTCTGTATTAACATGACCAAGATTCAATGTCATTTGTTTATAATTTGGAGAGAGAAAAAAGGTTCGAACAAAAAACGTTCAAAAGAAAAGGAAATATTTTTCTCACAACTGCAAAAATGTGTGTTGTAAATACTTGAGTGACGCTCTCATTTATACCAGTGAGTGATTGCTAATCAAATTAAAAAAAAGTAAAATCAAATTATGCGTATGACAGGATGATATATAATTGCGAGACATTAAGTATTATTTAGAATTGCAGTCATAATTTAAATACTTTTTATTTAAAGTTAAAATATACATTTAATATCGACCTAACAATCCATAATTTACAGGCAATACTTTCGGAACTTTTGGATCTTTGTTCAACGATGCCATTGGTCAAAACAATATGACTTTTGCATATTCGCAATGCGCAACATTTCACCTTCACATTTGCACGGCGAGCAACAAAAGTCTTCAAAAAATTCCCACGCCATGTGTACAATCGTCCGATGACATAAATGAGGCTGACACCGTTAGCACTGCCACTCGACGGGAAGCCCTGACGGCGCACGTCGCGACGCCTGGCGTCGCCCCCCCCTCTGCGTTGCACGGGCTGCATGCGTGAGCGTTGTGAAAATGCGCCCGCTTTCGCCTCTACAGAGCGTCAATACAATACAAAGTTTATGTCGCACTTGGTTGTTCCGTATTACTCTCCTTGTCGAACAGCGACGATGCTGCCGTTTCAGAAAGAAATGAATAAAAAAACCGTCATCTCTTAAAGCCACCTATTTGTGTGGTAGACACGGGGTAATGTGCAGTCAAGACACACGCGAAATGTATGACGTGTGGAAAGGGCAAAGATGCACTCTCCGACGATGTTTTGGAATCTGTGCCTCTAGTGCCACCCATTTGTTGCTAATCGAAAACGGTACAAAATAGAATTTTGAAAAACACTTCATGAAAATCAAGTCAAAATGACGAATTTACAGATTTGACCCACGAGTGAAACGATTGCTTTCAATTTCAGAGACGAGTCCGACTGCCAGGTCTGCTGACACGTCATTTCATCACGCGTGGCGCATCGAGGCTGTGGAAATGGCCGCCGCCTACTGTGAACAATACTACAATACATATCGCTCATTAGTTGCATCATGAACTCGAAATGACAATTGAAAAATCGTTAAAATGAAAAGGTAGGACTCCCGTAGGTCTTTTTATTTGTATAACGACATAACCATGCTTTGAAACTGTATCGAGAGGTGGCATTTGAATCCATCAATTAGGAGGAATTGAACCACTGAAATCCATACTTAGGCCCCCTAAAGGATTTGTTGAGGCAAGTAACCAGAGAGCGTGGACAGCACTTTACATTAATCGGAAACTCCTTATTTTGCGAGTAACCCGTGCAACCAACGGACAACTTACGCGTGCAGCCGCTCCAGACGTAGATTTTCGCCGCCGTCGCTGCGCATTCCTCCCAGCCGGCGTGGTGCGTGCCAACGGTATGCGCGACGAGGCCCTGGCGAATGGGGAGGGGCGGGGCGGGGGGGGGGGAGTCCGAAAGCGGGGCGCGTCGTCGGCGCCCTCGCAACGCCGCCTTCGCCTCGGCCGCCCCCGCCCCGGCCGCAAGGCGGCGGCGGCGTCACCCCCGCCGCCTGCCCGGAAGGCGCTACTTAGACCGGCGACGCCGCCGACGCCGCCGACGCGCCGCGGCGCGGCGCGCCGATCCGCGAACTATCTCGGCCCCACCCCGCCCCGCTTGGCCACGCTTTCCTGTGCCCCGTTCCACCTCGCATCGCCTTGCTTCGGCCAGCGCCCCCTCGCTCCACCCCACCCACCGGCTGAGGTGGCTCAGGGCACCAACTGATGTGAGTGCAGTGCCTCTCACCGGGAGGTCCTAGGTTTCATGTCCCAACGGTGGCAGGATTTTCGACACTGCTTACATAGCTACGTCGAATTCAGCCGCTGTCTGGAGGAGAATTCTAGCGGCCGGTTACTCTGATCGATAAATTTTTCGTGGTTTCTCCGAACAAAACCAAGTGAATGCCGAAACAGTATCCAAACAAACGGGCCACGGATCATGCGCGATCTTTCCCTCCTCTTCCTTGTCCTACCCTCACCCCTTACTGGCATGCACCACACTCCCACACATGACGGAAACCATTCGGGAGCTTAGTTTGTCCCGGCTGGGGGTAGATACCTGGTTGGAAAACTCCGCAAGACGTGTAGGTCGGCGCCGGATCTCCCCATGCAGTGGGGAAGATCACCGCCAACTCCCGCGATTAAACCATGCACTACACATACGGGACTAACGACCTAACGCCCGGAAACTCTATTCAATCAACTGGCCACACGTATCTCGCTCCATTTCCATCCCTTGGACGGCCCGTGGGTGAAGAGGTTCCGCACGGCTCTAGAGCTATTGACCGATTCCGGCCGAAAGGTCAGCGCGGCGACGCTTCTGACCATGAGAAGCAGCGCGAGACGGAGAGAGTTCGCGTTGCGTCTCTCCAACAAACGAAGCCCTCTGGCCTCTATGAAGCCCCTTGAGCGGGCGGAAACAGCCCGAGAGGAGGTGGAAATTATCGCGGAAGGCAGTCTCCACATGTGGCATTCTCATACACGGAAAAAGAATTCAGGAAAAGCCTCTTGGAGTTAAAGGTCGACATTAACAAAATTCTTGTCCTTAAAATTTGCAGATTTCACGATGAAAATTATACGATCACTCAAACCATTTTGAATCTTGAATACTTAATTTATATGATGTGGACTCTTAACAGCCACGCCACATTCTCACTGGAGTTGACATTCGCTGTGATGAAGTGTACTTCATTTTCCGTTGTTCCAAATAGCAATATCTAAATCCAAACAAATGCAACCGAAAGCCCTCCACGTGGTCGAAGGTATGACAGGTCGACGTATACTAACAGTAGTATAGGAACCAATGTGAATGACTCATTATTGACGGTGAATTAACAGCTTTCGCTTCCACTTAGGCCTAAATCAATACAAACATATCTGGAATGATATTCCATTGTTTTTCTATCGCACTTCCGGATTCCCAAAAGAAGAATTGAAAGGTCCTATATGTTAATTATTATTTTAAAAAATGGAGCCGTTTTTAATTAAATTGTATTAAGGGTTTATCTGGAAATGGGTATTACGAAACTCACTGTCAATCAAAACTTCTTTAAAGTGTTGTTAGTAGTCGTGATTTCGTTAGAAGTAAATGCAGTAGATTGGAGTTGTGTGAATTGCGCCGAAAAATAAGCAAAATATTTACTTTAAGTGTTTTTTCTCTCTTTCCTTAAAACAGCATTATTGCTTAATTTACAAATAGATAGCCTTAAAAATCAGTTAATGTCAATAACAATTTGATTACATATGATTGGTTTTAATTACAAAGTTTAACTATATTGGTTGTTTATATTGGTTTTTATCAGTGTGTTACCGAATAGATCATAATATTTAATTTTGTCTTGTTATACTAATTTTATCAGAGGATGGGAATGCATCCA
Source organism: Acheta domesticus (assembly GCA_031308135.1). Lineage (NCBI taxonomy): Eukaryota > Metazoa > Arthropoda > Insecta > Orthoptera > Gryllidae > Acheta > Acheta domesticus. Next base: position 2,474,534 of record JAHLJT010000631.1, read on the forward strand.
TTCCCGAAACGTCATACTGTTTGAAGATCTAATAAAGGTGTAAGATTTAATACGAAGAAAGTTGATGAGTTACTGAATTGTTCCGAAGACTGAGGAAACATTTAATAATTAACAAACGATTTATCAACGGCACGTTGACTGTTAGTACACACTGCAGAACATTAAATATACAATTCACTTAGTTTCATGAAATTTACTTTGCTGACAGACTAGTATGGGCATGAACAGCGAAGAAACACGACGCCTAGTGAGTGGAAGTCATCAGATGGTAGGGCTGATTCACTTTTCATGTAACGATGGGTCTCAGTTTGATTGCTTTTGGAGAGGTGGTGCGGCAACCCGTGACGTCATTGAATATCGCCTTGCATCCGCTCTTGTTATTTGTACACTGATGAAGTTATCACTTTCCTGTTCGTGTCAACAGATTCCCAGCCCTGAGACCTTCATCTGAAACTGAATTCGTAAACTGATGTGATATGTAGAACTGGTAAGAGAGTACAACAAACTATCATGTAAAAGCAAAGTTGCTTTCTTATTCCTTCTGAAGATTTTGGCACTTCAACACCGCACAGTTTACGAACGAAAATGTTACGAATTCATTTTCAGAAAAGGGGTCCTGGTCGAACGACTGACGTCCGACAGCTGACTATTAAGTGCGTAAGTAAACAAAGACTGCAGCAGCGGACGCATTGTGAATGAACCATTGTCCCGCCAGTACACACGATTTTTTAATGATTCTTTATGCAATTGCACCAATAATAAGGAATAATCTTAAACGTAAATGATGAGTAAATTTGTATATGTTTTTAGCAGGAGATACAGCAAAATCTTTTTGAACAGGAGCCCCACCTTCACCGGGGCTCGCAAGGGGGGGGGGGGTCATCATTTGGGGCCCCTGACTGGGGGTCCCCGTTGAGGTTGCCCCCTGCCTAGCTTCGCCCCTACCTTCATTACTTCACCTGGATGAGTCTTACATGCATAATACAAACGTGAATCCATTTGAGCAATTAATGCAGTTCTCAGAGGATGGATTGCCATTGTATGCTGGAGGAACGTAGTTAATTACGAGGAATTGAATTCAGCAATAACCACACATTGAAAGCCTTTTTACAACCAAAACGATAAGAAATCTGGTCATCAGCATACTGCTATGTTACAAGTCGTGTTTTGATTGTGTGTAAATTTTTATTATTTGATTGGTAATGTTTTCTTTTTCAACACTGATTGTAGATGCTACTCTGAACACAGATTTTGTTACACAGTAACTTCCTATAATCTACTCTTGCTAGCAATAAGAAGTAAATTAAAAGATTGAAATGGAACAGTTATCTATAAGATAAATTAAGATCGTAGATGCAAAGGAGCAAAACGATTTCTCTCTCTTATATACACCTAATAAAGTACGCTACACTGGAATAATCCCAGATACAAGAACGCTACCCATTGTGGTGAGGTAAATGAGCACGGGTCCGTTAGTTTATTATACGCAGTCCGTGATCAATTTCCCAGCTAGCGGAGGAAAAAACGGCAACGCCAGGTCACATCTGCACAGCGTGCGGTATCGTGCGCAACGACAGGAAGTAGGCACTATCCTTACAAGACAGGACCCTTCGATTCCAAGTAATGCGCCCCCTCCCACAACACACGGCAGCGGGCGGAGCCGCTGCGTATGCGCCTACAAGGAATTCACGTCAGGATAACACTCGCGCGAAAATACGAACTCGCATGGATGCGTAAGAGCAAAGAGAAGCTTTGGAAGATTTCACATTGCACACAATATGGATGTACTACATGCGAGAAGATCCTAACGGCATTTTTTGAGTCAATACATATTTATATAAATATAGTAATAAGAAATACTGATAAACACCATAGGAAGAAATAAAGCCGAATGAAGCCGCTAAAATAATGTTGAAATTATATCTTTTAGGTTTGTGAAGGTGGAATAGTTCACAACACCACGTATTATTGGTCACAAAGCATTGTTGAACAAAAAAACAAAAGAATTGCAGAGCTGAATTTGTTTCAGTTTTCCTCAAATGTTTTAAGTATTACGTTGTCAGATGTCACATTAGATTTATCACGAATATTACAATATTAAATATTTTAAACAAATTCGGTGTGATTTGGTATAATTTTACCAAGGGCAATACAAACCACAGAAAACTATCGAGTTTCACATTTAAAAAGTATGTTGATTGCTCGAGTAATATTAATGAATTGTGGGAACCAAGAAAATTAAATATTTACAACAATGTCTATGAGTAAACATTCTATTGAAATTATTCGAAAGCGAAATCGTGCATTCTGTAGTAATAAGTAACATACCGGTACATAAATTTTCAAAAAGGCGTTGTGATACACGTAATCAAATCGCGCACATATTTGATGTACTAACCTTATTGTCTTTGCTGTCTGTCGTCAACTCGGGCTTGGATCGATGGATCCCAGACACAGCACTACTCAACTCTTGTCTTCGGCACAATGCACGCTCAACTGAAAAGAAGAAAACCGCACTTGGTTTTATGCAGCTCGCAGCGCACCGCACGCCGGCGATGAGGTGATGTCTGGCCACAAGCTCAGCCAATGGGAGCGCGAGCCGGTGCGGCGCATGCGCACAGGCCCCAGTCCATACAGGCGCGCCGCGCCCGTGATCCGGCGGAGGCGGTCAGTCGCGAAAGGCGTGTATGTTTCCCATATTCAAGGCGGGCCGCCGCTTATCGCGACCCGGAGAGAAAAAAGGAATTCTGCAGAGGCTCTTCGATAAGACGTTACTACCCTGCGAGTCACGCGGGATGCGAGCCTCATCACGCTGACGACATTCTGCCAGCTGGACCGGCCGGCGGTGCGCGCGCGCGCTTATCGAAAGTGTCAATGCGAGGGGACACGTGAACTCGCCCAGCCTGCCACCGCGTGGGCGCCTGCCGGCCTGCAGCTTCCTTGCTTCCCGTCGCTAGGGCCAGGAGGGGGAGGGGCCGTGGTGGTGTAGGGCAGTGCAGGGCGGGTGGTCGTCGCCGGGCGTCGCCCCGCCGCGTCGGCGATCAATAGCTTCCCCTTCCCTTCGGCAGGTGGCGCCACGCCGCCAAGCGCTCTGACTGGGTGCGTCCCTTCCCCGCACCCTTCGCCCTGACGACGCGCGCTTTGAAAAGCCCTTTACAGACCCAACTCCATCCCATCGCCTGACACCGCGTTCAACAATCATTTGTTGATCTAAATGCCCATCACTAACAAGGTAATAGCTGCTCAGAAAACAAACTTAAATGTCCGTGTTTTATGGTCGCGGGGTCAAATTGCATTTATTAAAATTGAATTAATTTAACAAAGTTAAATGATTTAAACAAGTTGCTAATAGTATAAAGGTTTGGAATTAATTCCAAAATATCAGAAGACTCTTCTTTAATAATAGGCGTCCACGTGCAATATTCAGGAAACCCATTTAAAGACCTTTCCCCCCCTCAAAAGGTACAAATGTTTAATTTGTTGATACCATATTTATAATAAATTCAAACGATTGCTTAATTTCCTGGAGGTCTAATTGTCTCAAACATTTTTGAATAAGGAATAACATATGGTACTTAAATATACATTTTTCTTTCCTTTTGTGCTTCATTAAAAACAAAATGCAGTGCATATACTAACTAAAAATAGCTGTGCTAGTGCAATAGCACGTACTTACTCCACTTAGTAACGGTTACGTAATATTATAATTCCGCACTTTCCATATTAACGCAACTTAGACGTCACTTGTAAAACTTACTACAAATCGTAGAACATTACCTGCGAAAACTAATTTCTTTAAAGCTAATATATCAACACAAATTCGACAATTAAATGCTTATTTTAGCCTTTAAAAAATAGAAGTCAATAATACAATCCAATGGCGGATGCCACTACAGCCCGTTGTTGTCAGCACGGCGTTGTTAAAACAATAGACGATTCGCTTGGCATATTCGCATAGGGAATACCTCCATCTCTATTCAGAATTAAGCCTGTAGCTCAGGGTCAGAATGTCAGAAACCGTGCACAGAATACACTTATTCTCCCATAGCGCCGGTATGTCACAAAAGTTTAAACTTTTTTGACGTTAAATAAATTAACACAAATAAAAACATTCTCAAAAATTGCAAGCACTACTCATATTCCAAATGGTTACGTAATATTACAATACCGCTATTGCTGTCCCTATTATATCCCAGTCATTACTTGTAATACAAATCGTAGATCATTTGATGCGAAAACTCATTCTTTGAAACTAATATACCAGCACAAATTCGACATTTAAAACTACGTTTCATACAGCTGTAACATCTCCCAACATAGGGAAGGAATTCTCAGAAAATTCAACAGCCATGTCATGTCGAAAGAGCCATTGTCAATTCCAATCTGATAAACTTCTAACATTGAGACTATTAAGGGAGTCTATTATAGCTAAGGGAGCGCGAGAAATTCGAATTTCGCAAATTTGAATATGCAAAGTTACGCTAAACTACTAATATTTTTAAAAAATGTACATGACCTTTTTAAAGAATTGATTTTTAGAACAGATTTCATTTAACAAAAAAATATCAAATTGTACTTTTGCAATGTCCATTTATTGTCGTTGATGGCAATTTTCGAAAATACAGAGTTCTCCGAAAATGGGACATTTTCTTTGCCCTAATTTGATACACAGAGGAAAAAGATAAATAAAATATTTGGAGTCCTTTTTGAAAAAGATAATTGTTTAAACTTGTTTCACGCAAAATTACGCAAAAACTACTCATATTTTCGAAGAAAATGACTTTATGTCAAGATCTACTAGTCTGCATTTTTTTTTAACTTTTCTCGGATGATTTGTCACTTTTAGGTGTTTTTGAATCATTTGTTAATGCTGATTCCAGAAATGACTTCCGTTTTGTTCCATCACGTCAGGTTTTTCCACAAAATAAGTTACATTTCAAAGAATTGAACTAATTTATCCAAACGAACATGTTACAAAAAGACCAATTTTTCCCAAGAAACATTATTGAAACATTCCTAAAGCACAGTTCTTACAAATTTGTATTTGTTCTAACAAAGTGAGAAGATGTCCATTAATTTTCAAATTGTCTCTTTTTTTGACTTCCTTTCATACATACAGCAGTAGTCATCCATCATATTTTCATTCCATATTTCCTGGAATCTTTTCTCCATTTCTTTTGTTGTGATGGAAGCGTTCACCTTGCTCTGCACTGCAATATTCCCGATTATCTGGAAAATAGTCTATACGTATAGGAGTGCAGAAAGTGAAGTTTAACACTCGTATTGCAAACTTCTGGAAGTTTTGTAACATGGTTTCAACAATGCTCTTTTAATTTGGATCTTTCTTATTTCCTAGAAAATATTCAGTGACAGATCTGAAGGAAGTCTAAGCATTCTTTCTCATTCATTGTCTTCTCAAATTCTTCATCCCTCATCTATTTACGAATTTGAGGACCAACAAAATTTCCAGCAGTTACTTTTTCTCGTGCGATGAAGGGGAATTTTATTAAAAGGTACTTGACGCAGGGCCATCTTGTGGTAGAGCCTTTACAAACTGCTTCATCAAACCTAATTTGATATGCAGTGATGGAAGCAAAACTTTCTTGGGATCCACAAGCGGTCTGCACATTTTTAGTTCCAGGAGTGAAATTCCTCCGCTCTGGCCAATCTCTCATACAACTAGTCCTCTGTTTCGCTCGGCTGTCCCACTCACATAAACTAGTGGTGCTACAACAACACTTAATTGCGATGTTTAGATTGAGATAATTACATTTAATTGAGAAAAAATGTATTTTTAAAATTGTAGTTGTAAGAAAACGAAGCGCAGTCAATTCCGAACGGGCTATTATGTTTGTCAGGAAATTATAGAAAAACTACTCATATTTTCAAAAAATTCAACATGACCTTATTTGAAAATCTGTTTTTGATGAGCATATTTCATTAAGAAAAACAATCGTGTCTTCACAATTGTAGTTGTAGAAAGGCGCCAAATTATTTTTAATTTTTTGAAAGTTTTGCAAAATCAGGCATTTCAACGAACATGAAACCTGCACCATTCTCTTAAGCTTCTTTTATGCTATCTCAGGTTTCAATTTAATAAAAAACGGTGTGCGGTTTTTAAGAAAAAATGGTTTAAAGAAAATAAAAAAAACTGTCTATGCTTGACACACTTTTTGGAAAAAAGTATGTATGTTTTTGAAAAATTGAACATGACCTTATTTGAAGACCTGTTTTTTATGAACACATTTCATTAAGAACAAAAATTGTATCTTCATAATTGTAGTTGTAGGAAGATACCGACACATTTTTTAATTTTTTCAATTTTCGAAAAATTAAGAGTTTTTAACCAACATAAGACCTACACTATTCTGTTAAATGACCTTCTGACCATCCAACAAAATTTAGTCAAAATTGTTGGCGCCATTTTTTTAAATTTTGAAAATGTCCCAGGGGCGGCGATGGTGTAACGGTTAGCGTACCGGACTGTTATACTCAAGTTTGCGGGTTCAAACCCGATCAAAGCCACGGGCAAAAAAATCCTTCGTACGCCTTCCTTCGGAGGGGAAGTAAAGCCGGCTGTTCCATGTTAGTAGAGTCCCATTTAAAGATCTTCAAGCCTAAATGACGCCTCTGAGCAAAAATTAAAATCGCCTGTTTCGTCGCCCATGGAATGCCTTCTTTCTCCGCTGGTTGGTGAAAGGAGCGTAGCGGAAGTTCATTGGTCAGGCGGAAGAGAAGGCCTCATGGCCTGAGTCTCGCCACGTAAAATAAGGCAATTCAATTCAATGTCCGTACTATGGAAGTTGTTTTCGTTCTACAGTATCTATTATATCCTTTTGAATTTCCATTTTATCCTTTATTTCATCATTACGTGTGTGGTGTAAACGAGATATTCTGCAACTTCGTCTCAGAAAGTCCATTTGAATCGTCAATAATCTCTTTTTGTTTTTGTTTTTTTGTTAGTTCCCATACTTCTGAGCCATATGTAACAACGCTCTCTAATATGGTACTATATAAATTGTTCTTTGTTTTCTTTGATAACTGAGAGTACCGCAGAATTGAATTTAGCATATTTACGACTCGTTTCCCTTGATTTATCTTATTATTACTATCCTTGTTGCTTGTCCCCTCTTTTGAAACTGTAAAGCCTAAATATTTAAAATCATAGGACGGACAGACAGGTTTTGCGGACGGATGGAGAGATGGATAGACACGTTTTGCCATCAAGCGATTTTTCAGTATCAAGAACCCGCAAAACATGGTTTCTGGCTACAGAACGTGTTAGAGGAGGTAATTTACTATGTGAACATGTTTCGTTTTTTTTTCTTAGGAACACATTTATCAATTTTGTGTTACCAGGACTCGGAAACAAGGGATCTTCTGCGAAGAAATAATAGTAATTATTAAATTCTATAATTTTGTAATGTTTTTATAATATTTTCGTTTAAAACATGAATTGCACGTTATTCTCCTTGTCTTTGCATCCAATACTAAATGCATCATACATTTTTCCACTTTAAAAAATTCACTCAAAAATTGCGAGAACTACTCATTTTTCAAACGGTAACGTAATGTTCTAATACCGCAATTTCTATCCAAATTAACGCTTCTCAGCACTTACACAACTCATTGTAAATCCTAGAACATTCGGTGCAGAAACTAATTGGACTAAGAGGACAATTTAAACTTTCATACCACTATAACATCTTCCAACAAAATGAAGGAATTCCAAGAATTTCCTACTGGCACGTCACGGCGGGCGTGCCATTATCGTTTCCAATCAGATAAATTCTTATAGACTAGCTAATGGATAGCGGGAAATTCGAATTTCCAAATATGAAAATGCACAATTACATTAAACTGCTCATATTAAAAAACCTGAACATAACCTTTTTTAAAAAAAACTGATTTTTTAGTACAGATTTCCATTTAACACAAAAACTATATTATCAATATTGTACATTTTTAATGTTAATTTTTTATGTTGATTGCAATTTTCGAAAAGACAGAGAGTTCGCTGAAAATGGGACCAGCACCTCTCTATCTCTGCCAATCTTTGGTTAACATGAAAAAAGATATAAAGAAAAAAATTAGAGCCGTTTTTGAGATAATTGTTTTTGAGAAAAAAATTGAAAATTACCTATATTTCACACAATAAAACCTATATTTAACAACTGACGAAGCATTAACTCATTTACGAAGAACCCGATCTTATTCTATTGAGAGAAAAATATCATTTTTCCTAAAGGTTCTTATCTGCCAGTCGGTTTTATAATTTTTAACATACGACTTACTTCGTTGAAGAAAATATATATGTGTGTATAATGTGTATATTTCTCTCTGAGGGTCAGAAGGTTTTTTGTTTCTTCACAGAAACGCCAACGGAAACATCTAACATTTATTACGTTCTCTATATGCCTTATGCGACGCTTGGTATATTAGCTTAGTAATATGATTACTAAGCTAACTATATGTAAACACGTTAGTAGAGTAAGCTCGCATCTTTTCACATTGCTGTTCCAGTCAGTTCCAGTCACGTACGAGCACAGGCAACACAATTGTCACAGACGTAAAGTTGATGGCTTCATCACATTTTTTAATTTATCTTCAAAAATTGGTTCCCGAAGCAATATTCAATACGTCTTTCACAAATAACGGATTTCTTTAGTTCAAATCTCTGAATGGTACAGTAAGGTTAGCACCAAAAAAATCGTTACAGTTCCGTACGACAGTTTCATACTCTTAAAACACAACGCAACCGTACCTACATGTTTGTACAAACGATTATCTGTAGACTGATTTTCCCAGTTATCAATTGTCTGTGCAGCGGAGAATTTTTTACTTTCCCGTATACGTACGTATATACGGAGTGATATAGTAGTATAGGGAAAGTTATGTAATGCTGCGCGAAAAAACGGTGCATTTTCGGCAGAAAAAAGTCATTGCCGGGCCGTGATAACGACAATCTAGCAGTTGCTAAATTTAGATAAAATATCCCCTAATAGGTGGTGTAGCCAGAATCCCTGTTTTGTGGGTTCTTGATACCGAAAAAACAATTGAAAGCAAAACGTCCGTCCGTCTGGTGTCTGTGAACAACACAGCGCCTAAACCATAAGTACGATTTTTTCCAAAATGAATTTCCCCGGTCGATCCGGTTCCTCTCGAGGCGCCACTATTTTGAAAAACTTCCTTAAAAATGTGGGGGCACTTTACATGAAGCTCCTCGGACATTTTCGAAATTTCCTCAAAAAACGGCTCCAAATTTTTTCTTTAACTTTTTTTATGAGAATTGAGTAAAATACTCTCACAAAGGTAGCATAGGTCTCACGGTTAACTTTGAATTTTCGAACATTGCAAAAGTTTGAATTTTATTCGGCGTCTTCCTCCAACTATAAAATTGCAGAGAGAGCTTTTTCCTTGAAATACAATTTGTTCTTCACAGTTAGCTCTTTCTGTAAGGTCATGAACATTTTTTTGAAACTTGTAGTAGGTTTCGCGCAATATTGCGTGCAATATATGTAATTTTAAAAACAAACAATATTTTCTCAAAAAGGCACCGAATTTTTTCTTCACTCTTTTGGTAGGGATAGTCCTAAATGTACTCTATGAGATGACATAAATGTCATATTGCTGTATTCTTTTCTTTTTTCAAAAATGACAAAAATGTAATTTTTTTACTTGTCTCTCACGTCGATAATATTTACATTAGTGGAGATTTGTTGACAATATTATATTAATGAACATATGTGCTTTAAATAATGTTAAGTAAAGTTTCTCGAGAACTCGGCCGTTTTCTGTGAAAACCACCTCAAAATTCCGCATTTTCAGAAACGCTCAAACGCCATTTTCTCATAAATGGTTTTAAACGGTTAAATATGACGTAAAGTTTATTTTAAGTTTCTTTTTTTTTCTTCAAAAATTACACAAATGTAATTTTTTGAAAGATCTCTTATCTTTAATATGCACATTACCAGCGATTTGTAAACGATATCTTATTTGTGAGTGTAAGTGCTTCAAATGACTTCAGATGAAATTTTTTGAAAACTCACAAATTTTCTGTGAAAAAGAGCTTCAAATTTCGCATTTTTAGTAGCGGTTAAACGCCATTTTTTAAAAAACGGTTCCAACTATTTCCCAGAAAATTGCCATTATTACTGTTCTTTAATATTCTAAAATTAATATTTTTATTTTAGAATTTGGAAAATGAAAAAAAATTAAAAATATCAAAAAATGTACTTTGGGCGGCGATAGATTGCAGCTGACACGAGTATGTGGCAAGCTCGCCCAGACCGAAGGAAATAGAAAACTAATACGGGAATGTCTGTGCCGTTCTGTGGCACAACTAGTTTCTTTACATTTTTTGTAAGGATAATGCTTATTGAACTGAATATCATGATATTAATATCACTTTCCTGTATTCGTTTGTTGTTGTTTTTAAAAATTTCATAAATATACTTTTTAAAAAATATTTCTCACATCTATAATATTTCCATTACAGGCATTTCTTGTACATTTAACTCTTACACATTATCGTATTTGCGAGTACAACTACTTCAAATTGTTTCTGGTTTATTTTCTTGAAAACTTGGAAATGTTAGGTGAAAATGAGCTTCAAAATGCGCATTTTCAGATACGCTCCGGAATTTTCATAAAACAGTGCTGATTTTTTAATATGAAAAAGTGTTTATGTACGTTTTACCGTACTATAAAATTCTCAAAGTCGTATTCGAATTCTACTATCAGCAATTCGAAAAACTATGGAAAAAACTGTTCTCTTTTAGACGATAATAGATGGCAGTTGAAATGCGGGAGGTGTCATTCTGTAGTACTAGTTAATTTTTCTAATCAATTTCGTTTATTTGTGACATATTCTTGTCAAAACTAATACTAAGAGGTTTCTAAAATTTCTTCCTCGCCAATATTGAACTTGTGAATGACGAAGTAGAATGAAGAGTCGGCTGTTCCTCTATTTCTCCCCACACCACCCAACGACGTAACCCACGACGTAAGGCAAAATCAAGTAAAATATTAGATAGGGTTTCTTTCCATTTTTTCAAAAATGCGAAATGAGAAAATGCTTAAGTTAAAATAGGGATAATGATCGTGTCATCATACTGTTAATGAAAATTTACTGTTACTGAATTCCCGTTTCATGTGAAGTTTCCAATGTCGTCCTTGAGCATGTGGTAAGTGATATTCATAATTAAAAAATCATTAGTCCGTAAGACTTGACCATGACATACAACCACCCTCTCTCGTTACACGTGATAAGCGTGTCCTATCTACGCAAAACTGCGCGTTCTTTTGTTTCCCGTGCAGGCGCCCCTTCCCGACGGGCCATCGCCAGCGACCAGTAGCCCCGAGCGCCCAATCGCCGCGACGCGCAGGCGAAATCACACGACGGAGCGCTTATCGTGCGTGCTTTGAGGGCGGCGGCGGCGGCGGCGACAAGAAGAAGAAAGTGCCCGGGGCGACGGAGCATCTGAATCGGCACCACGCGCTCGCAGTCCCGCGTCCACGCGGTTGCCAGCGCGCCTTGTGCCAGCCCACGGCCTCCTGCGCTGGCTTCACGACGCTGTTTGATAACAGGTGGAAGTGAAGTGCCACCGTCACCGCCACCGCCCGCCGCGAGACGCCGTGAATCAAGCGGCCAATGACTCAATTTCCTCTTCTCAAGGGTGAGTTTACCGTGGAGATAATTCTTTTCGGGCACATGGAAATGATAATGTCGAATGTTTATGTGATCAAGTGGAAATCATGTAATGTGCGGTGATGTTTAGATATGAAATAAAGAATTCGCTGTGATTTACGTGATGATCCAATCCAGGGATTCCCAACACATTTCCTGCATCGACGTCTTTTAAAAGAATGGTTTGATTCATCAACGTACTTCACTTTTTCTTCAAAATATCCAACATACAATATAATCATAATACAAACATTTGTACAAGAAAGACTTAAGAATAACAATTAGACAAAGGATATGAACAAAAATTTTAAAAATAAATTATTTATTAGATTTATCATTTATTATTTTTTGTTCTATTATGATTTTTAATTTTACAAATATAAACTAGTATTTAGAAACAAAGTCACATACAATTGTACAAACGTTTGCATTTCATTAATGGCAATGATGTGAAATTCAAAAAGTGTAGATAATTTGTAATTTACTCTGAAATGTTTTGAAACTTTCACAAAAGTTAAGAAAACAATCACCTGTCAACGTCAGTAATCAATGGTATCTCGGTAAAGCTTGTAGACCAATTGAAAAATTGTAAAATTGTTCCTGATTGTCAGTGTATGTTTCTTAATAATAAATCATTTAGTTACATCTGATGATGTAACTAAAACAAGTTACGAAACGTTGTGTTCTGTGTGCATATATGAACAATGAAGGATTGTCATAAATAAAATTGGATAAGTTTTATTATTAAGAAAATGGTATCTCGATTATATTAATCGCCCCGTGCATTTGCGGCTATCTAGCCCTAGTTGACCCCTGGATGATCATTGACCATCATTAACATTACATAACTCTACTGAGAACACTTATTCTAATCCCTCGAGGTATCCAAGTACTGACTTGTCATGAAATGTGGAATTTTCTCTTTTTTTTACGACACACATTAAAATTAAACGAAAACTTTGAAAAACTAGTGGGACTAGAACATGGTGCAGTCTTTCTCCTATTTGCAATGGTTAAAGTAATAATAATATTGAAAATTACGTACTTCTAATATTTCATTTATGGTATGAAAATATCTCTTCATTAAACTAATTAAAACACAGCAATTGGTGTATTACTTTATAAGAAAAACATGATGTTGCTACAACCAACACAACACGTACTTTATCGCTCTTACTGACAGTTACGTAATATTATAACACCGCAATTTCTGTCTGTATTAATACATCTCAGACATCACTTATCACTCATTACTATAGTCAGGATTTTCATGCACTATCAAATGCTAAAATATGCATGCAAACATGGACGATGCAGGGTAAATATTGACACAATATGCCTAATCAAACTTAAGGTTATTTTTTGGTTTTATTGCCTTTTGTAAAAGTGAACAATTTTTCTAAATTTTACTCTGTCAAATTCATCTTTTTGACAGAAACAAACGGTTTTGAATGCAGAAAATAATTCCTATATCACAAGACGTAATTGGAGCATTCAAAGATGAAATCTGAGCCAATATGAGGTCAAATTCAGCAAATCCTAATTTTTAACCGCAAATAATGTTTTTACATTTTGCAGAAATTTTAAATCAGGATTAGAATTTAAGGCTTTAAATAATTAAATGATCGCAGATGTTGTCATTGCCAACAATGTTATTTATTTTAAGAAACTGATGATGATGGCTAAGCCATCGAAAGCTGCTCTTAAAATAAATAACATTGTTGGCAATGACAACACCTGTGATCATTTAATTTTAAATGCCAACGACATTTCACCACTAAACCAATACTTTAAATAATTTCTTCTTGGCAGTCATACTTACATCCCAAACACGCATTCCAGAAACATTTTAATGTCTTCAAGAATTTTTAACGACTCCATTAGAGGTATTAAAACAGCTGTTCCTAATTTCTGATTTGCTATAAGCAATTAAACAAAATGATTGAATATAAATTTTCATTTTTTAAAAACACGGTTTTTAACTTTTTTTTCACGCAAGCGGACTAAGAGTTTTCTCTTGATTATTTTTCTCTCCCTTTATCAGTTGTCAGGTGATATTAACTTCGACGGTTTCCTGTATCTTTATTATCCTTTGTGACTCAATCACATGGCGTTGATTCATTTCGAAATTCTTGCTCACAGCGCTGGCAGGAAGTCGCAATGCCCACAGCGCTGGCACATATCTCGATAAATATAAATATATCATTTCTATTGTGGCGCGCTGTTTAGCTACAATATGAACACAAATTCGAGACTAAATCTCCTTTTCATACACCTTCAACATGTCCTAACAATGAGAAGAAATTATCAGAATATCCAACTTCCGTCTAGCGGTCAGAAGGCTTGTCGCAAGACTTTCTCCCTTTTTTCTGTTTGCTATTTTCGAAAATTCAGAGTGTTTGAAATTTTCTTTAAAAGTTGATTTTTTAAACAGTATTTGTTCGAGGCAAAATTCCTTTCTTCAACTTTGTAGTTTTGAAATGTTAATGTTTTGCAGTTTGCGAATATTCAGAGAGTTTGCCGGAAATAAGACCAGCACCGATATATTTTTACCGTTCATTGATACATTCGAGGATCAAATTTAAAGAAAAACTCTGAAGGCTTTTTGAAAAAAATAATTTTAAAATAATTGCCAGATATTTCACGCAAAATTACTTAAAAACAACTCCTGTTTTCGAAAAATTGTGTATAACTTTATTTTATTGTCTTTAAAAAACAAATTTCATTCTGAAAAAATATCTGTCTTTAATAGTATCGTAGGAAGACGCCGAAAAAAATTTCAACTTTTCAAATTTTCGAAAAATCAGGGTGTTCGGGGATACTATACACTTAATGTTCATGAGTGGACTGTATGAATGGACTGTATTGATGAAGTACAGTAGTCCCGAAACCCTTTGATAGCTCTTGGGATTGGCGCAGGAGTGCAGGATGCATACACGAGCAAATTTCCAGCACAAACAATATTTAATAAGTAAATGCACAGTATTAACACAGTAAATGCACAAGAAGCACAGAATTAAGATGAAAAGTTCTCTTGGTGCATTAATACACCTGTCCAAGCGTAGTTATTGTAGTGACACCTTGGACCGCCGTGGCTACCTTGCGCTGACCAGAAGCAGCCGCGAGTTACATAGTTCAACCAAAATTGCGGGCGCAAACCCACGGAAGAGCGACAGACACAATTAAAGCGTGCACTGCCACGATTAAACAATTTATGTGCGAGCCGTATGCAGCTCATTTGCACGATTATACATTCTTTACATGCTTTACGCGCCGAGCCCTGAACACACGCGTCTATCTTGCACGGTGTCTTTATGCGAACTACCGAAGTCGGTTAAGCCGAATTCGGTTGGGGCAGAGACGTTAGGAAAGGGCTCTCGCGCGCGCAGAGGTGGGGATGGCGATGGCCAATTACCATTTGCCATTTGATCTGGATTTGCAATGATCTGGCAGTTTTTGTCCGTTGCTCCTCCAACGGACCGCG
This sequence comes from Acheta domesticus, assembly GCA_031308135.1. NCBI lineage: Eukaryota > Metazoa > Arthropoda > Insecta > Orthoptera > Gryllidae > Acheta > Acheta domesticus. Next base: position 2,489,707 of record JAHLJT010000631.1, read on the forward strand.
CTGTGGGGGCGAGATGGGCAGGCGGACACGTACGAGCGGCCACGCCCGTCCGTTGCAGTTCGTTGCAGAATTCGCGGATCAGCGGATGTGAGGGTGATACGTGACACCTGCTCAACGGCCGCGCTCCGCCGATTACGCAGTTCAACTGTTCTGCCTTGCTTGTGAAGTAAACGTATTTATTTCTGCTTTGCTGTGGGCCCGAACACAGGGATTTTATTGAAAATGAAATCTGCACCGTTCCCTTGAGCGTCTTTTTTGGCTATCTGAGAAAAAAGTTTTAAAAAAAGATTGGAGTCATTTCTGTCACAAATTTGAATATGTGGTTTCTGCTTCTTGTAAAGTACCCCCCTCCCCAAAAAAATATGCGTTTCAAAATAAGTGTCAGAGGCCTTCGAGTTCGTTTGAATTGATCGAGGCATATCAAGTTTGGAAACTAGTGGTGCTATAGAATGGCAAGGACTTTCCCGTATTAGTTTTCTATTTCCTTGTGTCTTCGCTAGCTATTCGGAATTGCCACATACTCTTTCTTGCCAGCTGTCATCCATCACCGCCTAAAGTACATTTTTTTGTCATTTTCTTAATTGTTCGGTTTCCTATTGGCAGAATGGAAACATTAATTTTAGAATATTAAAGAACAGAAAAAACTAGTCATAAATGGCAATTTTCTTTTAAAAATTATGTGCCGTTTAAGAGAAAATGGCGTTTTAGCGCTACTAAAAATTCGAAATTTGAAGCTCATTTTCACAGAATATGTTATAGTTTTCAAAATACTTTATTTGAAGTTATTTGAAGCACTTACACTCACAAATATAATAATGTTTACAAATTGCCGGTAATGTGCATATTAAAGATGTGAGAGATCTTTCAAAAAATTACAATTATGTACTTTTTGAAAATAGAAAAAATACCTCAAAATAAACTTTACGCTATACTAAAGAGTGTAATTAGCACTATCCATTACAAAAGTTTGAAGAAAAAAATTTGCAGCCATATATGAGAAAATGGGGTTTGAGCGTTTCAGAAAATGCGAAATTTTGAGCTACTTTCCACAGAAAACGGTTGTGTTTTCGAGAAACTACTTGACATTATTTAAAGCATATGAACTCGTAAGTATAATGTGAAAAAATTTACATTTTTGTAATTTTTTAAAAAACCAACCGATAGAGCAATATGGATTTTATGTCATCTGATAGAGTACATTTACCACTATCCCTACGAAAAGTTTAAAGAAAAAAATTGGAGTCGTTTTTGAGAAAATCTTGTTTTTGTAATTTTTTAAAATTGCACATATTGCTCGAAATCCGCTGAAATTTTGAAAAACATTAACATGACCTTTATGAAAGAACTCAATATGCAGAACAAATTTTATTTGAAGAAAAAAATCTCTATCTTCAAGTTTGTAGTTGGAGAAAGACGTCGAAAAAAATTGAAACTTTCACAATTTTCGAAAATTCAGAGTTATCCGTGAAAATCGGACCTATGCCATGTTAAAAAGTGTATTTTACTCTATTCATACAAGAAATTTAAAGAAAAAATTTGGAGCCGTTTTTGAGAAAAGTTTGAAAATGTCGAGGGGGGGGCTTTATGTAAAGTACCCCCAAATTTTGAAGAATCTTTTTCGAAATCTCAAAGCTTTGACAAGAACCAGATCGACCGGGTAATATCCATTTTGGAAGAAATAGTACGTATGGTTTAGGCGCTAGCAGTGTTCACAGACGGACAGACGGACGGACGGACGGACGGACGGACGGACAGACTGACAGACGGACGTTTTCCTTTCAATTAGTTTTTCGATATCAAGAACCTACAAAAGAGGGTTTCTGGCTACACCACGTGTGAGGAGATTTTTTTACTTCATTTAGCAACTGGTTTTATCCACTTTTTCGTGAACACGGCCCGGTAATTTTTTTTTCCGCCGAAAACCATTTTTTCGCGCAGCAATACGTAACTTTCCATATACTACGAATATCACTCCGTGTATACGTACGTATACGGGAGAGTAAAAATCGGCTGCACGGTTTTGGGGCTACCTTTGACCACAGACCGTCAATCAATTTTTCGATATAATGGATCCACAAAACGTGGATTCTTACTTCAGATCTTGTTAGAGGATGTACTTTATCATACATAGGAACAAGATTTATCTACGTTTTCGGTACCAGGATCCGGCAATAAGAGCTTTTTCTCGGAAATTCGCTTTTTTTTGGTGCACGATTACAATACTTTGTATCATCTCGTACAAGCGGCAAAAAACGGCGATTCTTCGACAGAAAAACTAGTATTATGGGGCCTTGATAAAGAAAAAGCGTATAAATCGTGATCCAATAAGTAGTAAATTACTTGATTCCAACACATATAGCCAGAATCGAGGATTTGGGGATCCCTGATACTGAACAAGTTGTTTACGGAAAAACATCCGTCTGTTCGTCCGTGAACAAAACAATTTTAAAAAATTTCTCAAAAAGGCTCCAAATTTTTTCTTTAAATTTCTTGTAAGAATAGAATGAAATACACTTATTAAGATGGCATGGTCCGATTTTCACTGTCAACTGAATTTTATAATTAAAATTCAAGAAAAAAATCAGTTTCTTCTCATTATTATGTTCCGTCATTCCGTCGTATGGGACAGATATGTCCCATTAACAGTCTCTCCAAGTTTTGTTTCAAAATTCCGAAAAAAAATTAAATCGGTCATGAAAGGGTTATAAATCTATCACCAGGTAATATATGCATGCGATATTTGTATACCCTTTCACAAACGTTCATGATTTCACCGTAGAATTTCTCTATTTCTAGTGCTTCCGCGTTTTCTGTTGGGGCGTAAACACTCATTATTGTTATGCTACAACACTTATCCTTTATCCTCAATTTGTACATTCTCTAATTAATCTGTTCAAACCCCATTATGCACTTTCTCACTTCATCTATTACAAGAGATCCTATTCCTCCATTTCCTGTCTTTTCTTTTTCCCCCACTATAAATAAATGTATAGTCTTTCTTTCTTAAGTACCCACTATCTGACCATCGAATTTCATGTAAAGCTGTGAGTTACATATCATTCTTCTTTAGTTCTTCTGCTATTTCTCCTAACTTTCCAGCTCGAAACCCGGATCTGGTATTCCAAGTGTCATTCTAATATCCTTTTTCAGTATCCTTGGACGTTGCGGAAGGTCGGTATAGGGTTTCATCCGGATTTGTTTAGTTGAGTGTTCGTAGCATTTCTTTTTTTTTTTCAGGAGTAGCTGGCCTCACACCCAACCTCTTATCTTGCAGGACAGGGATTTGTCTAAGGTTTTCTCCTCTAGAAGGATTGGATTCGCCTTACAGGGCCACCCATGGTTCCACTCATGGTTTTCTGTCAGGGTTTTCCTTCCATTAGCCTTTGGGATCATCCCTAACCTCAAGGCAGTGGGGATCCCCTTCTGGAGTACTTCTTCGTGAGACCCCTCTCCTTTGACCTGTCCGGCAAGGGAGGCCCTACCAGTAGCTATACTACCGCCGGCATAGCTCTCAGGGTCATGGGCGCATTCAAGATCCAACACCGTCAAGGTCATGTACTTCCCAGGTGGAGATAATATATTTTTTCTTAATGTAAATACGAGAAGGTGGGTTTCGTCGCAAGGGTCACGTAATTATTTATGGGGGTAGAAGAAAGAACGAGTTCCTGATGCGTCCCAGGGGGGGAGAGGGTATTCAAACAATTCCAGATTTGCGTTACGTAATTTATTGCCAGCCCCTTACATAAATGATATTCCCCCAGAATGCTAGGCAATTCGTCATGCATTGATACCGGTTTATATGGCTGAGGGCATCAACTGATGTCACTGCAGTGCCTCTGACCAAGATGTTCTAGGTTCGAGTTGCGATGGTGGCAGGATTTTTGACACTAGCTAGATCGCGTTTAGCCGCTGTCTGGAGAAGAATTCTAGAGATCGGCTGCTCTGACCGGTAGTTTTCTGTGGTTTCTCCGATCAACACCAGGCAAATGCCGGAGCAGTACCTTAATAAATGGGCTACGGACTGGGTGCGATCTTTCCTTCATCATCCTTGTTCTATCCTCACCCCTTGCTTACACACACACATACACTAACATGAACTACATACACTAACATGAACTACACTATCACAGTTGCCGGGAGACGGTTCGGGAGCTCAAAGGTTGTTCCGGCTGGGGCGGTGCCCCGCTGGTGGGAGAAACCTGGTTAGCGAAACCTCGCTACTCGACGGTAGGTTGACGCCGGATCTCACCATCTAAAGGGGGAAGATCACCACCGCCTCCCGAGGAAACACATGCAATACCCTAATGGGACTAATGACCTTATTAGTTGACGCGCCTGGAATCACTAATCAATCAATAATGCGTTGGTGGTTGACTCATCGCTCTGACTGCGACAGAACGAGACCTGCGACAACAGTGCATAAGGAGTTGCCTACAAATCAGCTGCAATGGACACTTGTGTAACCTTCATATATCAAATTTCCCATCAAATGTTTATTAAGAGAAACTTATCTTCTTTGACCTCTATGTGCTCTACAACAGTGATCGCCAAACCGTCAATCGCGAGCTACTAGCAGCTCGCGGGCAATTTTTGGTAGATCGCGGTCTTGCTCAAGGTTGGCTTACCTGATCTTTTTCTACAAGGCAGCAAATATTTTTCCCTAAGCTCAATGGGCAACATTTTCATTCTGGCTGTTGATAATTTCCAAATTAGAGAGGAGCTGGTAAAAATTATACCTTAACAGGACATACTACAGCGCAAGACATATTTTTAGCACTTAAAGATCTTATCAACTCTGGAAATATTCCTGTACAGAATTTGGTGAGCTTGGCAACTCATGGAGCTCCGGCGATGGTAGGCGGAGAAAACAGATTTATAGCACTGTGTCGTAAAGACAGCAGCTTTCCTAAATTTCTGTCCTACCAGTGAATAATATACAAGATGTCGTTATGGGAAACTTCATAAGTAAGAACAATGTAATGAAGTCATATATGTAGTGAACACAGTGAGAGCACACACCCTTCAAAGGCGTTTGTTCAAAGCACTGACTGATGAACTAGATTGCCAGTTTGGAGATCTACTGCTTCACTCGTTGGCTTAGTAGAGGCAGAGTTTTTTTCTCAATAGGCTTTATTTTTTTGGTCGCATGAACTGCAAGGTCATTAGCGACCATAGATACAATTCTTTACAGCGCATTAAATAAATTTACATCTTTTAGACATTTGAAAATATTATATTCTTGATATTTTTCAATGAGTAATTTGGGGAGACAATTGTAAGTGAATGAGTAATACACTAGAATACACTAGACTCTGAATACACTAGACAATCTATTAAAACATGTTGGATAGTTACAGGGATGTCACAAGATATACAAAGTGATAGAGATCCTTTCTTGAACAGATGGAGTGAGTAAGACGGCTATGCCATATGCGGAGTCTTACGAAAGTAATTTCATTTCTTGTTTGTACTGAAAGAGCGTCGTTATCAAAAATACTTCTAATTTTGTGGAAGTGACTTGGAAAATTATACCACGTAGTGTTCCAGTGGCGCTTGAGTCTATGTAGTTCTTTTTTTATGTCGCTATGTGAAACCATCTTTTTTGAAGACGGAGTTTAGTTGCTTAACAGATGAATCTACTAGGTTATTGCTTTGGATTCCTTTATGTAATGATATCCAAGAAAAAATTCTATTTTATTATATGACAAAACATTGCAGATATTGATATCATTTATAATAACTTCATTGTTACTTTGAATACTCAAACAATTTAGTACACTCAATGAATCAGTAAATATATTTGTCGTCTTCTTTTTACTTTCCCGTATACGTACGTATATACGGAGTAATATACGTAGTATAGGGAAAGTTATGTAATGCTGCGCGAAAAAATGGTGGATTTTCGGCAGAAAAAAAATCGTTGCCGGACCGTGATAACGAAAAAGTGGGTAAATCCAGTTGCTAAATTAAGAAAAAAAATCCCCTAACACGTGATGAAGCCAGAATCCCTTTTTTGTAAGTCTTTGATACCGAAACACCAATTGAAAGCAAAACGTCCGCCCGTCCGTCCGTCTGTACGGTGTATGTGAACAACACTAGCGCCTAAACTATGCATACGATTTTTTCCAAATTGAAGAAACCCTAATCAATCTGGCCTGAGTCGAAGATCTGAAAAAATTTTGAAAAACATTCATTAATTTCTTTACATAAAGCCCCCGGACATTTTCAAAATTTTCTCGAAAACGGCGCTAAATTGTTCCTTTAAATTTCCTGCAACACAACGAGTAAAATAATACACTTATTAAGGTGGCATTGGTCCGATTTTCACGGTTAACTCTGAATTTTCAAAAATTGCAAAAGTTTGAATTTTATTCTGCATCTTCTTCCAACTACAAAATTGCACATAGTGATTTTTCCTTCAAATACAATTTGTTCTTTATGGTTAAGTCTTTCTTTAAGGTTATTCACATTTTTTAAAATTTTAATAGTTTTCGCGCAATATTACAAGAAATATGTGCGATTTAAAAAATACAAAAACAAGATTTTCACAAAAACGGCTCCAAATTCTTTAAACTTTTGGTAGTGACAATGCTAAATGTACTCTATTAAGATGACATATATGCCATATAGCTCTATTATTTTGTTGTTGTTTTTTTCAAAAATTGCAAAAAACGTAATTTGTTTACTTGTATCTCACGTCATTAATGTTTACATAAGCGACGATTTGTTCACATTATGATATTAATGAGTACATGTGCTTTAAATAATCTCAAGTAAAGTTTCTCGAAAACTCAACAAGTTTCTGTGAAAACTACCTCAAAATTCCGCATTTTCAGAAACGCTCAAACGCCATTTTCTCATAAATGGCTCCAAATTGTTTCTTCAACTTTTCGAACGGATAGTGCTAATTCCACTCTTTAATATGTCGTCAAGTTTATTTTGAGGTATTTTTTGTTTTTTCAAAAAATTACACAAATGTAATATTTTTGCAAGATCTCTCACATCTTTAATATGCACATTACCAGCAAGTTGTAAACATTATTACATTTGTGAGTGTAAGTGCTTCAAATGATTTTAAATGAAGTTTTTTGAAACCTCAAAAATGTTCTTTGAGAAAGAGCTTCAAATTTCGCATTTTTAGTTGCGCTTAAACGCCATTGTCTTACAAACAGCAACAATTTAAAAAAAAATTGCCAAAAAGGACGAGGTTTTTGTGTTCTTTAATATTCTAAAATTAATACTTCCGTTCTACTATTAGGAAAGCGAACAATTAAGAAAAATGTCAAGAAAATGTACTTTGGGCGGAGATAGATGGCGGCTGGCAAGAGTATGTAGTGTGTGGCAATTCCAAATAGCTAGCCCAGATCCAAGGAAATAGAAAACTAATACGGGAAAGTATGTGTCATTCTGTAGCACCACTAGTTCTTTAATGTATTTGAGTGCCTCAAGAATAGCATAAGCATCAGAGTAAAAAATGAGCAAAAATTATCTAACCGAGTAAGAAGAATTTTCACTGTGATGCCGGATCCGAACTTAGAGGGTGAACCATGTGTGTAGTCTTTATATTGATTTTGTAGTTTTTTGAGTAGGGATTGAAATAGAATATCGGTCGTGTCTTCTTTGATGAAAGAGTTGAGAGTTTTATATTTATTTTGAGTAATGGGTCAAGCCATAGAGGGCGGAGTATTGTTAGTAGAATGGATTTTCAAAGAAGGAATATCAAGTTCTTGAAGAAGAGAAAGAATTCTCCAAGATATACGATATAGGTTTAGAAAAATTATTTTTTTCTTCTATATTTATTAAAAATTTATTAGAAAATATATACGTGAAAAGTTATTTTTTTTCTGCGGTATTCGAGAGGTTCACCGTTAGTCTCTGGATATATACTACATCCTGGGTAGATTGAAAAGCATTCAATGCTAATCTATGACCTGAGGAATGTATAAAGTACAGATGAAGTTGACTGGTGTATAATAGATCCATAATCTAATTTTAAATGTATTAATGCATTGTATGTGAGAATAATATTTTTTATCGGCGCCACAGGAAGTAGATGAAAGATAATTGATGATGTTAATTCGTTTTAGACATTCTGTTTTCAAGTAGGTGATGGGATTTGCTGGTTAATTTATAGTCAAAAAGCATCCCTAAAATTGTTATTTCGTTACAACAATGAAGACCTTGAGATTTTATAGTGAAGTAGAGCAGAAAATTTACGTTTTTCTTTTTATTGAAGAAAATGTTCTGAGATTTTTATTGAGATATTTTGAATAAAATCTTTCAAATTGTGGAAGCTGTGACTTCAATATTTTGAAGAAACATTGTACTTTTGTGAAGGATTAAATAGTCAAAATAATTATTGCAAAGATTGATGCAACAAGTAGAACTTTAAAAGAAACAAAAATGTGGCAATTTTACCCCCCGATACCTTAATACGATGATGACAGATCCTTGAGGAACGCCGTTTTGGATGTAGTATTTGTTAGATATAATGTATTATGAAATTGAACATGTATTGATCTATTCTTTAAAAAAATTGCTATAAATATCCAGGTATTTCCCGTTCAAAAAATATGCTAATAATTCTATCTCTCCAAACCATATGTCATAAGACTTTTCCATATCAAGGCTTATAGTGAGAAGATGTACATGATTAATGAAGACATAACAAATATCACTGTGTATATTACTTAGATGATCTGTAGTAGAGCGGCGATGTCGAAATCTATTTCGAAGCGGAGAAATTTTGTTAATTTCTAAGAACCATGTAATTCTTTTACATATAATTTTCTCCTGTAGTTTGAATAAGGTATTAGTAAGTGAAATAGGTCGATCACTGTCAGGAAGGTTAGGATTCTTATTTTCTTTAGTATCGGAATTGCGATTGATTCTCTCCATGAATTGGGAAAAGGGCAGGTAGAGAGGAGATCATTAAATGAGGAAGTATTGTATGAAATATGAAGTATGTATTGTATTGTTTTTGAAGGAAGTTCCCGTAGAAATATATTATACACACCATCTGGTCCAGGATTTGAACTGTGAAGTTTATTCAGAACGTCCTTAATTTCACGGGGGGTAATTGGAAGGTTTAGTTCTGAATTAGAAAATTTATTTTTACTCTCCCGTATACGTACGTATATACGGAGTAATATGCGTAATATAGGGAAAGTTATGTAATGCTGCGGAAAATCGACTTCGAGATTTCAACAGAAATAACTAACCGAATACCGAACGGAAAAACCGAACCCAAACGAAAATACCGGAGTCACCTGATACCGAAAAAGTGGGTCTTTTCAAAACGCCCGTCCGTCTGTCTGACCGTGGACACTAGCGCGTAAACGGTGAGATTTCTTCCAAAATGGATATTCCCCGGTCGATCTGCGTCCACTCATGGCGCCTCGATTTTGAAAAACTTTCTTCAAAATTTGAGGGTACTATACATGAAGCCCCCGGACATTTTCAAAATTTTCTCAAAAACGGCTCAAAATTGTTTCTTTATATTTCTTGTAAGAAAAGAGTAAAATACACTTATTAAGGTGGCATATGTTCCATTTTCACGGTTAACTCTGAATTTTCGAAAATTGCCAAAGTTTGAAATTTTTTCGGCGTCTTCCTAGAACTACAAAATTGAAGATAGAGATTTTTCCTTCAAATAAAATTTGTTGTCGAAAGTGAGTTCTTTCATTAAGATCGCGTACATTTTTTTTGAAAATTTTAGTAGTGTTTGCGCAATATTGCATGCTATATTTGAAATTTTAAAAAAATACAAAAAGCAGATTTCCTCAAAACCGGCTCAAAATTTTTTCTTTAAACTTTTGGTAGAGATAATGCTAAATGTGCTCCATGAGATGACATTAACGCCATATTCCTCTATTTTGTTTTTTCAAAAAATGCAAAAATCGTTTTTTTTGACTTGTCTCTCACGTTGTTAATATTTACATTAGCGGCGATTTGTTCACATTATTATATGAGTACATGTGCTTTCAATAATGTCAAAGTTTCTCGAAAATTTAATAGTTTTCTGTGAAAACTAGCTCAAATTTCCGCATTTTGAGAAACGCTCAAACGCTATTTTCTCAAAAATGGTTTGACATTTTTTGTTCAAACTTTTCGAACGGATAGTGCTAATTGCACTCTTTAATATGGCGTAAAGTTAATTTTGGGGTATTTTTTATTTTTTTCAAAAATTACAAAAATGTAATTTTTTTAAAGATCTCTCATAGGGTTAAAATGCACATTTCCAGCAATTTGTAAACACTATTCAATTTGTAAGTGTGAATGCTTTAAATGAAGTTTTTCGAAAGCACAAAACTTTTCTGTAAAAAAGAGCTTCAAATTTCGCATTTACAGTAGCGCTAAATGTCATTTTCTTGAAAACGGCTCCAAATTTTTGAACGAAAATTGCCATTTGGGGCAAGGTTTAACCGTTTTTTTTAATATTCTTAAAATAATATTTTTGGAAAATAATTCATAAAATATTCATAATAAAATATTGTTAAAATAATACTATTGGAAAACCGAAAACTTAAGAAAATGTCGAAAAAATGTTGGGCGGCGATAGATGGCAGCTGTCAAGAGTATTGGCACGTCCGAATAGCCAGCCGAGACTAAACGAAACAGAAAACTATTACGGGAAAGTCTGTTCCATTCTGTAGCACCACTAGTTTGAAGTACAAGTATATTATCAATTGTAACTGATGATTCGGCTCTGAATTTTAAAATTCCTTATCATCTGTTATTTTATTTAATTTACTAATGTACTGTTCAATTTTTATCTATATATTTACGTATTACATTGTTAGGCGGAAGAGCGGGCCTGATTGCCCGAGTTTCGCCACATAAATAAAGTCACTATTTTATTATTATTATTATTATTATTATTATTATTATTATTATTATTATTATTATTACTATTATTACTATTATCATCTGTTAATAACATGTGAGTTATTAGCAAAAGTATAAGCGAGAATATTTGGTACATCTTCATACGTAGTGACTATATGATTGTTGTATCGTATAGACTTAGTAAGATAATTAGATTTATATGAACCATTCATGCATTTGATATTTTTCAGATTTCGGAAGTGTTGGATGATGATGTTATCGATGAAATAAAATTTATTCATGAAAACGTTTATTTTCTTTATAGGTTCTTCTTGCTTTGGACCGAAGACGTTTGAATTCAATCATATTAGAAATCGTGGGATGTCTCTTGAACGTCACAAAAGAATGTCTATAAAGTTGATGAGCTATTTCGCAGTCGTTATTCCACCAGGGGAGCTTTTTCCTTCGAAATTTATTAGTATAAATGGCGATTGTGAGATTAGCCGCTTGAAGGATAATCGGTGTGAAATTAATTATTTTATCTGTTAGGGAGATGAATCAATGTCTATCATTAGCAATACGTTGATCTATTATTTCAGAGATACGGTATCTTTATTTATTAAGATTTGGTAACAAGAAGTTCCATTTAGGGTTAGTATTAAGTCGTAGGTATTGAGGTTAAATTTTAGTACTATTCAGAAAAATTGGGAAGTGATCATTTCCAAAGGGAGTATCTTCAGTTGACCAGACCCAGTGGATGTCTGTAGATGAAGAACAGAAATAAATGTCAATGGAACTAAATCTTCTATGAGTTGGATTCAAATGAGTAGGCTTGTTTTTATTCATAATAATGATGTTCGGATCTTCTAGAGTATTTCTGATGATTTTTTCCTCGTGAGTCTTCTTTATATGAACCCCATAAGAGACTATGACTAATAAAATCACAAAAAAGATGGCGATGGAGTTAAAGAAATAATAGTTTTTCTTTTTCTTTCAGAAAAATTGTAGTTATTAGGGAGACAAATATTCAAAATAGTGAGTTTTGAGGTTCAGAGGTTGATTTGAACACTTATCTGTTCTATTGGTGAGTCTTATAATTTCTTTAGTTTTAAGTAGTTTTTTTGTGTATACAGCTACACTACCACTGGCTGAAAGGACATTAGAGCGATTATTGCTATAGATGTTATAATTTTTAAGTTGTTCAATATTTTTGTTACAGAAATTTGTCTCTTGATGGCAAATAATATCTGAGTTTTGTTTAGTAATAAGAACATGTACGTTTTCATATTGAGGATGACATCCATTAATGTTCTATTGAAGGAAATTGTTAATCATACGGAGTAATTAAGATGAGGTTTGGGAGTTATCCGTATCAGAGTTATATGGTGCATATTCATTGTTTACAGCAATATTCTTAAGTTTCATTTTTAGGTTTGAAAATCTTCTCTTAATGTTTTTATCAGATGAGAGTATGTTTCTTCTATCATTTTAATTAATTAGGGCAGAAATCTGTGCAAATGTCATGTATATGGGTTTGATTTTGGGTTGTTTCTAATAAGGTTTTAATCTGTAAAAAAATCAATGAATAATTGGTTTTAGTGTTAGATAATATACCTTTAAGAGGAGAGAGTTGTTCATCGAATTTGTTTAATTTATTATCTTCAAGGCCAGGAAGAGTAAGTAAAGACAGAAGTACAAGGATCTTTGCTGGATGTTTGAATAGGAGGAAATTTAGTATTTTTTCTTGTTGTGTCCTCCTCAACAAGAAAAAATACTTAATTTCCTCCACATTATCTGAGTCTTGAATTATAGGAAAAGTTTGCTGCAGTGTGGACTGGTCTCGCATTGACGTTGTTTTTGGGACAATTTTGGGCCAGATGTCCAAGTTATTTATATATGAAACACAATGGCACAGTTAAAGGATAAATCCAAAAAGAAGTATTAGCATAGTCAATATTTAAAATGGTAGGTATTTTATCGATACCTTTAGGATGGATATACATTTTACGACGCAAACTGAGGATGTCAGTGAATTCAGGTTCAGACATCCCAGCTCGTATGAATGTAAGTTTTGATCCAAATCTTATACTTTTAATTTTTAGTGCGTTTTCAATGATTGAGTAAGGCAGAATAGGACAGGAGCTACACATATTAATCTTTTGACAGATGTGATGAGTGGTCTGATTTGAGGTTGCACATTATTAATGGTAAGTGATGCATTCGAAACTAAAATTGTTTAACCAGCTCACTTGAGGTTAGATAACAATAGATACGATTTTGTGAAATTCTTGAAATAAATTTGATGTTACTAGGCGAGGTTATCTTAACAATTTCGCGTATGTATTCTTTAAGAGAAACTGTTGAATCAATTATTATTGCTTGATTTTTTGTGGGAACATACCCTTTTGTAAAATATTAGAAAAATATGTTGAAGATGATGTATTGTTGATGAAGTCAGTTGGAAATTCTTTATTACAGTCAATTTGATAAGGCAGTTCGGAGACCAATTTCTTCCTTACGGAGTCGATTTCACTTTCTGAGAATATTAAGCGGTACTTATACAATGAATTAGGCACTCGTGGAACTGGATAATATAACTTAAAATGTGGCAGTCACCAAAATTAAAAGAGTCCCAACACCATAAAATGTAAAAATAGCTAGTTTACGAATAAAACTTGTTTGTTTACTTTCAAGGCCATATGGAATCTCCCAGGCAGAGTTTTATAACCTTTTAAAGACTTCCTTCCTGCCTTTGTAAAATTTTTGAAAGAACGAGGTGAATTGTTCTCTGAACTGTTCCGGTTTATCTCCAGAATTTTGTTTTTCTTGCTGACATCGCTAAAAAGCTTAATAGCTTTGACTTTCAACTTCAAATTAAGAGTAAATAAATTGATGAAATAATTTCAGATGTTGCTTCATTTTCAAAAAGCTGGTTCTGTAGGATAAAATCTCACCCAAGGTGAATACAAACTCTTTTGCCTGCTTGAAGCAAACCCTTGACCAGTAAGGCTCTTCACTGCTTTCTTACAACAGCAAAAAATATGTTGAAATTCTTTCGGATTGTCAAAAAACAGAAAAAACTTTAACCATTTCTCAAAACTCTTGCAATGTTGCGATAACACAAAATGAAAATCACACTAGCTTGGCGAGGCTGCATGACTGATACAGTAAGAAAATGTAATTAGTGTAAGCATTACAGAATGTATTGAAGCCTACGAGGCATACATGTCTAGATTTTTCAAACCAGACTACGCTCATATTACAACTGCTCCTCCTTTTTACACACATGCACACACAAAAATGCCCTTCGTTGACGGCAAACGTTCACAGGCGTTGTTGCATTCCCGTACTCAGCGATAGGCTGCCTATCACACACTTCGTCGCCTTCCCTCTCCGCTGGCATCTGCCTCTCTCCGCCGGCCCCGCCTCCCTCTCCACTGCACCCCGAGCTCTCACCGGGCGAGTGGAAGGGGGGGCCAGCCGGGCGGGCGGGCGGTGGGGAGAGAGAGGCGGCGATGGTGGTGGTGGCGGCAGCGACGCCGGCGTTGGCGGCGGCGGCGGCGTGGCTGAAGCCGCGTGACGGGCGAAGATGCTCCATGCGTAGAGGCGCAGGGGAACAATAATTAATTAATTAATTCTTTAATTAATTAAGTAATTAATTTTTTAAGTGGGACGCGCGAATTTTGTATTCGTGCCCCCATAATACACTGGTGCAGCATGGAACTCCCATAATTTGGCGGGAAGACCACAAAGAGTGCCCAGGTAGGCGAAAGTCACTGCAACTTTATCCGCGCCGAGAAAAATGTGCTAACACGGATTTAAAATGTCAATTCAACAAACGCTTCCAAATTTTCAAAAGCATTTCTATTGTAGCACAGTTTGTCAAATCACCATTTATGGAGATTGATATTGAAGAGTTCTTTACTTGCGTCATGGAACATTTTGATTTTGAAGGAGATAATGCTGCAATGGAGTTGGAACTATAAGCAACTGATTTTCAAAATGATATATCTTAAAATATCTTTCTTCAAGCTCTGAAAAATATTTGGCCTCTTGTTTTTAAAGCAAACTACCCAATGTTAGTCTAGATTAGTCTAAAAGTGAAGGCAATGTTCACCTCTATATATCTGTGTGAGTTTGTTTTTCCGGTATGAAATTTATAAAAAACAAGTACAGAAACAGACTCACTGATGAACATTTGGACACCTGCATTCAAATGTCAGTTACTACCTACTCTCCTGATATTGAAAACGTGATGACGAAAACGAGTGCCATCCTTATCATTAACAAGTTGATTTATAATTTGTAACCAATTACATTTTAATTTTTTAAAGGTGAAATTCCAATTCAATTTATTTTTCTTCTATACGTTTTATTAAAATTTGTTTCATATTTAATAAAAACGTATATTTATAGACAATTAACAAATGTTAAGATTTGAGAAAAAATCTGATATTAGGATTGAAAACGGTATGGTTGCTCACAAGCTTCATACTTTGGCTAGAAGTTGGCCCACTGCTCTAGAAGTTTGTAACATTTATTGATTTTGATACATCTTGTATTTTTGGACCCTTCTTATTTGAGGAACCTTCTCTAGGTACCCCTTCTCCGTAGCAAGGATGGTCAAAAACATTTCGAAATGTTTGTAAGATTAAATTAATTATTTGATATTCTGTGCAATTTAATTACACGTTGATGAACTCTTAGCAGCATTTGAAAGTTGTTTATTCAAGCTCAGTACAAGTCCTGTGTACTCGTAATGTATCGCATGTGTACTGGGATAGGCCGGTCGAAATTGTGTCCAAGTACGAAGCCATTTTCACATTACAAATAATGCTTTGCAAAGAGCGCAACGTTCGCATGGGTCCAAGTAGTTACATTTATTCAATTTGTCTTCCTATTACTTGAAACTAAGTGCTCAGCGAAAAGTACTTCCAAAAGAAGTACAAGTGCGCGCACGTTTTCTTCAGCCCCCGAATACCTACCTCCATTCTTTTGCTAACTTAATTTAAATGAAGAATAAATGTTAGCGACCAGTGTTGTTGACAAAATATAATTACCAGAAGTGATCGCTCCCGTATGGTACAGTGCGCTAGGAGAGTCTTTCCGCACTGAAGTGAATCAGGGCCTCCTATTAATAATTGCATTTATGTTGGTAGCCACCAGAAACATTGGGGAACAAGCAAAGGGGACAACGCATCCAGCATCTGTTATGATTGTGGTGAGTACGCAATTCATGTTTTGAATGGTTTTGAAGCTGTAGTTTGTGCTACCAACATTTTTTTTTGTTATTTATTTTCTTTTGGATAGACAGATACAAAGATCAGTGTTTTTTGGTTCACTATACATTTGTTACAATTGCTTAAATCTACTTACAATTAACTTACACTATTCTTAAAATACAACTTACATCACTAATAGGGTGGTAGAAGTATTTTATATAAATATCTCTACTTTGGGTCGAGATCTGAGAATTTTTTAAGAAATATGTGGAAAGGAAATTTATTCTTTATGCGGGTTCTGTATCCTGGATTTTGGCAGAGTCTTAGAGGGGTTAGATTGGGTATGTTTGGGATGTTTTGGAAGAAGTGGGTGGATAAAAATATAATGTGATCGGTTATCGGTTCTAGCTGGAATTCTTTATGGAGTTGTGCGTTGGAGATGTACCAGGGGGCATTCGTGACGGTGCGGAGGAACTGATTTTGAATTACTTGGAATTTTTTGGTATTAGATTTGGCTGCGCTGATCCATACTGGGCATGCATATAGTAGTAGTGGTCGTATGATCATTTTGTATAGTAGTATGGCAGTACTGTACGGTAGCTTCGCTGATCTATTTATTATTGGTTTTAGTTGGTGTAATTTAATTTTTGCTTATATAACTTTACAGTCAATATGGTTTTTCCAGTTGAGACGGGTGTCTAAAGAAGGCCTAGGTATTTTATGGGTTTGTTATGACGATGCCATGGTACAGATTCTTGATTTAATTGTAAGGGGGGTGGAGGGATGAAAGGTCTAAGGGAAAATATTTTCGCTGCTGTTTTTGATGAGTCGACTTTAATTTTGTTTTTTGCTGTCCAGCTGTCGATTTGGTGTAGGTAAAACTGTAGACTGATTTTTACTGTGTTTATGTTGGGACCTGATGAATATATAGCCGTGTCATCTGCAAATGCTACCAACATAATTTATGTTGCAAGCACCCTCACCAGCAAATTGCCTCCGCGGAGAGTTTTTCCTGGCGCGCTATAGAAACGATTTGAAAACGAGCAAATGAAAACGAGCTTCAGTTTTGATGTAATAGTCCTGTCGTCGAAATAACCAACCCCCACTCCTCTCACATCTAGCGCAATGAGGGCACAAGAGAACGTGCGTGGATGCTACCCCCTCCCTACACTGGCATTTCCCTAACAGTTGCTTCACTGATCTCTCCATCCATTGCGACGCATTGCAGTCGAAAGAATATACCCTTTGGAGATGAGGCGGGGAAAACCCGCGACGGGAAAAACCTGTCAACAAACGAATGCACGTTCAACTAATCTCCGCTTTAAACTGATGCTGAACGAAATGACGCAACCTGCGACAAGGCCGAAGAACACACGCAGCAACCGCGTTCGAAAGCTAGGGCGAATTTTTCAGTTGCCTGGAATCCAAATCCGTCTCCTAAGAGCCTTTCGATTTCCTTCAAATATTCGGAATCATTCCAATCATTCATCTGTTCGTGTCCTATTTTGTCTTTATCTTCTCAACATTCAAATGGATGATCTAAGGACTGTCTTTCCGTTGTTAGATGTTTGACGTGAAGATTCGCTCTGAGTATTTTAATGTTTATGTACAGAATTTTTGTGGTCTCCTCGTGGAATATGACCATATTTCGTTCAATATTACTTGTTCCAAGGTGAAAGTCGTATTAGACAGTTTACAAAATAAAACAAATAGTCGCGACAGTCGCCTTCGCCGGGATATATATGTTTTAGTTAAATTAATATTGGTCCCATAAACATTAATTTTCTCCCGAGCACTGTATGTTTGTAGTATGTTCACAAGTCTAAAAACAAGTACTTGGAGTAGTACAACAGAATGGAACAAACTTTCCCGTATAAGTTTTCGTATTCTCGCTGCCATCGGCGCCTAAACGACTTATCACGGCTTCTCGCGGAACATACCGCTAGTACAAGGGTTGGATAAAAAGTAATGAGAAATGTTTTATTTCTCTGAAATGACTTTATTGATAGAGGTATTTACATTTACACACCTTCAATATAATCGTCTTCATTATTAATCACCTTTTGCCAAATGTTAGGAAGGTAAGTCTATTTCTGTTGATGTCCCATATTGACCGCCCTATAGCATGAATAACTTCTTCTCTAGTACTGTACCGGGTTCTTCGCAGTGGCTCTTTCATTTTGCTGAAGAGATCGTAATCACAGGGGCTCATATCAGGTAAGTGAGTTCTCCACGTGGAGGCGTCCTGTACGGGAGTTATCCTTCAAACCATCTGCCTAACCTGAACGCTTTAATCCATCGTGCGACAGTGGAGTATGGCAACGAGGCATCACTAAATGCTTCACGCAGTCCCTGAAAACAGTCTTGCTTACTCCGATCTCGTGCCATTTCAATTTTGAGTCACGAAAGTTGCTCTATCTTTGTAAACATGATGTTAGGGCGCTTGCTGTATCCCTATGAAGTTCAACAATTCACACACTGCAGAAGACTGACGTACGACTCTTCCGGCTCCACACTCTCGTCGAATAGTTCTTCCTTTTGTTACGACAGATGGCAGCACCCGATCTCCGGCTTAAGTTTCAGCAATATTCTCTTTACTTTTTATCCAACCTATGTAGATATGTGGATATTCGCTTTGATTGATTGATTCGTGTTTCCGGGCGCGTCAACTACTTTGGTCATTAGTCCCGTAAGTGTAGTGTGTGTTTTTTCTCGGGAGGTAGCGATGATCTTTTCCCCGCTGGATGGCGGATGGATCAGCGCGGCACCGCCCCAGCCGGGACAAGCTGTAAGCTCCCGGCCGGTCTCCCGGCATGTGTGGTAGTGTAGTGCATGTTACTGTGTGTGTGTGTGTAAGAGGAGAGGATAGGACAAGGAAGAGGAAGGAAAGATCGCGCGCGGTCCATGGCCCGTTTGTTAGGGTACTGCTCCGGCATTCGCCTGGTGTTGATAGGAGAAACCACGGAAAACTACCTACCAGAGCAGCCGGCCGCTAGAATTCTCCTCCAGACAGCGACTGAATTCGACCTAGCTGACAAGCTAGTGTGGAAAATCCTGCCGCCGTGGGGAGTGGAGTCCTAGGACCTCCCGCTCAGAGGGACGGCAGTGACATCAGGTTGATGCACTGAGCCATCTCTCCCGGTAGGCATGCGCAGGTGGCTTCTTCGCACTCCTGGAATATTGGGAGAACTATCTCGGTCCGCGGCCCCATCTGGTTGCTTGTTCCAGTGATCTGGGAATGGGGATCCAGGTCGTCAATTACACAGATTGCACACACAATATTGATTATGAGCCCAAGATATTATGGAAGGTTTAAGGTATTAAAGATAGCAAAGGTTCCCTAAGCAAAGATTTATTGAGAAATTCGAAGCAGTTTTTGAGAAAATGTTGCTAGAGCGGTTCTGAAAATGCGCAATTTTAAGCTCATTTCAACGTAAAGTCTTTGGGTTTTTGAGAAACTTTATTATATGCCAATTGATTCACGTGCGTTTACAAATGCGATGTCTACAAATGTCTGTAAAGCGAGTATTAACGGCCTGAGAGATTAAAAAACAAAACATTTGTGAAATTATGGAAAAATAAAAAAATATATTAAAAGGAAGTTAATGTCTTATTATTCAATGCATTTAGACTATCCGTACAAAACATTTTAAGAAAAAATAGCCAATTTTGAGAAAATGGCATTTGAGCGTTTCTGAAAATGTGCAATTTTGAGTTCATTTTCACAGGAAACTTTCGTGAGTTTTCGTGACATTTGATGCTACACACAAAATGCTATTACACTGGTACCCTTGAAAATCAAGGGACTGATCAGCTATTATTGTTTCGGCAATTTCCTGTAAACAACCTTCCATTGCCGAAAGAGTTCTCTGTCCAAGGGTTAAATTTGACTTGTACAGGGAGGGATTCTTAAAATTTCTACATTCGTTTGTTGTTGGGATTCCAGTCCAAATCAACAATATTGAGATCATTTGCTAACGACAGTGCCCAGTTTCGCAGACTACCGTCACATATTATATTACAGCCCCTCTCTGTAGCTAGCATAAATTGAAGGTAAAGTTGATGATTCAGTTCGGCACTAGCTTTAATATTTTTAGGATGTCTACTTTTGTTAATTTGTATTTCTTTTTTCCACTTGTAAATGTCCCGCTCTCATTTCACGAATGTAAACTTCTTGTTCACAGAATTCAAACAGAAACTTTTCTTGCCATCACTGAGTCAAAACTGTACAGCTCTTTCCTTGTCTTCCAACGTTAAATGACATTGAGATTTCTTTTTAGGACTTGGCTGATAATCACTAGCCTCCTTTCTATCTTCATATCGCTGGATAACAAGCTTTAAAAACATTTACAATATTCCACATCTATGAAACGATTATACTAAACTATTGTAACATGTGCTAGCATCAAGTTAAGTATTACTATTTCTATCGTATGCATTTTCCTTATTTACAGTAAGGAGAGTAGGGGCACAGCGAAGATAATAATCACTTTTAAATGCATTGTCTTAAAGCAGGCTTCAGAACAAAAATATGGAAAAGTTAAATAATTGAAATTAACTTTCTAATTACGAAACATCTTACTGTAAAACTGTTTACAAACTGATTTTACGTATTTTACAACAGGGAACTAACTGACGAATGCAGGTAATAAATTCACAGCTTAGCTTGAGTATTTCGGGACACGGTGTTTCGCGAACTGAATAGTTTTTCATCCAGGGAACTGCCAGGCACAACCGTTGGATCCTAACGAGCAAAAACAGCGCTACAGCCGTTCGCTGTCACACCTCTCTGCAATAAGGGTTGTCCACGCCGTCAGCAAAACAGTGCGGCCAAAACTGACCAAATTCTTAATTGTTTTCAGTAACTCCCAGTGCCAAAAGGCAGCTATTTTTTTACGTATACGTACGTATATGGGGAATAATATACGTAGTACAGGGGAAGTTATGAAATGCTGCGCGAAAAATGGCGAATTTTTGCCAGAAAAAAATTCGTTGCCGGGCCGTAGTGACAAAAAAGCGGAGAAATCCATTTGCTAAATAAAGAAAATAATACCCTAGCACGTGGTGTAGCCAGAATCGCTGTTTTGATACCGAAAAATTAATTGAAAGCAAAACGTCCACCGTCCATCCGGTGTATGTGAACAACACTAGCGCATTAACTACAAATAGTATATAAGATAATAATGGAAACTCCTCGAATATTTTGGTGACAGTAAAGCAGCGGTTCGAGGTGTAAACTACAGCGCAAGAATTCGTGTGTGCCAACTTATAAGGTGTGAAAGTCAAGTTTGTTCGTAGTTTTCTGAGAGATAATTTGGTAGAAGAATATCTGTGTAAATATTATTTGATGCTCTATCGCAAGTACTTTAATGTATAAATTAAAACCAATGATAATGATGATAGATAATGATACACGGTTGTATTCTATTGGCAACATTTACACCTGTCTCGTAGTGCACACCTCAGGCCGCTAGGGGCAGCACAATCACTTGTCGCTTGTGCCGCCCATGCTGATTTGCCCGAGTTTCCACTATTATCTTTTATACTATTTGTAAACTATGCATACGAGTTTTTCCAAATTGAAGAAATCTCTGTTCATCTGGCCTGATATTTTGAAAAACATTCATCAATTTTTGGGGATACTTTACATGAAGCCCACGGACATTTTCTCAAAAACGACTCCAAATTTTTTCTTTGCATTTCCTGTAAGAATACAGTAAAATACTCTTATTAAGGTGGTGTAGGTAAGATTTTCACTGTTAAGTCTGAAATTTCGAAAATTGCGAAAGTTTGAATTTTCATCGACCTCTTCCTACAACTACTAAATTAAAGATAGACATTTTTCTTTCAAATAAAATTTGTTCTTCAAAGTGAATTATTTCATTAAGGTCATGTACATTTTATTAAAAAAACAATTAGTTTTCGCGCAACATTGCCTGCAATACGTGCAATTTTAAACAATTACAAAAACAATATTTTCTCAAAAATTGCTCCATACTTTTTCTTTAAACTTTGCAAGGATAATCCTCAATATACTCTATCAGATGATCAGAACGTCATATTGCTCTATACGTTAGTTTTTCAAAATTTACAAAAATGTAAATTTTTTTACTTGTCTCTCACGTCGTCAAAATTTACATTATAGATGTATTTTATTGTTCAGTGCGTTTCTTTACACATAAGCTTGAAAGTATCTCTAATGATGGTTTCTGAAATGTCCGTAAGTGGTCCATAATAAAGGAACAAAAATGGCCAATTTTCTGAAATGTTCGAACCAAATTTTCTCAAAAAACACTGAACATTTTTTGCCGAAATTCTCAACAATGGAAAAGAGTTCAATTCTCTCCCATATTCCAGAAGCTTGATTTCGGGCAAGTTATTTGGTGCCCAAAAAGCGATATAATGCTGAAATATGTAGGTGTTTTTTAATCACACACAAAATGAAAACTATCCATTGCACCGGAACGAAAAGTAAACCATCGCGTCAATTGATAAGTTTTCTAAATATTTTGTTTTATAACATTTTCTAGAATTATTGTAAATATTCCCGCAAATGTGATTTTTCCACCTGTTGTATTCGCTCAAAAAGGGACAGTGACTTTGAAATTAAATTGGTTACCACAACAAGAAAGTTGTTATTAAACAATGTGTTTTGTTATTTCGATTCAGACAACACGATAGAAAAGTTATCACTGAAATTTAGAAAGAATATTAAGTATTGTGTGTCTGTCGTAATACGTATTAGTGTTGTGGTTTAAGTGTCATCGAATAGTGTATTCCTTTAGTTGTGAGTTCAATTTAAATTACCGAAAGTAAAAGAGCTAAAAAGTGCGTAAGTATTTGAAACACGTATGTGAAATTTAACAATGAATGATGAAACTATAATTTGCGTTCATTTTTGAATCGTTTGTAGTTAAAATATTTTGTTTAGTCAGGGTATTGCTTTCCCTGACTTAAGATCATTTTGGGGTATTATTTTTTTTTTCATTACACAATTTTTTTTAAGATTTCTCACGCCGTTAATATGCACATTTCCAGCAATTTGTAAATACTATTGTTTGTGTGTGTAAAAGTGCTTAAAATTACTTCTAATGAAGTATTTCGAAATCTCAAAGCTTTTGTGTGAAAAGAGCTTCAAATTTCGAATTTACGGGTAGCGCTTAAACGCCAGTTTCTTAAAAAGTGATTCAAATTTTCCATAGAAAATTGCCGTTTATGACGAGATTTTAGTGGTCTTTAATATTCTTCAAATACTATTTCAGTTCTACTATTAAGAAACCGAAAAATTAATAAAATGTAAAAAAAAAAATGTACTCTGGGCGGCGATGGATGGCACCCGACGAGAGAATATGTCAATTCTGAATAGCTAGCCGAGACCAAAGGAAATAGAAAACCAATGCGGGAACGTCTGTGCCTTTCTGTAGCACCACTGTTATAAACAGTTAATATCTTTCAAAAGAAAAAAAAAATCAGGTCAGATTTCGACCTGCACCTGTTGAAAGGTCCTTTGTAAGTTATATCGTTTATTAAGTCATCATTCTAAATTAGGCGTTGACTGCGGCTTATTATATAAATCAATCTATAACATCTATATGCCCCATCTCCATCCCTAACATATACATGCCCCATTTGGTGCAAAGCTTCTATATACATAAATATAAAAATAATCTTTGCATTGGGCATTGGGGGCCCTTGGGCCTAGGATAATTTGGGGGCCCCCTATTCTTACTTTCACCGAACTCCCCCCCTAATATCGATGCTGGAATACAAAGAAAATTCTATCAATTCACATTTTATTTTGTATTTTAAAAAAAATATTTTGAAAGTTTTCCTTAGTGTTTCAATTTTACATTATTCAAACCAAAAAATTAAATATGTATCTTAAGTACGAACAACAGATTCATAATTACATTGAAAAAGACAACAAATTAAATAGTTTTAATTTTTTATTGGATTGTACAATATATGATTGAAATACATCAACCAGCAACATTCCATAATATAAATATTACCCAATGATGCGCGACACATTACTCAGTTATGTCAATTTTTTTGTCTATAGTTTCATAATAAATAACTTATTATAAGTTTTCTTATTTTATTTTTTGAAAAAAAATAGTATTAATTTTTTTTAAAGAACTGTCGGGTCCCCTTGAACATTGGGGACCCTGGGCCCGTGCGTTAACACGGCCTACGAGTTGAGGCGGCGCTGATACTGAGGCGAGCCAACGAGCTCCTGGCCGTGAGGCGAGGTCACCGAAAGGGGAGGGTCGGTCGCCAACGTGGGATTCTCGCGGTAGCTACGATAACAGAAGATAGCGCATGCGATGTCCATTCACCGCTCCTATGTTGCTGAAGCGTGAATACCCGTGTGAAAGAAGGCAGGGGGTAATAAGAATTGTAAAAACAAATTTTATATATAAAAATCAATGTTAGTTGGTTCGTACTTAATGCGCTGCCGTACTGTTCATCCGATTTCGATAAAACTTCCTCAACTTATTGCTTACACTTGCGGGAAGAACATAGGCTTATTACAATTATTGTAGCTCCACTAGATGGCGCTGCAGCAAAAAATACCGCTTCAGTTAAATGCATTTCCCAATTCACCCGAGCTTCATTGTCGCTGGGCGGTGCTGTGTGGCAGGTCAATGGGGCTAGGTCAAGGACGACAGGAGGAGCGGGCAGCGAAGTTGATGAGGGGAGAGGAAACAAGAGGGAGGGAAAACGGATAAGAAAAGAGATACAGGGAAAGGGAGAGAGAAGGAAAGAGAGAGTCGGAGGGGAAAAAGAGAGACAGAGAGAAGGGGGAAAGAGACAGTGGGAGAAAAGGGATAGGGAGAAAAAGAGGAAGAAAGAGAGGGAGGAGGAAAGAGAGGAGAAGAGAGAAAGGAGGTAAATGAAAAAGAGAGGAGGTAAATGAAAAGGAGAGGAGGTAAAAGAGAAAGAGAGAGGAGGTAAAAGAGAAAGAGAGAGGAGGTAAAAAAGAGAGAAGAGGAAGAAAAAGAGGGGGAAAGAGAGTGGGGAAAGAAAGAGAAAGAGAGAAAGAGAAGGAGAGGTATATATTTTCACAATTATTGTGGTAACGCGCCGCGTACCAGCTAGTTATTAATAACAAAGAGTTAGTCTATAAACTGAAGAACTAATTGGATTATATAACCAAAGAATTAATTTCAAAGAGAAACAGAATTGAAAGACTGAAGTAGAATGGAATTTTAATGATTGTTTCTCAAAATAGTTAATATCAAAGCGTATTTTGTTTGTAAATATGTTGCCATCATTCATTAAAATTTAAAAATGTTAATTGTACATAATTCTTAACTCATGAAGGTGTTTATTTGTAAAGAAATTGTTTAGCAGTAGGTAAAAAGTCGTAACGACCGAGGTTACACAAAACCCGCACCAGCTGGAAGCCAAGTCAATTAATGCTATTAAAGAAGTGAATTCAGAAATTAAAATTAAAAAGGAGTCAATATCTATTAATTTGGCTGTGACGTTCTAGTCCAGCGCCGTCTATGACCGCGAGGTTCTTGTCTATATACTTCAGTGTTACATTGTTCAAATTCTTTTTATTGAAGAATATATTTTTATCAAAAATGTCAACAATTCGAACTTATTTTCGTATGCTTGTGTGTAATACCTAGAAATCACATTCCTAGATAGACATCCTGGGGGAACAAATTATATCCCACTCGACGGACATGAAAACGGATCGGCAGTGAAGACGTCGAGCTTTGGAGGTAACACCCATGCTGAAGGAATTTCACTTAAAGTTAACGATGCCTACTCACTACAAGAGTTGTATTTTCTGTACGCTTCGCGGTTGACGAGTTCCGTTGCAATACAAATTATTTTTAAATTGTTTTTGCAAGTTTATTCCTTCTCATAGTAATTAAAATTAAGTGTTATTCCCTACTGCATTACTTATGTATATTAAAATTTATGAGTGAATTTCAACAATTAAAATACAAACGTCACAACCTTAAAGTTTTTGATTTTTAGTAGGATAAGGCTTCACATATCTCCACGGAAAATTAGAGAATTACAAACACTATAAATTCATTCCATGCTTTGACAGAAAGCTATAGCAACTATTACAGGTGTTTCGAAACTCATTAACAGAATAAAGATTGCTAAGAACAAACCCCTGTAAGCAGGTCATGTGGATAAATGAGGCAGGAAAGGGATCACCAGTCTTCTTACACATCGTAGAATCAGGGATACCTACGTAAAACAGTGTTGCCCGTTTGTCTACGATGATAAATGCCGCGGGAGTAACAGATTCCAACAGTGTGGAAACGGTTAGCCGAAGAGAAGCCGATCGTTCATCGTCCTATTAAAAAAAACACGCCTCCCCCAGGCCACAAAGAACAAGCGACTGCAGTGGGTCAGACAACACTGAAATATGACTGCTGTAATACTACCCTTTTTATATTCGTATTTAAAGCACTAGTGCTTTTCTTCAGTAAATGTTGTTGTAACATTTCACCGGTATGCTTCTCTAATGAATCAACGTTTCACATTTGGGTCGACGAAAGTTCATTTATCCGAGGACGCCCAGGGGAACAGTTCCATCCAAACTCTCTAATGGAGAGGGTTGAACACTCGGTTAGTGTCATGGTGTGGTCTATGGTCTCAGCGAAGGGTATATGGGGAGCCTATATATCGTAAAAGGGACCATCTGGCAAGACTGTACAAGTGAGTACTAGAAACTCTGCTACTGCCACATGGCCAAGCTCAAAAAATAGTTCCCTAGTGATTAAGTTTACATTTTTATGCACTATTCATCATCGTGCCACATAGCCACGAGTATCACTGCCTTCCTGGCAGAGAAAGATAATCGTTTTGCATTGGTCGGGGAACTTACCAGACATGAACCCTCAAGAGAACGTGGCAACTCAACTCACCAAACGGCTCACGTGGGAACTCACTAGACCAGTGATCATCTTCAAGTGGTAGTTAATTGAAATTTTCAACAAATAGTGGCATCACAACATTGATTGCAACAAAATCAAAAAAGGCCTTATAGAGAGCATGTCGCGACGTATTGAAGCTATAATTACCTCAAAGGGTGGTGCCATTATATACCAGTATTAATTTTATCTCAATAGTTTTACCTAAATATCGTATTGTTTTTATGATTTCAATAATATACTCTTATGAATAAAAAAACAAATGAGACCAATATACAATAATTTTTACTTTCCCTTATACGTACGTATACACGGAGAGATACTATACGTAGTATAGGGAAAGTTATGTAATGTTGCGCGAAAAAATGGCCAATTTTCGGCGGAAAAAATTAATTGCCGGGCCGTGAAAACGAATAAGTGGATAAAACCAGTTGCTAAATTAAGAAAAAAATCCCCTAACACGTGGTGAAGCCAGAAACCCTGTTTTCTAGGTCCTTGATACCGAAAACCCAATTGAAAAGAAAACGTCCGTCTGTCCGTCCGTCTGTGAACACTGCTAGCGCCTAAACCATACGTACGATTTCTTCCAAAATGGATATTCCCCGATCGATCTGATTCTAGTCGAAGCTTTGAGATTTTGAAAAAGATTCTTTAAAATTTGGGGGTACTTTATATGAAGCCCCCCGGGGATTTTAAACATTTTCTCAAAAACGGCTCCAAATTTTTTCTTTAAATTTCTTATACACTTTTTAACATGGCATAGGTCCGATTTTCTCGTCCAGCTCTGAATTTTCGAAAATTGTGAAAGTTTGAATTTTTTTCGGCGTCTTTCTCCAACTACAAAATTAAAGATAGAGATTTTTTCTTCAAATAAAATTTGTTCTGCATATTGAGTTCTTTAACAAAGGTCATGCAAATGTTTTTCAAAATTTTAGTACTTTTCGTGCAATATGGCGTGCAATATGTGCAAATTTAAAAAATTACGAAAACAAGATTTTCTCAAAAACGGCTCCAAATTTTTTCTTTAAACTTTTGGTAGGGATAGTGGTAAATCTACTCTATCAATGACATAAAAGCCATTTTGGTCTATCGGTTGGTTTTTTCAAAAATTACAAAAATGTACATTTTTTTACTTGTCTCTCACGTCGTTAATATTTACATTATCGGCGATTTTTTTACATTATTATATTTACGAGTATATATGCTTTAAATAATGTTAAGTAAAGTTTCTCGAAAACACAACCGTTTTCTGTGAAAAATAGCTCAAATTTCGGCATTTTCAGAAATGCTCAAACGCCATTTTCTCGTATATGGCTGCAATTTTTTTCTTGAAACTTTTGTAACGGATAGTGCTAATTACACCATTGTGTAATTTATAGTGTAGCGTGAAGTTTATTTTGAGTAATTTTTTTGTTTTTTAAAAATTACATAATTGTAATTTTTTTGAAAGATCTCTCACATCTTTAATATGCACATTACCAGCAATTTGTAAACATTATTATATTTGTGAGTGTATGTGCTTCAAATAACTTCAAATAAAGTATTTTGAAAACTCAATCATTTTCTGTGAAAATGAGCTTCAAATTTCGCACTTTTAGTAGCGCTAAAACGCCGTTTTCTCTTGAACGGCACATGATTTTTAAAAGAAAATTGCCATTTATGACTAGGTTTTTGTGTTCTTTAATATTCTAAAATTAATATTTCCGTTCTACCAATACAAAACCGAAATATTAAGAAAATGACAATAGCATATTATGCAATTAGTTTAAAACGTTGACCTTTTTTTACACGAATAAGAAGATATTACCGAACGAACGACGTTAGAAGTGAGTTCTGTAATATCTTCTTACGAGTGCAAAATATTAACATTATAAACGAATTGCATACACAATTTTTTGTATAACAGTATTATAAGGATTTAAGGAGTCGAAATTAATTGTGTTAAGTTGTAATTCGTAGTTGTAGTAGATCTCAAATTCATGTTTTGACGTCGTGAATGCTAAGCAACTAAAAAATTGTTTACAAATGGCAATTAGTTTGAAAGTCGTGATTCAAACATAATGGATTTGCCAAGATAAATTGTGGAATAAGCTGCAAAAGCAGAGTTAAGGAAATTTATGGATAAAAATATGCAAATTTATTATGCAAAGCTGCTTTTCTTTCGTATATATCGGAGCAGTTTGGTTAAGTAAGTATAATGCACTTGCTAGAATAAAGACGTTTGTCAATTTAATGCATGCTTCTTAAAACATTAAGTCCACAGCATGTAAAGCGTCGACACTATGGTGCACTTATTCCAAATTAAAGGAAATGCTAAAGATCAAAGAGAATATTGATATTGGAACTTTTCACAAAGTAAGTTTACTTATGAAACACGTAAATGTGGGATATCAACCTATAAAGGCAATGGTATTTTCCTAACAAGATGTAAACAAAAGCTGATGATGAAACTTTTCTTTAATGAAGGTATAATAATGACAGTGGCAATAATAGTAAAGTTTATTTATTAACTGGTGTATTGTATTAATAACTGGTATGATTTTCAGGTTGTTGCTATTTTTGGCATATTTGGTGCTTGTAGACGTGTCGAATTGTACAATTTGTGCATCAACGATGTGAAAGAAGAAGGTTCTGTTTTGATAGGGAACAAAAAATGACAAGCCCGGAATATTTACTATAGTATCCAGTGAAGAATTTAATTATGTTGAGGTCTGTAAAAAATACATTTCCTTAAGACCCTTACATGTTAAACACAAAAACCTTTTTTGTTTTACAATCATGGCAAATGCAGCTGCAATCCAATTTTTTAAATGTAAGTTTTTTCATAACGTATTTGATTTTACTGCTAACACTGCAATCTATTTATATGGTATCACTGCCTTCTTTAAACTCCATAACTGAAAATATATAGGAGCCGTGACTATTACGTCAGTGATGGCTCATATTTGGTGCAGAAATAGCGATGACTTAATGATTCGTGCAATAATATACCATACTATGAACGATTTTGTTAATGTAAAAGGGTTGTTTATAATACTGGTCTACAAAAAAATGTACTTTTGGCTGTGATAGATGGCAGCTGGCAAGAAAGAGTATGTGGCAATTCAATATAGCTAGCGAAAACCCAAGGAAATAGAAAACTAATACGGGAAAGTCTGTGCCATTCTGTAGCACCACTAGTTTTCATATGCAGTTAAACCATTAAATACAAAAATCTGAATGTTTCTAATAATTTGGCCACCCATTGTAGGTTTCTTTGTGGCCATGTCTGGTTTCAAAAATCAGAAGCATTAAATTACCACTTATCAAAGTGTCAGATACATAAATTCATCAGAAACATTTTTGAGAATTCTATCACACCTTATTCACGTGCGAATACCACCGGCAAAACATTTGGATATGCATCTGAAAAATGGACGAAAAATGTATTTCAACTTGGATGACGTCGAAAATAAACTCGAGAGCACTCGAAATACAACTCTGACACTCCCTCTCTCTTTTGATGTCAAACTGATTTGTTCACAAGAACCTAACTTCATGATGTTCTTGCTTATTACACTTTTAACAAGCAAAAGCGGAACATTTTTACGTAGAGAGAAGGTATTCCAGATGATGGATATCCAAGCGTTATCAGAGACCACGCTCGTAAAATAAGTGCTCTTCGCAATTATGTTATTTTCTGAAATGTTTCAAATCCATTAAAATTGTAAGAAATACATTGCGAGAAGTTTTCTGAAAGTTTAATTAGACATTTTTTATTTTGTTCAGAATTGTTATTTAATATTCTTATGGCAAATATAAATAATCTTGTTTTGATTCTACAGCAAGAAGTAGTTATTTTAGCAATTTGGGTTGCTCGACCTCGTATAACAGCCTGTAGTGAATAGACAATTATCCAAAGAATTAAACTACGACTGAAATCAACTGGAATCTCACGCAAAGGCCCATTTATGAACACACTGTAAAGCTTTGAAACCGGCGCTTGCCTTATGTTTTCTTACTTCACCAAGCGATTCAGGCAAAACATTCCTCATTAAATTAACTTAGTGGAAGATTAAAATAATCAGCTCGGTTTCTCCTACCTAGTGAGCAGTTGACCACTGTCCTCACCTATTTATATATCGATCTTTCAGCACCCATTATTCCTTCCATTCACTCGAGTTTGATTGAATTGAAGAGCACTTCCACAGCTAAGGTCATTGGCGCCCGTGTCAAATTATTTTAACACCAGTACGTATTATGACAGTGTCAAGCTCCATGGTAAGATCTGTTTTGCAGTAATCGCATGTAGGAGTGGGTCCCCTCGGAGAAGATATCCGTGGGAGAAATGGCAGTGATGGATTCGAAGGCGTGTTAGAATAATCTCCTCGCACCTGGCACCACGAGATGAACATCAAGTATTTAAGGAATTCGTGATTCTTGTGAGCTTAAAATCCGAATTCTGCCACTCTGTTTGCCAGTCACTGAGAATAGAGCGTTTGGTAAAGAGCTTAGTGTCTTCCGTGGGCACTGTAAGGATGTCTAACTCTCTTTTCTTCGTGGCGAACTGTGCAGCCTGGTCAGATATTTCGTTTCCTACCATTTCCACATTGCCAGGGACCCAACAAAAAACTAAGATATAACGAAGAAACAATAAATGATGGACTTGGTGATGGATGTTCATTGTCAAAGGGTCACAAGACGAGAAGGAAGATATAGATTCTAGAGATTTTTTGGAATCACAGCAGATCACTAGTTTCTTTAATGACATCGATTCAGCAAACTTAAGTGTCGCTAAGAGCGTATATTTCTCTGCAGTATTGATGCTGCACGAAGAGTCTAGTCGAAAACTCCTCGTACTGTAGAAGGCACATTCTACGTCGCCATTTTGGGAGGAACCATCAGTGTACATGAAGTGATGGCCAGGATACATTGATTTCATCGCCTGAAATTCCGTTAGAAATGTACTGGGGAAATCGAGGACATAGGGATGTTAGACAAACTACTGGTAATGGTCACTTCTACGTAAGTCACAGATAAAAGTCCACTCTGGGATGGTAGGCAGAGATGGCCTGCAGAGCGCCAAATCGATTGACGAGAAACTGTTTGAAGCCACGGAAAAGTAAGTGTAATTCACAGAATTCAGAAGAGTTAGGTTCTGCTGGTCAATAATATTTTAGAGAATAGTATCTCTTGGGCAGGACCTCGTACCACCCCAGGCGGGATTGTGGGTATTAAAGAGTCCAACAACAAGGAAAGGCTGGGGTAGCTGGGAAATTACATCTTCAAGACGTTTATATATAAAGGCTGTATCGAAAAAAATAGAATTCAATGGCTTAGTGAAGAAAGTTAGTTTTGGATGCAACAACAACATCTGCACCAATAAAACAGTTTATAAAATGGGTGTAGGGATGCCACAAAACCCATAAACACACCATTTTCCGACATTTTTGCTACTTTTTAGAAAATAACGAATAAATAATGTGATTTTTATCAACGGAGTTTTGACTGAGGTGGTGCCCACGTTATCTCGCATTTTATGATCATCAAACAATACTTATTTGACTCAGTGTGCCACATTAGCTGGAATATGGCCAATTTTACGTTAAAACCATAGAAATAAACACTTTTCAATTGACCATAGTTCCGTAAATTTTTATCCAAGGTACTTTTAATTTATATAAGATTAGAGCTCGAAATCTCCCCTTTAAGAACTTTACTTTGCACTAGTTAACTATGTCACTGCAATCGGCAAAATTGCGTGGCGCGCCATCACTATTAACGACCCACATTCGTGCTGTATTGCTATGACTGATTTCTTTATCAGGTGAGTCACATAACTGTAGCACCTCCTATAAATTTTGAACGGTTGAAGTGTTGCAATGCAGTTTTCACGGAAGTGCATGAAGGAATGAGGCTAACTGATATGTGAATTGATTTCTATTTTATCACTTGTATTTAATAAATATTTTAGATTACTTTGTTTTTTTTAAATTGAACTATACATATTTTTCATCCTGTCATGTCGAGCGTAAAAAGACTAATCCAGTGATATACATATTGTCATACGTTAGATAAGCATTCCACAAACCAGATCATCCCCAAATTACGTAACGCTAAAGGGGGAGGTAGGGGGTCTGAGGTAGCGTTACGCTGCGTTACATAGAGATAGAGACGTGCGTTACAAGAGGAGGGGGTATTGAAAATACCCGAAATTTGCGTTACGTAATTTATGGACGGCCCCTAAGCTGAGTTGGCGAATGTGTGTGCCAGTGGTTTTGATGTTGGTGTATGTACCTCTGGTCCTTCAAGAACGAACACAGGCCACAAACGAACTTGAGGATACTGGCTATAGCTGGCTGTAGCTGACGGCAGTAACTCAGCATACTGCATCTCGCGTGCACACGTATTGCGCACGCGTTTGAGGTTTCTAACTCCAGAGCCTTACTTCTATGACGCGAAGATCGCAGTTAGGGGGACAAACCTATCCTGGCAATGTTAAATATTTAAGTCTAATTCTCAGATGCTACTAAAGTTAAGCTAATGAAATTTTTACAGATTACATAAATATCACTCATAATCACAGTGAAATAACGGTTTTGAAAAATGTTAACTATTTTTGTAGATAAAAATGCTTTATCATAATGTAAATTGTTTACAGTGTTTTCTAGTAATTCAAGTATTGCAGAATGAATAATACTAAGGTAATAAGAAAAAAACATTGTTTCAGTAACCGCGGGAGACCTTTATTAATAACTCCTGAAAATTTCACTTTCCTCTTACAAATGTAAGTGGAAAAAAATTAATTTAGTATTAAAAATATCAACTTTCGGGAAATGTTCTTTAAAGATGCAACCCTCCGAACACGCCAGCTCGGTAACTTGCCTAAACGTTTTCCAATAACTATTTCCTTTTGAGACTTTTTATGTTGGTTAGCTTAACAACATAGTTTTTTTATTTACTTTGCACATGTCAGTCTTTCATCACTTATGCGCTGCCTTGTGTAACAGTATCTAAAAGTATTGGAGCCCTAAGTCCAATGAGAGGTCTTCACTTATAAATAAAAAAACGTGTAAGAGTGATATAAACATAATTCAAATGCCAATGTAAAGAGAAAATTATGAAGTTTTATAAAAAATAAATACCAAAAAACGATTTTTTGACTGAAGATCAATTCCATGTTCCCTTTAGCGAGAAGTTCAAGACGCAAAACCTTGAAAGGGGTGAAACCAGATAATCGTAAATTGTAAAATTATCAATGAGCACATTAAGGAGTAATGAGAGCGGTTTTTGTTGTTCATTAATGTTTGGGTAGGCTCTGCCTTGCAGTTTACTAAGTAGCTACGCAGCTGATTGATCGCAACAGTTCGCGCAAGTTGCAAAGGTCGGGGAAGCAGTACGAGCTAATTCAATAAACGGGGTAGCGCGAGTAGGGAAGCATAGCAACACTTACGGAGATAACTGACTGACATAAACATTACACAACAGGATTGATTGTAGTTCATTCAAGACATTTAGGAGGTATCAAGAATTACGGGCCCAAATTCAAGCAATTTCTAAATCAAAATAATGTACGTATTAATATAGAAGTTGAACAAAAGTAGCTTTATAGCTACAATTAATATAATTTCAGTTCATTAGGAATTGAGTAACGCATAAACGAAAGAAGCGCTCAGGCATTAGATTTAAAATGTACTTATAATAAGTACAATGCCAGTTCACTGGGCACTCAGTGTTAAATATAATGTGGTAAAGAAAGATAAGGAATTAGATTTAAACTGCATTAAGAACGAGTCATTTATCTGGGAACGCATCAACGTTAGAAGAGATCAGGCGTTAGATTTAAAATGCATTTATAAGTACAACGCCAGTTCACTGGGAACTGGGCACCCATTGTTACAATATAATGTGATGGAGAAAGATAAGGACTTACTGCCGGTTTTACCACCGTTACTTACAACTTTAAGTTCATCTTAAGAATTTTAGGAGACGTTTCCGTTTCAACACGCCATGTAAGGCGAACTTAAACGATAAGTTATACTTAAATTTAAGCACACCTCTTAGCACCACTTATACATTTTAAGTCGCACGATACGGCGCAAAAACAGTCCAAATAGCGAGCGTATTGTGATTGTTGCTTTTGATGGTGATTGATGCGGCAATTATGAAAACGAGAGAGCTTTGAGAAGCCATCTTCTCGTAGGCCGAGGTGAATACAAAAATGGTTCAAATATTTTGAAGAGTTCAATGAATGACATTTTGGAACCTGATTTTGCCTATCAGAGATGACAACACTACATATTTTGGAAGTAATTGAAGACCTATTGAAATTTTCAAGCTTACTTCTTAGTTAATTATTAAGAAAATAAGCATTTAAATAATTTGGTACGTAACTGCTTTGCAAGTAACAATTTTGTAAAAACTAGTGCTTTATAGGTTATATTTACATGACCTCGTAGCTACTCTCAACTTCGAAGTTTTCATTCAGTAATTTTTTTTTATCTATCTGAAGGTAGAGATAACCTACAAGATAATATAAATATCCACTCCGATTGGCTCAATAAATGGAACACACTTATTAATCACTTTAAATGTCAGGTTAAAATTTTCACCTTAAGAAACACAAAACTAATTTATCTTCTAATTCTAAATGGCAAAGCAATTAAACTGGCTTTCTACTTCACAACCAGCAAAATATTAAGACTATTTGACCCACGACTCACATGGGGAGATCATATTAAAAATGCAGCAAAAAAAACCCTTATCAAAATTATTCAATTATACCCGCTAATTGACAAAAACTCCAAATTAAACATTGAAACATCCTTATAAATATTCAGATATATAATAAGACCTTCATTAACATACGCTAACCATTTGGGGAGGTGCTGCTCCAATACATATTCAGAAGTTGCAAATTATACAAAACAAATTTCCATGTTGGGCAGGGAACGAACAATTACACAAAGAACTCTCAATTCAAGACATAAAAACGTGGATACTAAAAATCTAAAATAAATAAATAAATAAATAAAACTACTGATCCATATACTCTAGTCTACCTTATAAACGTTTTAAACTAGGAAAAAACATCTTCAATAAATTAAAGAATCAAATTTAAATATTCAGAAGTTATTCTAAAACCTCCCTAATTTGACTACTATATAAAAATAACATATTGTATCATTGTTTAAAAAATAAAAATAAAATGTATTTAATGAATTAAAACAAGATGTTAGAGATTCCTGTAAGGGCATCCCTCAGAATTTGAGTATATAAGTTAAATTATCTTAAGTTAATTCATTTATTAATTATATATTCCTTGAATTAGTTACTTTTATGTTTTCAATACCTTGAAAGATTCTGTCTGTAATCGAACAAGGATAAAATAAATTTAGGACATAGAACACATCGTTTAGGAGTTATTTAACGATATAGTTTCAAAATAATGTCGAATGTGTCGCGGGTTGCATTTGACATAAATATTTAGTTTTGTTCTACAGCGTCATGTAGTGGAGTTACAACAGATTTATCAGCACATAAACCTTCTCGGTGAAAAAAACATGCAGAAGTGCCAACTTTCATGGACATTGGTCTCACGGTGTGGGATTTTAACTCATATATATAAATACTTTCTCATACATTCGATGAGCACCTATTAAGAAAAATCAACAAAAATAACCTCTTTGCACCAAAGTGCAAAGCAAAACCAAAACAAGGTTGGTTATGGTCACTGGCTGGTTCACCAGGGTCCAGCATTGCCAACCAACTCTCAGATGCATTTAAGTTATACTTTACTAAGCATTGCTTTAAAGAGGGTGGTGAAACGACGAACAACAAAGCAAGACTTAAAATGCGTCTTAAAATTAAGTATGTCTTTACTAAGTCACACTTAAAAAATATTAGGTGAAGCTGACCGTTAGATTTAAACTACATTAAGAACGAGTACAATGTCATTTCATTGGGAACTAGAAAGCAAGTGTCAGAATATGTTACTAGTGGTAGAGAAGCTAAGGAATTTGATATAAAAAATATTAAGAAAAAGTACAACTCAAGTTCGTTGGGAACTGATCAGCAAGTGCTCGAACAATATCTCACAAGTGATATGAAAGGTATGGAAATGGATTAAAATAGTATTAGAATAAGTACAATGTCAAGTCAACATGGTTTACAGTGAAATAGCACAGCAGGCATGCCACAAACAGAGCTAAATTTAGATCTCAGTTCCAACTCAAGAAATAATAAACTTCTCCATGTAGTAATTTGAGTTGACGAAGGTCTCTGAACCGAATTCTATCCAATTATCATGCACCGACCGGACCAAATCATTATTGCAATTGATTAGTCAGAGGAGGTAGAACTACAGCAGCCACCTTCCATGCCCGCCGTCAATCATGCTTCGCCATGAAAATATTTTTCCCGGCGCACAGTGGCATAAAATGCCTAAAACGTGGTTAAAATTATTATCTCTTGCAAAATAATGGCTATATTGGAATTTTCGACTTCACCAAATACGAATATGATATCAAAAATAATAAATGCAAAATGGCGGACGACGGGGAAGAATGCAACAAAAATGAGTATAATGGGGTTTTCGAGCTTACTGATTGCGAATATGATATCTAAAATGAAAAATTCAAAATGCTCTATTCAATATGGCGGATGACATTTGGGAAAACGTGGAAGAATGCAACAAAAATTAATATATTGCATTCTGACAGACTGTATATTCGAGCTCACTGATTACGAAATTTCAAAAATAAAAATTCAAAATGGCGGATTTAACATGGCCGATAACATTTGAAAAAACGTGGGAGAATGCAAATATACCAAAATATATTTTGTCTAATCGCGTACAACTTTTAACCCTAGATTACAAAGACGTCGTCTGTCAGACGACGCAACCAGTGCCGAAACAGTACCCCACCTCCTTCCCCTCACTCCCCGTTTTCAAACTCTGTGTAGCCCAATACACTAAACCTTTGTACTTACGTCAGTGACATTTTTAGTGCTTTATTCGCTAACATAGTTAATAATAAATACAAAACTCTTGTATTGTAGCATTTATGTTTTGTTCTGAACATTTAACAATCATAATGTGACGATGACGATTGTAACAAATGTCGTGTGACGCGTTTACTTCTGCGGACGCTTCTCAAAAGGCATGTGTGTACAGAAAGTGTCTGCTGTGTGAGTCAAGTCATTTAGGTGTATCTATAAAACCCTTGAAGATGTAATTTATAACTCTTATAATATCATACATGTTCAATTCATTAAATTTAGTGTTTCATTGTGAAAAAGGTTTTTTCTTCATTTTTACCCGAAGTAGTCTGCCAGACTACGCCTTTGTAATAACGCTTGGTATAGGGCGACTTCGAAATCTAAGGTTAATGTAACATGGAGCCCAATTAGTGATATTTCCATTAAAATAAAATGAAAGTCAGTAATGCTGACTAAAATGTATTGTATGACACACATGGTAAAAGTGGTTTTATTTTTCTCGCACTACTCGGCCTGACGGTCTCTATCGCAACACTTCTTTCTCACAAAATGAAATGTAATTTTCACTACTCGTATCATAAATAACTATTTTAGACAGCCATGAGTAAATTTAGTTATTTCAGGGCATGCGTAGCATGCTGAAAGTTTAATTTTTGGAAAAAGTGCTATTTTATGGTTGAAATGATCTGTGGATGCAACAAAGACTGCTCTAGCTTTTTGCTGCGGTATTGTTTTTTGTTTTCTAAGTTAAGCGGTACATGGTGGTAGAAAAAGTTGTATTTCCCTGTATTTTTTAGTATGTTGTCCATTATGCACTATTAATATCGATGTATACATTATTTTTATTGACAAGGGCCTTATATTATACTTTTAAATTAAGTTTAATGAAATTATAAAAAAAACAGAATTTTGCAGCTACCGCTATGAACATGTCTCATTATCGGATTCGTGCCTATTCGTATGATTTTATAGAATGATCGTGAATACTATAACTATCATAAAGAAATATGAATGAACGTGGGATATTGGGAGATTTGTAGCTTATCTCTACTTTTTCATTCATTTTTTAAATAAATGTTCTCATTTACCGGCACGAACATTCATTAAAAAAAACAAACATGTTTAACATGAAAAAAATTAAACCAGGGCTTATAATTCAGTGCATACCTTCTGTTACATGCCCCATTTTAAAATTTTAATGATTATTTTCATAGAACAAAAAGATTTGCCTTTAAATACGCACTAAAATTTCCGTCCGACTTGGGTGACGCGGTAAACACAACAGAGCTCTATGTTCAACCTGGAATACAGCTTTCACTTGTAAGTTCTGGCCGTTCGTACACACGGGATTTCATAGAACCATCAATAGTGAAGCCAACCTGAGAGTTAAAAATTCTCAACTAGAAACTTTTTTTTTTCGAATTCTGGCCAGGTTTTAGTCATTTCATTCCAATGTGCGGCGTGACGATTACATGCTGGGAGTATTACTCAACGGAACCCACCGAAAACCACCGATCAGACCACTGTTATAGTAACATTATGTCATCTGATGGCTCAGAGCGAAGTCGCTCGCCTTTCACCAAGGAGGTCCGGGTTCGATTCCCGTCGATCTCATGTGAAATTTGTTCCAACAAAACCAGTTTGACTGCTTCACAAGGGCTAGTCCAACCCCTGTGAAGTGCCCTAAAAACCTACCTCTATCCTAATTCCTTCCCAATTCTGGCCGCCGGGTAGTGACGCAGGGGCGCGCAAGAGAGAGGCGCGTGCGCGGAGATGCTACCTGGCGGTCCTCTTGAAGACTACAACGTGACGTGACATTCAGTAATGGAGGATTACTCCTGAAAAGCGCAGTGGGTTAATGGAGAATTACTCCAAAGCGCAGAGCGCTCAACGCCCCGAAAGGGGTTTAGAGACGCGTTGCGTCAAATTGTGTACGCAACAAATGTTAAAAAAAAAAAAAAAACTGATGTTGACAACGATGACGCTATCCATATTCCGCTAATCAAACGAGCCCATCTACTACTGCTACGTTCCGCGCACGGTGACATTCAATCACCGCCAGAAAAAAAAATTTAATAAGTTTCCCCGCCCACTTGGTT
Organism: Acheta domesticus; assembly: GCA_031308135.1. NCBI lineage: Eukaryota > Metazoa > Arthropoda > Insecta > Orthoptera > Gryllidae > Acheta > Acheta domesticus. The sequence goes on from JAHLJT010000631.1 coordinate 2,529,745, forward strand.
ATTCGCCTCCTACCTTTTCCATCTGTCCCGCTCACCTATCTAACATCCTCTTCTCATCCCCCTACTAATTGCACCATTTGAAACAAGAATCGCCAACCGGACTACGTGATACCACTACCTTCATCTGCCGGTCAACCATTCGAGTTCTCAAGGAGAAGGGCTGGTTTCAGTTTCTTAACTTCGAAAGTGGTTTATCATCCACAAGGTATTACTCGTTCACTTTACATTTGCAGACGGCAGAATTAGGAACTAATGTTGTTTTGAAAGTGCAGACCCGAACACACAACCGAGAATACACGAATGGCCTCGGTATCAATCAGCTGTCTCCGAAGGCAGCACAAGCGCTACGGACACAGCTGACGAATTATGGCTTTCTGACAGTGAGTTGGAGTCACGCCCTTTAATAATTAAGGTAATACACAATAAAATAGATCACACCACACGCTACTCACAACATTCACGTACAATATGTTTATTTCTTCTTTGCACTTATCTACTGCTTAATGGTTATGTTCTTGCCCCGCCGGGGTTTTGTGTGCTGCTCACTTTACCTTTACCTCCATCTATATCATATTAAACGGTCAGTATCTACTGCAGACGCGCGTTTCTCATTCAGTCAGTGGTGACCTCATGTAAACAGATGATCGCAGCGCTCCGTCTGCAAATGTAAAGTGAACGAGTAATAAACAAATAATACATTTTTTCGCGTTCCAGAGAGCGAAAGCGTAAGTGAATTTCGGCGGCGTCGTGCGCGGTGAAGCAGCTCTCGCACATCTCGAAGACTGCGGCAATCCCGGCCACTGGGCCAGTGTTGCCAGGTGCTCTTAATCATTTCCTACCAGAAGACGCTGCGAAACCAACACAATATGAAAAAAATGATTACTTTATGTATAAAATATATGATGTATGCAAATGAAAGAAATTTAAAAAAATATTATTTATTTTATATGATGTTATATTTTACAGGAAACACCCATATTTACAATGCATAATAATATGAATAACAACTATTCATACAATAATGTGCATTTATACACTTATTGTGTAACTTTCGTTTTAAAGAGTTTCGCACTGTGTACAAGTTCTGAAACTTAATGAGGTATCTTGGTCTCACTCATTGTAATGATTGAAAAATTCTTGTAAGTCTTCTATATTCTTGTAAGTCACTCTTTATTAATCTAGGAATTTTACCATTACCTTGTCTCCTGATTTACGAATCAGTAGATTTTGTCAAAAATGACTTACTTAAGGACGGGAATCTATTTTCAGCAAACGCCGATGTCTATAAGTATAACACACGACGTAGTAATCATATTCACCAGGTGGCAGTATCAACAGCTCACTACAAAAAATTCACATACAATTCATGTACATTACTCTACAACACTTTGCCAGAAGACATTAAACGATTAAATTCAATAGAAAAGTTTAAATCCCAAGTAAAATCTTTTCTGCTGCATAACTGTTTCTATACAATTCGAGACTATACCGAGCATCAAAAAGGAAAGTAGAATTAATTTTAACAATGATAGTTAATGTAATTATTTATCATTTGGACTGTGTAATTCTAAAGAACCAGTAACAAGTATTGTACCACAGTTTCTGGGTTGATGGCCCCCATCTCGATCAGGTTTTTCGTCCAGTTTCCCTGATCCTTGAGCAAATGCTGAGATGGTCCCTTGTTTTGCTTCTGGACATAAATGCAACTTCATTATTTGTGCACGTCTTCTGAATTTCAGTGGGAAATAGTTATTCAAATTATCGTTTTTCATATTATCGCGGCAAAAAGTATTATTCTTTCATGAAGAACATGAGGGTTCAGGTCAGGAATTTATAGCTAATTTACCTTTGAAAATATATTTTATTATATAGGAGCGAATATTTTGTCAACAAAACTCTTTTCTGTATTCAAAATTCGACTAGAATATGGTTTAGGATAGAGACCACAGAATTATGAAAACGTGCACAAAATTCACTTCTCCCCATAGCTCGTCATACGCAGTTTTTAACTGTTTTTGACGTAAATAAATAAATTAAAAAAAAAAGAGATACCGATAACTCATCATAAAACCTTTCTTCAACCGAAATCGTTGCTTCCTCGTTTATTGCTGATAGTTCTTTTTCATCAAATGTGTTGCTTCCTTCTACCAATCTTTGGTTGTCACTGGTTGTGACAAATATAACCGTCCAATTTTAAACGAGGGAATTCATTCAAATTATCTTACACGTTTATAAGTGTTTTACTATGTTTAGTTATATTTCAATAAATGTACCTGCATAAGGAAATATTTTTTGGGTTTTGTGATAAGCAACAGATATTTTTAAAAAAATTAACATTTAAAAACTCCCCCCCCAAAAAACAACAAATTTGCCTTCAAAGACACTAAAAACAACTAAATTTAGGGGGAAAACCGCTAACCTGGTAACATGCACTGGAGAAAGGAAACCTCGTCCCTGTCTTACAAAACTCCGGGCAACGCAGAAACTAATGACGCCACATGCAACATTTTCTTTTTCCTTTCTCACGCAAATCGTCTCGCAAGGCCAAGACTCGCTTAATGCATATTTTCTTGTAGCAGAAATCTCCAACGTACTGCAAGGAAACAGTACTCCGCTCAGCGCGTGGCTAATGTGTACGACGACGCACGTGCCTCCGCACTGATGTACCTTACAGGGCAGTGTTGCCAGATAGTTGAAAAGTGAATATCGTACTGCGCCATCTATTATTATCGTACAACTATCGTACGGCGGTAATATCAAATTATCGTACATTAATAAAAATTATTGTACTTTTTAATGATTTTTTTCAAACATTACTTAAATTATTTTCTTTAACGACATATTTCTAATTGAGAATGAATGCAGCGGGGATATAAGATAGACGGTCGATTTCACCAACGCTGATCAGCAGCTTTGACGGACGTCAAACCATTGACGGCGCGTCAAACGCCTTATTTACGTTTCACCAAGGTCTTTTCGCCTGACGATCGTCAAAGTATTCGTCAAATTTTGATGGACCGGCACCCCGCCATCAACGTCTTTGACGATTCGTTAAACTGCTGTTGTGAGGTTAGGGTGAATCAAACACGTGCATTGTATTTCATTAAACTAGTTATTTTACTTTTTTGCTGTGCAAGTGGGGCATGTGTGATATCATGGGAGATAATTTTGATGCTTAACTTTTGCATAATTACAAACCATGGATCTAGAACAAGCAATTATTCAAAAATATATACTTTTTAATAATTGGAAGATCTTCAATTCATATCGAGAGAATGTCGAAAACGGTGTTACTGAAGAATTTAGAAGAAATAAAACTGCGTTTTGAATATCCCTCAAACAAATAAACGCCCATGCCCAGTAAATATCTTTAATAATTTATGCTGCATGACATTTCCTCCGGCCATTGCAATGGAATTTTGTCATCACAGAGAGCGATTGCGTAAATAGAAAGATTGTTTCTTTCGCAAATCCTTCTCTATGCCCATAGAATGTGGTATGTCCATGGGGTGCCGAACCCTAACCAAAAACACATTTTTTTATAATAGCGAACATTTCTGGAGATACAGCGATGACAGACTGCACACATGTGCAAATTTTGTCTTCAGGGGAATTGAATTAGAACAATTCAGAAATAAAAAATGTATTTCTTCGTTAGTGTGCAAATATGTGATTTTCTTCATGTGCGAACCACGAAATCTACTGCGGACTTCGTGCCAACCTACCGAATATAATAGTTCGTCTTCAGTAGTCAACAGGTTCAATAGCCAATGCGGAACCGCGTTGTAACCCGACATGATAGCCAACCTCTGTACGAGGAGAAAAAAATCGACACACGATCCTTGACGAATCGTCAAAGTTAACGGGGCGTCAATTCTAACAGAAAGCGTTGGTGAAACGTAACGATGCGTCAAGATTTTGACGTTCGTCAAAAATGACGATCGTCAAGAGAGATTTGACGAGTGTTGGTGAAATCCACTGAGAGATTCTTATAACCTTAACTTTTATGAATATGTCTGCATACATATAATATATAACAAATCAAAATAATATTTTTTTTATTTACTCGATCATATACAGAGTCGAACTGATTATACCGCACAACTTCTACTTGATTGAAAACTCCACTAATAAATTTGCCGGAATCTTAGTAGTAAATATATAGTGGCGTTTTAGTTGATCAGAAGTTTTTTTAGTAACTTAGAATCGACTCTGACGATGATGATACAATAATGACATCTCTTTTTTTAAATTTATTTCTTCTCGTTCGACATTTTTGTCTCTCGAGGGGTTTGACAACAGTTCATTTTATATTATAACGTTTTGGATATGGCCATCCATAGCAAATTAGTATTCATTCCTACTCGTGAAAACATGGTCTAAGGTTGATGATTTGATTCAGGCTTCAAGGTTCAGGTTTGAGGTGTTCCGTTGAAATTTAGGTAGTGCTAGGAGAGGTGTAGAAACTGAAGTTACGGTGGCCTCAGTTTATCCTTGGGGAATCTTGATTTAATATGGGGCCATGAAGCAAGGCGGCCCAGATTAAATATTGTGGAACAGGGGGAAGAGTAAAGATTTTGAAAGAAGAAAGAAAGATGACATCTCTTAAAATATAAAAATGGCAACGTAATAAACATTAACACAACTTTAATATAATGCATAATTATCGCATGAGAGCGATAGTTTCAAGAATAGATCCCACGATTAGCGGCTTTAATTAGTCACATTAACGTACTTCTATCTGTACGATAATCGTACATCGTAATGAATAATCGTACATGTAAGATAATCGTACGTCTGGCAACACTGTTACAGGGTCAGACAGCATGGTGGCTCAGCTCCGTTTGGGTAGCTTTTGACAGGGGCAGACCCATGACGGGGAGGAGCATTTCTCCCAGGAACAGGCTGCAGACAAGAGCCCTTGCATACGAATACTCCCCGTAGTAAATGAGAGGAGTCTTGTGCTTGAAATGTTCGACCGCATTGGCAATCGCAATCATATGACGGTTAGGGGAAGATTGGAAAAAACACCTCTCCCACTAGCGAGCTGCATCCAACATGCCCTTGCCAATCTGCGGCGCTATAGAGCGATTTTTACAAGAAAGGGCCGTTTTGACAGCTAGTGCTGGCAACGTAACTGAAGGTTCTGTGGTCGTTGTGTCCTTGAGCCTATTAGACGCTCTTTCCTACGTTCGTTCGTTTGCAGTTGGCGAACTTGTAAATGTCTTCCACGCTTCCTTTTGTGATTGCCTCGTGCGACGAAAACATAATGGGCCACGAGAAATAACTGAAATTAGAAAGTATAGTGCTATATACTCTTCTGTTAAAACTCTTTTCTTTATATAAACATTACATTGAATTTACTTTTTCTGTGATAACTATTATGTTTATTTTAAAACAGAGTATTGAATGTGAGATGCGTACTGGTGCACATGTTTCCTGCTCCTGTGCGGTAAGGTGGCGAGTTGTGATCGAGAGCATTCCCTAGTTCTGTGCTTTGGGTTTCATCAATTTATTTTTTATGTAATTACACAATTTTGAACCATGAGAAGTCGTGATGCCTGTCTTAATGGGAGCCACAAACTACGACGAGGCGTGGCTGAATAGCTGTCGCGGCGGAGGGATACTTCTCTGAATTACATGTAATATTCACTTGTTTAGCGAACTGTCATTTTGGCTCATTCTTAGGCGGGTTCTTCTATATCTAAGGTTCGATTAAATTAAGAATGTGATTGACATATGCGAGTGGAGGGGAGCGATGTTGCCAGGTCGCGTACCACTCAGCACGTTGAAATGCATCGGAAAAGCCCTCAATTTTCGTGCACTTCAGTACGTAATTTGGAGTGAAAAATAATACGTAGAAATATGAAAAAATTATATATATATATTTATATATATATTTGAAGAATGGGGGAAAATAGTTTTATTCATAAATTATCACGGAAAATAACATAAAGGAATAGGAACATTGTTAACCAGAAGAGATCAGTCATTTATCGATTTGATTAGCAATAACATAGGGATTAAAAACACGAGATGGACTAGTGGCAAGAATAGAAACAAGAGATATTGAAAAAAAGAACGAGGTAGAACATTTTCGAATTTTACAACACTTCCTGTCACGATCTGGTAACGATAGGATGTAGGATTGTGTACTCTGAATTTATAGTTTCTTGAGATTGGCGCGTGATAGAATCGAGATATACGAACTGTAATCGTCATCTTCGATGATTAATTTGAGATTGGAACACGGTATAAAAATTATATCGTTAAATTTTAGTAATATCGGGATTTTTAGTAGTATCGTGATCGTAGGAAATTTTCTGAGACTAGCTAATTAACAAAGTGTGGATTGAAGTGGACATCGGAATCCAGAAGAGAATATGGTGCTGTGAAGCTGAACTGGTATTCAACTGCCAAGTGTGCTGACGCCGAATGGACAAGGAAGTATTTCCGCGAAATCCCGAATTCGAGAAAGACAAAACCAGCTAAATTTTGATGTACAAGGCCCAAGAATAATTAAAATTTTGGTTAAAGCAATAATTAAAATTGTAACAATTAGTTGATGGCCATCATTAGGGAAATTAATTGTCAAGTTTAGATAATATGATAATGCATAAAAGGTCGTGAAAGAGATTAATTAAAAATTTCTAACAATAAAAAGAGACGTACGACACTTCATGTCGTTACGGGCATATATCAATTTTCCTTTCATTAAATAGGAATAAGGTATTCTCAAAATTATTCCCTTGCATTATTGGTAACCAAATCGTAAGTATAAGATCCATCGACCGAGTCCTCGTAGGGCGGTATTTTCAGCCCACGACAAATGCAGAGAGTAAGTATTATTATTTTTCAGGAGCATCCAGTGGACGTGGTGTCGAGCTAGCCACCTACATGTACCACGTTTACGTTTCGAATTAAGGCTACATAAATTAATAAGATATTACTGAAAAAAAAAACTTCTCACTGGCAGCCCAACATGGGGGTGAGATTAAATAATTAAGCTAATTACTTAGAAATTATAACAGTTGATGGAGGTATCACGTGTTACCGGGACACGAAAATAAACACTTCAAAAAATACTTATAAAAGTAGAAAAATAATTTATTTACATTGTATGAAGCAGCAGCTTGTTCTGGAAGAACTAAACATTACATACTTCACTAAATTAAATAAATATTACGTCCTACACTACGTATATGTAGTGTACATGCTGTGGCACCTCGCATATGTAGCGCCGAAATGCATCAATGTGGAAAGAATCCAGATTCGTGACACGCTTTGTGACAGTTTGCTTCTTGCCAGGTGTTTCCAGACGAGATGGTCCTGCCTCATCTACTGCGAATTTCTGCTTCCCAATTCTGACGACCGTATTCTTGCTGATTTTCAGAGCAGCAGCAGTTCTGTCAGGCACTTTGGAAACGGGAATCAATGGACCTGCATTGCCTCGCTCTCTTTAAAATTATTCGAAAACATTCATGATTCACGATTCTCACGAGCTTGTCTGTGTAATACTACATCCTTCCCAGATGATTTCCTGGATGTTTGAGGAAGTGTTCTCTTCGTACTCGTGATTCGGCCATTGTCAAGTCAATGATAATATAAATTAAAACTAATACAAACGAACTAATAAAAAGGAAATAAATAAGCACTAAATGAACAGAAAATTAAGGAAGAACCGATCACAAAAAATCTCTACGGAAAAACGCATTCACAAAACTCGCATGAGAAAATCCCAACTTCAACGCAACTGATCACAACACAGAACACAATGCGCGCGCAACAAAGGCAGAAACGAGGGCGGCGGGAGGGAAGAATCGTTGCCCGATGCTCAAATGTTCCCCGTTCGTCAGTGGCAACTCAGCGACCAGACACGACACGTTTTGTCTCTCTGGTTGGCAGCTGCCATGCAAACGGGAGAAGCGTCTTTACGTCACACAGAACTGTCAATCACCTTAATTTAAGGCGTCCAGTTTCCCTGATCCATAGAGCAAATGCTGAGATGGCCCCTTGTTTTGCTTCTGGACGTTAATGTAGCTTCACTGTGCGCACGTTTTGTTGAGCACTCCTTTTGCTTGTAGTGGTAGGAGTAGAACAGCAGTTCATTTACCGTTGAAATTGATTTTCTATAACTCGGGAACAAACTCTTTTCTATTTTTTTTTCTAAATTCTTTTTCTAGTATTTCAAATGTTGCTAATTTCGCGTTTTTTTTATTTTCGTTTTTTAATTTTGTGTCTCAAGAAAATGTGCGCATATAATCTCTTCTCCCATACGTCATATACAGTTTTTACTGTTTTTTCACCAAATAAATAAATACAACTTTAGGGAGAAGAGGGGGGGACCGGTGCTTGATTGCCGTTCTGCACTTGACAACGGCAAACCAGTGACGGTAAGGCGACGTCGCCAGAATCATCTCTCCCACTAGCGGGTTGCATCCAACAAGACCTTGCCAATCGGCGCTATCTAGGGAGGAGAAGAGGAGGACCGGAGCTTGGATCGTCGGTCTGCTCTTCGTCTGACTTTGTCTGACACCAGTGACGGTAAGGCGACATTGCCAAAACCATCTCTCCCACTACAGGCGGCATCCAACATGCTAACAAAATATCGTGCTTAACAGAATCGAATGCTTTGCTAAAATCGAGAAGGCTGAGAATTGCGATCTTACCGTTGTCCATTGCATCTCTGGCGTCTTCAATCACACCAAGGAGCACAGTTTATGTGCTTTTACCGGGTCTAAAACATAACTGGCTTTTATTTAAAATACTGAAATTTTGAAGGGGATGTTCGATCTGTTTCCCGGCGATCTTTTCAATGACTTTTGATATTGTTGGCAAGGTACTGATGGGACGGTAATCAACAGGCGTCATAGGATTGACGCTTTTAGGAAGAGGATGGACTGTGCTGTCTTCCAGGCCGAGGGTAATTCGCCGCTCATTAGCGTGAAATTAATTATGTCCACTAATGCGGGGGGGGGGGACTTCAGCTCCGACCAACAAAAAAACGTCAGCAACCTTGCAATTATTCCGACGGTGCCGGATGCATTTGATTTTAGACTCAAAATGACGTCTCTGGGTGTTACTGACGAAAAGTGAAAAGTTCTTTAATACTAATCTCTGTACTTCGCAGCATGGATAAAGTTCGAGATTTTAGGAATGGATTAATTGGTTGCGCAAGCGTAACAAAATCATGATTTAGCAAATCAAGAGAGACATTTCTTTCTGTTGAATTTCGAGTATTTCCAAAACCTACAGTGCCCAAATTTTCCCAGAGCAATTGAGAAACACGGTTATTTTGAAAACTAGAGTGACGATCTTTAATATTGGCATTTCTCCATATTTGGGTGACACTATTTCTAAGTTTTGTATACGTAACATGGTCGTCGTTGTTTTTTGTTTTCCGAAAAACTTTATACGCAGTGACCCTATCATGCGTTGGCGAATTTCAACGGATATCCAAGGAGCTGCGGGACGTGTCAGGCGTGACGTCTTTAGTGGTACGTATAAGTCTATTTACAAGTCCATTAAACATTTCCGTAAATACTGCTAATTTGCCTTTGAGCGAGGTTTCGTTTTGAACAAGATACCAAGGGACCGACAATCCATCAGAAACGAAGGAATTTGCGTCGAAGTTCTTATAATCTCGATATTTTATTATTTTCGGTGTGTATATGGGACACTAAATTATGTGATACGTAGATAACATCATGTTTTGATATTCCCGGACGGAAATTGTCCGTGAGAACGCACTCTTGCTGGATTTGACACTTTGAACTATCCATGTTTTAATATCACTTGTGATGTGAGTTGCCTTTCGAGAAAGAATCGTTAGGTTCATGTTACGAAAAAAAACGAGCAAAGTTGTTTCAATAAATGACAATCACCCATTTAATGAATGTCCTCGTACTTAGTGATGCAGGAAGGTGTAAGCCGGGTAGTTCGTCAATGTTGCCTGATTTGGGAGGAGATTTCACTACCGCCAAGAGACACTTTCTCGTTCATAATCCTCTCTCTCACCAGCAGGCTGCAGTCAATGTGCAAATGGACTCCCTCTAGGATATGCGATAATAAAAAAAAATCTCCTCTCCCAATTTTTTCTTTCAAACAAGAGAAGCGTCGACACAATTTATTTCTCTCTTTTGATAAGGACGTATCTAATGTAATTTTTTTTTCGTATCTGCCTCTCATTTTTATGTATAGTAGGAAAACTCCGGTAGACGTTCTGCCCTTCATCTCCCTTTTCCCCCTTCAATCATCCTTTCACACTCTCTCTCTCTCCCCTTCCCTTATCCTGTCTGTTTGTCTCAGTCTCTGCCGCTCTCTGACCCTCTCATGCATATTTACTTGCAGATTCTTCATGTCTCTCAGCAGGAGAGGTCATATCGGAAAGCGCCGGACCAGCAAAAATGTAATAAAATGTTAGAGAAGAGCTCATACTGTAAATTACGGTGTGAGAAAAGTTTCTTTGAGGCCTTAGGTCTCAGAACGTAACACTTCAATGATGTAGATTCAAAATTGTGCCGAGTGTGTTGCGGGTTGCATTTGACCTGAATATTTAGTTTTGTTCTACAGCGCCATGTAGTGAAGTTACAACAGAATTAACAGCACATAAACCTTCTGGGTGAAAAAGCACGTAAAAGTGCCAACTTTCATGGAGATAGGTCCAACGGTGTCGGAGTTTATATATAGGTATATATATATATATATATATATATATATATATATATATATATATATATATATATATATACACACACACACACACACACACACACACACACAAGAGCTAAACTCCGACACGGCTGGACCGACTTTGATGAAATTTTATGTTTATTCCGTAGGTCTGAGAATAGGTTGTTATCTATTTTTATGCCCCTTAGTGATAAGGGTGGTCCACCCCCCCTTTTTTTTTAATTTTTCGGACTAAACGTTTTAGGCAACCCGCTACACACGGCAGGTATTTCACCAACCATCCGGTGTTTCTCCATATTACGCACCTGCTTAGCGATGTTTAGAATTTGCTATTAAATGTGAATAACACGGAGAGAGACGGTGAAAGAGAGAGAGAGAGACGGTGAAAGAAAGAGAAACACGGTGAAAGAGAGAGAGACGGGGAAAGAGATATAGGGGCAGAACGTCTGCCGGTCTCAGCTAGAAAAATGTTTATCTCCGCGATACATTGTTGCGTTAGGTTTGAGGAGTCTTAAGCATATTAGAGTCTAATATATCATTCATTCTATAACACCATGTAACAAAAAAAAACTTTTTCCTTGTTTAAGTGAATTTTATGCTTTTTTGGATGAATTAGGCCCCAACTAAACTACACTGAATATTCCTACATTTATATAATCGTTTCTTTGCTTTTTATGCCCAATTATATGAAATTAATTGGTTAAAATTATATTAGCTAAGAAACATTTTCTATGAGATGAATAAACGGTTCAACTGTGTAATATCTGTTTGATATTCTCATAATTGATTAATAATGGAATATTCCCGTTGTTGTAAGAGTAATCCAGACTGTCTTTTTATGTGTGAGGTACCTTCCTGGGATCGAAAGCAGTAAAGATAGAATAAAGAAAGCTGACATCATCTGCTTAGCATACTGTTCATATTTTATTATTTCTGAGGGAGACTAAGAAAATAATTGAGGACCACATGTTGTATGGTGTTGCAGATCAACTCTCGAGGCCTGGTAAAGAGGATAAAACAGAAAAATGAAATTTGTTCTACCTAGAATTTGGCAAGAACCAACAGATCACCTCTCCAACTGTTACCTCCCTTTCATATTAAGCTTGGACTAATCAAGCAATTTATAAAGGCATTAGATACATCAGATGCTATGAAGTACCTCCATATGTTCCCCAAACTATCAGAAGGTAAGATATAGGGAGGAATTTTTGTTGACCCCCAAGTGAAAAATTTACTTCGTGATGACACCTTCATTAGCAAGCTTCTACCAGTTCGAAAAAAGGCCTGGAAGAGCTTCGGAGATGTTGTGAATGGTTTCCTAGGTAAACACAAGAGTGGACAATTACAGGGTTGTGGTATAAGATGGCAGGGATGTGGTCAAATCAATGGGGTGCAGAATGTCTCTAAAGTTGCATGTACTCCACTGGCATCTGGACTCATATGGGTGCATATTGAGAGGAACAGGGCGAAAGTTTCCATCAGGACTTCCATTTGTTTGAAAGAAGGTACCAGGGACAGCGAATGCTTGGTGATTATGTCTGGGGACTGATTAGAAAGTGATGAAACATACGATAAGAAGTTTAGGAAAACAACACATTTGTAAGCACACTGCTCATGATATGTAGACAATTTCAGGTACTTTAACAATTTTGTCATATATATTTACTGCATTTTCATTGTTTCAAACATTGTATTTAAGATTTTGTTTTGTTTTGTAGGTAAATGTAAACGAGCATTCATTGTTTCAAATATATGTATTTTCCTAAAATTAAGAAAATCGATGTCATTTCCGTAAAAACAATTTCCCTTGTGCAAAATTGCGTTTACATAATGTTTTGAAACACACTGGATCAGAAACAACAACAAAATTAACTTAAACAAAATTTCGTTACATAGTGTAATTAGCAGGAAAAAAAGCAGAGCAATTACTATTTGACTACAGGTAGATATGGCATTGGGACTAGGAATTTTGTTTCAATAATTTGTGATGTTTGTTGCTGTGAAACGTTTCATTAGCCTTAATTAATTAATGTTTAGTTAGCCTTCGGAAGTTGATATTAAATTCTCGAATGTACAAAATGGGGAACAGATTTGTTGTTGAACATTTAAAAATGTGTACATGTATTTTATAACAATTTTTTAAATGATTGTTCTTTAAAAAAGATTTATTTATTATCGTTAATTATTTTCTCCTGTCGTCTTTTAATATATAGATTTTCGTTTTTACTGCGATTTAGTGCAACAATAGGTAAAGAAAACCCAGATTCATTTACAAGATGTAATGATGTAATTATCACTTGATCAGTATCCCCGCAAAGCGTCTACCGGCGCCACTTCTGACCAGTGTTGCCAGATGTACCGCATTTCTGCATTTTACACCGCATTAATAACATCAAATCTGCATTAAGCGATGAGGATGACTAAAAAATCTGCATTTCCATGATAGTGGATTAAAATCCATGTTTTCCATTTCCTCAGTTATTACAACGATCGTTAGATCTCCATCTAAGGTTGACTAAGTTTGAATGTTCAAAATGCTGTCTCTCTCTCTATTCCATTAAGGTAGAACGCAATAAAACACCAATCATCTACCAATCATTAGGGTTTTATCCAATTGCTGTATTCGAAATTGATGACCAAACACCAAGGCGTTTTCGTGTACTCCGTCCTTTATTGTCTTACTGTTAGAGATGCAGAGGACAAATAGGTGACAACATGTTGGTTAGTCGTTTTCGAATACGCCAAATAAGAATACGGATCGACGTTTGTATTCTTACTGCGTTTATTCAAGCCGGAGAAATGATGCATTTCGCGGGATATTGAAATTAAAAATGTTGAAATTACGTAACTCGGCTTCATATTAAACTGAGATTAAAAATAAATTGAAAGTACATATATTTTTAATTTCTTGGGTGAATTGAGAAAATTATATGTAAGGAGAACAAACATATAACAAATATAGTGAGACAATATCGCATTTATTTAATTAATAAAACGGAATTCTATAACGATAAATGAATTATTGATGTTTTCCCCTATTTTTAAATTATAAGTATTAAATCCGCATTCATTAGAAGAAATCCGCATTTTCGAACTTAAAACTTCGCAATCAGAAGTTTCACATCTGGCAAGATTGCTTCTGACCCAGTAAGCAGCACAGAGTAGGGATGAGACCTCTCACACAATAACCGTTTCTCACTCACTACAGTTTTAGCCATTATTTTTATTGTTTGGGCGTCAATCGTAATTTTACAATTATCATTTTTCTATTTCGGTGTAATTTTTAAATAATTTATAATTAATTTGCAGGGTTGTAATGGAAAACGTCATCGAAGCCATCATTTTAAATGGCAAATTTCGAGGTGAGAATATATTACGGCCACGGATCCCAATTATACCCACAGATGTGCCAATTCAATTTAAACGTCTTCAATTTCCGTTAAGATCATTTGCGATGACTAGCTATCAATAAGTCTCAAGACCAAAAGATGTGTGTGGCTTATTTTTGAGCACACCATGTTTTTCACACAGTCAATTGTACGTGGCATGCTTTCGAGGGGGCAAACCATCCAGTTTATTTATGTTAGCTAAAGATGGGATAACAAAAAATATTGTACACTCTATTGCGTTGAGTGATTGACATGTTTTTTTAGTAAAATTATTATAATTAGCAGTGTATATCATTTCAAAAATAAATTACAATAAATTAAAAATATAAATGTTTGGTATTGTGTTATTTTTATATTCCATCATCGTTCACAGGGCTCCATGCTTCTTCAACTCATATTTACCACATCCTCAAACACTGAAAATAAGTTAGTCATTTTTTTCTACTAAAATAATCCTAAGAATAATTTATTTATTTATTTACGTCAAAAAACAGTTAAAAACTGCGTATGACGAGCTATGGGGAGAAGTGAATTTTGTGCACGTTTTCATAATTCTGTGGTCTCTATCCTAAACCATATTCTAGTCTAATTTTGAATACAGAAAAGAGAGTTTTTTTTCGAGTTTTGTTGACAAAAAATTCGCTCCTATATAATAAAATATATTTTCAAAGGTAAATTAGCTATAAATTCCTGCCCTGAACCCTCATGTTCTTCATGAAAGAATAATACTTTTTGCCGCGATAATATGAAAAACGATCATTTGAATAACTATATTTCCCACTAAAATTCAGAAGACGTGCACAAATAATGAAGTTACATTTATGTCCAGAAGCAAAACAAGGGACCATCTCAGCATTTGCTCAAAGATCAGGGAAACTGGACGAAAAAGGTGTTTATATGGAAGGACAACGTTTGCTGGGTCAACGTTCGCTAGTGTGTGTGTATACATATATATATATATATATATATATATATATATATATATCCTTCCTCCCCCGAAAACTAAGATTTGCAGCGGCGCGGCGTGGACTTTTTTGGATAGGGGGTGATGTCGCGTGGCAGCCGGCTCGTCGGGCGGGCGCTCCCTCTGGTCAACCACGCCATGCCGTCGTTCTTGCCAAGGTCCTCGCTTCCCCGGACGTGTCAGTCCAATAAACAGGGCTTTGGGGGCCCCCTATTATTACTTTCACCCAACCCCTCCCCCAATTTCGATGCTGAAATACAAAGAAAATCCTACCAATTCACATTTTATTTTGTGTTTTTTAAAATATTTTTAAAGTTTTCCTTAGTGTTTCAATTTTACATTATTCCAGCAAAAAATGTAAACGTATATGTATAAGTAAGTAAGTAAGTAAGAATAACAGACTCATAATTACAGTTTTCAAAAATAAATAGTATTAATTTGTTTAAGGGGGCCCTTGAATATTGGCAGCTCCGGGCCCGGCTCCTGGGGCCTGTGCGTTAACACGGTCTTGCCAATAAATACGCCGAAGCTGTGGCGGTTAGTGCTTAGATTGCATGGTTTCACAACTTCCAGATAATCGAATATATATCTCAGGAATATACATTTTACTTTTAATGACGTTCAATATTCAAGATATTGCAGCAATATTGATGTATATGAAATCATTTTGAATCCAAATAGAGTCCAACTGGCGCTCTCTCTGGTGTCTGGTGACTCCCAGGTATTGCACGACGCTCTCGGTTCTATTACTCGATTTACTCTTTGGCTCTTCGCTTTAACACGGGGAACCATACGGCTTTTGGTGACGCTATCAAATGGGCCTCGTCACCGTGCGCTGTGGAGCGCTGCGCGGCGATCCAGGTAGTTCGAGGGTAATCCCAATATTCTGTCTTCGTGTGACTAGTTGCAACTTAATTTTATGAAGTTCGCATGCTATTGAAAGTAAACAAGTTTAGTCAGTTATTGATAGTTTTCAATGCATTGTTTATGATACTTGAAGAATTTGTTTTCATTTGTTTGTTTTTTTGTTCAAAACGTATATTTGATGAGTTGAGTTGGAAAGTTGGTCTTTCTGCATGTAAGTCCCTTTGTGTTTTGGGAAAACTATTCTGCCAGCAGGTGGCCAGCAGTTTGCGAGCGTATTTGTGAATACTAATGTGTATTGCAGATCTTTCGTAATTGAAATATATACCAGGGTAGTGAAATTTTCGAAATAAAATAATTTTACGTATTCAAACAATAGTGCTTGTACAACACTGGAAATCAAAGCCAGAACTACGTGCGCAGGAGGTGAATATACCTGATATGGACCAACGCATAAAAATGTGTAAATTATAGTTCAATAAACATCTGTAGATTTTTATTAAACTTAGTTTTAATTAATTTACAATAAGTGCTTACATTTTATTATACAGGATGAGTCACGTAACTTTAGCACCTCTTGTACCTTTTAAGTTGAAGTTACTGCAATGCATTTTTCACGGAAATGCATGAGGGAATGGGGCAAATTGATATGGTATTTGTTTCTATTTATCACTTGTATTTTATGAGATATTTGAGGTAACTTTGTTTTTAAATGGAACTATACATATTTTCAGTCTTTTCATGATTAGTGTAAAAAGACGAATCCAATGATATACATATTGTCGTACGTTCGATAATTATTGATAAGTTGAAGTTATTTATTTCAATACATTTTTCACGGAAGTGCATGAGGGAATAGGGCAAATTGATACGGTATTTTTTTCTATTTTATCACTTGTATTATACGACATATTTCAAGTAACTTTGTTTTTTTTTCAAATGGAACTGTACATATTTTCTCAGTCTTTCAAGACTAGCGTAAAAAGACGAATTCAATGACACACATATTGTCGTATGTTAGATAATTATTGATAAGTTGAAGTTATTGCAATACATTTTTCACGGAAGTGCATGAGGGAATGGGGCATTTTGATACGGTATTTGTTTCTATTTTATCGCTTGTATCAATTTTACGAGACATTCGAGATAACTTTGTTTTTTCAAATGGAACTGTACATATTTTTTCAGTCTTTCATGACTAGCGTAAAAAGACAAATCCAATGATATACATATTGTCGTATGCTACATAATCATTTTTTTGAGTAATTTTGATATTTGCGATGCGTGTTTTACGGATGTTGTGAATGGAACAGTCCGCCACACGCAGCGCTCCACCAGCACACGCGCGCTCGGGGAAGGGAAGGGATCTTAGTATTTGAAGATACGAAACATATTCCAAATGTTCACAAAACTGTTGCACAATTTTTCCTGAACTCTGCAATAATCTTTGTACAGTCTTAATTATTTCTTCTTTTTGTATTTTGTTTCAAGGTCCCATTAATATCCTGTGATATTAAACCCAATTAAATGGAGTTGAAGTAATAAACAATTTTATTACAATACATAGTTATGACAAATCCTTATTTTCAATCCTTCAATCAAAGAAAGACAAAAATCAAAAAATGCGGAAGGATGGGAAGCAGATTTCAGGAATAACTGCAAAACCTCTTCAAAGTTACAGGGGGTGCTAAAGTTACATGACTCATGTATTAGAGTTTTGAATTTTTAGAAATTATTTTTCCGTCATTCGATGAAGCTGCAACCTCCAGTTTGTTTGGGCACCAACCGCCACTGAGTCTAAGTACTGTCTCTTCATTTATTGAGCCTGTCTCACCTGCCAAGAGTTGATGCAGGATTCCCCTCTCTCTTAATAACGCGCGAGAAACTACTACAATGTTAGATTTTCAAATTGATACCGTAATAACAAATTATCAGTTAACTAAGAGAAAACTGTTTCAATGTAACTTTCCAATTCAAATAAATAATTGTAAACTTTACTGAATACGAACGTGCCATTGACTCATATTAATATAACAAAATTTTGGGGTATCTCAATTCAAACCTCAAATGGAATATAAATATTTACACAGAATTAGTTCATTACACTACGCATTCCGAATTATTTCATAATCAGTCAGCCATCGTACATACCACTCGTGTATATTTCGCGAATGTTCATTCCCGTCACAAATACGGCATAATATTCTGGGGAAACTTATTCTATAGCTCCTTGATTTTTGTGTTACATAAAATAATTATACGAATAATAAGCAAACCAACCCCGTCCCGATTATTACGTCCGGATGGTAAATATCAACCAAATTCCGCATATTAATTGCTTTATTTTACACACTTCTACAGTTAACCAGTAGGAGCACGAGTGACTCACCGATAACTGACCTTGTTGACAGACCATTTGCCTATCCCATCTCTGCCGCCTACTTTGCCGATGTTGGCGTCGCCGTCTGTGTGGACTCCGCCATCCCCGTCGTCTGTGCCAACTGCCGTCACCGCCATCTCCACCGTCACGCACGTGCCCGCCGACGTCGCCGTCATCGGAGCAAGTCCTGACGCCCCTCCCCGCCCCGCCCCTATGTCCACCAGGGCCTTGTAACTCCCATATAACCTGGTGGATACCATTACAATGGATCCCTCTCCTGCGGCACCTTCTTACAGGAACTAAAACACGAACTGCTGCCAACGACGCTTCAAACGTGCGTGGCTGCTGCGTAGGTTCGCGAGACGCAAACAGGCGCGTAATGTTACAAAAGCTAGCATCGATGTTCGCGCTTTCTTCAGCGGTTTGTTATACGCATATTTTATGAATAATAGAGCATTTAGAAGACACTTTTCGCATTGATCAGATATCTGCCAAATTTGATGTGCGGAAGTCGGCGAGCCTAACCTGCAGCTGTACCTGGTGACACTAGCGCCTCCTGCAGCAGCACCCTCCAGCTTTGTCCCCAGTTTTGATGGAGAGTTGCAAGGCCCTGGTGTCCACTGCCCGAAGGTTTAATTCGAACGTGGAGCGCGAGACCAGCGCACACTCAGAGTCAACGGGTGATAGAAGGGCGTGGGCACACTCAGTAACTCCGGTGTAGACACCCACCCACACCCACCCACCCACCACACACACACACACACACACACACACACACAGACAGACACTCATGTGCAGTGGCGTAGCCTAGAGGGGTAGCAAGGGAGGTCCGCCCCAGGCGGCACTTTTAGGGGCGGCAAAATTTCACAATACATAATTTAATATATTATAAAAATTGGAACCATTTCATTTCATATTTGCAATAAAAGACTACGCTCTTGAAAAGTAGACGAAGTAGTACGAAAAGTAGAAACTGAAATAAGTTTTAGTTAAAGACAGAAGTTTTGCTTTTAATTCTAACAATTATATTCTTTTTCAATAAAAATATAAATAGTAATAGTATCATTCTAGTTCTAATTAGAATTCAATTTGTGTTTTATATTCAATTCGCTAGTAACTTAATCTTGCGATCATCATTTTATAATAATAAGTGTTGTGTACCTGTTGCATCAGTGTAAGTAGCATACGTGTAAGGATTTTTCAAATAAATGTGATTCTTATATTGTAAAACATATAGAAGGTGGAGCACCTAAGTTGTTCAAAGCAAATATCTTGTAAATGGTTCGAGGTATCGAGATGCTATTTGCGCCATGTTGTTGCAAATGATGGGGCAAATAACATATTTCGTTTTCTTGTTTGTAACGTATGTAACTTTAGAGATAGTGACACAACTTTGATTTTTTAAATGGAAGTATATATTTTTTCTCCATCATTCTAAAGATCTTTCAAAATGCAATGCAATGATATAAATATTTTTAATATTCGAAAAGTATTTGTTGCAAAAATAGTGCAAGTAGAACTTGGTAAATTATACGCTGTATTTATTTTGTATTTTATTTATTTATTTACGTCAAAAACAGTTAAAAACTGTGTGTGACGAGAATGTGTATGCAAGGGCCTAGCACACATGCCCTGCTGGAGTCAACAACCCCTTCAATGTAAAAATAGATTACATTTAGATGCAAGGATTTTTTCTACTAAATTCAGAAATTGAAAATCATCCCAACATGTTTCACTGCATTATACACGGTTCCCCCCCCCCCCCGACAAGTAAAGTGCCAAGAACAATACCGGGTATTCAGGTGCAAATCGCCTAACTAATGAAAATATGGCCCACAACCATATTACAGATTTTAGTTGTGGCCTTTGAAGCCTTGCAAGTTGGACACCCTTATCTTAAAACATTCAATAATTTGAAACAGAATTGTTTTATTGTTGTTGTTTTTCCCTTTGCCAGTTTCAAGAGATTGAGGTTCCATTTCATTAAACTAAATTATTTTGTTTAAACAGTTTGTTTTCTTGTAAATACAATAAAATGCAGTGGGGGCTTCTTGGAAGAAGTTGTAGTTGTTTGCTTTCAACCATTGAAAAAATGCAAACTGTTATCTTTACAATTAGCACCATAAAGAACATCAACTGAAAATAGCTTGCTGATGGCTAATCATCAGCTCTAGAGCAGATATTTCATATGTCATCCCTGGTAATCCTCCACACTTTGAAATATCAGGTGCAGGCATTAAGTTTGGAGCAAACACTGTGCTCAAATTATGGGCTGTCATTTTATTAACATTATGCTGTTCCATCACTCTGAAACCCACAAAACATTTAAGGATAAACTGAAAAAATACTGTTTATTGGTCTGTATTTTTCAATTAGTGTTGAATGTTACGCTGTATACACTGAGAAGTTATTAACTACAAACATGTACTGAAATTAAAATTAAGTGCGATGATTGTGATAGAATAGTGATTATCAGAGAGGGTTGAAGTGTGTAATAGAAGTGTATTGGGATAGGCATAGCAAGTCTAATAAAACAAAAAAATGAAAGAAAATAAAAAGGAATATTATTGCCGTAAAAATGGAAGAAACAGAAAAGTCTACTAATGTAATTATTTTTCAAGAGAGACATTTCCATAACTCCTGTTTTAACATAATTTTCTCAATACATTTCTTGTCATATTAAAACATTAAATTAAATGTTTACACGAATTTGCTTCAATAACTCACAGAACATTATAAAAACAGTTAAAAATATCTACAATTATTTACCATTAAATAATAATACTAAATTTAAAGAAATTTTCAGAAAATCTAACAATTTTTAAGGGAAATTAATACAGTAATTGTTGGATTATATTACATCCATTGCGCGGTAGCGCGGAAGGACAGCTGACCTTGCTGATATCCTATTCGTGAGTCGCCGCACCTTGTCGGAAAACGAGAATAGCCTAAGACTTCACTGAAAACGAGAATGTTCGTCGATTACGGGACTTTCTTACACGATACAAGCAACTGTCAATCGCTAATTTATTCTAATCGGACCATAACAACTTACAGAACATTAATCACACAAATAATTCACCTTACAACAAAATACACTTACACTTCATCTCTGTTTCCTCAATATTATTACTATCAATATCATCAACCAAAATATATTCTACCTGTCAGTTCAAAGTAACAAAAATTTACAAACGCCCCGCAGTCCAATTATAATTAGTAATCTGAAAACAAACGAAATGTACTTACATTACATACTTCATATTAAACATTCTTTCTTTCTTTTTTTTTATTTACGTCAAAAACAGTTTAAAACTGTGTGTGACGAGCTATGGGGAGAAGTGAATTTTGTGCACGTTTTCATAATTCTGCGATCTCTATCCTAAACCATATTCTTGTCGAATTTTGAATGCAGAAAAAGAGCGGGTTTTTCAACTGTTGTTGACAAAAATATTCGCTCCTATACAGGGTGTCCCACCAACTATGGACCACCCCCATAACTTCTAAACCGTTCAGGATATCGAAATGCAGTTTTCGCTGAATAATGCAGAATTATGGGGCAAGTAACATGCCGTAGAGAAATTGTCTATAATACTTTTAGTTTTCGATAAATTTAATCATCTTCGATTTTTTAAATGGAACTATATATTTTTCTCACCAGCAATGGATAGATCCTGAAAAGAGGAATAAAATGATGTATTATATGCTAGTATTTTGATAGTAATTTGCGTTTAAAATTAGACATTCTGATACGTGATTTTGAATGAACGGACAATATTTCATGTAGCGGCCCTTACAATAGTCGCTTTCGGGGAAAATGGCCTTCGCGGCGTCAAGAATGTTGCGTTGAGAGAGAAGACTGAAAAGGGTGGCAATGAGAGATAAGAGGCCTAACTACGGCAATCCAGGGTCTTAACACAAAAGTCACGTTAAAAATTACCAATTATAACGATCAGAATGACAGATTTTTTTCCATTCATTTATCTGCATTTAACTTGTCTTCTTTAGCAATAAATATCATTTTCTAACTTGAGAAGAATGCAACCACCGTCTGTTCGTTGAATATCATTTTTAATTAAAATGATCATTCGTCCACTTCGCAATCATACCTCTACTGCTCTTCATAAATGAAAAAGAAAACAGTACACTTCCGTCTTTTGCCGTGGATTTTCAAGTTTGAGGCAGTACATGTCATGAAATGAGAAACTCTGCAATCAATATTAGCAATCGAGACTACAGATTTACATCTGTGTTAAAGTTTAGTAAATTGACACTGATAGTCTGTTAAGTGTGTTTCAAAATTTTTATTGCTTTGTTATTTTGGTACGTGTTTAAATAAGACGTTTATGAAGAGAAAATGCAAAGAGAAAACGTCTATCTCTCTACTATTTGATAAATTAATCAAGACATTACAATAACAATTTTTAAGCATTCATTCCCTTCCCTTGTTTTAAAATGATTGCTGGTTTGTGCCATAACACACTCAGATCGATTTTTGCAAGTTTGAAAAGAACCTTTATTATTATCGTCCTTCTGCTACAAATTATTTTTATTTTGTTCTTTTCGATGAACGTTGCTTTGGAATTTCATTAGAAGAAAAGTTCAATTCAGGTGAACAAATGGGAAAAAACGTCTTTCTGATCGGTAATATTGATGTTTGTTCATATGATCTTCATGTCAAGACCGTGAATTGCTGTAGTTACGCCTCTATCCCTCATGGCCACCCCTCTCATACTCCTTGTCTCCACGAAACAGTCTCGACGCCGCGAAGGTCTTTCACCAACGGCGACTATGGCAAGGGCTGCTACACGAAATATTGTCCGTTTCATTCAAAATCACATATCAGAAAGTCTAATTTTATACGCAAATTACTATCAAAATACTAGCATATGATACATCATTTTATTCCTCTTTTCAGGATCTATCCATTGCTGGTGAGAAAAATATATAGTTCCATTTAAAAAATCAAAGATGATTAAATTGATCGAAAACTAAAAGTATTATAGACAATTTCTCTACGGCATGTTACTTGCCCCATGATTCTGCATTATTCAGCGAAAACTGCATTTCGATATCCTGAACCATTTAGAAGTTATGGGGTGGTCCATAGTTGGTGGGACACCCTGTATAATAAAATATATTTTCAAAGGTAAATTAGCTATGAATTTGTGCCCTTAACCCTCATCATATTCTTCATGAAAGAATAATACTTTTTGCCGCGACAATATGGAAAAAAATAATTTCAATAACTATATTTCCCACTGAAATTCAGCAGAAGTGCACAAATAATGAAGTTACATTTATGTCCAGAAGCAAAACAAGGGACCATCTCAACATTTGCTCAAAGGATCAGGGAAACTGGACGAAAAACCTGATCGAGATGGGGGCCATCAACCCAGAAGCTGTGGTACAGTACTTTCAGTGATGACATTAAACATCTCAGTCATTATGATAAAATAAGTATTTGTTATCCATGTACGTGTAAAGATCTTGAAATGAAATTCTTTTTGTGATAACTTTACTTTGGCTCTACTTCCGTGCTATGTAATCGCAAGGGTTCTGCTAAAAAATAACAAAGTTCATTAAATACTTACAATTGGTAATAATCGTAATTTTGTTGGTATTAACAATTACAGATCAAGCACGATCTTGCAACACACACGCAAAGCAATACGTTCTCAATGTTCTGCCATCTTACCTCTACCCCTTCCCGCCAATTTGTGAAGATGCGCATGACCCCATCCTGCTGATTTTATTCTAGCCGGGAATTTCAAACAACGCGTATTTCCTAGCTTTTTATTAATAAAAGAAAGCTGCGATCTATTCAATATACAGTGTGTCCCACCAACTATGGACCGCCCCCATAACTTCTAAACGGTTCGGGATATCGAAATACAGTTTTAGTTGAATAATGCGGAATCATGGGGCAAGTAACATGCCGTAGAGAAATTGTATATAATATTTTTAGTTTCCGAGAAATATAATCATATTTGATTTTTTAAATGGAACTATATATTTTTCTCACCAGCAATGAATAGAACATGAAAAGAGGAATTAAATGATGTATCATATGCTAGTTGATTTGAAGTAATATAGATAGTAATTTGCGTATAAAATTAGACTTTGTGATATGTGATTTTGAATGAAACGGACAATACTTCGTGTAGCAGCCCTTGCAACAGTCGCCGTTGGTGAACGCTTGGTGAAAGACCTTCGCGGCGTCGAGACTGTTTCGTGGACACAGGGAGTGTGAGAGAGGTGGCCGTGGGGGATAGAGGCATAACTACAGCAATTCATGGTCTTGACATTAAATACTTACAATTACAATACTTACAAAGATCATATGAACAAACATCAATATTACGGATCAGAAAGTCCCCATTTGTTCATCTGAAAGGTTTTTTCCCCATTTGTTCATCTGAACTGAACTTTTCTTCTAATGAAATTCCAAAGCAACGTTCATCGAAAAGAATAAAATAAAAATATTTTGTAGCGGAAGGTCGATAATAATGAAGGCCCTTTTCAAACTTACAAAAATCGAGAACCAAGCTGTGTGTTATGGCAGAAACAAGCTGTCATTTTAATACATGCGAATGGAATGAATGCTTCAAGATTTTTATTGTAATATCTTGATAAGTTTATCAAATAATAGATAGGTAGACATTTTCTCTTGTTATTTACTCTTAATAAACGCCTTTTTTAAACACCACCAAAAGAAAAAAGCAATACAAATTTGGAACACTCTTAACAGATTGTCCGTGTAAATTTACTAAACTTTAACACAAATGCACATATGCAGTCACGACTGCTAATACTGATTGGAGAGTAATGTCATAAGTAACTTCATAATGCCACGTGCTGCCTCAAACTTGAAAATCCACGGCAGAAGATGGAAGTGTACAGTTTTCTTTTCCATTTATGAAGAGCAGTAGAGGTATGGTTGCGAAGTGGACGAATTAAAAGTGAAATTTTCCAACGAAGAGACGGTGGTTGCATTCTTGTCAAGTTTGAAAATGATATTTATTGCTAAAGAAGACAAGTTAAATGCAGATAAATCAATGGAAAAAAATCTCTCATTCCGATCATTAAAATTGATGTTTTTAATGTGACTTTTGTGCAAAGGTCATGGGTTGCTGTAGTGAGGCCTCTTACCCTCATTGCCACCCCTCCCAGTCATCTCTTTCCTCGCAACAGTCTCGACGCCGCGAAGGCCATTTTCCCCGAAGGCGACTGTTGCAAGGGCTGCTACACGAAGTATTGTCCGTTTCATTCAAAATCACGAATAAGAAAGTAATTTTATACGCAAATTACTAACAAAATACTAGCATATGATACATCATTTTATTCCTCTTTTCATGATCTATCCATTGCTGGTGAGAAAAATATATAGTTCCATTTAAAAAATCAAAGATGATTAACTATCTCGAAAACTAAAAATATTATAGACAATTTCTTTACGGCTTGTTACTTGCCCCATGATTCTGCATTATTCAGCGAAAACTGCATTTCGATATGTTGAACCGTCTAAAAGTTATGGGGGTGGTCCATAGTTGGTGGGACACCTGTATAATTTCCTCCACTCCTAATTTTTTTCTCTTTTTTTTGGTACCTCATTTGTTTAAAGCCGTTCACTGAGGCGAATATTAGGGACATCAAAATCAGCCTTTTTACAGAAATAATATATATGATATCTTGAACTAGTATATATCTTGGTTTATATTTATTTTCTTAAAAATATTGACTTATTAGTAATATGTGTTAAAAGTTCTCAGATATTGCATTCTCTAGCACGAAGTAGAAACGTGCGTTAATATTTCCTTGGCGTAATGATCAATGCTTGTACAGCTGCAGTTTCTGTTTACATATGAATTTCCATTATAAGTTGGCAAAATTTATTAAATATCTCTATACGATACATCAACCCGTGTAATTGATCCGACTCGCCGCCTTCTCACGAAGTTTTCTCACCCCTGCTTCCCGCCTGTGAATCGAGTGACTTCGCTAAGCTGATATCGCCGCGTGCCCCAAACCTTTGCGAAGGCCATTCGCGTGCTCGTTCGTCTGACGGTCCTGGCTTACGACGTTGCATCACTCGGCAAACTGCGAACTCGAAAACTTCTAAAAGTTTCAAAAAATGTGCGTGACATTAATAAAAGAACTAATTATGGAGAACAAATTTTACTTGAAGGAAAAAATCTCTATCTTCAATATTATAGTTGTAGGAAGACGCCGAAAATATTTTAATTTTTGCAATTTTCGAAAAATCAGGGATTTCATCAAAATCAGACCTGCGCCAGTTTCCTGAGCGTCCTTTGGTCTATCAGAGGTCAGAGTTTAATAAAAAAATTGGAGTAATTTTTGAGAAAATTTTGGAAACGTTGCTGAAGCTTCGTAAAAAGTACCCCAAAATCAAAATATCCTTTTCAAACTCAAGGGGCCTCGCGTTCACTTAAATCGATTGGGGAAACTCAATTTTAGAGAGAAAATCGACTGAATGTTCTTGGTGCTAGCGGAGTCCACAGACGGACGGACAGGCGTTTAGCCGTCAATCGATTTTTCGGTTTCAAGGACCCAGAAAACATGGATTCTGACTGCACAACATGTTAGAGGTTAATTTACTTTACAACATACGTAACACGATACCACCACTTTTTCGTTACGGCAGTACGAGTTTTTCTGTCGAAATTTCACCGTGTACTGAAGCATGATTACAATACTTACTCTTCTTACGAAGTAAGGGCGATAGGCATTGAGTTTCAAGAAAAAATAGATTTTCTTGAGGGTGTTTTCCAAATCCATGATACTCATTCGTTAAAGCTTGAAGGGTCACTACGATTTGTGTTCAATCAGCAGTATTGTGAGATGAATTTGGAAGGTCGGGCATGAAAGATACGCATTCATTGAGTTTAAAATTTTTTAATTAAACAGGGCTGCGAAAAAAAATTATTTTGGTCATATTGGCGCTTTTGGTTATGATGGGTAAGTTGAATTCATTTTGCTAATAATTAATAGACCTGAAATCCACTTTTCTCTAAAACGTAAGATTTTTTGTAATTTCAAAGGAAAGACTAGTAAACAAAAGCTCTTCATTAATGAAAGTTTCAAGAAACACACAGTAAATAAACGATTTAAAACTAGATATACACTATTCTACTGAAGGAAAAGTAAGTATAAATATGTATACATGCTGTTCACATCTTATGCTTATTCATGACATACATTAATAATAATGTTATATTTATACCAACAATATCAGGGACCGCTGACACTTTCTTTTGCTAAAATTTTGCCTCCTCGGTCGTTTTCTGTGCAATTTTACTCTTTCACACTTTAAAGACCAACAGTCGTCTGCCATCATCACTTCAAAGTATCCGCCCTGATAACGTTTTTCCTTCTCTTCCAAGTCTTGATGAAACTTTTCTCCATGTTCATAATTGAAATCTCCCAGATTATAAGAGAAGAAATTAAGGTTGTTGTGGAGAAAATGGAGTTTGATGCTCATGTTACATCCTAAATTATTCATAGAAATTAGGATTTCATCCACTGTAAATTTGAAATCCAGATTTTTTTTTATTTCCTTGAAAATTGACGGAGACAGTTTTGAAACCTTACCAGGCCAGTCTTTCTTCATCACTCATTAAAGTTTCAAAGTGTTTGTTGTTCATCAGATTTCTAATTTGAGGTCCATCAAAGATACTTTCTTTAAGCTTGATCTCTGAAAGAAAGGGAATTTTTGATCAAATATATTTAAAGCAATCTCCATTCTCATTCAGAGCCTTGACAAACTTTAATCATACCAAGCTTGATATAGAATGGTGGCAAAACAATATTTTCACGATTAACCAAACATGTTTTTTCATTTTTATCTTAGATATTCAAAGTACTTCTGATTGACCAATACCTACTGACCCAGTGCAATTCCTTGCTAACTCTGCTAACCCATTCACACAGAAAGCAGGGGAACTTAGTAAATTCTAGTTGAAGACTCAACAATATTCCAATAACTTCCAAGTCACCGCAGACAACTTATTGGTGTTCTTCATAATTTTTTTTTTAATTCTTCCATATTTTCGTGTTTCCTTTAAATGAACAGAATGAGCTACTGGCACTGAGGCATTTTGATTTCTATTAGGAAACAGAACAGCTTTGAGGCTGTGTTTTGAATAATCTATTAACAATCTCCATTGATTTCTGACATCTTATTCCAAATTTTGAAAGTACATCATGAATATTGTTGCATTATACAAACTGATCCTCTTTCGTGAAATAATCAAGGAACCCTTATCTCTTTCGATACCAGTAAAATGTGCCTGGAGCGAGCATATTTGTCTCTTTCAACCGTGAGCCTAAAACCTGCGCCGATTCCTTTGAGAGGCCAAGATCTCACACCAAATCATTAAGATCTTCCTGATTAAACAACTGGGGTCTTCTATCTTCTTTGGGGAAATTAATAAAGTCCATATCACTATCACAGCAGTCTGAATAATCTGAAGATGTAGATGGGTTTGGTATAGGAATGTCAGGACCATGTGGTACGGGTCTAATGGCTAACGTATGTATGTTATTGTAATACATTGCCATCGTTCATTTGAAATTTAATCAATCGTAAATTTCACACTAACTGTGGGCGATGTGAAGACCCCGAATCCACATATTTAATCAAATTGCAACACCGACTCATCGTCACCCTCCTTTTAATCAAAAGCACCGAGTTGTCGCAGCCCTGTGTTTACATATGACATAGCGCGTGCTAATTTGAAAAACTCAAAATTCTGCAAAAACTGTTGTAGATAGAAAAAAAACTAAAATTATATATGTAATCACGATGAAAAACTTATTCATAATCACCCATTTTCATTTAAAGGAGCAAATCGTCGCAGCCCTGTGTTATTCATACTTTGAAAAGCATAATATTTCAATATTAATGAAAAGTTCTTAAATTTCAAGGTCCCAATTGAGAAACAAATATATGGGTTCCTGATTGTGTTGAAATAATGAAATTTGAAAAGTATAGAAGAAAATTGAAATAAAAAAACTTAAAACATTATTTCCATGTGGATGCATAGAGAGTTCTTTTTGCAGACTATTGAAGGAGGTATTATAAGTGTTGAATTAGGGAGAGGATTTTTATGCCCTAAAAATCTTGAAATATGCCTTTAAAAATATGCATTTATGACCTAGAAATTCTGCAATATGTACTTTAATACGCAATTAAAATTAACAATATTTCATTGTTAATATTAATGAATTCACATATAATTCATGTACATTACTCTACAACACTTTGCCAGAAGACGTTAAACGATTAAATTCAATAGAAAAGTTTAAGTCCCAAGTAAAATCTTTTCTGATGCATAACTGTTTCTGTACAATTCGAGACTATACCGAGCATCAAAAAGGAAAGTAGAATTAATTTTAACAATGATAGTTAATGTAATTATTTATCATTTGGACTGTATAATTCTAAAGAACCTGTAACAAGTATTGTACCACAGTTTCTGGGTTGATGGCCCCCATCTCGATCAGGTTTTTCGTCCAGTTTCCCTGATCCTTGAGCAAATGCTGAGATGGTCCCTTGTTTTGCTTCTGGACATAAATGTAACTTCATTATTTGTGCACGTCTTCTGAATTTCAGTGGGAAATATAGTTATTCAAATTATCGTTTTTCATATTATCGCGGCAAAAAGTATTATTCTTTCATGAAGAACATGAGGGTTCAGGGCAGGAATTTATAGCTAATTTACCTTTGAGAATATATTTTATTATATAGGAGCGAATATTTTGTCAACAAAACTCGAAAAAAAACTCTCTTTTCTGTATTCAAAATTCGACTAGAATATGGTTTAGGATAGAGACCGCAGAATTATGAAAACGTGCACAAAATTCACTTCTCCCCATAGCTCGTCATACGCAGTTTTTAACTGTTTTTGACGTAAATAAATAAAAATAAAATTGTCTCTATAAGCCTCTCTTAAAACTCAGGAGAAGCATGCTTAGAATAAAAAGATCTATTTTCGTGCAAACAATATAATCTACCCTACTTGGAGAAATAATTCGAGAGACAAATTCGAGAAACAAATGCGCGAGAGAAATTCATCTTAGCGAAGTACATTGAATGTCTTGTTGTATTTCTTCTGACCGGTTTAAAAAATATATTATAAAGAAATATCCTACATTTGCATAAGTATATGATCTCAAAAATGAAAGTTTAAAAAAAGTTGCAAACTGTGACAAGCTGTTTCAAATCAATGAACGATCGTAAATAAATAAATTCTACGGAAAGATGAAACGTTTTAAAGATATGCAACGGGATTTCCTATCTTCCCTGTTTATTCCCCAAAATTGGGTTGCCAATGCAACGGATTCTTTACTTACTCACTTACTTTTAATACCAAAACATTATTATAAATCCCGGCGTTGCATAAATTTATTGGGTCGTGGGCTGTGGATGCCTCCATACGGACCTAGCTGAAAACAACATTTAATACAACAGCATGCACAGGGAAACAAATTACTGAAATAAGAACACTGGGTTTTCTTTTCAAAACATGAAAACAAGAACTTTAATTCGGTTATTCTTTCTAGCTGCGGCAACAATGTAACTAGTGACATCAGCTAAAGCTTGGCATAATTGTTATGTTTCCATTTTTTTTAATAACTCACAATTAGTTGTAATACCAAAACATAATTAACCTCAATCAGCTGATCGTAAATCAAATACCAAAGAGGAATTCCTTTTATGCCAAATGAATTTAATATTATTCTAAAAATTTCCGCACGTACGTATTTATTCTTACAACAATGCAAAAATGAAAATTTATTAACTTTATACAATACTGACTGAATGGTTCTTATTTTGTATTAACTTTACTTTGAATTCGCAAATTCTCTAGTTTCCATTAATGTTTATATCGTTTCTGGGTGTCGCGAAATCAGATTTGGTTCAATTAGTAGCGTCGCGAGTGTTCACAGATGCGCCACTTTCCTGTTTGTTGTGAAGAGCAGCGCCGTTGCCAGTTCGGTTGATTTGCACGCGTCCACTCGCGTGCACCGCCGTCTTGCACGTCGATGTCTTGCACGGGCCGGTCTTCCTCAAAATAAACTCCTCCAGAATTTTTTTAAATAAAATTGTTAAAACATTTCCGTCGAAAAATCACAGAGAAAATATACTTCTTCTTTCTTCTTTGAAAGAAAACAGTACCGCCTCACAAATGTTCACGTTTATCAACTGCTCAACCCAGCACCAAGAAAATGTCTAAGTCCGAATAATTAAAAATTTATCAATCTGACGGACATGGATTCGATGTTGCCTCGACAACTCAACAAACCGAACTCTCTTCCAAAATCGCGTCGATTTAACATGATACCTCTGTTTTTTAAAAAAATGCCGGCGAACTTCCTTTCGCTTTTTTTCATTGTCGTCACCGTAAAATTTTGTAAAATGTCTAATATTTGATGTTTTGAACTGGTTTCGGGTTCATTCGTTCCAGTTTGTGCCCAATGTCAGGATTATTTTGTCGAAACTGCCGTTTTCAAGATATTTCGGGCCGAAGATCACGAATTTCCCTCTCGACATTCTACAACACTTCGTCGCTTGTTTTATCATATCATCCTCTTTTAATATTTATTTATTTCCACCTTTCCAGTGTTCTATAAATTATTAAACCTAGTTATAAATTTTGCTGAGCTCATCTTACGATGACTCCCATCGTCTCTCGTTGTTTATTTAGCGTTTCTTTTCGAAATCTTAATAATTCATGGTGTGATGCTTTGGAATGTTCGAGTAGCTTTTTCCCGAACTCGTTTTCTTGCAATATTAAGAGAACCCGTCAACCGATCACGTTCAAATAAACTTTATAATGTTCCTTTAATTTTCCTTCATCTACCAAAATGGTCACCGTTTCTGTCCAATTTTACAGAACCCCGAAAATTCCAAAATTGTCAAATCCATTTTCTACAACGCGATGCTCTTTTGTCGTGTTTATATCGATTTCTGCCGCACTTTGTTTACATAACAGACTATAGATGGTGAATTATTTATTCCATGTCCACACTTGTTTCTGGGAAATGTCTCGAATACTAGAATTATTACAGATAAGTCTCTATTTTAACGAAATATGCAAAATTTGCGCCTATAATTACACGAATATGCACCAATACGACGTAACATATAGGCCAAATATGCACTGACATATAAACCATATTCTAACCAAATGTCAAGAAATTTGACTTAGCTATGCAATTAGCAATAGCCACAAATATGCAAAATCATAGAAATCCGCTCCATAATTATAATATATTAATGTTTTTAGGTGGGAATGTAATTATGGGCGTATGACTATTTGTAAGCACTGTGAACATCTTTATCACACATTTATCAAATGTGACTCGCTTTTGGGATTTTTCTGAATAAATACGTCGGATTGTGGTTTGCAGCTATTCTAGTTTCCACCTGTTTTCTTTCAAGGATCATGTTGTAATTATTAATCACAAATTATCTTTCTTGTGAAAGGCTCGTCTGAGCTCGTGTGTGTTGCATTAAACTCGAAAGGAGATAAAGCTCTATTATCATGCTTGATCGAAACATCCGCCCCAATTCAAAAGAGGCTAGAATGTTTATGATTGTAATCAGTTGTTATGCGATCGTCCCAAGCACAACGCCTGATAGCGGGAAGACGATGATTCACGTGGCGAAGAGAAGAGTGGTTCGTGGGCGAGGAGTGGGCCCTCCGCGGTGGGGATGGAAACAAAAATTAGACGTTTTTTAAACATAGATATTTTCCATCGAAATATTAACATCTACGTTTTGTTTTCGACGTTTTCTTCACATCGATGTACTTTTCCAGAAACATCGATGATTCTAAAAAAATGTTTATCTTTCTCGATGATTTAGTATGTGGTAACATTGTTAAAACTGCATTTTGAACTTTATCTGTATAGAATGTTCATTATAAAATTAAGGTGACAGAGTGCTTCAAGGCAGAATATACTGTGAACGGTTCGCAGTTTCTTTAATATTTAATTAATCAATTGAAAATGCAAAGCTATGCACGAGCGTATGACCCGCCGCCTGAACCGTTGCAGAAAATTTGTAGGATCGTGGGGTGCGAAGCCGCCTGTACAGGATACGGTGCTTATCGATATTGCAGGATATTACTATGTGCCAATGAAACACAAGATGTTCAGTTTTAAAAACTAGCAGTAATGGCGTATGAATTTATTGCTTACTGCTTTTCTGAAATGATTTCTCTTTTGTTGGCTCACTTACTCTGTAAAATATTCAATGGACTATTTCATTACATACGCAAGAAACAAAGACACTTAAAACAATAACAACAACAAAATTATTACTTTCACACACACGCACCTAATATTTCAACAATTCAATCATTCTGCGCGTATCTACTTTTTAGCATGGCCGTTAAAATTATCATTACTTTACTAAAAAAATGTTTTTCTAGTTCTAAAAAAACTAGACAGAGTTTGACCTTATACAAGATTCCGTGATACCATTCAGTCGAAATACAGAAAGTTATTTCACTTCCCTGTAAGTTCTGCAACGCTGGAAGTCCCATCGCCAATCATTACTCCGTTTCTCCCATGGATTCCGAAGATCTGCGTTCCATTCTGTCCGATAAGACCACAGCTCGGCCTAACATTCCACGTTCAATTCCCGACACTCACATTCGGACATCGAAACTATTTAGCATCTCTCACGCAAACAGCTCCGTAAAGTTAGAATCGCAAAGTTTAAAAAAAAATTGAAATTAATCTCCAAATTTGTCGCTTTTGTGTCGCTAATTTGTTAAGCAAAAACAAATTTCTCGCTCTTCATTTGACACTGCTATAACAAATGCTGCTGACTTGATATAAACTTAGCATCACAAAAACAAGAAAACCAAGAAACTACACTGATAAACTAAAAATTAATTACATGGGAATTTGTCGCTTTTTTGTCGATCAAAACTTACCATAAAATCAATTTTGCTACACCTCAAACAAAACCAGAAATGTAATTTCCCGAAAATGCTGTTTTCCACTGCAATGTCAGGAAAACCAAGAAATTAGATTAGTAAATAATAAATAATTACATGAGAATTTGTCGCTTTTTTGTTGCTCTTAACTTACCATAAAATTAATTTTGTTACTATTTAAACAATAAGCTAGAAATGGAACATTTCCCAAACGGGATTCTAAGTTGATACGAACTTAGAATTGCAATCTCAAGAAAACCAAGAAATAACAATAATAAGCAAGCATTTCTAGAATATTGTTTAAATAGTAACAAAATTTCTTTTATGGTAGGTTTCGAGCGACAAAAAAGCGACAAATTCCTATGTAATTATTTTTTACTTATTATTGTTATTTCTTGGTTTTCTTGAGAGTTGAGAGTTGATCTCAACTTAGAATCGCGTTTGGGAAATGTTCCATTTCTAGCATATTGTTTAAAGAATAAAAAAATAATTTTATGGTAAGTCGAGAGCGACAAAAAAGCGACAAATTCCCCTGTAAAAAGTTTTGAGTATTTAGGTTATTTCTCGGTTTTCTTGAGATTGCAATTCTAACTTGACGACACATTAGATCCCGGTTTGCGAAAAATTCCATTTCTAGTATATTGTATAAAGAGTAACAAAATTTCTTTTACGGTAGGTTTCGAGCGACAAAAAAGCGACAAAATCCCATGTAATTATTTTTTACTTATTATTGTTATTTCTTGAGATTTTTTTACATTACTATATTTACGAGTGCATGGACTTTCAATAATTTTCTACAATGTTTCTCGAGAACTCAACTGTTTTCTCTGAAAACTAGCTCAAAATTCCGCATTTTCAGAAACGCTCAAACGCCATTTTCTCATAAATAGCTCTAATTCTTTTCTTCAAACTTTTCGAACGGATAGTGCTAATTGTACTATTTAATATGACGCAAAGTTCATTCTCGGATATTTTTTTGTTTTTTCAAAAATTACAAAAATGTAATTTTTTGAAAGGTTTCCCAAATATATTTAATATATATATATAAATTAATATGCAAATTATCTGCAATTTGTAAACATTATTATATTTGTGAATGTAAATGCTTCCAATGACTTCAAATGGAGTTTTTTGAAAACTCAAAAACGTTCTGTGAAAAAGAGCTTCAAATTCCTCATTTTTAGTAGCGCTTAAACCCCATTTTCTTAAAAAAGGCAAGATTTTTTTAAAATGCCGTTGAGGACAATGTTTTTGTTCTGTAATATTCTAAAACTAATATTTCCGTTTTACCATTAGGAATCCGAAAAATTAAGAAAATGTTTAAAAAAATGTACTTTGGGCGCCAATAGATGGCAGCTGCCAAAAGTATGTGGCAAATCCAAATAAGTAGCCCAGACACAAGGAAATTGAAAACTAATACGGGAAAGTCTGTGCCATTCTGTAGCACCACTAATTGTTTTCTTGCCTTCAGCTTACACAGTATTCAGAAAGTATTGTTATGCTGCGAGGTACAATGACGACAGAAAAAACTCTTATAGCCTGACTGGTAACGAAAAAGTGAGTAAATACTGTCCTTACATGAGTAAATTCTTTCCTCTCACTTTGTGTGGTCAGAATTCATGTTTTATTTTTCTTGATTCCGAAAAATCGATGGTCGGCAAAAGTTCAGTCCGTGTGTTTGTCTGTGAACAACGATGGCCGTTAAACGAATATTGATATTCTCCAATTGATCTGACTGATGTCGCGCCCCCTTGAATTTGAAACGGATATTTTGATTTCTGGGGCGAGGTGCCTGAACAACATTTTTAAAATTTGCTCAAGCAGATTCCATTTAAAAAAAAATTTCCTCTGATAGAGCAAAAGTCGCATAAAGAACATCGTAGCATCGATCGCATTTTCATCGCAATCACTGACGTTCGTAAAGCGCAAAAGTTCAAACTTTTTTCGACGTGTTACCACAACTGCAATAATGAAGATAGAAATGTTTTTCTTAATGAAATAAGTTCTTGGGAAACAGATCATGAAATAAGGTCAATTTCAATTTTTCGTAAATATGAGTCGTTCTCTGGTAATTTGGCATAAAACAGATAATTTTTAAATTTTAAACAATTATTTTCCCCCAAACAGCTTTTATTTTCAATTGTGTTCTAGATGCTTGGAGCCGTGAATGCGAAAACATCAGCCATGCGGGTTGTCTGCCTCTGAAGAGCCGAATACAAGGCGAAACCGAGGTTATACAACCATATCACTAACATATCCTTTGTTTTTTTTAACCCTGGAGAGGTGGCGCTTGCCGGAGTTATGAGGTGGCGTGGGGTCCTTTCTGACCCCTGTAACTTATTTCTTTATAATTTTATATTTACCAACAAATAAATGTGAAATTAGTTATTTTAATAATGATCAATCATTTATAAGGTAGTATTAACATAATGCACTATTATAAACAAACATGCAAATGAGGAATTGAAAAAAATAAAAGGACCAAATTATCATTCATATTTAATTTTATGTAGTGACTTCATTTACATTTTCTTGAATATTTCCATGACATAGACATTAGAAAATTCAATAACTTTCATTTTCTAAGATTGTCTCACACAAAAATAAGTAAACAATCATTTGATAATGGTTCTAAGTCAAACAACCCAACTTAGAAAAAGTACGAAATTTAAGATGTTTGTATTGGTGTCACAGATATTTAGAAATCAATTATTATATCTACAATTTGGAAAGGAACATGTTGCATGTCAATTTATTACTCTTCTCGCAACATTGTTTACACAAAACATCGCGATGATCATTACAAACTTGTTTTCTACATTTAGGACAAAAAGTTTAGTTTTCCTCAAATTATTCCTAATGTAAAATAAATAAACAATACACTTCTCGCTGACACATTCTATGTGCCGGCACGACAGGAACACAGCTGCAAGCTCTTCGCATAGCCGACGAAGTGGTGGCGCGGGGTCGGACAGCTCATTTGCGCGACGAGTCGACTGTTATCGCCCTTCAAGGAACCCATCGCGCTGTCGTGAAGTGCTTATATCTTTCAAATAAAAGTTAAAGAATATGGTGAAAGGTATGTGAAATGTAAAGCTCTTGACTCGCAAAATTAGGCAACTGCAGCTAAGCAAAAATACGTGGGTCACAAGGGACCCCGCGCCACCTCTCTCGGGTTAAGTGGCGGACGACATTAGGTCACTGTAACATCTCCTGCCTTACAAAATGAATGATTTTAATTAATTCGCGAACGTCCTTCCCAACGGGGCTCGTGGCCTTAGAAATGTGCTTACCACTGTTAAAAAGATTCATTTTAAAAGGCAGGAGGTATAACAATGAACTAATGTCATCGGTCACTAGAGGTGCTATTGCTACCGCTAGTACGCCCTGGCAGAGCACGTACTTTCTCGCCCGTATTTACAAGCAAAATTGCGCGCACAAGTACGGGAATTTACGCAAATCACGCAAAATTAGAATACCAACGATGCACGATGCCTGTATTAGCCGTACATAAAACCATTAGTTTATATTAAAGCGAAAGAAAAGGCACGTTATGGCCTTCTGTTATCAGTGCGGTTTTACAACAATGCGGCTACAAGCAACAATGACCGCTAATTCGTATGGGATACACATTTTGCCAATTAGCATTGTTGACACCGCTAGCAATAAAATGAAAATAGAAAAACATAATATCTAAATAAACTTTAGGCACATCAAAATTACTCGTTTTTTACGAGCATTACTTTTTATTCCCACATCTTACTCAGCCAAGCCAAATCATCTATTCCTTTGCACATTTAACTCAATTAAATGACGCAGATTAAAATACGTTTTAAATAATTTCTAAAATATTAATTTTAAAACTTCCGACAAAACTCGAAGAAGAAGAAGAAGAAGAAACGGACAAAAAATTATGAAATAATATACAAATTCTAACTTACATAGCAACGAACTCCTTAGCATCAATTTTCATTTTACGTTCGGGTAGCGCAGTAAATCGGGAGTGGTCGACACTTTTTGTCGCCAAAAAAAACCTCCAATTTTTATAAAATTTAATACGATCTTATTTGAAGATGTTTTTGATAAACATATTTCATTAAGAAAAAAATTGTATCTTCATAATTGTAATTGTAGGAAGACACCGAAAAAATGATGAATATTTTCAATTTTCGAAAAATCAGTTTTCAACCAACATGAGACATGCGCCATTCTCTTCAACGTTCTTTAGACTATCTAACAACAAGATTCAAATCAAAATTGTGGGCGCCATATTTTTGAAAATGTCCCAGAGGCTTTATATAAAGTACCCTCCAAAATTAAAATATCGGTTTCAAATTCAAGGGGCCACGACATCAACCAGATCGATCGGAGAATATCAATTTTGGGGAAAATCGGCTGAACGGTTTAGCCGCTAGCGTAGTTCACAGACGGACAGACGTTTTGCCGTTAATCGATTTTTCAGTATCAAGGACCCACAAAACCGGGGATTCTGGCTACACCACGTGATAGAGGATTTTTGTTTCTAAATTTAGCAACTGGATTTATCTACGTTTTCGTTTTCAGGGCCCTGTAATAAGTCTTTATGTGTTCAAAATTCACTGTTTTTTCGCGCCGCATTACATAACTTCGTCTCTACCGCGACAGCGGTAGCGAGAACCTAATAAGTATATGTGGCGAACGCTCTGAAAAGAGCGTATGGATTTGCGAACTGTCCTCTTTCATCTCGTTGAGGCAGTTTTGGCTTTACGCCAGTCCTATTCGAACCAGTGTGTTCTTGAACAATGTATTAGTTCCGAAAGGGTTTTGAGAGATCAATTAGCAGCAAAAACATCGTTTCATCCTGTGGAACTCATTAAATAGGCACTCTGCTTACGACGCTATTATAAAATAAACCTATTTATTTGCTAAATGTTACATTAATTCACCTTCCTGAACTCCTAAAATACTTAAGAGGGGTGGAGTATGCGATAGTCGACACAGCCCTTAAAAATTATAATTTTTTTGTGAGGATTTCTTGCTTTCAGGTGGCTGGCAGAACGGGTGTTCAGCAATCAGCGATAAAGCGGGAACATCACAACATGAGAATTAAATATTATTACATTATGTATATAAAAATTAATTTGGGAAACACTCCCTTATTGTAGCAATTGTTAAGAAACATTTTTTCTTTTCAAAATGAATTTTTTTCTATTTTATTAATTTATTAATATATCTGATAACTCCAAAATCCTATTACTGAAGTGTGAAAACTGATGACCTGAACTTACAGTTTAGGACATTCCTGAATTTTGATGTATAGTCGCTGATTGATCCAGTTTTATTGTATAAAATTTTATTAAAAACAGCTTGTGCTTGATCGATCTGTTCATTACACTCACTTATCCATAAAAAAACAGGATCAATCAGCGACCATTCATCAAGAAAATGGCATGTGTAAACTCGTATAGCACTTGCTATGCCCTCGTGAAGGCGATAGTAGCCTACTGAAAAACTGACGATAGGCATTCGTAGCGCTCACTTAAATTTATTAACCGGTGGAAGACTTCGAAACTACACGTGGTACCTTCATCAGGAGCGAATCGCATCGGTAAACGAGAGCAGTATTCGCTACAAAGAGCGCAATTAAACAACACGTGCATCGTCCTTTTCATGTTCTTGACCCTTGTAGAACACAATAAGCTGTTAATTAACATAATGTAAATTATGATATTGTGATAACTTTCTTAGTGCTAGAATCACTGTGTCCACCTGTATGTATTCAGCACTTCGATCGGACTATTGAAGAACTACTACTCGCGGCGTATGTGAGTTTATTTTGATTACTGTGTTTCATTAAGATGGACGCATATTTCTCAGAATTATGAAGATGAATATTTTTTTATCGGGAATAATACTTTTTAGTGGTATAAATTTTTAAATGTATTTACCCGCGTAATATTTCGGTAGTGAGCATTGAATACGTCTCCGTCAAAAATAAATATTACTAGCGTACCCGTGCGAGAACTTGTGCATGTTAAACCCCACATTTTCCCTATCCATTTGTATATCCTTTCCATGAAGAGGGAAAGTTGTTAATGAAACATGTCTATTTGTTTAAAAAAATGTATAAATGTAACTTCTAATGTACTTGTAGAATATCAACAAAAATAACAATGCAATTAATGTTAAAAAAATTCAATAAAGGTTTATTCAGCATTATAGACATTCTTGGAATAATTCATACTTCTTTAAAAACAACATTTGAAAAAATTGCTCAATCTCACTTTATAGTTAGCTTTTCGCTATCCTTGATAGTCACAAAAATAATAGAAACGATTTTTACTCTTAAGAAAGCAAAGTAGTGCGAAAATACCGGAAGGGCAAGTACTAAAGCAAAAGAAATTTTCAATAAATATTTACTTAGTATTATGGAGAATTTTCTTGAAACAATTCACAACACTTTCTTAAAGACACCATTTGAAGTAATTATTCAATATTATTTGACAGTTAGCTCTTATATTCTAGTGACAGTCACAAAAAATATTATCTTTTTATTTTAAGAAAGCTACGTGTCTGAACCCACTGATTTGAAAATTTCATCGAATGATAACGAAAATACTGGTACAGCTAAAAAAAACACAGTCTTCACTGTACACCCACAACCCTCCATAATTAGGTACACAACACTTACAGACCACGGCGAAACGTAAATGGTTTCACTACTCGCATAAGAAACAATCTTCATAGGTATCAATAAACTATAACTACCTCTAGTAGTTGCTGGCTAGCAAATCTTGAATTAATGATTATGCGAATAAACCTCGTCAGACTGCACAAACCAAGTTGTATACAGAAAGCGTAAATATAAGATTGAGGAATCTAAGGCTTCTAAGCTTGTCGTCACAAAAATGGCCACTAGCAATAAGGGTTGAAATATTTAGGTGGCATTCGTAGAATTGAAGCGCCGAAGCGAAAACTTAATTGAATGTCCAAGAATGTCTCATCTTGTAGATTATAATGTGAAAAACGATTCTTTGAGGCCTGTAGCTTCAAAATTTTACTTTTTAAGGCTCTAAAACGCTTTGTTTAGGAGTTATTTGCCGATACAGATTGACATGTGATGCAGGTTGCATTTTAGATTAATATTTCGATGCGTTTTTTAAACAAATCTTCCATATTTTTAAAGTGAAAGTGCAATTCGTTACGTCTCCGTGAAATTCTCTTTCTTTAGAGACCTCATTTATAAAGATTGGTTGCGTGTGAGAGCCGCAACGGAAAGGTATACCACTGAAATAATACAGGAGACGATTTTTACGAACTCTTTTTGCCGTGAGCGAAGAATAATTTTATGTTAACATAGGGAGCCGGGACAACAAAAGAAGCTTAGAAAATGTGCACTTGGGGACCTAGGAAACACTTTTAACTATACTGCGATTTTTCCATAAGTGCCTCTCAAGGTCTGTCTTCACGAAGGAATATATCACGGCATTGGAATACTTCCGCTAGATGTCGCATGATCCCGACCGTATCAAGCACTGCTTGATCACGCGACATCTAGCGGCACTACCGAGAAAGACACGAAACTCTGTGATATATTCCATCGTGAAGATGGGCCTAGAGAGGCAGCTATGGAAAATCGCAGTATAGAGACGGTAGATTTTAGAAATTGCTTACCAAACACTGAAAAAAATCAGTAATTGTATGTTTCACGGTCAGTGGAGAACATTTCTGAAGGTTTTCAATCTGCGATAATATGCGAAATCACGTACAAAGTACGAAACGGTCGTGAATCTGCAAAATTATTCCTAAATTGCATTTTATAGTTTCCTTCGTGTTCGCCAGCCAATGGAATCGTCAAGAACGACTCATATCGTTGGTTCGTAATTTGGAAACTATTTTTCTTTTTAAAATTTGGGAATTTTGTTTCATTGGAGAGATGATTTGGGGAAACTTCGAAGTAGAGGTAGGGAAAGAGCAGCCAAGGGAAGGCACCCACGATAGCGTACTGCAGCTAAGACGACAGTAGCGCAACAGTTTGCGCATGTGGGAATCCGCATCGGGATCAGGTCGGTTTTGTATTAAAGTATTCGCGAGACGTTGGCATCAGGCTAATGCGAGTTTGCCGCAATTTCCGCCCGCGTCACCCCGCCTGCGGTCGCCGAACAATGAACCTCGAGGTCGCCAGGGGCGCCATTGAGAAAGCGGCACTGGCCGCCTCCTGGTCGTCGCGCCGCAGACAACACCGTCCAGGCGGATTCTAAGGCTTCATTCTCAATGCAAACAAACGCAATGTATAAACTTAGTAGTAAAATTTACACGTAAAAACAAGCATTCACAATGACGAACGTAAGCTGGAACGTAAGTTTCGCCTGAACCAATAAGAAATCAACGTTTTGAAGCTTGATCGATTAGTTTCTATAGCAGTGTGGTGGAAAGATCTATCCACCATGGTTTCTAGCTTTTTCTTCGACTTTTCTGCCGATTTGTCCTTATATATCAATGCGATATGATGATCTTTTCATGTATATGTGATTCTACATATAAATGCTGTTGTATTAGTGCTCGCATTTTCTTCACTTTATAAACAACGATTCTCTTGTACCAAATTCACGATAATTGTACAATTACTTGTACCAATAATTACGTCGAATGTAATTATTTTATTCGCCACGTCAAGTTAAAGTCACAAGAAAAATGTCCCAAAATCCTTCATACTTTGCATTCGCTACTCACATCGAAACCGTTCGCAACTAGTTCAGTACATAACAGTAATGAAATGACATAACCACACACTACCTGAACACAATCTGAAATCGACCTTTCACGCTGCTCTTTGATTGGTCTTCCGTTGAATTCCGACTTTAGCGTAACGTAAAATCTTGGTGCTTGTGAACTCTAAAGTTTACGAACTTACGAAGTCTACGATTACGGCGAGGCATTGTGAATGGTCTCTCTTAATAACTCACTTCTGGATCATTCCACATTAAATAAACGCAGTCATTTTACATCACCATCTCTGATTCAGATGAAATTTAACACATATGAATAAAGAATAAGAAAACTACAAATTTTGAGTAAAATGTTTCTACCCGTTTGTGAAGTACAGCTATGTAAAATTTTACAAAATTGGGTTCCCAAAATTTTTTAAACTCATGTAGAACCTCTCCAAATTAAGATAGAGAGCTGGAAAAGGTGTCACGTTTCAGCTTTCTTTATGGCCTTTTATACGATACACAACTCAATTGGAGTTAGGTTTCAAAAGTTTTTCGAATTTGAATTTAAAATTTTAATTTTGAGATTTTTCAAACTACGATCTTCAAAAATTTTGAAAAAATTTTAAAACAATTCTTATATGTTTTTTAACTTGCTATGTAAGTATAAATTTAGGATCATTATGAGTTCATATCATATAGTAAAGTATCATATAGTATTCTTTAATTAAAATGCATTTCATTTCAAATTAAAAGCCTTAATATAAACAAATTATTAATTTAGTGTTTTTGTTGACAAGTGGGTAGTGTTTATTATTATTATTATTATTGCTAATATATTTTATTTTAATGTAAATTATCAATTTAAAATAACTTCAAAATATAAGGTTTCTGACACCATTGAAATAAAAATTAAATTTACTTTGTGATCGAGCGAGCAAAAGAGATATTTTCCAGGTTTGGTTTGAATCAAAGCTGCACGTTCCTACTTCAAAGAATGAGTCACTTGAAACACACTCACTGCCAGTGGCAAGTGGCAGGTTAACATGTTGCCACTGTAGCATAGCGATATTTAGTGTGACTATTTCACGAATAAACACATTACATGAAACGAATGGAGAATTAAAATCACAGGAACTACGAAAAAGAGAAATTATTCAAAATTACTACCGAAAAATTAAAAACTTTCATTTAGCTCCGACTCATCACTGCCTCCTGGAATAACTTATAATCAAGTAATAGTTTAATGCAGAGAATGATTTCAAATATGTTTCGATTTTATGGTAATAGAACTTTCAAAAAAATAATTACAACAAGGCTACTTACAGGAACATTTATTAAAAACACAATTATTAAAGTTGTAGGAAGTTGAGTTTTCCAAGTCTTGGTCTTCCGTGGAAGTATTTGAAATGGAAGATGTACAAGGTGAATTAGCAGCGAAATTCGTCAATTTCGAATGGATTGAACACACATGTGTTCTCATTAAAGTATTTTCCTGAATAATTTTGGTTGTAACGTTCCACATAGTTTTGATAGCATATTCTTTGTACTATTTACCATCTAATCTTCGCATATTAATTGCTTAAAGTATGTGTAATTTCTTCATTTGTAGTTTGTGCTGCCCATTTGAATTTCCTTTCTTCACAAAATTCTTGAAATTGCTTCCACACGCTTTTCCTGTTCCCATCGGCACTGAATCATTAATAACAGATTCTATTTCAGAGTTTTAAACATTACCAAAACGACATATTTTAATATTATATTGATGCGCACAAGCTATTTTGGATCTGAA
The DNA here is from genome assembly GCA_031308135.1 of Acheta domesticus. Lineage (NCBI taxonomy): Eukaryota > Metazoa > Arthropoda > Insecta > Orthoptera > Gryllidae > Acheta > Acheta domesticus. Next base: position 2,574,490 of record JAHLJT010000631.1, read on the forward strand.
ACTATTGCTATCGTTATTTTAAAAAGGCAAACTAAGTTTTTACAGCGGTAAAAGGTAAACAAAGTGATGGCGATAAACATCTGGGGATGGTTTAATTTGAATATATCCTTGCTTAGCATTGGCAGTGGTGAAATAGTCGTGGAAATTGTTTATTTCAGATATAAAATATAGGAAAAGAAAAAACATCGATCACAAAACATCAGTTAAAACATCGATGTTTCTACAAAAACAAACTGCATTTCTTTTCAAGCAACATTTCTGCAAACATCGACATTCCTGTCGCATCCCTACTCCTAATGTACGGCCAGTATGTGCGACCATAACCGATGTGCTTTCATTTACTAGGTTTTACGATGCAATGTTGCTTTGATGCGACTTGACCTTACTCTAACCAGTCCTATTGTATAGACGTTGAATGTTTCTTATTCGCAGGCACACTCAGTTATGGGAATTATTAATGAAATATAAGCAGCGTGGTTCTGACAGGGAAGTCGCTACTTCATGTGGCGTAGCTTCAGTTCGTGTCACCCGGGGCAAAACTAATGGTATCACTAATGGCGGCTCATCCTAAGGAGCCACTGGGGCCGAGCCCCACCAATATTTAATAAAGCACAAAAATGTTAATTTATCTTTACAGCAATCTCTTTGTGATAATTGTAGTACTTTATTGAAAGTCTTTATTCGTGAAGATCAACAATTCGTCCCCAGAACTCATTCCAAGTCCCAATAACCAAGAGTTGATGGTCATAGTTCCTTGCCGCACTCAAAGATATACTGCGATTTTCTTACCTTTGCCCCTGACAGGAATCAGCTGTTTCGCTGCCATCCAATCACTATGGTGACGTTTAAGCTCCTGATTGGATGAAAGCGTTAACAGCTGATTCCTATCCGGGGCAAAGTTAAGAAAATCGCAGTGTAGCGTTAGTAGCGCTCAAGGGGCCCGGCCTGCATGGGCCCCAAAGCGGTAACTCCACGTCGTTTAGGTCAGTGCCCTTTCGCACTGGGCACGACCACTGCTTGCCAATTTCAGCACCAGCGGGCCCTTCGCAGAGAAACGGCAGTCTGAGCGCGCCGTTTTCAAAGTGCACGCGAAGTTCAGCGCGCTGTAAGATGAACACAGTGGATTCACTGTTTTCCGTTTTCTTCACTGGGACTTGAAGGAAAAAATGATATTAAACGGTTAGGAGCACATCAATCGTGTGACTTATCATTTACACAAGTTGATGGAAAGAGGAAACGAACATTCTGTAATTCGACGTTTCAAAAATTATGGTTGACTGTAAGGAAAAACAATGCTAATTTTGCTTTTATTGTTTATTATTTGGTGAGGGATTGTGGACGACAGTAGGCTGTAAGGATCTGAAACATTTGAGCGAAAGGACAAAGTAACACGAAGAAAGGGCATTGCATTTAGAAAATGCTTAGAAAGTGCATTGCATTTAGAAAATTAAAACTTTTGGAACTGTGAATATTGTTGTACAGATTGATTCGGCGATCAAATCGGCGATCAAATTCAATATAGAAACATATGAACAAGTCACAAAGAATAGACATATTTTAGGTAGAATGATTGAGTGTTTAGTAAAATGTATCATGTACTAGCAATGAGAGGGCTTGATGAATCTGAAGATTCAAAAGACCGTGGCAATTCTGTAGACTTACCGTTACTCGACAATCTAGATAGTGTGTTAGATGATCATTTAAACAATCTTCTATTTATAAATATATCTCAAACATGACAAAGAACAAGCTGCTAGATTGTATGTATGAAGTGTATTTGGAGGAAGTGAAGAAAGACGTAGATGTAGCTGATTTTATTTCTCTGCAAACCGATTAAACAACTGCCATAACAAGTCGGTCTTGTCTTAATTTTACAATATTGTAACCGGTAATATTTATATCATCATCTAGCCCCACATTATAGGCGCCACTGTAACCGATAATTCATTCGATCTGGCCCTACGTTATGGTGCCACTGAAACGGTTATATCATTTAATCTTTCATTACCCTCTCGCCAAAATTACTACAATTTATTTATCACGTGGTTACAGAAAATTTCGTTGGTCGCAGGTCGTGGCTGGCCCCTACGGGAATTACCTGTAAACTAACGTTCAATACTGCAGCACACCCAGGCTTCTATTTAATTCAAAATAATAACACATCTTTTTGTGAGAAAAAGGAGAACTTCGGAAATTCCGTTCTCATTAATTTATTTCTTTTCAAAATTAAGTGTTAATATGGAATTCTCTTCGCCTTCGTAAAGCCCTTACCCAATAACTAGACAACATGTAAATACAACAATACAAAGACTCACACATACACACTCGCTTTGCAACGTCAACAATACAATATGCTACAATAACACTTAAAATCCAAATAAAACCAACTGACTTCTATTTAATTTATGTAGGAATTCCTTTTCTTTTGTAAAATATTTATCTGATTTTCTTTTTTGTACGTACATTGACCATTTGTTAATAAGAAAACATTTTTTTATAACTTTGCTCAGCGACGACTCGCATGCATTACGCTTTATAAAATACTTCTCAGCATCTCTCTCAACTAATTTGCAAAGAGTTTACATTAATTCGTCTTAAACATTCTTGGTCTTGTACAGATTTAACTTGGAATACTACACAAAAAATGCGGACACTTCCCTTTGTCGAGATGCAGCCGGTATGGCGTCGTTGCCCCAAATACGGTCACCAGTTTTGCGTGCCCAATTGCACGCGCCGACAGATCAGCTTACAACAGAACTGCTTCCACCAACTTCCACAAGAAAACCATAGCCTCCAAGAGTTTTTTTAATTACTCGCAACTGCGTTTTCTCGAAGCACATACAAAATAAACTTCGTCTTTTTTTTAAGTATTTGCCGCGTAAGTATCTAATTCTTGCGATAAAATTCTATGTCCATTAGCAATGCACTGTTCGATAAAATATTCTAAGTTCGGTTTGCATAAAAATCTTAAAACAGTCTAACATGAATTCGGTGTCTTGCCTTCACGAGCTCTGACTCAAAAGTGACACGAAATCAGCGGTGATTCACCATGTAAGTTCGTGTTGTCTACTGTTTTTTACATGCCTGCGAATTCCATTCTTGTATCCTCTATTGTTGTTTCATAAATTTTTTTCTAAAATCTAAAATATTAGTTATTTTGACATGACATTACGTTTCTTTATTACTAAGGTCCGATTAAATTAAGAAGGTGATTGACAGTTCTGTATGACTTCAGGACGCCTCTCCCGTTTCCATGGCAGCTGCCAACCAGAGAGACAAAACGTGACGTGTCAGGTCGCTCAGTTGCCACTGACGAACACAGGGAGCATTTGAGCATCGCACAGCGACTTCCCTGCCGCCGCGCCGCCCGCGTTTCTGCCTGTGCTGCGCGCGCAATGTGTACTGTGTTGTGATGAGTTGCGTTGAGGTTAGGCTTTTGTCGTATTTTTTACACTTTTACACGTATTTTTTGAAGTGTTTGTTTTCAAGTCCCGGTAACACGTGCTCAGTGGTTTGCGACCTGGCAACGTTGCTCCCCTCCACTCACAAGTGTCAATCACCTTCTTAATTTAATCGGACCTTACTTGTGCTCAACGTCCGAGTTTTATTGCCAAAACATACGTTTCTAACGATTAATATGCCGAAAATGATGAATTTCTATGTCGAAATTATGCACTGCTTCGTCAATTGTTTTCGACATTATTAACATACAAGATTTCTTCAAAATAAATAATTCCGACATTCTATAAGTTTTTTAAGCATTCCATAATATCGCTAATTTTAAATTATGCTCATTTGCACCGCCTTTCGTCGCCCACATCAAGGTTTCTTCATAAAATCTTGACATTTATGTTATTGTATTTGAACGTCTCACGTGAACTTTTCTCCATTGCTACATATTCAAAATTTAAGTAAACCCGTCGTCCGATCGCATCCAAACAAAGACCAAGATATTTAATTATTCCATCTCTAATTCGCTATTTTGTCAGACTTTATTTCTGTACGCGTTTTCAAAATTATCAAATATGATTTTCCGCGGCACGTCATTCTTTTGTCTTGTCACTATCGATTCAAGTACAGGCCGGCCGCTTCCTGTTATAGTCTATTCAATGTTTACATTTATTTCAAAACTGACTAGTCTTTAATTAAACAAGTTATTGATTCTAAGATGATATTCGTGCTTTTACACCTGGCCCCTCCAGGACAAATGTCACGAGCCGTCACTGGGTATCACCCACCCTAAATTAAATATAAAAATATCTCTTACAGAATAGTTTATGTATTATTTAATAAACATACAAGTATATTTGCACATGACATTTATTAATAATACATTAAAAACTATAATTCAAAATAATTGAAATATATGTTTTAAATATATTTCAATATAATTTTAAATATATTTCATTGACAGAAGAATTGCTCTCTGGATTCGAGAATTTCTCAGCTCGCGTACTCAACGGGTGCGAATTGGAACTAATTTCTCTTCGAGTGCAGAAGTAACGTCCGGATTGCCATAGGGAAGTGTGCTAGCTCCGTTGTTATTTATAGCGTATATTAATGATATTTGGCAGGGAATTTAATCAAAAATACGTCTTTTTGAAGATGATTGTATAATTTATCGGGAAATAAAGAACGCAAATGATACGGAAATATTGAAGGCTGATTTAGATAAGCTAGAATCATGGGCTACCACAAATGAAATTATATTAAATCCCTGCAAGTCCATGTTTATCAGATTCGCGCGTTCTAGAAAGACAGACGACGTGAAATATAAATTAGGAAATCAGGATATTCCGAGGACTAAGTCCTGTAAATATTTGGGAATTGTACTAAATGAGGATCTGGGATGGACAGAACACGTAAATTATGTAGTGAAAAAGGCGTGGAAGGCAATTGCATTTTGTGATTAGAGTACTTAGGAAAGGAAGTGGAAATCAAGGGAATTAGGGAATATGTTGGGACCCCATATCGTTTAGGGCAAATAAAATCTCTCGAAAAAGTACAAAAATATGCCGCAAAATTTGTTAGGAGAGGACGTTCTAATTCTCAATTTATATCGTGGGAACCCTTGGAAAAACGCAGAGAGAAATCGCGTCTTTGCGTTATTCAAAGCAATAAGGGGGTGATCGTCCGTGGGGTGAAGTTCGGGCTAGACTATCAAAACCAACATACGTCGCGCGGAAAGATCATGGCTTCAAAATGCGGCAAAGAAAGCAGAGAACAGATGTAGGTAAATTATAATTTATTAATAGAACCATACAAAATTGGAACAAATTACCTGCAGCAGTGCTGAAGACATTCCCTCAGAATATCAAAAATTTCAAAATTAGATTAAATAAATTGTAATTTTTTTTAGAATATGTTAACATTAAAATTAATTTTTATGTATTAGTCTTGTTATATTATGTTAAGGTTAGCTTTAGCGTAGGGTTAATACATTAAATTTATACAATTGTATTCAGTAATGTTGTTTGATGTTCATTTTGTGTATTTGTTGTATTTATGTAGTCGTTTGATGTTTGTTTTATGTAGATTAATTGATTAGAAAACGCTACCATCGGAATTATTTCATGTATCCTAAGTAGCGAAATAAATATTCTATTCTATTCTAAATAAACAATCTAAAACGAAGAATAACGAATTAACAAAAGAATGTTTTTTTATAAAAACATTTTTCCAGATTTAAGGGCGCCAAACTTATGCATAATTTCATCAAAATCTATGCTACAATCTGTACAAAATCTATAACGTTTCTACATGGTATCACCGTTAAAATGGTGACACCCGGGGCGGACCGCCCCGCCTGCCCCTCCCAAACTACGCCACTGACTACTTCATTAGGCAAACAGGTAAATATTACTTTCTCGTCCAATTATGTAGGTGCATGGAGTTCTGTTATTTGGAAAATTTGCGACCAAATTATTGTCGTCAGCCTGGCGTAGCGTGTCTTTCTTCCCAAGGGAAGCGGTAACACTTGTTCAGACTGACGGATGGACAGTCAGACGTAATGCCGTCAATCGATTTTTCGGTATTAAGGATCTACAAAACACGGACTCTGGCTACACCACATATTAAAGGATTTTTTTCTTGTACATTTAGCAATACACTTTTTCGTTAGCAGGGTCCGGCAATAAGAGATTTTCTGTCGAAAATTCGCCTTTTTTTCCTTCAGCATTAGATAACTCTCTCTCTCTACTGCGTAAGTGGTAAGCGAAAGTAATACTGATAAGATTTTCTCAAAAACGGCTCCAAATTTTTTCTTCAAACATTTTGTACGAACAATATTAAATATCTTGTAGCATTAATCCCCTTTTTGCTGTATTCGTTTGATTTTTCAAAAATTACTAATTTATTTTTTTAAATGCCTCTCACGCATTAAAATTTATATTATAGACGTACTTCTTTGTTTGATGCGTTTGTTAACACATTAAGTATCTCTAATGATGGTTTAAATTATAGTTTTTTTGAGAATATGGGAACTCAAAACGGCGAATTTTCGGTGTGTTCGAACCACGTTTTCTCAAAAACTATCGAAAATTTCCCCACGAAAATTCTCACAATGGAAAATGAGTTCAGTTCTCTCCGATATTCCGAAAGCCTGATGGGGACCAAGATATGTTGGTCACGAGAGAAAAAAAAACTTACAAATGTGGGTGTTTTTAATAAGACACAGCATAAAAAAATCTGTTGAAAAAAATACAATGAAAAGTAAACCATAGCGTTAATTGAAAAGTTCCCTAAATAGTTTGTCTTCTAATATTTTGTTAATTATTTGTAAATAATACCGAAAATGGGAAATGTTTGCATTTGTTCGCTTAAGAATGATTGGGGGGATTATGTTGAAATTGGATTCCATGACAATTATGTTGTTATCATGGTGGAAATAACCACCATTGTTGTTGTTATTAGACAATGACTGTTTTGATAAGGTCGAAAATATGAAGAGGACAACCAAAGAAGATTCCCCAGTGGAATATTGAAAAAATAATGCAATGGTTTATAGATCATCATGGGGTAATATTTACGCAGTGATTGTATTTCACGTGCATTTATTAGAATCATTTTATTTATGAAATCGTTCGTTTGGTGTTTCTGGTTGCAAAAGATGCACCCATTATCGCTATGCGTATCATATGTCAACATTTAAAATGCCTAAAGAGCAACCGCTAGAGGGTAAGTACGACTAAGTGAGAAGAGTTGAGAAATATTCGTAGAGTCGTAGTTGAGAAATATAAGTGAAGTGCCCACAGTAAATGAAGCTTTCATTTGCATTCATCGTTTTTTAACTGTTTGTAGTTAAAATATCGTGATTAATGAAGGTATTGCTTTCCCTGCAATATCTTCGATAGTATAATGGTCGATACGTGTACTTCATAAAATATAACAATTTGTGAATTATGACTATACTGGGTAAACCCGTGCGATTACATCGCACAGAAGAAAAGTTATGTCGCCGTACAAAAATTACAACAGAAAATACTGCATACCCCCATGAATATACATTGTTTCATATTTACTAAGATCTTTTCACATATATTCATGGATATTGTTTCGACCTGAAACAGCAAATCCTGCCATCAACCTTACCTTAATGAAAGTAACAAAATGTTTGAAAGACAATTTCCAAATAAATCAGAACTCCCTCACCTATTTGATGTTTCCCGTAGATATTACAAGAATGATATATAAGAAAGTACATTCTTATAGTCGATAGTCACAAAGAGATGTTCTCTAAGCAAGACCAATCCTCTTCTATGTCCCGCGAACGTGTCAAGTTGTTCATAACGACATCTTCCAGTTTCCTTTCTAACCGCACAATTCAAACGTCGCAAATGTCGTAGCTTCTTATTAACAAAAGAAAGCTGTGATCTATTCAATATACAGGGTGAGTCACGTAACTTTAGCACCTCCTGTAACTTTTGAACGGTTGAAGATATTGCAATGCAGTTTTCACGGAAGTGAATGAGCGAATGGGGCTAATTGAAATGTGTATTGATTTCTGTTCTATCACTTATATTTTACGAGAAATTTGAGGTAGCTTTGTTTTTCAAATGGGACTATACATATTTTTTCGGTCTATCATGACAAGCGTAAAAAGACAAATCCAAAGATATAAATATTATCATATTGTCATATGTTAGATAAGCATTTTTTGAGTAATTTTGATTTTTTGCCACTAGTGTTTAACGGATATTTTCATTGTAACTGTCAGCCCCATAAGGTCACGCAGCGCTCCCCCAGCAAACGCAGAATTGAGGAAGGAAAGGGATTTTAGTACTTGAGGATACGAAACATATTCCAAATATTCCCAACACTGTTGCATATTTTCCTGAACTCTGCTTTCCATCCTGCCCCATTTTCAAATATTTTGTGTTTCCTAGGAATTGAAAATATGGTTTTGTCATAAATACTGTGTATTGAAACAAGATTGTTTCTATCCCTAAGTTATTATTATATGCTTATTAACATTGAAATTGTTTGCTCAAAATATGCAATATTTTTGTAGTCTTAATAATTTATTCTCATTGTGCTTTGTTTCAAGATCCCATTAATACGTATCTTATGAAACCCCATTAAATGAAGTTGAAGTTATAAACAATTTTATTACAATACATATGTCAAATCCTTATTTTCCATCCTTCAATCAAAGAAAGACAAAAATCTGAAAATGCGGAAGGATGGAAAGCACAGTTCAGGAAGACACTGTAATGGTTTTGTGAATATTTGGAATATGTTTCGTATCTTCACATCTCCCTTCCCTTGCCCGGGCGCGCGTTGCTGGTGGAGCGCTGCGTAACCTTGTGTGGTGGTCTATTCAAAATGTCCGTTAAACCCCACTCGCAAAAATAAAAAATACTAAAAAAAATGCTTATCTAACATATGACAATATGTATATCATTGGATTTTTCTTTTTACGCTCGTTATGGTGGATTGAAAAAAATATGTATAGTTCCATTTAAAAAAACAAAGTTACCTCAAAAATCACGTAAAACGCACGTGATAAAATAGAATTTAATGCACATATCAATTAGCCCCTTCCCCTGATGCAATTCCGTGAAAACTGCATTGCAATAACTTCAACCGTTCAAAAGTTACAGAAGGTGCTAAAGTTACGTGACTCATCCTGTATAATGACCTCCACATTTTCTCTCTGTTTTTGGTACCTAATTTGTTTAAAACCGTACACTAGGAGCCGAACAGGAGGCAAAATCGTTCTCTTTACCGCTTTAATATACATGATTTTTTACACTAGCAGAGTGATCATCCAGTAACCCACAATAATGTAAGCAATTATCCTGACGAACTTCACAGGAAATGTTATAGAGAAATGAGATTTGGATTAAGTCGTATGAAGAACATAAGAGAAATCTGGATTTGTTGTGTCAAAATATAATAAAATCTTGTAAGCACTTCTGCTTTTTTGTAAGCAACGAAAGAAAACAGTGTTCTTTCTATTAAAATATAAGACACTAGCGTACCCGTGCGAGAACTCATGTTATACCCCACCCTCTTCCTTATTTTTACATTTCCATATTAAGCCTGTAATACATATTTTTCATCCAAACCCTCTTATCTTCCGCCACTTATTCTATATGTCATCTTGCAATTGATAACCATGTAATATACTCTTATCAATACAAACTATTTTTATTCAACTTTATTATCGAGAAAAGAGGTACACACAATTGTAATTCAATCGCATAGAATTACAATATCAAGGAATTAGTAATTTCACATACTGTTGCAGATTATCCAGGCTCTGAACAGGTGGAATCGAGAAGCGTCGGACCAGCAAAAATGAAATAGAATGGTCAAGATCTCACACTGTAGATTACGGTGTGAGGAAAGTTTCTTTGGCCTCAAAAATTTTGTTTTTAAGGCCGTAGAATGCTTTGTTTATGAGTTACTTAACGATATAGATTCCAAAATTCTGGCATGCGTTGCGGGTTGCATATTTCCTTCTTTAAAAAAAATCCTTCATATTTTTAAAGTCAAAGTTCAATTCGTTACGTCTCCGTGAAATTCTCTTTCTTTACAGAACTCATTTATAAAGATTGGTTGCGTATGAGAGCCGCAAAAGGAAGGTATACTACAGAAATAATATAGGAGGCGATTGGCTACATTTCCATCAACATACTTTCATTTTAAAATGAACAGTAAGCTGAATGAACGGTTTTTAACAAGATTCGTCTATCTTCAGAAACTATGCCATGGTTCTGCATGTGCCAGAAAGCAGATAATGAAATGTGACATACTTGTATGAAGGAAACTGGGCAATTTGGCAAGCCATCTCGTTTTCTTATTCTAAACTGTTCGAAAAATTAGTTCTTCAAATAAGATCATGTTCATTTTTTAAACGAATAGTTTCTCCGCAATTTGTCCTTAAAATAAAGGAAATTTATAATTTTTGATATTTTATGACACATACAATTATTTGGAAACTAGTAGTGCTACCGAATGGCACAGACTTTCCCGTATTAGTGTTATATTTCCTTGGGTCTGGGGTAGCTATTCGGAATTGCCACTCACTCGTGCCAGCGGCCATCTATCGCCGCCCAAAGTAGAATTTTTTTTGACATTTTCTTAATTTTTCGCTTTCCTAATGATAGAACAGAAATATTAATTCTAGAATATTAAAAAACAGTAAAACGTCGTTCTAAATGGCAATTTTCTTTTAAAAATTTGGAGCCTTTTTACGAAAATTGCGTTTCAGCGCTGCTAAAACTGCGAAATTTGAAAATCTTTTTGGCAGAAATTTTTTGAGTTTTCTAGACACTTGATTTGAAGTCATTTTAAGGAATTTAACTTACAAATACAATAGTGTTTAAAAATTGCTGGTAATGTGCATATTAAAGATGTGATAAATCTTTCAAAAAAATTACATTTGCATAATTTGTGAAAAAAAACAACAACAAAAAACAAATTGAACATTGCGTCATTTTAAAGAGTGCAACTTGTATTATCCGTTAGAATTTTTCGTTTTCCGAGTGGTAGAACGGCAATATTAATTTTAGAATATTAAATAACACAAAAACCTCGTCCTAAATGGCGATTTTTTTGTACCCATTTTTAAGAAAATGGCGTTCAAGCGTTACTAAAAATGTAAAATTTGAAGCTCTTCTTCATAGAAAATTTTTGAGTTTTCAAAAAAACGTCATTTGAAGCACTTGCATTCACAAATATAATGTTTACAAATTACTGGTAAGGTGCATATTAATGATTTGAGAAACCTTTCAAAATAATTACACTTGTGTAATTTTTTAAAAAACAAAAAATATCTCAAAATGAACTTTACGTCATATTAAAGAGAGCAAATAGCGCTATCCGTTCCAAAAGTTTGAAGAAAAAATTTGGAAACATTTATAAGAAAATGGCGTTTGAGCGTTTCTGACGATGCGGAATTGTGAGCTAGTTTTCACAGAAAATGGTTGAGTTTTATAGAAACGTTATAGGTCATTATTTAAAGTACATGTACATGTAAATATAATAATGTAAACAAATTGCCGCTAATGCAAATATTAACGACGTGAGAGACAAGTTAAAAAATTGCATTTTTGTAATTTTTGAAAAACCAAAAGAATAGGGAAATATGGCGTTTACGTCATCTCGTAGAGTATATTAAGCACTACCCGTACCAAAGTTTAAAGAAAAAATTTGGGTCCGTTTTTGAAAAAATGTAAGTTTGTATTTTTTTAAATTTTGCGCGAAAACTACTAAAATTATCAAAAAAATGTACATGACCCAAATGAAAGACCTCACTTTGAAGAACAAATTTTATTCAGATAAAAATCTGTATTTTCAATTTTATAGTTGTAGGAAGACGCCGAAAAAACTTGAAATATTAGCGATTTTCGATAGTTCAGAGATAACCGTGAAAATCGGACCTATTCCACCCTCATAAGTGTATTTTACTGTATATTACTAATATAAGTGTATTTAAAAAATATTGTGTAATTTAAAGAAACAATTCGGAGCAGTTTTTGAGAAAATTTTGAAAATGTCTGGGGGGACTTCATCTAAAGTACCCCCAAATATTAATGAATGTTTTTCAAAATCTCGGAGCTTCGATTCAGGCCAGATGGACAGGGGTTTCTTCAATTTGGAAAACATCGTACGCATAGTTTAGGCCCTAGCGTTGTTCACATATACCGGACAGACGGAGTGATGGACAGACAGACAGACAGACGGGCGGGCGGACGGGCAGAGGATGGACGGACGGACCGACGGACGTTTTGCTTTCAATTGGTTTTTCGGTAGCAAGGATCCACAAAACAGGGATTCTGGGATTCTGGCTACACCACATGTTAGTACGTATACGATGTAATAAAGTAGCGTTTATTGTCGACAAAACAATTTTTACAGATGGTGGTAGTTTGACACTACATAATATGTATATACATTGGTTGGTTGGAAAGTTCAAGGTTGTGTAGACCTTTCTTGTAGGTTGTGTAGACCTTTATTGTAGGTTATGTAGACATTTATAATAGTTTGAGGATTTCTCCTCTCTTGTGTGACTGACTCACCCCTTTTTGAATCACTTATACTATCGTTACTTCAACAAAGTTAACCTACATCTAACTAAAATTACATCACAGGTAACTCTGTCGCGTCCTTGTTGCTTTTATCTTAATGAAATTCTATAATCTCATACCTGATATGGCTTACCACTATGCACAGGCGTCACTGTCACGTCCTTGTGTACTAATATTAACACTATTATTCATTATAACTGCTCTATCATTGCACTATCTTCTTTGACTGAATGTAGGCCACTGGGCGGCTCCGGGTGGAGGCGCGGGAGCCTTCATCAGGTGCGGATTCGCCTCCGCCAGACGATCGGGCATCGGCCGAAGTGGCCCCCGCCAGGCACCGCTTTATTTATTTACATACACGGCGGTACTCGGCAGGGATCAGATCTACTTGGGCGGTGTGCTTGTAGTTGCAGGCGGCACAACCATTGATCGCTTCGGCGATTATGCGCTCTCTAGTGTTTTTGATCGCGCTGGTCTTTAGTAGATTATTTAGTACTGCCATGCTACTTGGGCACCACTCACCCAGGGCTCCTACTAAGAGTGGCAGGAACTCGACCTCCCTGAAGTTCCTGGCTAATAGTCCGGAGCGTACTTCTTTCCTGATACTTGCGTATTTCTCTTTGAGCTTCCCAATAGTCACTGTCTTCACGGCTGCGTCGATACATACCGCTTGATGGCCCCGCACCATTATCAGGTCTGGGCGTCGTCGGCCTCCTACGTCCTGGTATTCATGCAGCACAGACTATCCGTTCGCTACAGCCGCGTTTTTAAGGTGCATTAGCATTAAGGTGCATAGGTTGTGCCGCAGCTGCAGGATGGCATTGTGTGTCAGGCATTCGGCAATGACGTGTCCGATCGTCTCTCCTGCAGGTATTTCTGAATTGTTTTTCTGCTCGCAGCCCCGACGGCATATTCTGTTTACTTTCTCATTCTGAGGTTGGAAATTTAATTTCTTTGAGCTACTGAGGCGCGCGGCGTGTATGAATTTGTACATGGGCGGCCTCATATTTTTGCCCGAGCGGAGGTAGTAGGTGGACTCACTGCCTACGCTCATGGTTGCCGAGGCATAGATGCCCTGCAGCTCGTGCTCCCGCCACCTTTTCGCATGTGCTTTATGGATCAACGCATGGATATATATTAGTTTAACTATTAGATGGCGGGACTTCAGATTGACCCGGACGGTGGCGTCTTCTTCTTCCACACGGTTGTTATCAGTGACTGTTGCAAGAAACTGTTCTAACTCCTCTGTACTTCCACCACGTATTACCTCTGCTTGGGCTGCCGCCAAGGTGGGGAGGGGGATGACTCCATCCTCATCCGTCTCGGGCTGAATTGGGTCATGAGCGGGCGGCGCCGTGGCGCCTACCGTGCTGGTTGGGTCAGTCCTCAGCTGTGATGGGCACGGCCGCCTCAGCGTTCGCGCTCCGGCCCGGGGCGGTGCCATCGGCTGCTTGCGACAGATCTGCGGGACGCTCCTGCTCCGGGGCCTCTAACGGCAGGATTTTCGACATTAGCTTGTCAGCTAGGTCGAATTCAGTCGCTGTCTGAAGGAGAATTCGAGCGGCCGGCTGCACTGATCGGTAGTTTTCCGTGGTTTCTCCGATCAACACCAGGCGAATGCCGGAGCAGTACCCTAACAAACGGGCCACGGACCGCGCGCGATCTTTCCTTCCTCTTCCTTGTCCTGTCCTATCCTCTCCTCTCGCACGAACACACTTAAACTAACATGCAGTACACTACCACACATGTCGGGAGACCGATCGGGAGCTTACAGCTTGTTCCGGCTGGGGCGGTGCCTCGCTGGTGGGAGATACCTGGTTGAGGGGAAAACCTCGCTAGTCGACGGTAGGTCGGCGCCAGATCTCGCCATCCAGCGGGGAAAAATCATCGCCACCTCTCGACAAAAACACGCACTACACTTACGGGACTAATGACCTAAGTCGTTGACGCGCCCGGAAACACGAATCAATCAATCCGGTGCGTCTACGCCTCGGCTCGGGGAGTGGCAGCCGGTTGTGTCAGGTAGGTCCACCGCGCTCGTTCTCTCCGGAGCGTCGCCGCCGGTAGCATCGGCAGAGTCACCGACGCGACGCGACGCGACGCAAGCCTGCTCCGGGGCGGTGCTGCCGGCTGCAAAAGGCAGTGTGGGATGCTCCCCGTGCATACCAGGGTCCAGAGCGTCAGAGGGAGACGGGTCAATAGAGGGGCGCCGTTCGGAAGTCCCACGGAATCTGGATGTCGGCGAACCATTCCTCTGCTTCTGCGCCGTCGATTTTTGGCTCTCCGTCGTCCTCCTCCTCATCCGCCCCCGCATTCAGCGCGTCACCGCGCCGCTCCACCGTGGCGCGGCGCGTCCGTTTGCGGATGGCGAATTCTCGCGGCAGCTCGATGTATGGGAGACCTCCGTCCTCCTCAGTCCTGGGTGGGCGCCATAATAGCCCAAGCCGTCGCGAGGCTTGGCGGGCTCGGGTGGAGTTCGATCTACCAGTCGCACTGCGGTCGTTCGGAGCCCCCGAGAGGTAGGTATATGTCAGCGTCTTCGGCACCCACATGCTGACAGTATGCGGCTTCCATCTGAATGTTTGTCATCGTTGACGTTCGTACCATCGGGTCGGGGCTGGTTAGCCACTAAAATGCGCTGTCGACTGACCACACGTCCGCTTCAGTGGACGCCTCTAATAATCCTACACCACCGTCCTCCCTGGCGGCATACAGGAAGCCGGTGGAGGAGATGGCTGAGGGACAACAACTGTCTAGCCCTACTCCGGACAGTCTTGTCGTATTGCCGGAGCATCGGAATTGTATAGCGGCCTAGCCTGAGGGGAAAGACGGTGGCTGGCTGCACAAACTGTACCAGCGCGTCGACTTTTTGACGGTCCCGGAGCTGAGATGATGCTATATTATCTAATAATCGGACCTGCTCGTTCAACCCTTCCCACGACTCTACTAGATTAAATCCTACTAGCTTTCGAAAGTATTTAACGGCTTCCCCTCGGTCATGCGGGGAATGGGGGTGTCTTCAAGTTTTAATGTAGCTTCAAGTCCACGCCTCCTTTTTATGCATAGTGTGCGACATTTTTGCGGCTTTAGTTTGAGTCCTAATGTCTTTAGTGTGTAGTTAGTGAGATCTAGTCTTATTTGAAGTTCCTCTGGGCATCTAGCCATGACAGCCAGGTCGTCTGGCTGTCATGTATTACTGTATTCTCCTTCCTGTAGTTGACTGTGTATAGCCGTGAAAAATTCAGTCAGCTTGGTCCGGCTGATGGGGCATCTATTATTTTTGTTGTTGTTGATTACCCGCATCGCCTTTCGGCACTGCGTTTCATATGTGCAGACTAATTCCCTTTGTATGCGGGTCGCTTGTTCTTCAGGGCTGCACGAAGGCAGGACGTAGTCATCAGAGTACAGGGAGAGTTATGTAATGCTGCACGAAAAAATGGCGAATTTTCGCCAGAAAAAAATTCGTTGCCGGGCTGTGATAACGATAAAATGGATAAAACCAAAGGGTAAATTAAGAGAAAAAATCCCCTAGCACCTGGTGTTGCCAGTCCGACCGTCCGTCCGTGTATGTGCACAACACCAACGCCTAAACTATGCACACGATTTTTTCCAAATTGAAGAAACCCCTGTCCATCTAGCCTGAGTTGAAGCTCTGAGATTTTGAAAAACATTCATTAATTTTTGGGAGTACTTTACATGAAGCCCCCCGGACTTTTTCAAAATTTTCTCAAAAACGGCTGCAATTTTTTCTTTAAATTTCCTGTATGAATACAGTAAAATACACTTTTAGGTGACGTAGGTCTGATTTTAACGGTTAACTGTGAATTTTCAAAAATTGCAAACGTTTGAATTTTCTTCGGCCTCTTCCTACAAAATTAAAAATAGACATTTTTCCTTCAAATAAAATTTGTTCTCCAAAGTGAATTATTTCATTAAGGCTACGTACAATTTATTAAGAAAACTAATAGTTTTTGCGCAACATTGCGTGCGATATGTGCAATTTTTTAAAAAAAATACAAAAGCAAGATTTTCTCAAAAACGGGTCCAATTTTTTTTTTTAACTTTTGGACGGGATGATGCTAAATATACTCTATCAGATGACAAGAACGACTCATTGCTCTATCCGTTGGGTTTTTCAAAAATTACAAAAATGTAATTTTTGACTTGTCTCTCACGTCGTCAAAATTTACATTATAGACTATTTTATTGTTCAGTGTGTTTCTTTACACATAAGATTCAAAGTGTCTTTAATGATAGATTTTGAAATGTCCATAAGTGGTCCATAACAAAGGAACAAAATTAGCAAATTTTCTGAAATGTTCGAACCAAATTTTCTTTGAAACCTTTGAAATTTTTTCGCCGAAATTCTCAAGAATGGAAAAGAGTTCAATTATCTCCCACATTCCAGAAACTTGATTTCGGCTAAGATATTTGGGGCCCAAAAATCAAAATAATGCTAAAAAATGTAGGTGTTTTTGAATCACACACAAAATGAAAACTATCCATTGCACCGAAACGAAAAGTAAACCATCGCGTCAATTGAAAAGTTTTCTAAATATTTTGTTTTATAACACTTTCTCGAATTATTGTAAATATTCCCGCAAATGTTATTTTTTGTACTTGTTGTATTCGCTCAAAAAGGGACAGTTAGTGGCGTAGCCTGAGTTTTGGCTTAGGATATGTAACTCGAGAATTGAGAAAATAATTTAAAACTCCTAAATATTCCTCATTTCATTTCTGCCCCTTTGGTCAATTAGAGCACACAAATAATTTGTACATTTAAAATAAAAACTAATCCAGTAAAAGTAATAATTGCTCACGTACATCATGTAGTTTACTGGTTGAAAGTTAGAACTAGTGGTGCTACAGAATGGCATACACTTTCCCATATTAGTTTTCTAATTCCTTGGTCTCGGCCAGCTATTCGGACTAGCCACATTCTCTTGCCAGCTATCATCTATCGCCGCCCAAAGTACATTTGTTTGACATTTTCTTAATTTTACGATTTTCTAACAGTAGAACAGAAATATTATTTAAAGAATATTAAAAAATAGTACAATCTCGTTCTAAATTTCCTTTGAAAAATTCCTTCTAAGCAATTTCCTTTGAATAATTTGCAGCCGTATTTACGAAAATGGCGTATAAGCGCTACTGTAAGTGCAAAATTTGAAGCTTTTTTCACAGGCAATTTTTGAGTTTTCAAAAAACATAATCAGAACTCTTTTAAAGAACATCAACTCACAAACAAAATATTGATAACAAATTGTTGGAAATGTGTATATTAACAGTGAGAAATCTTTCCAAAAATTTACATTTGTGTAATTTTTGAAAAAAAATGCCCCCAATTGAACGTTACGTCATATTAAAGAGTGCAATTTGCACTATCCGTTGGAAAAGTTTGAAGAAAAAAGTTGGGGCCATTTTTTGAGAAAATGGCGTTTGAGCGTTTCTGAAAATGCGGATTTTTGAGCTACTTTTCACAGAAAACTGTTGAGTTTTCGACAAACTTTACTTGACATTATTTCTAGCACATGTACACATAATGTGTGAACAAATCGTCGCTAATGTAAATATTAACAACGTGAAAGGCAAATCAAAAAATTACATTTTTATAATTTTTAAAAAAACTAAAGAATATAGCAGTATGGCGTTTATGTCATCTCATAGAGTAAATTAGGCACTATCCTTATCAAGAGTGTACAGAAAAAAATGGAGCCGTTTTTTGAGAAAATGTTGTTTTTGTATTCTTTTTAAATTGTACATATTGCTAGCAAAGTTGCGCGAAAAGTACTGAAATTTTCAAAGAAATATACATGACTGTAATGAAAGAACACACTACGAAGAACAAATTTTATTTGAAGAAAATATCTATACCTTTAATTTTGTAGTTGTTGGAAGAGGCCGAAAAAAATTAATTTTTTTATCAATTTTCGAAAATTTAGAGCTAACCGTGGAATTAGAATCAATGCCACCTTCATAAGTGTATTCTACTCTATTCCTACAAGAAATTTACGAAAACATTTGGAGCAGTTTTCAGAAAATTTTGACAAAATGCGGGGGGCTTAATGAAAAGTACCCTCAAATTTTACGGAATCTTTTTCAAAATCTCAAAGCTACGAGTCGAGGCAGACAGTGGGTCGAGTCTGACGGAACTTAAAAACTTTGATTTATACAATGCAACTTCACAATAATTTTTTTTAAATGTAATACAGGTGCCTGACTCTTTCATCCAAAGATGAAAAGAAGAAAGCATTTCCCCAATTTTTTCATCCAAGCTTGTTTCAAACTCAAATTATTTCTTTCTCTTCAAAAGTTCTTAAAATCATTTTCTCCTGTGAGCAACTGAACACTCACTAGTTAAGACATTCTCGCAGGTAAAATGATTACTAGCTGAAACATTTAGTAACGTCATTCTACCAAATATTTATGTCTAATTGCATCTAATAAACATTTATGTCTAAATATGTATGTCTAGATCGCTCAATTTAACTAACAGTGCTTATTTGAAACTAGTCGTTACTTCTTAAGAAGCAGCAATTTTGAGATTATGTTACAACATTCTGTCAATTACATATGCAAAAGCACAATGAGTTTCGCTAGCCTGGTTTTAATGAAGTCCTCGAGAATTTGCGTGATTGTTAAACATTTTTCTGGTGTCAAACACTTTTCGACTGACACATCCTTCTCAAATGATAGTAATTCTGTAACTGAACATTAAAAAAGCCAGTTTAGGAAGATTGCTTTACCATATTTTCTTAAGAAAGAATGCAATGAACTCCTGATTTACCTGAATTGAAGACCTTGTGTGCATTCCGGTCCAAAACTGTTTTTAACTTGATAACAAATTTGAGCATTTATGTAACAATATCTTCTAAGAAACCCGAGACTCACTAGAGACTAATAGATATTCGAGGACAGAAAGACATTAAATTGTCTTTTCATTCAGATCACTTTAATAAACTCCGCAATTCACCGTTTCATTGTATTTATACATAGTTAACTTCCTTCATCGATTTCAAAAATACATTTTAGAATATACATTTGATTACAAATTAAATTCTCGTAGTGGTAGAAAGGGTATCTTGAGCGATTACGTGGCATATCTAAATTTCATGAGCAAGTGACTTGTTACGAACCTGTAGATATCTCTCATTGTAGGATATAACAAACGGACTGACACCTTATGACCAGTAGGACATAAGGTGTAAACAAAGTACCTAGAATAAGGTGTAAGTCTCCTTTTGATATTACCTTCTCTTATTTCTGACTTTATTTCCTTCGACATCATTGGTTAGAGGTTAGTTAACCGGTTTGTTATAGTTAAATCATTGTGCGCCTGTATTCCATTTCACTTTTCTGCGTACTGCGTGTAATCCAGTCACTAGGTATCCAACCCAGGAAAAAATTCCGATTTTTTTTTCTCAGCGGATTTGTATGTTTTTGGTGTGCTGAATTCGAATTTACGTTTGCCCCTCGAGAACGGTCGTCTTCGCTGGGAGAATAAAAAAACCTATAAATTGTCGCTTTTTTCAGTTTTTAGCTTATATCTTCAAAACAATGCGTTTTATCGAAATGTCTATTATTTGCACAATTTGCGTATAATAACATTAATGTTATGGAATACGATTCAGGCGCTAGAACGCGTCAAAAGACAATGACTTTCTGTCCTTTTGGCCAAAACGGAAGGATAGTTCTCTCCAACCCTCTTATCTCGCAGTTGCGCTCTATTTTCGCTACATCGTACTAGAAAAAACTGTTATGATTGAATGATTGGCATTTTTAAATGATTAATAATCCGATTCTTGCGGAATATCTATAAAACCCAGCTTCAAAAATATGATACAGAAACAAAAGAGAACAGACAATATCTTGTGTACAATACAATATGTTCATCGAATACTTTTACCTACAATACGATTTAATGTGTGTCCAATTATGAAGTAAAACTAAGAATAAAAGTGCTGATGGATTATGATTATTCAACGTATTGGAAGTAATTGAATCAGTAATTTCACTAAGGGCATGAGTCATTAAAACATATTTTTTTCAGGAAAGAGAAAAAAACATTTTTGATCGACACACAAGGTCTTTCAAAATTTGGAAAAAATACTATTGTAATGCTCTATTGTAGATAAATATTAAAAATATGTCAATTACCACTTTTTGTGCAACAACACCCTAAAAATAAATTATATTTTTCAATGACTTGTGTCCTTTATGCAATCAACTGACTTGGATTACATTCTTATACGTGGTAATCATGCACTGTACTTTATTTTCCAACACATCAAATTTAACAGATGTTAACATGTACAGTCTGTTATTTAGTCAGCTTCACGCCAATTTTTAGCAGAAATATCCTGACTGTTGACTCCTTCCACACGGGTTAGCCATTCTATCATTTCATTATAAAAAGGTATATGTTCTGTTGGTACGTGCTTAAGTCGTCTTGTCATTGATTTTTTTTACTTTCCTGTATACGTACGTATATACGGAGTAATATATGTAGTATAGGGAAAGTTATGTAATGCTGCGCGAAAAAACTGCAAATATTCGGAAAAAAATAATTCATTGCCGGGCCCAAACAACGCAAAAGTGGATAAAACCAGTTGCAAAATTAAGAAAAAATCCCCTTACACGTGGTGTAGCCACAATCCCTGTTTTGTAAGTCCTTGATACCGAAAAAACAATTGAAAGCAAAACGTCCGTCCGTCCGTGAACACCACTAACGTCTAAACCACTTGTAGGATTTTTTTCCAAATTGACGAAACCCCCGTCCATCTGGCTCTAGTCGAAGCTTTGAGATTTTGAAAATTTTTCTTCAGAATGTGAGGGTATTTTATATGAAGCCCCCAGGACATTTTCAAAATTTTCTCAAAAACGGCTCCAATTTTTTTCTTTAATTTCCTGTAAGAATAGAGTAAAATACACTTATTAAGGTGGCTTAGATCCGATTTTCATGGTTAACATGAATTTTCGAAAATTGCAAACGTTTGATTTTTTTCGGCATCTTCCACCAACTACAAAACTGAAGATAGAAATTTTTCCTTCAAATAAAATTTTATTTAAAAGTGAGTTCTTTTCTTAAGCTCCTGTATTTTTCTTGAAACGTTTAGTAGTTTTCGGGCAATATTGCGTGGAATATATGGAATTTTAAAAAAATTACGAAAACAAGATTTTTTTCAAAAACGGGTCCAAATTTTTTCTTTAAACTTTTGATAGAGATAGTGTTAAAACTACTCTATGAAATGACATAAAATTCATATTTCTTTATTCGTTGGTTTTTTCAAAAAGTAATTTTTTTACTTGTCTCTAACGTCGTTAATATTTACATTAACGGCGATTTGTTTGCATTATTGTATTAACAAGTACATGTGCTTTAAATAATACAGGAATCACCGATTCAATTTACTTTATATGGGAAAAGATTTGTGTTAAGGGTTTAATGTTGTAGCATAACTAGTTTTGTTAGTTTAAAAGACATGATTTTAAAGGAATATATTTTATCATGGCTTTCATATTCAAAAAAAATTCCTCTTTTAGGATAAAATAAAAATGACATGAATATTCGTTCGACAGCTTTTCCCACGGGAACCTTCCTACTGCTAATCGTTAATATTAACTATGTTATGAGAGTGAATTCTACAGAACTGTGCTCCAGGCGGCGTGACCATAAAAGTTTGAGTTGAATTCCGCCGGAGAACACGCAGAATTACAATGGTAGAACTAACAATTTCCGTCGATACAAATATTAATGAAAACATGAGTGCAGCTTGTTAGAAATGCCAACCTCTAATTTCAAGTCAAGTAACTGCCATTTAACTGCCATAAATATCCCTACTATTGCTTATGCGTAGGCAACTATTCAATAATTCCTTTCTTCCTTATCTTGTTTATTTTCCGGTTCTCACAATCTAATTATACTTCAATTGAACAAGCGGTTAATTTATTCTCTGGAATTGGGAGAAAAAAAAGTATAATGAGACAACTAAAATATTCCTTTAATATGAAAATATATAATTTGCAATCTGTAATTTACTAATTTAATATTTCTTGCTCCAACGAGATAGTTTGTAATCTTTCTGACTCGAATTTACTTTTTGTTGCCCTTACATCCTTGGGCGTTTGTGCGAACGGCTAATTCCTGGAAATTCTTATATCAAAATTATATGGGCTTGTACACAATAATTTTGCAATATACAGCCTTGTTTTTCATGGAAAAATAGAACATAACATTGAAATTGTTTCTTTTTTTAAAAATTAATAATCGACTTTGTTACTTTTGGCCGCCAAACAAAACAACCAACAAAATAAAAACTGTTTAACTTATCTAGTCTTCAGGTATTTCAATCTTTAAATTCAGATCTGGAAAGGCCTTGCTTCATTCCCTTCGCGCGCTCGTCCTTTTCTCGGTGCTCCCGCAATGTCCTCCCGCGCGCGCCGCGACAATTCTTCCTGCCTTTTTTCGAATTTTGTTTTTCCTAGATACAAAGATCCATACAATTCCCTTATTCGCCGCTGACGGGCTCACAATCCCAGATACCAATCAATATGTTATAACGTTTTTACATCTATTTTTTTTATCTCAAGCTCGAGCCACCGTTACACGATATCCACACGATATTTTTTTCGTACCATTCGTTCGTACCATTCCCTAGCCAGTGGCGTAAGTTCGACAGAGGAGGCCCTTGGACCGACACAAAATGGAGGCCGCCTAGATATAGACATGTCATTAATTAAATTTTGTGATTATAAATTAAATTTTAGTATTAAAAAAATTGTTACAATAAATTATTTCAAAAAAATACATTATCATTTTTGCAATTTCATAATATAATTTAAAATTTGCTCAATTGATACAATACTTAAATTAATGAGATTGGTTGTGCCACTGCATTAAATTTTTTAATCACCTTTAATTTTGAAAACGTTATTTCGGTGCTGGCGCCGCAACAGGAAGTGATAAAAATAATGCAAATACTGTGTAAACATCTGGAAAACGTTTTGAAATATTTTGAAAATTGTCTGACTTTTTTATACATTAATAATCTTTTATAAAGTACACCTCTATTTTCAGACACGCAAAAAAATAGAGATGTTCTTTATAAAAATTCGTGGAAATTTGTTAATAATGAACAATGTTCAATTATTAATGTTTGCAAAATCTTTAACAGATCTTAGTTTTGAAATTTGACTTGCTAAACAAATCCGTAAAGACAATAACTGAGACAAGTTTTCCACAACATCCACAGAGTATTTTGATTGAAGGGTTTGTGCTTGTTCCTAAATTTCATCGTCCGATAGAGCTATTAAAACTTGTGGCTGAATTACTGAAAAAATTGCCACTGTATTTTTCAATCCAACAAACTGTCGCTCCAGGTTGTTAATGGCAATGCCTAGACATCCATAGTAAACACTTAAGTTTGTTTTTTTCGCCATCAGTGAGTCGTTGATTGTCGCGAAGTTCGTCACAATGTCCGTTCATTTTCTTTACGGGTTTCTCGCTAAAGCTAAACTAGTGGTGCCAAAGAAAGGAACAGACAATTTTTTCTTTAAACTTTTGGTAGGGAAAGTGGTAAATGCAGTCTATAAGATGACATAAAAGCTGTATTGTTCTATCGGTTGGTTTTTTCAGAAATTACAAAAATGTAAAATTTTTACTTGTCTCTCACGTCGTTAATAATTACATTATCGGCACTTTTTTCACATTATTATATTTGCAAGTATATATGCTTTAAATAATGTCAAGTAAAGTTTCTCGAAAACACTACCGTTTTCTGTGAAAAGTAACTCAAATTTCGGCATTTTGAGAAATGCTCAAACGCCATTTTCTCATATATGGCTGCAATTTTTTTCTTGAAACTTTTGTAACAGATAGTGATAATTGCACTCTTTAATATGACGTAAAGTTTATTTTGAGTTATTTTTTTGTTTTTTCAAAAATTATATAAATGTAATTTTTTTGAAAGATATCTCACATCTTTTTAATTTTTTTTTTAATTTGTTTATTTTAAGTCGCATCAACTGCTATGGTTATTAGCGACTACCAATTTGTACAATACATGATATTTTCTTTAGTTATAAAAACAATGATAATTGATGATACACAATGACAAAGATAACACAATGACACAATACTCTCACAATGACAATGATAAATAAATAGGAAATAATAAACAGAAACAATAAGCAAAAACAGAAACAACAAACAATAAATAAACAGAAAAATTATACAGAAAAATTTAACAGTTTTGAATCATATTTAAAAGGATTATATGTCATTTAGGAAATTACAAGATTTACAGAAATGTAGTATTTTTTTTTTTGATAATCCTCGGATGTTAGGATTAGTTCTTCATCATGTTCATTAATATTCTGCTCGCGTCTCACATCTTTAATATGCACATTATCCGCAATTTCTAAAGATTATTATATTTGTAAGTGTAAGTGCTTCAAATAACTTCAAATAAAGTATTTTGAAAACTTAAACATTTCCTGTGAAAATGAGCTTCAAATTTCGCATTTTTAGTAATGCTAAAACGCCATTTTCTCTTAAACGGCACATAATTTTTAAAACAAAATTGCCATTTATGACTAGGTTTTTGTGTTCTTTAATATTCTACAATTAATATTTTCGTTCTACACATAGAGAACCGAAAAATTAAGAAAATGACAAAACAAATGTACTTTTGGCGGTGATAGATGTTAACTGGCAAGAAAGAGTATGTGGCAATTCCAAATAGCTAGCGAAGACCCAAGACAATAGAAAACTAATACGGGAAAGTCTGTGCCATTCTGCAGCACCACTAGTTTATTTCCTTTGGTATCGGCTAGCTACTAGGTCATACCCACATACTCTTGCAAATACACACATACTCATACTAATGTGATTCAATGTTTTTATTTTAACATTTTTACTTTCCCGTATACGTACGTATATACGGAGTAATATACTCAGTATATGTAATATACGCAGTGATGTATGTATAATATGCGCAGTTATGTAGTGCTGCGGAAAATTGATATCCAGATTTCAACGGAAATACACGTTTTGGGGTCCCCTGATACTGAAAAAGTGGTTCTTTTCAAAACGTCCGCCTGTCAGTCTGTGAACAACTAGAGCGCATAAACCATAAGTACGATTTCTTCCAAAATGAATATTCCCCAGTCGATCTGGTTCCACTCGAGGCGCCGCGATTTTGAAAAACTTTCTTTAAAATTTACATGAAGACTCCCGGTTGTTTTCAGACTTTTCTCAAAACCGCTCCAAATTTTTTCTTCAAATTTCTTGTAAGAAGAGAGTAAAATACATTCATAAAGGTGGCATAGATCCGATTTTCACGGTTAACTCTAAATTTTCGAAATTTCCGAAAGTTTGAATTTTTTCCGGCGTCTTCCTACAACTCCAAAATTAAAGATAGAGATTTTTCCTTCAAATAAAATTTGTTGTCCAAAGTGAGTTCTTTCATTAAGGCCATGTGCATTTTTTTTGAAAATTTTCGTTGTTGTTTTTGGCGCAATATTGCACAAATAATTTGCAATTTTAAAAAAAATACAAAAACAAGATTTTCTTAAAAACGCCCAAAATGTTTTCTTTAAACTGTTAGTAGGGATAGTGCAAAGTAGACTCTATGAGATGACATAAACGCCATATTGCTCTATTTTGTTTTTTCAAAAATTACAAAAACGTAATATGTTTGGCATGTCTCTCACGTCGTTGATATATACATTAGTGGTTATGTTCGCTTGAAATAATGTAGAGTATGTTCGCTTGAAATAATGTCATACAAAGTTTCTCGAGAACTTAACTGTTTTCTGTGAAAACTAGCTGAAAATTCTGCCCTTCCAGAAATGCTCAACGCCATATTCTCATAAATGGTTCCAAATTTATTCTTTAATCTTTTCGAACGGATGATTCTAATTGCACTCTTTATAATGACGTAAATTTCATTTTGTTTTTTTTTGTTTTGTTTTTGCAAAAATTTCTCAAATGTAATTTTTTGATAGATCTCTCACACCTTTATTATGCACATTACCAGAAATTTGTAAACACTATTTTATTTGTGAGTTAAAGTGCTTCACATGACTTCAAATTAAGTGTTTAAATTAAAACTTTAATTAAAACTTTAAATTAAAACTCAAAACTTTTCTGTGAAAGAGAGCTTCAAATTTCGCATATATAGTAGCGCTTAAACGTCATTTTCTTAAAAACAGCTCCTAATTTTTCACGGAAAATTGTAATTTAGTGTTACAGTTCTTTAATATTCTAAAGTTAATGTTTTCGTTCTGCCATCAGGAAATCGAAAAGTTAAGAAAACTTCAAAAATATGTACTTTGGGCGACGATAGATGGCAGTTGGCACGAGTATGTGGCAATTCTGAAAAGCTAGCCGACACCAAAGGAAATAGAAAACTAATACGGGAAAGTCTGTGCCATTCTGTAGCACTGCTAGTTTTTAACTACAGCCCAGCAGTCGAGAAAATCTGAAAAAAATTCACAGCAATTAAGTTTTGAGAGAAACTTTTGAGACCTTTTTGGGGCCTGTTCCAGAGTTCTAAGACACGGTAAAACAATTCTTTTGTTATTTTTTTCTTTTTCTTTTTTTCTTTTGTCTTTTTTCTTTTGCATTTGGCTCCGAAAAATATCAAAATGTAAGAGTTTTAGTGGAACGTCTCGTATGTCATTTGGTTTTAGGGAACTTTTTACCATCCTATTCGGGAGTACCCTTTCATTTCTACTTTCCAGACTTTGTATAATTCTATTGTATCATTTTTTCAAATCATCAAAATGATTGAATTACGAAGAATTATTCTTCCTAAGCTCCATCGAGTAAATTCTGCGCCGTTTGCAAATCCAAATCAGGGCTCTGTAGGTATTTCGAAACAGTGATTGTTTATGTTAGCATTTTGGAATGTAGTGCTACATGAAAAAACTAGTGGTGCTTCCAACGCACATACTTTCTCGCTCTGCTTCTGTACAGTCCTTATTGCTATTCCACTACTTCATAAACCAGCAAAAGTGTATTATACCACCAAACGTTTTCCATACCGAGACCCGACATCAGAAACTCAAAGTCAACGAACCGGCACTTATACCACTACTCAACACCAACACCGCCTGTGTCGAACAGAGCCATGAAAGAATAGAACCTACCAAGAAACAATTGATACGCTTTACAAATACAAGAAGTAAAAAAATTTTTAAAAGTTAAAAATTTGAACAAATATATACAGACATTTCCAGTACATTTATCGCAATTACTTATATTTTAGTCAAAACGTAATTGTATCAGTTCTATCATTAGGAAGCCGGTAATTGTCAACATGCGAAAAACATGTCTTTCAAACATGACCAAGAAAGGCAGCGGTGAACGGCTTACTCCAAATAATTTATCCGCTGATCGGCATTTGAAAAATAACTACTGCGAGAAAGTATATGCCATTCTATAGCACCACTAGTTTATTTATATATTAACCGTCCATTATTATACACGTGGAGAAATTTTAAAGAAAAAAATTGGAGCGGTTTTTGAGAAATTGTTTTTTGTAAATTTGAATCGCAATTTACGCAAACTACTCGTTTTTCCAAAAAAGGGTTCATGACCTTCTTTGAAGTGCTAATTTTGTACAACCGACTTTGTCTGAGGCAAAAATCTCTATCTTCAATTTTGCAGTTTTTAAACAGTTTTTTGCAATTTTCGAAAAATTGGGCCTATCAACGAAAATTATATCTACGTCATTCCCTTCAACGTTCTTCGCACTATTCAACAACAAAATATAATCAAAAAATTTGGAGCCATTTTCTTTTAACTTACAAAATCTGAAAATGGGCTTCATGTAAAGTACCCTAAAATACTAAAATATCGGTTTCAAATTCAAGAGGCCTTGAGACGAGTAAAAACGATCGGGGAATATCAATTTTGAAGAAAATCGGCAAAACGGTTAAGGCCAGACAGACGGACAGAGGGACGTTTTGCCGTCAATCGATTTTGCAGTATGAAGAAGCAACAAATCATGGATTTTGACTACACCACGGGATAGAGGATTTTTTTTCTAAATTTAGCAACAGGTTTTATCCACTTTTCTGTCACCAGACCCATGCTATAAGAGTTTTCTGGCGAAAATTCCCCGTTTTCCGCCGCACGATTACATAACTTTTATCTTCTTACGAAGAATTCGGCGAGAAAGTAAAATTTAAAATTTTCCATTTCTTTTTTCAAGTTACAGGCTTCATTCACTTCTGATTTTTGTTAGAAAAAATATTTTTTGTTAAAGCTTGCAAAATATTAAAATATCCTAATCTTACAGCTACTAAGGACATATCTGGGGGCCGAGCGCGTGCCGATTCAGTGCCTCGGTCGGAAGGGTAGCGGATTCTGGTCCCGCCCTGGGCGTGGTTGTTTGTCCTTTGTCTTTCATGTCTGTGTGTTGTCGCGGAAGGCCGTGTGAGTCGTTGACCACAGACCGAGGAGTCCGCAATGAGCCGCACAATACACAAACAATGCATTGTCAGCTTCATCTTTTTTCCGGACCCCATTGTAAATTCCACTCATAACTGCTGCGTCATGTCCTTGACCTCTATATTTCGATAAACCAATGCCTTGTTCTTTTATATTCTCGACAATTTCAAATGTAACTCTTGTGCTGATTGGTCTTGACTTTCTAATACTCCACGCAAGATTCATTAATGTTAATTGGTTTGCCGTACTATTTTTTCTCGATGGATACATGGAGTAAAATTTGATTTAAATGGTCAACTTGTGATACGTGTCCGTTATTGAAAAAAACGACACTTCATTTATTTCTTCTATGATTTTATCAGATTCAGTTTCAGATGAAAGACTTATTATTTCGTTTTGAATTTGGGGACTTAAATAGCATGGGCCCCCGGACCCCCGGACATGGTCCTGTTGGTCCCTGTGGAACTTACGCCACTGTCCCTAGCCACGAAACCTGAAGCGCTTGATCCTAAATTTCGATCGAAAACTTATGAACGAGAATGAAACTAAGGGGCGCGCGCGATTCAAGATGATTTCCCAAAAAGTGTTTTCATTACACAAAATTTATTTTAAAGCATTCAGCCACGCATCGAGGTGACGTGACGGAGTGGGCGAAGAGGAGGAGGAGGGCGAACGGGCAGGCTGTGGGACGGGCTTTCTTAATAGATTGTGGTATATGAGTATATGGAAGTAACGCTGGATCGTCCTTGAGTATGAAACACACCGCATCCGTTGGTTGTTAAAGTAACGAAACTACTGGCGTTCCAATAGCATATACATTCTTGCATATTTCCATCTTTTGCAATTTTCGAAAATTAGGAGAGTCCGACGCAAATGACACCTGGGCCATTTTTAAGTGTACATTGCTCTACACAGGGAATACATTGAAATGGAATATTTAAAACAATTGAGTATTTTTTAATTAAAAAGAAAAATTGCATGAAATTCGAATAGAAGAAAACTACTGTTTTTTTAAAATATACATACCTTATTTACAGATCTATGTTTTTAATACAGGAATCATTAAGAAAAAAATCTTTCTCTAATCTCTATTCTCTTTTGCAATTTTAAGTTTATGCAGTTTTTGAAAATACAGAGAATTCGCCAAAAATCGATCTGCGAAATTTTTTAGCGCCTTTTGCTAAATCTGAAGGAAAAAAATTGAAGCCGTATTTGAGAAAATAACTGTTTAAATAGTGTCTAATTACACCAAAATTACGCAAAAACTACTCCTATATTTGAAAAATTGTTCATGGTCTTATTTCAAGATTTCTTTGAGGAACAGAATTCATACAGGAAACAAATATCATCAATATTTTTGTTGCAGGAAGACGCCGAGAAAGATTTGAACTTTCGCAATTTTCGAAGATTTATTGAAAATTAATCCTGCGCCATTTTCGACGCGTAAGGCCGAAACCTGCTTCTGTGGCTCCGAGGAAAATTGAAAAGAAAGAGGCTCTATCTGAGAAAAAATAATCTTATTACAGTACATACTGAACAGGTAGTACATGAAATACTTAAATCTATATTTTGCACTGTCGACTCTTCGTTAAATGTGCCTATAATATTAGCAAGATAGTTGGGACCAAAATGAGTTAAAATATATGAAGAAAATTATTTATTGCCAAACCTCAACTTTCGCAATACTAGTAGGTAACAATTTTGAAGTGTCAGTAACACTAGTCGTCAGCAATTTAATTACGTCTTAAATTTTATTAGAATTTATTACGTTTTTTTATGTTTCATACGTGAAATGGAAAGGAAATAATGTGTGTGTGTGTGTGAGATATCACAGAGAATAGTCGAAATTAAAAAGATTTTCGGCTGTAGTTGAAATCAAAAGAAAACAAGAATCTGTTTAAACGCTCAGTCACAAATTATGATTGAGTCACATAATTTCGTCAACAGCAATATTAGTGTCCAAACGATTAAGTTATCATCAAAAAAAGGTTATGATCGTCAAGTCGCAAGTCGTACTAACGTGAATTTGCAAAAGGTTAAAGACATACTAGATTATATGTAAACAGATGATGTTTATGTTCAAAGTTTGGTAGATACACAATGAAGACCTAGTATTCAGTCCAGAGTTTCAAGTGCGAGAGCGACGCGAATGCTCTTGTTCAGTGTAATCGTTAAGAGAGATTGCATGTCTGGTGGCGTGATCTCGAATTTGAAGATACCATTAGTCAATTGTTGATAAGCATATGATGAATAGGCAGTACACTTATCCAAACATAAGAACAAATCTACATTCCTAGAAATACATGCAAACTTCATATAAAATATAAAGTAAAATGTTGATGCATTAATTTACTTATGTTTATTATCCAGAATTTTCTTACTGCATAGACTGTTGCGTATAGCGTTAAATCAACAGTATTTCAAATAAACATATGTACAGGTGTCCCACCAACTATGGACCACTCTCATAACTTTATAAACGGTTCACGGGATTGAAGTGCAGTTTTCACTCTATAATGCGGAATCATGGGGCAAGTAATATGATAGGTTGGTTGTTAGTGATTCAGCTGTAATTCGGCTGTAATCGGGATTTGGCTGTAATTTTCCCTCTCTGGATGGCGAGTTCCGGCACCGACCTACTTTCGGTTAGTGGGGTTTTCCCCAAGCAGGTATCTCCCACCACCGGGGTACCGCCTCAACCGAAACAAGCCTTAAGCTCCCGACTTGTGTGGTAGTACAGTGCATGTTAATGAAAGTGTGTGAAAGTAAGGGGTGAAGATATAACAAGGAAGAGGAAAGAAAGGTTGCGCGCGGTCATGGACCGCGCGCAATCATGACCGTTAGAGCATCAGCAGCTCTACATCTACATCTACATCAGCTACTCCAGCATTCGCCTGGTGTTGATCGGAGAAAACACGGAAAACTACCGATCAGAGCAACCGACCGCTAGAATTCTCTTCCAGACAGTGATTAAATTCGACTTAGGTGACAAAGTAGTGTCGACAATCCTGCCACCGTGGGGTCTCACAAGTAATATTCTTTAGAGATATTGCTTTAACAATTTATTCTATATACCTCCAGTTACTATTGCTTAACACGACCTCTTGGGGCAATCGCTAGCAATAATTCGATGTTGCCTTTCATAAGCCTAGCCACAGTCACAGCAACTGGTGGTTGGTAACGTTCGGCTGACCCTGTAAGGGATCTCTTCGAGCTAGTTGTCGTCTATTGTTTTCATTTTTCAGTTGTTTTTAATCCTCTCCCCCGTACTGGGACGGACATTAGGAATCTTGGTTGATGGGTGATTTTATTGCAGGAGATAGGTTATTTCGTTAAAGGTTTCTGAATGGTGGGAAGGAGAGGATGGGGATTTGGTAGGTGGGGTGGGGAGGGGAGCCTGTCAAATGTTTAAATATATTGTTTGAAATAAGTGAAGAATAGGAAAACATCATATTTAATTAAAAGGAAGAGTTGCTGCTTTCCGGATTATGTAAGTTTGCAGTCTAATAAGACTTCAGAATTTTTTTTTATAAACTATGCATTAGAAACAGAAAGAAAGGGGTTTTCTGTTTCTTTCTGTTTGATTTAGTATTTTTTTATAAATTATTTATTTAAATATTGACAATGCATTGTTTGTGCATTGTGGTACTCGTAATTTAAATCTCGTGCTCAACGCTGCTGTGAATGGGATATTACAAGTTCGGACATTTTACTGTTTGCTGGAACGATGTTTTTTGTCATGGCGTTATTCGGTGGAACATATTATCAACTCATGGATTTAGATAAAAAAGCGAAATAATCTTACTTTAAAACGACTTTGTCTAACAAGATAGTTGTTCGGACAAGCAAGCTTTTTATCATATCCATTTATTTATTTATATATGCTCATCGCATTATGATTAAGCTATTTGTACTATTAGTTGATTATGTATTTTATTTGTAATTATATAATACCTTCGACTCATACGACTCGTGATTCCGAGAAAAGCCCTTCCGCTCGGCACGATCGCCTGAGCGCGTTTCCAGGAAACGTCGTTCAATCCGTAAAGAATGTTCTGGACTATTTTGCGACCTCACATGTTTAATTGCCTAATATATCCCATAAATCTTATAATTTAAAATGCCTTGCTAAAACAGTTTTTTTCAACCTGTTATTTGCAACTTATTTAAACTCAATTTAAGAGTTCATTTCTACTCCACACTGGTGAAGTGCCCCCTGCAGGCGCAAAACTTCTCTCCTCACCGCCGATCATCATGTGAGCGAAGCTCAGTCGAGCTGGAGAATTTGTCACGTACACACGCAGTAACACTCGGCTCCTAGCCTTTCGCTACATTGTAATCTCGAATGTACAAATGCAAGTTTTCTGTCTTGTGAAGTGTTAACCTGTGCAGTGTCTAATGTGTGCAACAGCCACTCACTGCCACTGAATTGTTCATCATGAACGTTTTCAAAAACTCACGCTTTCTACCAGCGATGGCAAGTATGACTTATTGCTCGCTGCCTCTACGTCACATATTCGCACGATACTGAATCATGTGCGTAAAACTAACTGTGAATTCATTATTAATTTCTTACGGCTGTGTGATAGGATCGAACAATCCCAGTGCACCCAGCTCCTTCATCTTGCGCAATATGACGGAACAGTGGTTTCTGTCATCCTCACGCGAGTGCTTCCTTGCCTTTGTAGCTGCCAACCATGCGCCACAAAACTACATTGTGCTCTTCCAGCTCTGTTTGCGTGTCCTCGCAGGTGGTAACACTTTCGACCTTGCGAACAGCCAGCCAGCGGTTCGGCGCCCCGGTTCTTCAAATACTCCCCTTCGTCACTTATGACGAACCACATCACAGGATGTATTGTATTTTCTATGAATTTTCTTCCAGCTTTAACTTATTCATCAATTGTATTCATTTTCTTTTCTGTATTCATTCAGCAATTTAATTATAAGTATTAACTTAACATGTTTGCTCATTTCTTTCTGAGTGATGAGAGCTCCTGAGTAATTAGTTTCAGGAACGCAAGACTGGCGACTTGCAACCAATCAGTCGTTAATCTATCACCAGTGGTCCTCCAAGGTAAGTCGAGTAATCAGAGGATGGTGGAGTGGTGTGAATTGGCTCACACCGTAATTAATTACAGTTCACTAATTACAAACACACGGGCTGCTCTTCCAATAGTCAGCACGGAACGATTCTTTTATAGCTTCAAGATTTGGATACTTTAATATTTTGCAAGCTTTAACAAAAATTACATTATCTTATACAATTGTCTGAAGCGAATGAAGCCCGTAACTGGAAAAACAAACGGAACATTTTGAATTGGTTTCCATGTAGTACTGCATTCCAAAATACA
Source organism: Acheta domesticus (assembly GCA_031308135.1). Taxonomy (NCBI): domain Eukaryota; kingdom Metazoa; phylum Arthropoda; class Insecta; order Orthoptera; family Gryllidae; genus Acheta; species Acheta domesticus. Next base: position 2,608,836 of record JAHLJT010000631.1, read on the forward strand.
TCAATTAACACTATTTCGAAATACCTTCAAAGCCCTGACTTGAATTAGCAAACGGCATAGAATGTACTCGATAGAGCTTACGAAAAATTGACCGTTCGGAATCACTATGACGATTTGTAAAATGATGCACTAGAACTATCCAAAGTAGAAGTGAAATTTAGCAATAAAGAAAAATTTACCGAAGTAAGGAAACGAAACGACATTTTGAGTAACTTTGCGAGGATCAACGAGTCCCCTGACGGTGAACAAAGATACAATGTTTAATACAGTGGCAATATTGAAAGTGACTCAGCTACAAGTTTTGATAGCTCTTTCCGACGTTGAAATTTACGAAGAAGCACAATAACTTCAGTCAAACTACTGATGTTACGGAAAACTTGACGTCTCAATTATTGTCTTTGTGCATTTGTTTAAACAGTCAAATTTCAAAACTAAGATCTTTTAAAGTTCCTGCAAGCGTATTTATAATTGAACAATGCTCATTATTAACAATTTTTCCCGATGTGTGTACAGTAGTGACATTATTCTCGACACTTACTGACGCGGTGAAAATTTCATGGGACTTGCAAATGGCGGCTGTCTGCGGGCGCTCCCTGGTGACTTTGATACTTGAGAAAGGTTTTCTTGCAGGATGTCCGGAGCTACCTATTGAGTTTTTGAACTCCGTCTCCAAATACGTTTCCTCCGATTCGCTTACAGGTGTAGTAGTATATACAACCTATTCCGTAATGGAAGAATGTTCCTTCCACCATGACCTACACTATATTCACTGTTTGCTTGCATACACTCATTCAAGAATTTTGTGTTCCCCCACCCTCAAAATTGTCTCTAGAGCCGCCACTGAGAGATGGTTAAAATCTTAAAAGATAATTCGTATTATTTCTTGAACTCGTGGTTTTATACTTTTGGATTTCAAGGCCAAGTCATTAAATAACACGTAAAATTATCGAACCAACGTTTTAACATTATATTTGATATTTATCGGAACATATTTGATATGCGCCAACTGAATTCTTATAGTTTTCCTGTTAACACAATAACAAGGTGTGTGTCGAAAGAAACGCGCTGCTCTGCAATTAAATGCAGCAATAATGAAGGAAAGAATCCTGAGTTATTTTTTTTCCTTGTTCAATAGATCTGGAAAGGAAAGACAGAACTTTGCTTTTACCTCCTAATAGAAATGTTATTACCTCCTAGATACCCTTATCACTACTACACTTTCTTTTTAGATTACTTACACATCTAGATATTTTCACGGACAGTACAGAAATACTCAGTGGCGGCCGGTATGGAATTCTATTGGTAGTGCCAGTTAGTGATGCGACATTCACAAAAAAAAACATCGATGCTAATGAAACATCGATGAAAAACTACCTATGTTTTTAAACATCGATGCGAGGTGTTTTACAACTGGTTTAGTAATCTCTAAAATAAAATTCCTGGGCAACAAAATTTAATTTTACAGTGGCCATGTTTATTGAGTTATAGTGAAGACTGAGCTGAAAATAAACTAAAATAATAAGAACAATTAAAAATATTCAGACTGAAAGCCTGAGCGCGTACAGTAATCTAGAGGTCACAACTGCCTGAGTTCACTGAAGAGGGGTGCGGGAAGAAGCCTTATGCCCAAAGCTCACAGCGTACCCGCCTCTCCACGTGCGTAACACAAGGAAAGGCGTACGAAATACCAGGGCATCGGGGTCATTCTGAGCGAGAGATAATCTTCTCGATGAAGACAGTGCCGCCATTAGTGCACTTTATGGAACAAACGTGAAACATGACCGTTCCGTTGCAATTTTGCATCGATTTTCATCAACTTTTGGTATTGTGATTTGATAATTTCACATGAATTTTTTTTTCAAAACATTACTAATTTTCCCGTAATATAAAGTTATATCGTTTAAGTTTTTCAGGAGATGGCGGCAATGTTCGTAGAATAGAAGTTGCAATATTGTAATATTGTGCAAACGATATCAATAATACGAGAAAGGATGAGCTATTGAAGCTCCACTAGTTTTATTACGAGGGTGCACGTACTTAATACTACGTAGATAATCACGTGGACACTTGTATGCCTATAAAGAAAAGAAAAAGAAAAAAATAAGGGTGCTAAGCAGCACATTCTTTCTCGCCTTTAATAATAGTTATGTAATACTATTTATACCACACTTTCTCTCCAAAATAACAAATCTCAGTCATTTTTTTGTATAACTCATCACGAATCATTGAACCTTTGGTGCGAAAACTAAATATTTTCAACGAAATATCAATACTGCAAATTTGACAATTATAACTGCTTTTCATACAGTTAAATCATGTCTTAATAACGAGACGTAATTCTCAGAAATTCAGCTGCCGAGTCGCGACGCGGAACGTCGTTGTTGAATTCCAGTCTGATATTCCCTGAAGGGTAGCAATTTTTATTTCACATATTTCAAATAGAATTTCTAAGAGGTTAATTTGTAAACGTTTAACAAAAAAGCTGGAATGCAAGAAAGAACAAACAAATATGATATAATAAACAAATTCTAACATACGTAGCATACAAGATCTATCCAATCACTCTCATATTACGTTCACGAAGCGCAGGATATTCAAAAGGCGACTAAGTTTGATACCAAATTTCTCGAAAAAAATACTCATATTTTCGAGAAATTCAACATTACCTTATTTGAAGATCTGTTTTTGATGAACACATTTCATGAAAAAAATGTCTTCATAATTAAAGTAGTAGGAAGATACCTAACAAATTTCGATTTTTTTCAATTTTCGAAAAATCAGGCTTTTTAACCAATGACCTGCCCCATTTTCTTAAACGTTCTTCAGTCTATCCAACAACACAATTTCATCAAAGACGATGAGGCCGTTTCTGAGAAAAAAATGTTTAAACAAAATTTAAAATTGCCCAGATTTTACGCAAAATTACGAGAAAAATATTCACATTTTCGAAAAATTGTACACGACCTTATTTCAAAACCTATCATTAAGGATCAGATTTTATTAAAAGAAAAAATCTCTATCTTTAATATTTTAGTTTAAGGACCACGTCGAATACAATTTTGAATTTTTGCAGTTTTCGAAAAATTAGAGTTTACGTCCTTTACAAAATCTTATCCAACAACAAAATTTATTCAAAATTAATGGTGCAATTTTTTCTGAAAATTTTGAAAATGTCCCAGGGGCTTCATGTAAATTACACCCCCCCCACACACACACATACAATTAAAAAATCGGTTTCAAATTCAGATTCATATGCGGCGCAATAAGACTCACGAAGACAGGAAGAGAGACGCAACTAAAAAAACACAAATATTGGCAGTATCAGCTTTACTGTACGGGAGCGAGTTATGGGTATTGACGAGAAAGAAAAGTAGCAGCATACAAGCTTCCGATATGAGATTTCTAAGAGCACTAAAAAGCTGTAGCCTCCTAGACCAGTTCAGAAACGAAAACATCCGAAAAGACTTCCAGACGGACGAACGGACAGTCTGACAGACGTTTTCCCGTCAATCGATATTTCAGTATCACGCACCCACAAGGCAGGTATTCTGGCTACACCACGTCTTAGAGGATTTTTTTTCTAAATTTAGTAACTGGATTTGTCCACTTTTTCGTTAACAGGGCCCTGCAATAAAGGTTTTTCCGCCACAAATTCGCCTTTTTTCGCGCAATGTTACATTTCTCTCTACCGCGGTAGCGAGGAAGGAAAATGTTTCATATATGTTTCAATGGCTTGTAAAATGGTAATAGTTGTTTTGATATCTGGCTGCATTTAAAATGGTAAGTAATTTGGTGACGCAAACTGCTGCATGAAGCTCATTGGCTGAAGCCGGATAGGCTGCGCAACAGCTCATCCATGCCTTTGGGGAGCTTTTGCTTTATAGAAATCGACAGCAGTATCGATGTTCTGCGCAAGCACATTACGAGTTTTGCTATCTCTTTTGTGCCTTTGCACATGAGCAGAAGATGGAGATTGCAGTCGATTCCGGATGTGAAGCGTCACAGCAATCGACAAAATCGTCGATCTTTCGCGCATGCGCAGCCCGAGTTACGCATCACATTTGTGCATCTGCGCATGCGCAGAAGATCGAGATTGCAATCGACTGCTGTGCATAATGCCTTGCAAAACTTAGGGAGTAGGAAGGTTTTGTACCCTCTAACGTTACAGCGATTGACATAATTGCCGGTCTTCTACACATGCGCAGTTGGCGTTTAATAGAGTTTTTCCACCTCGAACGTTAAGCACTATCGATCTTCTGCGCATGTGCAGATCCACTAAAGTGATGCTAAACTTGAATTGCGCATGGGAAGATCGATAATACTTAACTTTCGAGTTGACAATAAGGATTTTTGTCACATCGAACGTTAAGAATTATCGATCTTCTGCGCATGCGCAGATGCACTAAAGTGATGCAAAAATTAAACTGCGCATGAGCAGAAGATCGATAGTGCTTACCGTTCAAGGTGTCAAAAACTCCCTAAAAACTCTCTAGTATCACTTTTGTTTCCGCGCGCATGCGCAGAAGATCGATGTTGCAGTCTATCGCTCTCCGCTATGGCGTGCAGAACTCAGGGGCGCCTCTTGCGCACGGTAACCGACTTCAGCCAATGAGCTTCGGGTACCAGATTGTATACTGCGATTTTTCTAAGAGCGACCCTCAAGGCCACTCAAATCCCATCTTCGCGATGGAATATGTCACGGCATTTCGCGTCTTTTCTCGGTCTTGCCGGTAGAAGTCGCATGATCGCAAGCACTGCTTCATACGGTCGCGAACGTGCGAAATCTAGCGAAACGACTGAGAAAGACGCGAAATGCCGTGACATATTCCATCGCGAAGATGGGATTTGAGTGGCCTTGAGGGTCGCTCTTAGAAAAATCGCAGTATATCACCATATTCTTTGTCATTTTCAATACAGCCAGATACCAAAATTATCAGCTTTTTACAAGTCACTGAAACACACATGAAGCATTTGTTTTAAATATTGCATCTTTTACATCTTCATGTTATTACGGGTTGGTTACCATTGAAAATTGCCTCTTTATAGCACTTTAAAATGTTTCTCGACACTTGCTCTCCATGGAACATGGCGGTTAGGATCTGGTCTGGCTTTTCAAACGAAATGCCCGTGCTGTGGTCACGTGATTCGTGACGCACACTGGTGCTGCGTAGAACGAGCAAACATCTGTGCGGCGGGGTAGCCCATCCATATGCTTTCACCATATAAAATCTCCCTAGTAGGGAGTTTTTGACACCTCGAACGTCAAGCACTATCGATCATTTGCGCATGCGCAGATGCACTAAAAGTGATGCGAAACTTGACCTGCGCATGAGCAGAAGATCGACAGCGCTCACCTTTCGAGGTGGCAAAAACTCCCTTGTTTCCACATGCGCTCGATTATCAGGTGCGCGAGATCGACCGTTCCCCTCCCCGCGTGGCGGCGCGGGGCGGCGCCCGCCTTGACCTACCGCACTTTCGCCGCGCGGAACAGCGCGGGGGAAGACCAGGGACGGGTTGGCGAGCGGCGCGGCGGAGGGATGTCTCGGGCACGGACGGACGGGGCGGAGCGATGAAGTGGTGCGGGGGCAGCAGGGGAGGGGCGGCGGCGATAAGGGTACGCCACGTGGTGTGGCGTGGTGGCTCGGATGTAGGCGCGGCGCGGCGCGACGCGAGTTCAGGGCCGTCCGCGCCGCTGCGCTGGTTGCGTGTGGTTGTCACGCGCGCGCCACGCACGTCTCGCGCCACTCTCGCCCCTCCCCCCTCCCCCGCCCCCGCCCCCGCCACCACCGTCGAGCCGTGGGCGTCTTACCGACGAAACGGAGAACACCCACGAACTAGCATCATTCAAAGCAGCAAAGAATCCTGTGGTGTTAGTTTTGAAAGTATTTTAATTTTAACAATTAAATGGAGGTATGAAATTAAAAAGGCTTTTGATAATTCTTTAAATTGATGAGTTTGCTTAAAAGAGTAGCTATACATCAAAAATATTCAGAAGAGAGCGAAATTCTCCTGTTGATAAAAAATAAACAATCGCTTTCTTTTGGTCTAACAAGCAATGGTTTGAAAACATATTTGTTAACCTGAAAGAAAAAAATATGTTTCCCACGTAAATTGGCGAACTGGTGACCATATTTTGGCTTCTTTTATTCTATTTAACCAAACACTCTTATAATGACCTTTTATTCCGGGAGGCTGTTGTACCTTTGAAGCAATGTAGCAACCTTTGAACATTTGAATCTTGTAGGTCAGCGGTTCTCAACCAGTGGGTCGTGACCTGTAGCAGGGACGGATCCAGCCGATCATTGAGAGGGGGGGAGATGTTTGTTGTAACAAAAAATGTAAATGTAAACATAATAAACATTGTATATTTTTGTAGCGTACGTATGGTAGTATATGATATTGTTTAAATAATTACATACTTCTAAAATAAATATTTAAATCAATTTTGCCAAATAAAGAAAGATAACAAACGAAAACTCTAGGGTTTGGGGGGCATGGGCCCCGTAGATTCCCTGGAGCCGCCACTGACCCGTAGGGGAGATGCGGGCAGTGGAATAGGCGGTCAATTTATTTTCTGAAAAGTAAGTAAATAAGTAGTAGTACACATAAAAATATATAAGGAACATTTTATTTGGTTTTGTGACAACCATTAAGGATAGTGTGTAATTTGACATTGTTTTGTTTCAGCTATGTTGATTTTTAATGCCTGGTTCAAATCTGTTAGAACACACACAAATGCACATGTAAGAAACGTTTTAGTTTGTTTTATAACACCCCCATAGTGTAACTCGTGACACTGCTGTTTGAACTAGTTTTGTAATGTCCGGTTCAAATCTTTTTACAAAATCAGATCTTTTAAGGAGACAATCTGTTTCTTGATTATACGTTCTTTCTTGTTTTTATGTTCATTACAGAAAACTCGAATTCGCCGAGGATCGAAGGAGCGAAGAGAACTCTGATACTAAAGTGCGATACTCTTGAACTCTGATACTGTAATGCGATTTTTATAACTTTTGTCCCTCAAGGCCCGCCTTCGCGATGGACTTTGGCACGGTATTTCACGTCTTTCTCAGTCGTGCCGCGAGACATCGCATGATCGCGCCGTTTCAAGCAGTACTTGCGATCATGTGACACCTACCGGCACGACCAAAAAAGACGCGAAATGCCGTGTAATATTCTGTGACCATAGTGGCTCGAGGGGCAGCTGTGTAAAAATCGCACTATAATCCAGGTTGCACTTCATTCATTTCTTCTCTGTAGCGAGAAGCGCTCTGTTGTCAGTAGATAACTCACTCAGCTGGTCGTGACGTTGTGAACGTAAGTCTTTTTCCACAGCTCGCTTACAGAAAGGATTTAGAACCCAACCCATCTCAAAGCTAGATTTTCTTCGTAAAGAATATAATCAGTAATTACAAATCAATAGTCTGGCTACGAAGTAATTTCAAGTGCGAAGATACGAGCTTCGACAGTGAGGCCAAAAGAGTCGTTTTGAATACCTACAAGAAACGAACTCACAAAAGTCAGTGGAAACTTTTCAGTTTCCATTTCAACTACAGTTGTCCAAAACGTTCAGTTTTCGTACAAAAGCATGTCCTTTTTCTTGAATAAAAAGTAAATGTCACTTCTTTTAACTCAATATTTTGTTGATTAAGATGTGTAAAGATGTCACCCAAATATGCCAGTTGAAACAACCATTCCTATGAGGTGAACAACAGCAAGTTGGTTGTTACCAGGCTGCAAAGCTAACAGCGTATCTGAACTTAGTTCAAATAATCTGTTTAAAACCTACCCGCTTCACTTTAGTATAACTTCGATTTCGGCAGACTTCAATAGGGAGCTCACTTCAGCTTCCTCTTTTGCGGCATCCTATTGGAGTCTAACTTCCCTCTCCCTTTTTCATGCGTGACTTTGAGACATCACGTTACAAAATCGAAGTTATATGCAATATGTGGAAATTGAAAAGCATCCACATCTTCTCACCGCATGCCAAAAAATCAACAATGTAAGGGTCGACTTCTCATAAAATTTACAACATTAATTACTTGATTAAGAACCTGGAGTTCATAGTGCTTGGCGAATTAAACTGTGGACCCATTTTGCATTTGGCATTACTGATTTTAGTTCTTCACTAAACCACTTTTCTCTCTGATAGAACCGGGCAAAATGCATTCCATTATCGGTCGGTCTCGCTGGCTTTGCTTTCGCAGTGTCGGAGCCCCGGAGGTCGCGCGCGCGTTTCATATCTGCCGGTTGAAATCTATGCGTTGGTCTGCCTCAAGAATCGAAACTGTCGGAACCGCTCCATTCTCGGCTGTTCTTGTCAGTGTTCGCCGGAATCGACGGTCTCGGCCGCTCAACGGAACTACGGGATTTAAAGTCGCCGCGCATTATGATTGCAAAATTCTTTCAATTAATTGTAATTGAGTAATGTTATAATCGCAAGAAATACACGTTCAATTATTCTATTAATTGAACAGTGACAATCAATTGATTAATTGGGAATAATTTTAGAGAGACAAAACAATATAATTTTTGAAATAATTGAAAGCAAAAAAAGTATGAAAAGTAATTTAAAATGAACTTTTTAGCTATATCAATAAAATAGAATAGAAATAAAAAACTAAAATAATTTCCATTAATTCTTTTTACACTGTGAATTATTTCACAGTATTGAAAGGTTATTAATTGGAATCTCTACTAATGTAAATGGACCTGCGGTTTATGTGCAAGTAAGGAATGAAAATATTATACAAGTCAAAAAGTTTACATTCCAGAATTACATATGAAAGCACAAAAATTTGCGTTAAGGGAAGAATAATTCATTTTATATCTTTTCTAATGCCATTTCAGTTTCTTACAAATTCGAATGTAAGGAATATTTATTAAACATAAACATTTGTCATTAATTTCATCATTATAAAATAAAAACGTGCATACTAAACAAAATTGAGATGGGTACTGTTCTTCCCTGCATGAAAACGTATTTTCATCACTGGGTACAATTTATTGTGACAGTTGTTGTAAGCCACCATGGCCTATGAAGTGGTCGACGCAATCGGACGCCAAACAACGGCGCCCACTGCAAATCAACCTATTCAACCCCTTGTCCCATCGCCAGAGACGGGTAGAGTTTTCAATAATTCGAAATACGTAATTCAATATCATATAGTACTTATGTTATACATTATAGAAAATGAGAGGAAAATAATAAATTTATAACATTGGGCAATAGAAAAATGTAATTTAGTACAAGCCTAGAAATGACAAACATAAATGTATAATTGTCTTTAATTCCATCACTGGAATACGAAAGAGGCCTAACACGTAACTCTTTCAATTAACAGAGCTTTCCTTCTATTTCTCTTACCTTCCCGGACAATCTGGGACGGTGAGATATCAATGTCGAATTCGGGGTTATCGACTTGTCCCCTGAGACGCGAGTGATGTTTGCATTGAGAATCAGCCTAGCGCTCACCCATGACTCACCGGTCACCTACGACCGACAGCTCCTTTTCCTTGTGTAAAGAATTGGGAGGATAGCTAGCTTGTCAAGTGTCACATTCAAAAACAAATGACATCCTCGGTCTAGTACGCAAAAAATAGAGGTTCGGTGCCGAACGACTGGGTTTCATAGAAGTGAAAATGATTTAAACAAATTTTTAACCAAGACTAAAAGAAAATAGAAATAAATTTCAAGAAAAAAAGCTTAGAAAGTTAAATGTGCCTTCAAATACATTTACGTGAAAATAGGCAAAATAAATATTCGTCATAATTGTTATTTTTTCACAATTTTTGCATATATACAAAGAGACTAAGGCTCTCTACAAAAACTACAGATACCGCTGGATTTCTTATGCATTGGTCATCGTACAAATCTGGCAAATCACAATAACATTGCGAGAGATCCAGTGACGCCTCCAGCATTCATTCGACGCGGTCGGTGCACCCCAATAACAGGCCAAGTTTCGGTATCGGTCGTTTACGATAATGGCAGTGTCGGAACTTGCATTATCGGAAATAGTATCGGCGCGCCTGGTCTGGCCGCTGAGAACGAACGGAAATGAGGGTGTTTTTGTCCCGCTGTACTTTCCGGTCAACGCTTTGGTACCATCACTGCAAATTGCAGTCCATGTTCCAATCAATCTCGAGTTGGTTTGCAGCTTCAAGAAACAATTTAAATAAACATTCCCTAGTGTGCGCTCTGACAATGGCTTGCAGAACAAAACATCTATCGCTATCGATCCATCTGATTCGAATCGGATGAAACATAATACAGACGTACATATAACAGAATTAAACACTAAATTAAGTTCATTAAGTTACGCATTCAGAATTCTCTCAAATTCTGTCAGCCTTCATGCAGCTCGTTGCTTTTATTTTGCAAACGTACATTCCCGCTTGAGATATGGCATAATATTCTGGGGAAGCTCATCCTGCAGTATTCAGACCTTCAGATTGCAAAAGAAAATTATTCGAATAATGAAAAAATGCCTTCCACGTGATCCCTGCAAGCCTCTTTTCATTGAGCTGAGAATCTTACCATTGCCTTGTCTATTTATTTACCAATCTGTAATATTTGTCAAAAATGACCTACTTAACGGAGGGAACATATTTTCATGCAATATTGATATTTATAATTACAACACACGCCGTAGAAATCACGTGCATCAAGTGTCAGTATCAACAGCTCAGTACAAGAAATCAACATACAATACATGAACGTTACTTTACAACGCATTGCCAGATGACATTAAACAATTAAAGTCGGTACACAAATTTAAGTTAAAAGTAAAATCTTTACTACTGCAAAACTGTTTCTATACAATTAGAAACTATACTGTTCGTGAAAAAGAAAAATAATGTTTATTGTAACAAAACAATGATATATAATAATGAATTAGTTTACGTTTGTATTGTATACATTTAAAAAAAATATTTAATACGCCTGTAACAAGTAATGTACATCAGCTTCCGGGTCAATGACCCCCATCTCGATCAGGTTTTTGTCCAGTCTCCCTTATCCATTTTGTTTCTGGACGTAAATGTAGCTTCACTGTGCACACGTTTTGTTGAGCACTCCTTTGCTTGTAATTCATTTACCGTTGAAATTGATTTTCTATAACTAACATTTTTCAAATATTTTTATTTTTCTAAAATAATTATTTTCTAAATTCATTTTTTCGTTTTCTATTTTCGTTTTTTTAAATTTTTTAATTTTTTTTTAAATTCTGGCCCTCAAGAAAATGTGCGCAAGTAAATCTCTTTCCCCACACGTCATATAAAAGTTTTTACTGTTTTTTTGACAAATAATAAATAATAATTGAGTATAAAGTGAAATATCAGTAAACTCATCAATGTATAGAAATAAATTCACTGTTTTTTTATATTTTTTTACCATATTTTTTCTCGAATGCTAGCAGTCATTTCAGAAATACTCCTAGCGACCGTATCATCCGGGAAGCCGCGGTGGCTCAGTGGAAGGGCATTGGCTTTCTGACCTGAAAGACCCAGGCTCAAATGCCGGCGTAGGTTGGGACGTTTATCTGGTGCTTTCCATTCAGAGGAGCTCTGGGGTCGATTCAGCCACCAGGATCTTTTCTGGGGATAGGAGAAACTCTTCAGCAATAGTGTGCGACTTACATCTCTTAGGGAGCCTTCAAACAACTTGATAGAGTATAAAGAGACTTTTCACTACAATTACCCATGTTTGTACTCACCTATTAATTCTTTGGTACAGAACTGTACTCTCGAATATTTAAAAAAAACTGACAAAAGAGAAATTAGCCAATAATTTATAATTTCATTTTTGTTGCATTTTTTGAAGAGCAGCTTAATATTAGCTGTTTTGAAAATATCTGGGAAGGTTCCGGTGCATTAAATATGCGAGTTAACAGGTGTATAATGGCAGGCACAAAAGTCGGGAAATTCATCTTCACCGCCCGAATGTTTATTTTTTTATTTTGCCGATTATTTTGAGAATTCCATAAGAAGAAGTTTCGGAAACGAACATTGTGTCTAAAATTTTGGGGGAAACGTCTTATGTTGAATTTTGTGGCTGAAGATTCTTCGTGAGATCGGCAGCAATTCTCGAAAAGTATTAGTTAAAAAGGCTAGCCACTATTGCCGGATCGTTCATATCTCTATCGTTATCTTTTAAAACAACAAGGCATTTAGTTGATTTGGTGTATTTTTACTATATTTCATATTGTCTTTGTTTTGTTATTTGAGTTCAAAATATCCTGATAGTGTTTCATGATTTTAGCCTGCTTTATGACTTTTCTTAACAATGTTCAACACGTATCAACAGCATTGTAAAACGCGTCCCATGATTCCTGCAGAAAGTAATCAATGAATGATTTTATTCTACTTTCAGTAAACAATCTCCCTGATATCAAAAAGTCGACTGACGGCAAAATATGTTCCGTCTGTCCGTTCGTTTGTCTGTCTGTGAACAATGCTAACCTGTTCAGCCAATTTTCTCCAAAATTGATATTCTATAATCGATCTGGGTGATGACGAGGCCCCTTGAATTTGAAACCGATATTTTAATTTTGAGAGGTCCTTTACATGAAGTCCCTGGGACACTTTCAAAATGTTCAACAAAATTAAATAAAATTTTGTTGGATAGTGTAAAAGACAATTAAGAGAAAGGTGCAGGTTTCCTGTTGGTTGAAACCCCTTATTTTTTGAAAATTGAAAAAATTCAAACATTTTTCGTCGACTTCCTACAACTAAAATATTAAAGATATAGATGTTTCTCTCAAAAAAATCTGATCCTTAAAGATAGATTTTGAAATAAGGTCAGGATCAATTTTGCGAAATCTCGGATATTATTCGCGAAATTTTGCGTAAAAAATAGGCAGTTTTTAATTCTGTTTAAACAGCTTTTTCCCAAAAACGCCTCCATCGTTTTTGATTAAATTATGTTGCTGAGTAGTCTGAAAAACGTTTAAGAAAATGGCGCAGGTTTCATATTGGTTGAAAATCCTAATTTTTCAAAAATTGAAAAATTCAAAATTTGCGTCCGCGTCTTCCTACAACTACAATTATGAAGATAGTTTTTTCTTAATGAAATGTGATCAAAAACACATCTTCAAATAACATATTCATATTTTTGAAAATATGTGTATGTTTTGTGTAAATTGGCGACATAGTTGTCCGATTCCAATTGCGTTTCGTGAACGTAAAATGAATGGTGAAGCAGCGCAGTTGGATGCTGCATAAGTTAGAATTTGTATATTATTTCATATATCATCTCATTATTATTATTATTATTATTATTATTATTATTATTATTATTCCATTACATCACGACTAAAGATCTTATGAGTCGGCTGAATATAAAATCTACTCCAGGTTGCAACCAGCTACCTAAGGAGCAGATTCGGTGACTATCAGTGCCTCTACAATACTTTACGCAAAATGTGGGCTGTTCCAAATAAAGCAATTTCTTTCACTTCCCAGTCTTTTGAATTACCTGGGAGTTTAGACAAGTTCTTACTCAAATTTTGCGGAACAAATCCCAGAGCTCCGATAACTATCGGGACGACCTGTGCTTTTACGCCCCACATTCGGCTGATCTCGATTTCCAAACTCTTGTATTTAAGACGTTTCTCTGCCTCCTTGGTAACGACGTTTTGATCGCAAGGTACAGCAACATCGATAAGTAAACACGATTTTTTGGCCAAATCCCGGATAACTATATCCGGTTTGTTTGCCGCTATCGTGCGATCAGTTTGAATTTGTTGGTCGTACAATATCGTACACAATCCAACAGACGTCACCGGTTTCGGTGAGTGTTCGTACCACTTGGGGCATGTGTTTGGAACTTCGAGGGCGGTACAGATCTGCCAGTGGAGGTAGCTACACACCCTGTCATGTCTTTTAAGGTATTCGGTCTTTGCTAGGATTGGACAAGCTGAGACAATATGATCAATGGTTTCTACTTGCTCCAGGCAAATGCGGCATTTGTCATCTTGGGAAATTTTGAGAACCGCTTTATCATAATGTCGTGTTCTCAAGGCCTGATCTTGGGCAGCTATTACAAGTGCTTCCGATTCTGGCTTCATCCTTCCCCTTTTAAGCCACATAAATGATTGATCTTTATTGATCTGCACCTTGTCCATTCTTTTTAGGTATTGACCGTGGAGTGGTTTGTCTCTCCACGATTTCTTTAACATTTTTTGTGTCTCACACTTCATGTTTAGCAGCATCAGAAGTTCAGTGTCTGTGTTATTCGACGTGTCTTGCCTAGTTTTCTTCGCAATGTTTCTTGCTACACTAACAATGCCTCTGTTTCCCATTCTTCGGTCAGATTTCATGACCTGCCTCATTAGAGGGTCGTCTTGATGGCTGACTACATACTTACACAACCCGACTATTGCGTTGTGCCAGGAGGCCTCAATTTGTCTGAGGCCTCTTCCTCCTTCCTTACGTGCCACATAAAGTCTATGTATATCAGCTCGAGGGTGGGAAACATGATACATTGTCAGCAGTTTTCTGGTTTTTCGATCCATGGTGCGAATTTCTTGCTCAGTCCAGTCCACTAGTCCAAAACTGTATTTGGCTACAGGTACCGCCAAACTACCTATTGCAGATATTTTATTCCTGGAATTCAGAGCGGACTGCAGGACCAGTCTCACTCTTCTATAATACTCCCTACGAATTCTCTCTTTCATTCTGTCATTCGAGATGGTTTCACATTCTTCAATGCCCAGATATTTGTGTTTGTTATTATTATTATTATTATTATTATTATTATTATTATTATTATTCCTCTAAATCACGACTAAAGATGTTATGTGTCGGCTGAATATAAAATCTACTCCAGGCTGCAACCAGCTACCTAAGGGGTAGATCTAGGGACTGTCGGTGCCTCTACAATACTTTGCGCAAAATGTGGGCTGTCCCAAATAAAGCAATTTCTTGCACTTCCCAGTTTTTTGAATTACCTGGGAGTTTAGACAAGTTCTTACACAAATTTTGCGGAACAAATCCCTGATCTCCGATAACTATCGGGACGACCTGTGCTTTTACGCCCCACATTCGGCTGATCTCGATTTCCAAACTCTTGTATTTAAGACGTTTCTCTGCTTTCTTGGTAACGACGTTTTGATCGCAAGGTACAGCAACATCGACAAGTAAACACGATTTGTTCTCCAAATCCCGGATGACTATATCCGGTTTGTTTGTCGCTATCGTCCGATCAGTTTGAATTTGTTGGTCGTACAATATCGTACACAATCCAACACGTCACCGGTTTCGGTGAGTGTTCGTACCACTTGGGGCATGTATTCGGAACTTCGAGGGCGGTTCAGATCTGCCAGTAGAGGTAGATCGACGACACACCCTGTCGTGTCTTTTCCAGTATTCGGTCTTTGCTAGGATTGGACAAGCTGAGACAATATGATCAATGGTTTCTACGTGTTCCTGACAAATGCGGCATTTATCATCTTGGGAAATTTTGAGAACCGCTTTATCATAATGTCGTGTTCTCAAGGCCTGCTCTTGAGCAGCTATTACAAGTGCTTCCGATTCTGGCTTCATTCTTCCCCTTTTAAGCCACATAAATGATTGATCTTTATTGATCTGCACCTTGTCCATTCGTTTCAAATATTGTCCGTGGAGTGGTTTGTCTCTCCACGATGTCTTTAGCATTTTTTGTGTCTCAAATTTCATGTTAAGTAGCATCAGAAGTTCAGTTCTCTGTCATTCTGGGTGTTGTTGTTATTATTATAATAATAATTATTAATATTATTTTTTATATTTATAGTATTTCATTTTAAATTGAATCCTTTAACTGAGTTCAATGTGAAAAGGAATAGATGATTTCGCTTTGTGATATGATGTGGAAATAACTAGTGGTGCTACAGAATGTCGCAGACATTCCCATATACGTTTTCTATTTCCTTTGGTCTCGGCTAGCTATTTGTAGCGTCATAGCACTGGGTGCGGCCGACCGCACAAGTCGTGCAAGGGGGAGGGGCTGGTCCTCTCGGGCCGCGCAGGGGCGGATGGACCCCCGGGGTCTCTCGAGGGTCTCTCCGCTGGGGGTGTGTCTGAGAAGGCGGCTGTCCGTTCGCACAAATGATGTGTGACGACAGAAATAGTTCGCAGGTGGATGGCAGGCTCCATCTGCAGCCGGCCCAAATCTCGAGCGGAAATGACGCTTTGTGCGTGGGAGGTCGGTCACGTGATGCCTCGCAAGGGAGGTGGGTGGAATAAGCTTCCTTGGCATTCGAGTTTGACTGTAGCGATGTGCGGAGGTGATCGCGAGCAGCGTCTTGCGAGGCGTGGCTTTTCGCCACGGGACAAGAGACCAGGGGCGGCGCTAGGGTAGCGAGCTTGAGTTCTTTTGGCAGATACTGAGGCGGCTCGTCTCAGGAGTCGGAGTGCTGTGGAGAGCAGCGTTCCTTAGGAGTGTACATAGTGTAATAAACTATCATAAATAAATATGTACAGCCAACTCCGTGTCTGTGTCCTTCCTCACCTCATGACGACGTCACACTATTCAGACTTGCCACATTCATTTGCTAGCTGTCATCTATTGCCGCCCAAAGTACATTTTTTTGACATTTTCTTAATTTTTCGGTTTTCTAATAGTAGTACGGAAATATTATTTTGAAAATATTAAAGACAAGTAAAACCTTGTCCTACATCGCAGCATTTGAAAAATTTGGACCGGTTTTAAGAAAATGGCGATTAAGCGCTACTGTAAATAAGAAATTTAAAGCTCTTTTTAACAGACAATTTTTGAGTTTTCGAAAAACTTCATTTGAAGTTATTTGAACCACTTACACTCACAAATACAATAGTGTTTACAAAATGCTGGAAATGTGCATAATAACGGTGTGAGAGACCAATCAAAAAAATTACATTTGGGTAATTAAAAAAAACTGAAAATAAACTTTACGTCACATTAATGAGTGCAATTGTTGGATCTGTTGGAAAAGTTTGAAGAAAAAATTTGCAACCATATTTGAGAAAATGGCATTTGAGCGTTTCTCAAGATGGGGCATTTTGAGTTAGTTTTCACAGAAAACTGTTGAGTTCTCGAGAAACTTTATAAGTCATTATTTAAAGCACAGGTACGCATAATATAGTAATGTGAACAAGCAGCCGCTAATGTAAATATGAACATGAGAGACAAGTCAATAAAAAATTATTTTTGTAATTTTTGAAGAAACAAAAGTATAGAGCAACATGACGTTTATGACACCTCATAGAGTACATTAGACACTATCCCTACCAAAAGTTTAAAGAAAAAATTTGGAGCAGTTTTCGAGAACTGTAATTTTTTAAAATTATTAAAATTGTAATTTGTTTTTGTAATTTTTTTTTGTAATTTTTTGCAAATATTGCACGCAATATTGCGCGAAAACTACTTTAATTTAAAAAAAATTACATGACCTTAATGATAGAACTCGCTTTGGAGAACAAATTTTACTTGGAGGAAAAATCTATATCTTCAATTTTGTACTTGTAGGAAGACGCCGAAAAAAATTCGAACTGAAATTTTCGAAAATTCAGAGTTAACCGTGAAAATGAGACCTATGCCACCTTATGCTACGAATATTTCTTCTGCCGACTTGACAGCTCCCGGTTGACAGGGGCGACGGGGTTTCGTTATCCAATCACAGGCTTCAAATTGTGATGCCACTAGAGTTTCCGACGTTTACTGACAAACGAAACCTAATAGAGAAAGAGATGAGAAACAAATGAAACCTAATAGCACGAAGCAACTGAAAATTGAAGAGCGACGTGCGCCAAGAGGAGCGTCATTACTTGTTTGGTTAGGCGTCGTGTGTGCGGTTGTGTCGTCTAGTGATAAAGGCTTACTTAAAAGCTGACACTTACTTAAAGGCTGATATACTGATGATACACTGTATATGTACATCCACCTTAAAGGACATTTCTAATTTTATCTTTATGCCAATGCATTCAATACGACGCCTCCTTGAGTAAAGTCAGTGACTTAGAAAAGTCCTGCATTTGTGTGTGCGTGTGTGCGTGTGTGCGTGTGTGTGTGTGTGTGTGTGTGTGTGTGTGTGTGTGTGTGTACGTTCTGTAAAAAGTACGTATGTACTCAAACCAAGAATGTCTTGTGTTTTGATACTTCTCTCTTATAAAACTTTCATAATAAATACTATGTTTCTTCCTTCTAAAAACGCGTCTCGTTGGACTTACTTTTCAGTCAGGACTTACTTTGTTGTCAGTTTTTTGAAAAATATTAGAGAGACTTTTTTATGTTCGAATGGAAACCTTTCACAATAAACACGACGCGCTTTCAAATTGCCAACATGGATTACGGAAATCAAAATCTACGGAAACAGCCATTTTTTCTTTTCTTAAAGATGTTGCCTCATCATTGGATCAAGACGAAGCAACTATTGGAATATTTTTAGATCTTTCAAACGCTTTTGACGCCATTGATCATACCATTTTACTTTCAAAATTACCTTCATATGGAATCCGTGGTATTGCTCTAGATTGGCTACATTCGTACCTTAAACAATGATCTCAGAGAGTAGAAATACCTTACTGGAATGATGGAACTTTATGTACACGCCTTTCCGGTTCTTTGCCAATTGCACGTGGAGTCCCGCAAGGATCGATTTTAGGCCCTATTCTCTTCCTATTATACGTAAATGACATGCCCTTAGCGATTCGAAACGGAAGAACAGTTCTCTTTGCGGATGATACAAATATTCTTTGCAACAAAGAAACCGTAAATAGTACAATATCAAATGTTTCAAATTGGTTCCGTAATAACAAATTAAAAGTAAATGAAAAGAAAACTGTTTCAATGCAGTTTTCCATTTCAAATAAAAAATTCTGTATTCCATTGAAAATGAACGGTGTGCCATTGACTGATGTTAATGTAACAAAATTTTTAGGTCTATCAATTCAGTCAAACCTCAAATGGAATGCCCACTTAAATGAATTGAACACAAAATTAAGTTCATTATGCTACGCGTTCAGAATTCTTTCAAATTCCGTCAGCCTTCATACAGCTCGTTGTGTATATTTTGCCAATGTTCACTCCCGCCTGAGATATGGCATAATATTCTGGGGAAACACATCTCATAGCTCCCAGACTTTCAGATTATCAAAAAGAATTGTACGAATAATAAGCAAATCCAACACACGTGCTTCTTGTAAGTCTCTCTTTATTAATCTAGGAATTTTACCATTACCTTGTCTCCTGATTTACGAATCAGTAGTTTTTGTCAAAAATGACTTACTTAAGGGCGGGAATATATTTTCAGCAAACGCCGATGCCTATAAGTATAACACACGACGTAGTAATCATATTCACCAGGTGGCAGTATCAACAGCTCACTACAAAAAATTCATATACAATTCATGTACATTGCTCTACAACACTTTGCCAGAAGACATTAAACGATTAAATTCAATAGAAAAGTTCAAGTCCCAAGTAAAATCTTTTCTGATGCATAACTGTTTCTATACAATTCGAGACTATACCGAGCATCAGAAAGGTAAGTAGTATTAATTTTAACAATGATAGTTAATGTAATTATTTATCATTTGGACTGTATAATTCTAAAGAACCTGTAACAAGTATTGTACCACAATTTCTGGGTTGATGGCCCCCATCTCGATCAGGTTTTTCGTCCAGTTTCCCTGATCCTTGAGCAAATGCTGAGATGGTCCCTTGTTTTGCTTCTGGACATAAATGTAACTTCATTCTTTGTGCACGTTTTCTGAATTTCAGTGGGAAATATAGTTATTCAAATTATAGTTTTCCATATTATCGCAGCAAAAAGTATTATTCTTTCATGAAGAACATGAGGGTTCAGGTCAGGAATTTATAGCTAATTTACCTTTGAAAATATATTTTATTATATAGGAGCGAATATTTTGTCAACAAAACTCGTAAAAAACCTCTCTTTTTTGTATTCAAAATTCGACTAGAATATGGTTTAGGATAGAGATCACAGAATTATGAAAACGTGCACAAAATTCACTTCTCCCCATAGCTCGTCACACACAGTTTTTAACTGTTTTTGACGTAAATAAATATATAAATAAATCTGTTTTGCGCGTTATGCAAAAATGTTTTGTTATTTCTTGCATTGGCGGGATTAGTGTAAGGGACTGCGATAATTTGTTGTAACAGTATTTCATCAAATAAACTTAGTATCATTATTACTATTCTACCAAATATACAATAAGTTGAGCTTGTATGTCTCAACAGCTGATCTGACGCTAGAACGACGTGTCTGCCGCCCGAGTAAGTGGCAACATCGCTCTCCCCCGCTCCCAGCTGTCAAGTCGACAGACGTATTATTCGCAGTATAATAGGTGTAATTTTATCCGTACAGGAAATTTAAAAACAAAATTTGGAGTCGTTTTTGAGAAAATGTTGAAAATGTCCGGGGGCCTTCATGTAAAGTACACCCAAAATTTGAAGTAATTATTGCAAAATCGCGGCGCCTCGAGTGGACGCACATTGACCACGGAATATCCATTTTGGAAGAAATCGCACCTATGGTTTAGGCGCTAATGTTGTTCACAGACGGACGGACGTTTTTTAAAAAAAACACTTTTCGGTATCAGGGACCCCAAAACGTGTATTTCCGTTAACATCTCGAAATCGATTTTCCGCAGCATTACATAACTTTCCCTGTACTACGTACACACGTCTGTTAATACGTACGTATACGGGAAAGTAAAAAGTAATGCATAAGTAAAAACAGAGTAATTTTAATGAATATAAAAGTATTTGTTTTTACTTATATTTTCCTATCCATTTTCATTTTTTGCGGTATCAACAACACTAATTGGAAAAATGTGTATTCCATACGATGTAGCGGCCATTGTTGCTTGTTGTAACGCTGCGCTGATAACAGACGACAATGACGCTGCCTTTCGTTCCCGTTAATATAAAATAATACTTTTGTATATTTGGAGAATATTACAATACTACAGTGTTTAATAATTATTATATATTTTTTCGATCTATTTGCATTTGTTTGCCAACGCTATCAGTATTATTTATTAACGTTTAAGTATTTTACTTTCTCGCATACTGCTTACGAAGAATATTACAGGCTAAAAAACATATCCGATAGGTTCGTGAAAACTCTGTGTACCTTACACAACGAATTCAATGCCCGAAATATATTTTCATTTAAAGTTTTGAATAAAAAATCTATTGCTTGAAAGTATTTAATTTTCGCACCAAATGTTCTACGATTTCAAATGAGTTTTACAAAAAATGATAACTGAGGTATGTTAATTCGGAGAAAAATTGGGTGGTATAAATAACTATCACAAAAGGCGAGAAAGTACGTGCTGTTCAGCACCACTAATTTCTTCGAATGAGCGCTAAGTAAGTGTACATTTAATTGTATACATTTAAAAAATATTTAATACGCCTGTAACAAGTAATGTACTTCAGCTTCCGGGTCAATGACCCCCATCTCGATCAGGTTTTTGTCCAGTTTCCCTGATCCATTGAGCAAATGCTGAGATGGCCCCTTGTTTTGCTTCTGGACGTAAATGTAGCTTCAATGTGCGCACGTTTTGTTGAGCACTCCTTTTGCTTGTAGTTCATTTACAGTTGAAATTGATTTTCTATAACTCGGGAAAAAACATTTTTCAAATATCTTTATTTTTCTATAATAATTATTTTCTAAATTCATTTTTTCGTTTTTTGTTTTTTTTATAAAATTCTGGCCCTCAATAAAATGTGCGCAGATAAATTTCTTTCCCCACACGTCATATACAGTTTTTACTGTTTTTTGACAAATAAATAAATAAATAAAAGTCATTGGATGCTCTATCAATACTCTTTTCAAACGCACGGGGCCAAGTGCTATCTATCAGCCTTCTCCTAAACCTCTGACATCTACGGATTGACACGTACGGAACCATTTTCGGTGAACTCTCAGTATTGTCGAAAACTGCAAAACGTCATGCAAAAGAACAATATTGATGATGAAGATTTTTGTCATAAATGAAATCTATTCTAAAATATCAGCCCTTTAATATGGTTCACGTGCAATTTTTAAACGTTGAGTAGTTTTCATGTAATTTCTGCTCTAATTGAAGGTACACAAAACAAAAAATTCTCAAAAACCGCTCCAATTTTTTCCCATGCATATATCAAGGGAAGCTTAAAAGAATGGCGCAAGTTTTTGTTGTTGAACTCTCTGAAGTTTTGAAAGAAATACTGCAAATGAAGCATGTGCTGTTGTAGCACCGCTATTTAAATATAATGTTGTGAAAAAAACTCAATTAAGCTTCCAGATTCATTTGTTAAGCATCAGCATAATAAGATGCAATTCTTGGAAAATACTGTTTCCTACAAGTCAGCAAATATGGTAATTCTATGTTTGAATGAAGAGGTTAAAATGAAACAAAATAAATTGTAGTTATTTAGTTACTAAAAAGCAGTATTTTATTTACCGCATCCCACAAATTACGTCATCACTGACAATCTAAAGTGAATAAACTAAACACAAATTACAAAATAACATTTTAAAATTACATTACAAATTCAGTCCTGTAAAACAAAAAGTAATTGAAATATATTTTTCCTTTCTATTCAGAAAGAGTACCTAATTAAGAAAAGTTGAATATTATGGAACACACAACATTACTGCCTCTGCAACGTCTTTGATTCTAGAATAGAGTTCAACTGTTCAGACTATGTCATTAACTTAATACAAGTTGAATAATATCTATATTATTACAAAACATTTATTGTGTTAATGACTTTGCAGAGAAACTAAGTTATATTGCTCCTCTGATGTCCTGAAATTGCTGTTTAGTCTATTCCAGAGAGTGATCCAAGAAGCCAATGGTATGCATTTCATTCCCCAGCAGTGTGAAGAAGCCAAACAAACACTACACTTAATGATGTGTCCCAACAAATGCTCATTTGAACCACTGATGAACAAGAACATAACAGTCTTCTGTTTACACTCAAAACTATAGCCATACCCTTTTTTATTCTCCTCCTACTCAATGTTTTATTCACTGATGAACAAGAACATAAGTCTCCTGTCTACACTCAAAACTATAACCGCACCCTTCCTTCCTTCTTCTTCTTAACTTTTTAAAGATGGATCAATTGTACAAATAAGCACGTACCAATATTGTACAATGTTTATGAATACATATTACAATAAAATATGGGTACACACAAGTAATAAACCAGAATTTTTAAGAAATTATGAAATTTTTGTTACAATCAAGAGAGAGATAACATAATATTGTCTTCCAAATCTGTTTCTGAACTATAATTTTAACATATTTACAAGAAGCAATGAAACATTACTGGATATCAAACTGACAAATAAGATTGATTAATGTAAATAATACTTGAATCTAGAAAAAAATTTTGAGGAACATTACAATTTTAAAAAAATGAATCATTAATCATCCCTGTCACAAAATAAAAAAAACAAAACAATATTGAATCACATTTAAGTGGCTTTAGCACGAAAGGAAATCCTTTCTCATTTTAGTCATATTCTTCAAGAGAACAAACAGATTGGCTGAAATTAATGGAAGTTTTCTTTACCTTCATTCAAGGAAATAAGTATCATTCTAATTTTATCAAGAACATATACATGAACAATGTACAAAAACACGACTATACAAGTCTAGTTTTCAATATCAGACACACACACACAAATTGATGTATTATGTAATAATATCATCATGGGCATGTGCAGAGGGGCAGATGGGTCATGGCCACCTGAAAATTTTGAAAGGGACTGTAGTTTTACAAATTTTTTTTAAAAGTATATTTCTTGTATCTTTATCCCTAATAAAAAGGATGTGATGAAAACAATTTAAAATATACAAAACCAAGCGGATGTGCACATTAGTCTATCTGTATGTTGTCCCCTATTCCATGATAAATGTTAATATGTCATTTGGCCAAAAACATGATATGGACAAATTTTGGCATTTTTCATACAACTTGTAAGCATCTCTGCATCGAAAGAGAGAGACAATTAACGCACTGCCTATTATTCCAGCATTAAAACATTTACCAGATACAAGGGTTGAAGTACAACTAACATTTTCTGGGTATAAAGCTAATTTTGGTTAATTTATCATTACATTTCTTTACATGTTCCTATCAATTTTTTTCTTTTATTTTCTCAGTCTTGCATACATAAGAAGAGAAAGTATTGTAATCGTATGCCAGAAAACAGTAAATTTTTGACACAAAATCTCTTATTGCCGGCCTCTGGTAACCAAAAAGTGAATAAATATTGTTTTCAAATAAAACAATAAAGAATAAGATGTATTTGGACAAGTTATTTTTAGGTCACTTTACATTGACTATTTATGACATTACACAGCCTATTTTTTTGATCTTGCAAGAGTCTATTTTAGGCGCCTAATTAGATTTTAGAACTGAAATATTTGAAGACTGATATATCTTTAGTCTTCATGTATTTTATTTATATGCTAGATGAATATGTCATATGTAATTTAAATGGTTAAATGGAAAATAAGGCTCAGAATTATAGTTGGACTCTCTAAGTTTAGATTAATCTGCACATGCCAATGAATATCATGCTATTGCCTTACTTCAATAAACTTATTCCACTTATATTTCAAGATATCAAAATGATTATTTATGATGCGAGTGAAAAAAGTGACATTTTATTTTGTGAGTGGGAAATGTGATATGAAACCAATAGGTCAACTAGTGCAATCCTATAAGCTAAATAAATTCTCTTTTACCATGTGTGTCATACACTAATTTTTAGACCCTCTTACTGACTTTCATATTATTTTAATTCAAATACACAAATCACTTAATGATACATCAAAGTCAGTAGTAGTTACTGCGGTGAGCAGAAAGTACAGTAAAACTTGTTCAATGTAGAACGTGTGTAATGCAGAAATCTGTCTAATATGAACATAAATTGCAGTCCAGACAAACATAAATTCTACAGTGTTACATTGCATAATGTGGAATCTTGTCTAATATAGAAAAAAATATTGGTCCCTTGAGATTCCACATTGAGCAAGTTTCACTGTATTTTGTTTTCTTTCACACAATTCCCACAACTTCTTTGTCATATACCAATTTTATCTGAACATTTGAGCTTCAAGCAATAGTGCTAAAAATTGAATTTTTAGCTGCTGTGGCTATGCATGACCTGAAAGAACCCCTTTCACTAGTGGCTGTCTATATACAATCTTTTATTTTAAAATACACTCAAAAGAACGTATCTTATTTCAATTGTAGTGGAGAGAAAAAATGCATTAGAAAGAAATCTTAGGAAGGTTTCTTGGAACTAGTGTAACATTAGAATTATCTATTAATTCACTTAGAGAATTGTTCACATTTGTCTCATAAAAAAATGTTAAAAAATTACTTGTTCATACTTAAATTATTGTTGCAAATTAGTTTTATTGTAAGTGAAATGGATCATCCCCACTAATCAGGCTGTAAGCTTGCACCAAAAAAAACCGACACTCCACACATGAGCCATTAAATAATTTGGTTTGCTCAGGAAGAACCCTTTATTATTTTCCTCAAGGTCACCTTTTAGTCTTGAGGTTCTTTTACATGTCCTGAATGTGAAACACAAAATTCACGGATTTACTTCCCTTCTTAAGAAAAGGGTCTTTGTAACTTAATATGTGTAAACAACGTATAACAACTAATAGGAGGGAAGGGGGATCCAGCCGATCATTGGGGGGCATCGTAGACTTTTGTTAAATAATGAACATATTTGTTATATTGTATATTGTGTAGTATATATTGATACTAAGCATTATTAATTTTTTAAATAATTACATAATTCTAACATAAATATTTAAATAAATTTTGGCAAATAAAAAGAGGTAACAAATGTTTTTCTGTAGGTGATGCCCCCCAAGGCTCCCCTCTGGATCTGCCTTTGCAACTAATTCATTTCTTTTTGTTTTGCGAAGCATTTTCAGCCTTGAGTTCTGCTTCTATTTCCAATGCCCGAGCTTTCCTTTTTCCTATTGGTGTTTTTGAAAACCACTGAATAAATGCTTCTTCTTCTTCCTTGTAAATGGGATCATATTTGCACAGTACATTAATGAGCTCAACATGAGTGAGGGGATGGACTTGAAGTTGTAAAACTCGTTTACAGGTCATTACTTCTTTAATAACTTTCAGAATATTACCAACTGTGTATCCATCTGATATTTTGGCCATAGCCGCTGTGTCAAATTGGCGATTTACACTACTGAACTGAAACAATTGTTCTTTCCATATTAAGGATAAACTACCATAATCAGGACGAGGGATCATTATGAATTTATTGTAGGTCTGGGCAAGAGATTTCTGATCACAATCCCAAGGACAATGAGATACACCAATCAACATAATTTGATCTTCAGGACCTATTCCTTTAACAATCTTTGGTAAGTCTTTCTTGAGTCTTTTTGGGTCAGTTTTATCAGTTTTGGGAACTTTTTTCATAAATGGTTTCTCTGCACCATCCATATAAATAATAGCTGGTTGCAAAAGTCTTGACACCTTGTTAACCAAATGAACCAACATAATCAAACCTGACTTTCCAGGATACTTACCAACAATATTAGCTGGAGATAAGTCAAACAGGACTGCTCCAATTTCAGTACATATTGCATGTACTAACATGTCCTTTCCACTTCCATGAGAACCAGCAATGAGGAGAGATTTAACAAGAGGAGCCATTTGATGTATAGTGTTGGATCCCAATGGTAATACACAATATTCAAGAATTACTTGACGGAGGTCTCCTAAACAAGGCAAAGGATCTTTTCCAAGTTGCCTTAAGTCATGCGCAGCATAAGAATATTCTCCCCGAAATGCTGAGAGTGGTACTTCTGAATATTTCTTTATTATGCCATTTGTCACCAATTCTTCAAATAAAGATTCGAGGGTTCTATCAGGAGTTAAGTCTTTTTCTTTCTTCTTCTTGCTTTTTTTTCCACCTCTTCCTTTCTTCTTCGCACTTTTTCTTACCTTCTTTCCTTTACGAGCTCGATCTCGATCCAATGCTGCTTGAAGTACTTCGAGCTCCTTTCTAAGCAACTGATCCACAATTCTCCTTAATTCTGCTTCTACTTCAATGGTTTTTTCTGCTTTAATCATGTCCATATCTGCTTCTTGGTAAGGATTGTCCGTTTCATCCCTGTATTTCCAAACATCTTGATATTCTTCAGCTGAATGAAGCATATCCATGAGGAAATTTGAAGGTTGCATCTTAAAACCTAGATCGTCTTCTTCTTCACTCTTTTTTGGCTTTCCTTCTTCTTCTTTATCTTTCTTGCTTTTTTTACTTCTTCCAGAGGATAAAGTAGTAGACTTGCTTATTGTACTCTCTGCTCCTGTGCGTGAAAAAATCAAAGCTGATCCTCCTGATTCTTCAGAAGGAATTTCAGGAAATTTGCCAGTTGCTTGCTCATACTGAATAAACCAATTACGAACTTCATCAGCAATTTCCTCTTTCATTGCTCCTCCACGATTCCTCAGAATTCTTTCTTTCTCAATAACTAGAGCTTGTTCAAATTTTTCTTGATATTCCTTTTGAACTTGATGTCTAACTTTCACCACTTCTTCAGCCTTTTGTCGAGCATCTGTGACAGTATACGTAGGCTGGAGCATTCCGATGAGTAACATTTCCTCAATTTTACGGCGTCTCATCTTACGACGTGTGTTGTACCCACGCCAAACTTTCTGAATTAATCGAGCAGCAAAGGCTCCATCAACCTGCTTCCCTTCGGATGGCTCGACTTTACTTTTCTCTTTCATTAATTTGATTTCTCTCATAAATTGAGCTCGTAATCGACCTTGGCGAGCTCTTTCATGGATCTGAATTATTGTGACAGCTTGTTCCAGAGTTAACTCTTTCTCAATTACTTCTTCTTCATAAAACCCTAATTTTTTTAGGATATCAGTTATTGTTTTTCTTCTCTTCTCAATTTCTGCCTCTCTTTCCCTTTTGTAATATGCTGGAACATTAACTTCTACTTCCTTAGGCGACAATTTTAATTTACATAAAATATCATCATTATAACTAAATTCAGACAAGTCAAGATTCACTAATTCATGTTTTAACTCAAGTATTCGGCCAATTGTAGCATCCAACAATTTTTTTATTACTAATCTTTTCTGAGGATGTACAATTTGATCATAACACTGATCTAAATTGTTCATTGCTATGATATACTTATAATATAATTCAACCACTTGTGACTGTGCTAATTTTTTGTCCTTCTGAGGTTTCTCACCAGCAAGGAAAGTATCAAATTGTGATGCCTCATCGAGAATATCATGAGTTTCTCTGCAAAGTTTATCATACGTTTCATGCGACATTGTGAATAATTATAACCCTAGAAAATAATATTAATTAAAATGATTTTGCAAGCTTCCTAAGATTGGTACAGGTTGAAAAAAGCAATATCAAAAAGGTGAAACAATAATCCTCACTGAAATATGTTATTCTATGAAAATAAATTAAAAATTTTAGTAACTTCTGAGGAATAAATACAACTTTAAAATGTATTAATTTGAGTTGAAGATACTTATTTTATGTTTAAATTTAAATTTACTCTTTATGAGAGAAGACATTTACATATATTTAAATAATTAGCAAATTGATCATAGAACCCAATCTCTATGCACTAAAATTCAATAGGTAAGGTCATTTATAGGTAATGTTTATCACCATTACTGTGCAATGTTACTCACAATCATTAGTACACACATATTGAACTTAATAACTCAATGTGAACTTCATAAAGAACAAGGCATTCTCAAGCCCCTTAGCTTCTTTGTACTGTTGGAAAACTGCACACTAGCAATTAGTTCCTACAGCAGAAAATTAGAATGGTTGTCATCTCTTCAGATCTTGTACAATCCCTAGAGATCGTCAGGATTTTCATAGCAAGAAGGTCTGGTTCCTGCCAACCCTTATTCTTCTGACTGTCTCTTTCTGTTCCCTATCGCTAGGTTGACTGCATTACTCCACACCTTTCTGGGGTTTGGAGGTTGTCATAGTAACCACTGAACTGATTTGTGAACCTACACATTAACTCACTATTATGATAAACTTGTTTTTCATGTTATCATACAATTTGTCATTTTTTATTTTTATTTTTTTTATGATTTATGATATGTTAGGAAAGTTTCCCTTAAACTGGGTATCTAGCTTAGATAGTTTAACACATTACATCATCTATAGAGTTTACAGTTTAGAAACTAAAATTTGCAAAACTAGTATTACAATGGTTTGAAAACGAATGTCAGTACTATTTGATGACGTAACATATAACATATATTTATTAAAAAAGAAAGAAAAAAAATTAATTCACTTACTAATATACCAAGTTTAGAAAATGTATTAAAGGGTAAAATGTAAAGGGGAAAATGTATTATTTACGTTATTATGCGATTCACCAGATATCATTTATTTATACTCCTTTAATTCATTTTATTCGCAACCGAATTAGCACTTCGTGTTTTTGTTGAGCGAGAGTTTGATGGACATCCCTCGTTAGATCAATATTAAACAATTTTTCTCCTGAGATAAATCTAAAATACAGCCCAATCAGAAGACCTCAACTCCCGAGTAATTCAAGAGGCTGGAATGCCTATGCATACAAATTTAATTTTATCGTGCTAGAGACCGCTGACGTTTCTAAATCCTACCTAACCTGTACCGTAAATACCGGCCCATCATTTCTATTTCGCTCCGTGTTTTTAATACAAACTAGTACCAACAATTCAAAGTATTCTATATCTGGATTAAAACGTACGGCAAACTGACAGCATTTATCTGAAATGCGATTATCAAATCGCGAGTTTTGTTAAAATTTAATTTTTAATATTGGAGTTCTCGATTAGATAATCGGTTCTCAGCTGATCAAGTCAATTCTCCTTAAGTTTTAATCGGAATACAAATTACTATCGTTACTTTTCATTTCTATAACGTTGGCTGTAAGGTTTTGGACACTGCTATCGGGCTGTGCTCAGAATCCAAATATCCGTTCCTCACGTGTATGTAAAGTTGAGCGCATTGGTCCACATAGGTCGACCGTGCCAATTTATCGAAAAAGAAAAGGTATATATTAATTTGTATGTACCTACCTATTGATTTAAAATGTTTTTCTTGTTCTGTTTATATGAAGCAATGTTTGACTGATAACCTTCGACCCACGTGATAAACTTAAGTGACTTGCATTCTACTAGAAAATACTGAAATCTACTGTTCGAAGAGTTCAGTGAATATTCAGAACAATGTTGAAAAACGTAGTTGGATTGGTGACGGGTGGTGCATCAGGGCTTGGGTTAGCCACCGTTCAGCGCATTGTTAGAGAAGGTGGGCGTGCTGTAATCTGCGACTTGCCGAATTCTAAAGGCAGTGATGAAGCCAAGAAGCTAGGAGATCAAGCTGTGTTTGTGCCCGTGGATGTCACTTCGGAGGATGATGTTAAAACGGCTTTGCAAGTTACAAAAGATAAGTTTGGATCCTTGAATGTTGTCGTTAACTGTGCCGGTATTGGAGTGGCCTTCAAAACATACAATTTTAATAAAGAATTACCTCATAAATTAGAAGATTTCAGTCGTGTTCTTATGATTAATACTGTAGGCACATTTAATGTTACACGTTAGCAGTAGGTTTAATCGGTAAGAATGAACCAAACAAAGATGGTGAACGAGGAGTTGTGGTAAACACAGCTAGTGTGGCTGCATTTGATGGACAAATGGGGCAGGCCGCTTATGCAGCAAGTAAAGGAGCCATTGTTTCTATGACTTTACCACTTGCCCGAGATCTGGCATCTCAAGGAATTCGTGTCTGTACAATTGCTCCTGGACTGTTTGACACTCCGTTGCTGCAAGCTCTCCCAGAAAAGGTGCGGAGTTTCCTTGCAAGGACTATTCCATTTCCACCAAGACTAGGAGATCCAGATGAATATGCTCTTCTAGTTCAGTCAATCATTGCAAATCCATTATTAAATGGAGAAGTAATTCGTTTGGATGGTGCCCTCAGAATGCAAGCTTAGTTAAAATATGGATATTGAAATCCTATTTGTTAACCATATAAAAATGTGTTCTATCAAATATTCTTTGTACACTTAATGAGATTTGTATAGATTTTAAAACATTTTTGAGAATTACCAATAAATTTCATTTCACCTTATTTACATTTTTTTTGTCTGCATGTGATTAGTTCAGCACAAAATTATCTTGCTTGTATTTGGGCAAAGGCGTATAGGTCAGAAAAATTGAGTATTAAGTTAAGTGTAGTAATTTTTCTTTTATTTCAAAACTATTTACTTTAATTGTTTGAAAGTAACTTTAAAGTAATACTATTGACCTATGTGTATCTTTGTATCTGAAAATTAATTATTCTACAATATCTACACTAAATGCGTTTCTTTTTGCTCTCGTGTAAAATTATGAAACAGAACTTAAACCCTTTTGCCCAAACACAAGCGATGTATCAAAAATTACACTTTTGAATGATGGGGAAAACAAAACGGCTAAGAACTAAAAGAAAGCTGATGAAAAAATTAAACATATTTCAATATTCTAGCAGTTCCCATGGAATCTAGTATCACAAGTACTAGTAATGTTTCATTTGTGGAAACAAAATCTGAAGTTCATTAAATCTTTTCTTGAATAATTTTGTGATTCATATTGGCAGCTTCTTCCAGAAATTTGTATTCAAATACATAGTAACCACATTGCATTGAAAAACATCCTTAGCAACAAGTCTTTAGTATAAAGTCTGCATCTTTCCTTACTGATTATGCCCTACATTATTATTATTATTATTATTATTATTATTATTATTATTATTATTGCAATTTCCACATGTCCTTCTACTTGAATAAACGTGTTAATCAGTAACTCTTTGAATGTACATGTGAATATAAATCAAAATTATTTCAGATATTCCACTGTCTGCATGTCAGCATTATAAATCATTGCTTCAAGGCATAGCTAAGAGTAATTTCTTGACATCTGGTTATAATTGGATGCTTTATAGATTAATTTGTTAGTGCATATTTGATCGATTTTTCCTGTAGAGGCATATTCGTGTAATTATGGGAGCATATTTTGCATATTTCGTTAAAATAGAGAAAATGTTTCGTGTTTGCATTGAATCTGTTTGTGAGCATTCATTGTTAGCAAAGCTTGAAAATATTGACTTTTTTTTTTTTCCTTTTCTATAGATGATAAAATACTTGTGGAAATGTAGGATATTTCTAGATATATTTTTTAAACTAGGCAGAAAAAAGTGAAAGAAGGCCTACAATGTAGGTACTTTACTCACACGCACATTCCCTTCAATGATTTCTCCCAAGAAGTAAGTTAAGTTATATTATGTTTGCACAAAAATATTTTGTTTCATTCCAAGCGTGCTTCTCCTGAATTTTATCAAGAAAGGTTTATACAGAAAATGAAATATTGTTAATTTTAATTGCATATTAAAGTGCATATTTAAGAATTTTTAGGTCATAAATGCATATTTTTAAAAGCATATTTCAACATTTTTTAGGGCACAAAAATCCGCTCCGTAATCATTACAAATAGGCACTTACTCAGTCATAATGCATGAAAAATGCTTTTAATAACTTACAAGCAAATCAATGCATAAGAACATTATATTGTACCAAGTTCTAAAATGTCATTGAAAGAAACGTGAACAACTTTTTCTAATAATTATTTAATATTTATATGTCTGTTCATATTATATTCATTAAATTATATGAAATTTGGCCCATGTATTGAGAACAGATTTATTTATTATAAGAAATAAATAATTCAATCTATTGTGCATGAAATATTGGTACAGTTTCGAGGATGTTATTTTTCTCACCTTAAGGCTAGAATAAAAAATTATTAAAAAAATTCATTCAATGAAAAATTTTTTAACAAATTTGATAATTTCAAAGAGAATCAAATTAATGATTACCTATTATAAAGCATATGAAGCTTACCTTATATATTCATTATAAAAAACTCATTTCAAAAGTCAAATGAAATTGTTTTACAAATTGAAGTGCTAAGGCAGGGAACCATGGTATCATCAACAACCATGTTCTGTTTCAAGGGGACAAATTTTGCTAATTTAACCAATATAAAAATTGAGAAGTGATTCATACAAATTTGTAAAAATATTGCACTTAACTTGTGTATTCAAACAATTATTAGTTTTTATGTATAATTTTTCAAGAACAGTCCTAGAAAAATTTGTTCTATTACTAGTTCATCTACTTTAGTAAAATGTTTTTACAAATTTGTAGGATTCACTCCTCAATTTTTATGTTGGTTAAATGGGTAAAATTTGTCACGTGCCAAAATTTGTCACGTCATAGCCTGAAGATGAGGAAAATAATATCCTCAAATCTGTAACACTGTAGCATCTGTAGCAAATTAAATGCACAATTGATTGAATTATTTATTTCTTATAATAAATAATAGTCTGTTCCCAATACATACAATAACTTAGAAATTATGTAAAACAACAAGTCAGAAACGCTAAGATTCGTTATTATCATAATCTTTTCCAAAAAAATTCCAGTACGAAGGGAGTATGGAGCACGCTGAAAAACTTAGGAATTTGCAAACGTAAGTCAAATGACAGTTCATTAGAAATTCCATTAGATGATCTAAATGATTATTTTGCTTCCGTTGCACATCCAATAGACCCTATTGTTAAAGAAAAGTCACTACACTTTCTGGAATCACAAGCGCCATCCCGGGATGATAGTTTCTATTTCAACAATGTTGATTGCCAAGAAGTCGAAAAAATAGTGAAGGCACTCAAATCAAATTCAAAAGGCTCTGACGATATAACGGCCAAGGAATTAAAATTGGTTTTAAAAGACGCTCTTCCAGCACTTACACACATAATAAACTTTTCTTTAACAACCGTATACTTTCCCCAATTGTGGAAACTAGTAGCTTACATTCGTCTCCTTCCCAAATGTTTAAATTCGTTAAATCCGTGTGTCCCCCCTACCAATCAGTATATTACCAACATTATCCAAAGTCCTAGAAAAAATTGTACGTCAACAAATAGACAAGTATCTCGCCATAAATGATGTTCTCAATAGTTTGCAATCTGGTTTTAGGAAAGGTAGAAGTACGCAAACGGCCTTGTTACAAGTCACCGAAGACATTCGTCAATCTCTGGATCAAGGCAATATAACAACATAAACGCTTTTAGATTTTCGCAAGGCCTTCGATTCAGTAGACCATGACGTGCTTCTGGCAAAATGTAAATGCCTCGGTTTTTCTGATTCTACCTTATGGATTTCAAGTTATTTTAGTAATAGGCTGTAGTTGTTGAGAATACTTTTTCGTCCCCTAAGTCAGTTTTACGCGGAGTACCACAGGGTTCCGTACTAGGTCCACTTTTCTTCTTGATCTATGTTAATGATATCCCCTCTGTGCTATCAATGTGCAGTCATCGTATGTATGCAGACGACTTACAGATCTATGTCCGTGGGAAACCTTCGGAAGTGGCTCATTTAGTTAGTAAAACAAATCACGATTTGGCCTCCTTACTTGAATGGTCAGTGAGAAACGGCCTTAAGCTAAACCCATTAAAATCTCAATCAATTATAATTGGGTCCTGCCGGTCCCATAAAACACTTAAAAATCTAAAAATTCCTGATATCATTTTGGACAACACTACTGTTCCTTTCTGCTCTCAAGTTAAAAATTTTGGTCTGACCATCGATAAATTTCTAAATTGGGAACCTCATGCTCGGGACACTTGCCGCAAAGTGTATGCCTCAATGTATTCACTCAAATGTGCTTACAAATGCCTTCCACCCAAAACCAAAGAACTTCTAGTAAAATCACTCCTGCTCCCCCTGCTTGATTACGGTGATATCGTGTACGGTAACATAAATAAATCAACCGCTGATGCTCTCCAAAGAGTTCAAAATGCATGTGTTAGGTTTCAATACAAAATCAGAAAGTATGATCACATATCGGGGTACCATAAAGCAAATCATTTATTATACTTGAAAGGTCGACGCCTGTTTCATAGTTTGTGCCTTTTCTACAAAATATTAAATACGGGTGTACCTGCTTACTTCTCTTATAAAATGTCTTATCTCAAAACAAAAAGATTCCAGAAATCATTGCTATGCAATATTCCTAAAAGCAACACCAATTTTTATAATAAATCTTACTTAGTTGCAACTACCCGAGAGTGGAATAACCTTCCAGAAAATGTTAGGAAATGTAAAACATTGCGATCATTCAAAAAACATTTAAATACTCTTCTACTGAGCTGATAATGTACGATGTGAAAGTGTGTACTCAATGTATTATTATTATTTTTTTATTTTATTATTATTATTATTATTATTATTATTATTATTATTATTATTCAAAATTGTACGCTAAATATAAAATTTTATATGACATTTTTAACTTTTTTTATTTTGTATTTTCTTATACTTCTTAGGTTAATTCTTAATTTAATAAACAACAGTATAATTAGTTTAAATTAAGTTTAATATAAGATCAGAAAGTTGTTGGTTTTTTTGTTTGTATTATCAACTTGTAATTTCAAATTCATTCCAGCTTAACTTGTCATGGCTCTGACTGAATGCATCTTTTCCCTTGGTACATGTTGATGTAATTAAAATCGGCCCTAAGCCGTCGTCCTGGCCGGGTGGTTGTGTGTATTCTCATTTATTTTTTTAATGAGTTCTTTAATGGATTGAGATTTTCTTGCTAACATTTTGACGCGTCTGAGTTATATATATATATATATATATATATATATATATATATATATATATATATATATATATATATATATATAAATTTAACTGTTACAGTATTTGTGGCACATTAAACAGAAAAGCAGAAAAAAATTCATACAAGCTTGTCTTGATTACATCGAAGTGAACTTCCAATTTTTTAAGTGAACTTCCAATTTTCGAAAGTAAAAGATGTGTATTTGTTGTATCTAAGTTAAATCTGTGAATATCCTGAAATTTGTCTCCTTTCGTAAGAATACTATCAACATCATGATGGCCAACAACGTAAAATTACAAGAATAGCCGTGTCACGCCTTTACACGAAGCGCGGGAAATTCGAATGAGCAATTTCGATTTTTTGTTGTAATTTTCGAAAATACAGACTTCGTCGTAATTGGGATCAGCACCACTTCTTTACCCTTCTTTGACACATATGTGAGAAATATTTAAAGAAAAAATTGAACGCACAAAAAAACGCTTTTGTTTAACGTAAAGTTACGAAAAAACTACTAGTATTTGCGAAAAATTAAAAATACCATTATTTGAAGATCAATTTTTGTAGAACATATTTCATTAAGGAAAAATCTAACTTCCATATTGTAGTTGTATGAACTAATACCTACTTTCTCGGATTACTTCTAACGTTTGCAATTTTAGAAAATGGTACCTGCGCTATATTTTTAAGCGTCATTTGCTCTATCCGCGTAAAAAATAATGAATAAATACAGAACCGTTTCTGAGGAAATACTTTTTACTTTCTCGCGCTTAAGAAGGAACTTCTTAAGAAGAGAAAGTTATGTAATGCTGCGCGAAAAAACTTCGAATTTTCGGCAGAAAAACTCTTGTTACAGGGCCCTGGTGACGAGAAAGTGAATAAATCAAGTTGTTAAATTTAGAAAAAAATCCTCTACCACGTGGTGTAGCCATAATCTGCTCCTTGATACCAAAAAATCGATTGACGGCAAAACGCCTGTCTGTGAACAACGCTAGCGACAAAAGCGTTCCGCCGATTTTCTCCAAAATTGATATTCCTCGATCGGTCTGGGCCATTTTTTTTAAAAAAAAGGCGCCAACAAATTTGATTTAATTTTGTTGTTCGATAGTCTGAAGGACGTTTAAGAGAATGGCGCAGGTCTCATGTTGGTTAAAAGCCCTGATTTTTGGAAAATTGAAAAAATTCAAAATTTTTTCGACGCTTCCTACAACTATAATTATGAAGATACTGTTTTTTCTCAGTGAAATGTGTTAATCAAAAATAGATCTTCAAATAAGGTAATGTTAAATTTTACGAAAATTAAGTAATTTGGCGACAAAAATAGTCGACCGCTCCCAATTTACTGCGCTTCCTGAACGTAAAATGAATAGTGCTGCAGAAGTTGGTTGCATCGTAAGTTAGAATTTGCATATATAAAACGAAGTCGGGTAAGTTACACCATTTATAACTCAAGAACGGTTGGATCGATTTTAATTATCTCTGTTTTGTTGGATTCATCTCTGCCCCGAATAGCAGAATAATTATTAAAGTATCGAAGAAATGGCGCTAGCTAGCGCTGTAGAATAAAAAAACTAAATATTTGTCAGATGCATCTCGCTACACAATATGACACTTGAATCAATATCGTTAAATAACTCCTAAACGAAGAGTTCTAGGGCATTCAAAACTCAAATTTTGAGCCTCAAAGAAATTCTTTTCACATCGTGATCTACAGGATGATATCTTCTTGAACATTCTATTATTTTTGTTGGTCCGGCACTTCTCAATATTACCCTACCTGTTCAAAGACGTGCAGAATCCAAGACTATATTTCCAGAAATATAGTTCGGTTTTTCTTCGTTGGCGCACGGGGAAAAATGGAAAACCTCACTGTATTTCGCGTCGTTCTCGGTTGTGCCGCTAGGAGTCACATGATCGCGATTGTATCGAGCAGTGGTAGCGATCATGCGACTCCTGGCGGCACAACGAAGAACGACATGAAATACCGTCAGAAATTCCATTTTGATGACACCCCCCCTTGTGCCAAGAAAGAAAAACCGAAGTATAAATGTGAATGAGGACGGAGAGAAGCAGACAGAGACACACAGAGACAGTCATACAGATTAAGAGAGAGAGAGAGAGGCGTGGTGAGAGACGGAGAGAGATGAGACAGAGAGAGAGAATGTGAGACGGAGAAAGAAAGAGAAAGGGGTGGGAAGGAGAAAGAGGGAGATAAAGGGGAGAACAACGTCTTCCGGACTCCGCTAGTTATTTCATATTTCTTTGTTCGTTTCTTTTTTTTATTTTATTTATTTTTTATTTATTTACGTCAAAAACAGTTAAAAAACTGCGTATGACGAGCTATGGGGAGAAGTGAATTTTGTGCACGTTTTCATAATTCTGTGGTCTCTATCCTAAACCATATTCTAGTCTAATTTTGAATACAGAAAAGAGAGTTTTTTTTCGAGTTTTGTTGACAAAAAATTCGCTCCTATATAATAAAATATATTTTCAAAGGTAAATTAGCTATAAATTCCTGCCCTGAACCCTCATGTTCTTCATGAAAGAATAATACTTTTTGCCGCGATAATCTGAAAAACGATAATTTGAATAACTATATTTCCCACCTAATTTCAGAAGACGTGCACAAATAATGAAGTTACATTTATGTCCAGAAGCAAAACAAGGGACCATCTCAGCATTTACTCAAGGATCAGGGAAACTGGACGAAAAACCTGATCGAGATGGGGGCCATCAACCCAGAAACTGTGGTACAATACTTGTTACAGGTTCTTTAGAAGTATACAGTCCAAATGATAAATAATTACATTAACTATCATTGTTAAAATTAATTCTACTTTCCTTTTTGATGCTCGGTATAGTCTCGAATTGTATAGAAACAGTTATGCAGCAGAAAAGATTTTACTTGAGACTTAAACTTTTCTATTGAATTTAATCGTTTAATGTCTTCTGGCAAAGTGTTGTAGAGTAATGCACATGAATTGTATGTGAATTTTTTGTAGTGAGCTGTTGATACTGCCACCTGGTGAATATGATTACTACATCGTGTGTTATACTTATAGACATCGGCGTTTGCTGAAAATATATTCCCGTCCTTAAGTAAGTCATTTTTGACAAAAACTACTGATTCGTAAATCAGGAGACAAGGTAATGGTAAAATTCCTAGATTAATAAAGAGTGACTTACAAGAATCACGTGGGTTGGATTTGCTTATTATTCGTACAATTCTTTTTTGTAATCTGAAAGTCTGTGAACTATAAGATGTGTTTCCCCAAAATATTATGCCATATCTCAGGCGGGAGTGAACATTGGCAAAATATACACAACGAGCTGTATGAAGGCTGACGGAATTTGAAAGAATTCTGAACGCGTAGCATAATGAGCTTAATTTTGTGTTCAATTCATTTAAGTGGGCATTCCATTTGAGGTTTGACTGAATTGATAGACCTAAAAATTTTGTTACATTAACATCAGTCAATGGCACACCGTTCATTTTCAATGGAGTACAGAATTTTTTATTTGATATGGAAAACTGCATTGAAACAGTTTTCTTTTCATTTACTTTTAATTTGTTATTACGGAACCAATTTGAAACGTCTGATATTGTACTATTTACGGTTTCTTTGTTGCAAAGAATATTTGTATCATCCGCAAAGAGAACTGTTCTTCCGTTTCGAATCGCTAAGGGCATGTCATTTACGTATAATAGGAAGAGAATAGAGCCTAAAATCGATCCTTGCGGGACTCCACGTACAATTGGCAAAGAACCGGAAAGGTGAGTACATAAAGTTCCATCATTCCAGTAAGGTATTTCTACTCTCTGAGATCGTTGTTTAAGGTACGAACATAGCCAATCTAGAGCAATACCACGGATTCCATACGAAGGTAATTTTGAAAGTAAAATGTTATGATCAATGACGTCAAAAGCTTTTGAAAGATCTAAAAATATTCCAATAGTTGCTTCGTTTTGATCCAATGATGAGGCAATATCCTTAAGAAAAGAAAAAATGGCTGTTTCCGTAGATTTTGATTTCCGGAATCCATGTTGGCAATTTGAAAACGCGTCGTGTTTATTGAGAAAGGTTTCCATTCGCACATAAAAAAGTCTCTCTAATATTTTTGAAAAAACTGACAAAAGAGAAATTGGCCGATAATTTTGAACTTCATTTTTGTTGCCTTTTTTGAAGAGCGGCTTAATCTTAGCTGTTTTAAAAATATCTGGAAAAATTCCGGTGCATAAGGATGCATTAAATATGTGAGTTAACGGGTGTATAATGGCTGGCGCGCACGTCTTTAACAAACAATCCGGAAATTCATCTAAACCGGCCGAATATTTATTTTTTAATTTACCGATTATTTTGAGAATTTCATAGGAAGAGGTTTCGGAAACGAACATAGTGTCTAAGACTTTTAGGGAAACGTCAGATGTTGAATTTTGTGGCTGAAAACCCTTAGTGAGATCGACAGCAATTCTCGAAAAGTATTGGTTAAAGAGACTAGCCACTGTTGCCGGATCGTTCACATCTCTATCGTTATCTTTTAAAACAACATTCTCTACAAGGTTTCTAGTTGGTTTGGTCGCATTTTTTACTATATCTATCTTCTTCGAGCTTTCGTTATAAGTTTTAAAATTAATCTTTTAGAAATTACTTACATCCTATTTTAAATGACTTTTTTAATTGAGTTAAATGTGAAAAGGAATAGATGATTTCGCTTTGCTTAATAAGGTGCGGGAATAAAAAGTAATGCATGCAAAAATTGTATCATTTTGATGTATATAAAATATTATACTTTTTCTATTTCTAGCGGTATCAACAATGCTAATTGGCAAATTGTATCCCATACGAATTAGCGGTAATTGTTGCTTGTAATCCATTGTTGTAATACCGCATTGGTAACAGTAGACCATAATGACTGCTGCCTTTTTTCATTAATATAAACTAATTTACGCCTAAAATACAGGTACATATCGAGCATCATTGGTATTCGCGTAATTTTGAGTGATTTGCGTAAATTCGCGTAATACTTTTCGGGCAATTTTGCTTGAAAATACGGGCGAGAAAGTACGTGTTGTTATAGCACCTCCAGTTTTCTCTTAGGAATAGTCAAAATCTCCGCACTTTTTCTTAGATTTTACATCCTTAATTTTTTTTGAAAATTATGGTGTAGTTTTTCCCTTCTTTGGCCGCCACTTAAATCGCCTGGTTCAGTGTACGGCTTCCCTTTGGTCTACCTGCCTCTATGTTCTTCTTTCAATATTCCTTCGGATCCAACCACTTCTCTGACGCTTCACTTTCTTAGGCTACAATTTCAATTCTTCCTTCTTCTCTTCATTTGAGAAAATGCTTTACACCGGAGGGCTAGGAGCATCTCTCTTCTTACTCTCTTGCCGAGCAAGGCCTTAAGGTTCTGCATACTTTTCTTTCCCCGTACGGCTCATGGAGCATTTCTACCTTTGCTCTTCGTCTGTGAGCAATTGTTCCCATAACTCCCTTCGTTTTACTGTCATAGCTTGAAATTTTGTTCTTGATCAAGTCAATTTCTTCAGTGGCTTCAGCGAATTATTTCCCAGTTCTAGGAGTATTCCTTAATAAATTGCTTCCAGCTACACTAAGGTTACAGGCCTTATTTTCTATTAATTTCATATGAGCTTTTTGCAGCTGTTCCATCCATTTCCATTTATCCCACAACAGGTCCTTGTCTGCTCCCTGTTTTGCTCCTTTAGTGGCACTGCCAGGGTCCCTTGTCTTCGTACCAGAGGCGATTCCTTTTGAAGCATTAGCCGACGTAGATACTAAATTGGCCACAACTACGTCATTGCAGTTGCTTGATGACGTCGCTCCGGTACCTGTCCGCGCACTCCTGGCCACCGATTCTGAGGATCCGTCGCTGGTCACTGTTACTGGAAATAGTCGGCGTCGGTCACCGAATTACTTAACTACTTTCCGTGAAGTCGTGGAGGTTAAGCAAATTGAACCTTCGTGAGTTCCTGAATGAGTGGCCGCTTGGAAATCCCGGAGGTCTAAGGGCACCGAGCTTCTGGTTGAAGTGATAAAAGCTCGGCTGGGGCGAGGTACCCTGATAGGCGTTCCGTCGTAAATGTGTAGTTCCTGTCCGGGTTGTTGGACGCTCATGTGAAGCTGCCGCTCTCCTCGCATCTGACGACATTCGTTGACAGAATGTTCGAGTAAAGGTTTATAAGAGAAGCGATGATGTACGCGGGCAGTGGAGCTCCGTGTTTTCCTGTTACCGCTGACCGAGAGAGATGTGGCGTGCACGTGGAGAGTTGCCAGCAATGGAAGCGGGCAGAGGCGCCGGTTGCTCTGGCCAGATACCGCTGATCGAGAGATGTGCCGTGTACTTGGAGTTCCTGGCCGAATGGCTACCCATGGAGGAGAGAAGAGGCGCCGGTTGCTCTGGCGAGTTATCGCTGATGGAGAGACGTGCCGTGAACGTGGAATTTCTGGCCGAGTTGCTACCCATAGAAGTGAGCAGAGGAGCCGGTTATCGCTGATAGATGTGCCGTGCACGTGGAGTTCCTGGCCGGGTTGCTATCTCTAGTCGTGCAAGGGCGTCTGTTGCTGCTGTGTACGTGGAGTTAGTGGCCGAGTTGCTACCTATGGAGGCGGGCAGAGGCGCCAGTTGCTCAGGCCAGTTAGAGTGATATGCCGTGTACGTGGTGTTCCTAGTCGGGTTGCCAGCCATGCACGTGTATACTGCGAATGATACTTCTGCCTACTTGACAGCCGGGAGTGGGGAAGAACTATGTTGCCAGTTAGTCGGGCGCCAGACGCGGTCGTTCTAGCGTCAGGTCGGTTGTTGAGGCTTTCACGCCCAACTTATTGTATTTTTGGTAGAATTGTAATAATGACACTAATTTATTTGATGAAATACTGTTACACAAATTTATCGCAGTCCCTAATCCCGTCGAAGCAAGGAATAACGAAACATTTTTGCATAAACGAGCAAAGCAGATGAAAAGTTAGTACAGTGAGAC
Source organism: Acheta domesticus (assembly GCA_031308135.1). Classification (NCBI taxonomy): domain Eukaryota; kingdom Metazoa; phylum Arthropoda; class Insecta; order Orthoptera; family Gryllidae; genus Acheta; species Acheta domesticus. The sequence goes on from JAHLJT010000631.1 coordinate 2,651,591, forward strand.
GCGTTTTAAGAAGGAAGATGCATAGTATTTATCATAAAAGATTTTTAAGAGAGAAGTATCTTAACTCAAGACATTCTTCGTTTGAGTACATACTTTTCACAGAACATTCACAATTTAAAAAAATTGCAGTTCATTTCGAAGTTATTACAAGGTTTTCAAGGAGGCGTCCTACTGAATGCATTGGCGTAAAGATAAAAATTAGAAATGTCCTTTAAGCTGGATATACATGTTCATTGTGTCATAAGTATATCAGCCTTTAAGTAAGTATCAGCTTTTAAGTAAGCCTTAAACACTAGACGTCACAACCGCACACACGCCGCATAGACAAACAAGTAATGGCGCTCCTCTTGTCGCTCTTGAATTTTCAGTTCCTTCGCGGTATTAGATTTCATTTATTTCTTAGTAAAAGTCGGCAACTCTGTAGTGACATCATCACAATTTGAAGCCTCTGATTGGATAACGGAACCCCTTCTCCCCTATCAGCCGGGAGCTGTCAAGTCGGCAGAAGTATTATTCGCAGTATACTTTCCGCTGTCCTCGCGCCTCACGCCATCGTCGCAAGCAGTGGCGTGCATTCCATGGAACGAAGAGAATGAGTCATTCCTCTAAGCAAAGCACAGAACAAATCCTTTCTGTATTGGAAATTTTCGTTGCAATTGGAAATATATGGCCAGAGCAAAACTGGTCACTTAACTCGGATTCTACGCTAAGTGTAATTGAATGTAATAATAGATGCTTTCAGAACGGTTTGTAAATTCTTCTCGTGACGTCAGCGAAGTTTAGTTCTTGGAGAGTGTAGGCGTTTGACTTCGTCATCCCTCGTGAAAAGTCGGGTCGATTCGTGAGTGCGTGAGAATGAGTATTCTAATGCGTTCCGTTGTGATCGACTGGTAACTATTTCAGGTTCGGAAGAATTTATTATTTTGGAGTTTTGGAAGTGCTTGATGAACGTGCTAACTACTTTATAATAAAATGAAAGTATCACGTACCTAATAATACCGAGAACGTTTATATTAAGTGAAAGTATTTAAAAATAACTAATTCTTTGTGTACCGTTCTGCAGTTTCCCTTGCGGGAAGGGAATGCATTGGCAGACTCATTCCGGTCAGTACAGCGAGGAAAGTGGGGTCAACCCGCGTTGACAAGCCGACCCGATCGGCACGGTGCAACGCCCACGGATCCCTTGCGATGACCGATTCCGGTGATATGTTCGAAGTAGGCACGATCAACTTTGAGGAGAATAAAACATTACTGATATTTCGAGGAACCACACATAAGAATTGAAGACGGAAGTTTGGATCGTATTCGCCCTTGATCTATTATGAGATAAATTCCACCAGGATTGTCGCGAGAGCTGTTACCTACAATAATACAATATTTGTATTCAGTGTAAAAGCAAGAAACACAAGTTGCAAGAAAGAGAACTAACCAGACGTGGAATTTGTCCGAGAAATTTAAACCGCAGAGCGTCCAGAGAATGTGAAAAGTATAAGAAAACAGTAGAACGGACTTCACATCCATTGTTTGTAAGATTGTGAAAAACATTATTAATGAACTTTATAGATACATTTTCAAATCAACATTCACCATATATTTAAGTTTATGCACGTATTTTTCATTTTATGAAAGAAAATAATATGTTTTAATGTATTGATGGATTTTGTAAATTTTGTGTTAATAATTTTAAATAACAAAGTACTCGATAAATAAGGTTACGTTATTTCACCGATAAATACCGAATTATATTGGTTTATAATGTTAGAAGGCATTTAAGCAACGAAATTTTCCCTGGGGTCTGTTTTCTCCCGGGCGACCAGTTACGTTCGTATGCAAGATGCGACCTCTCCCAGGTTAATATTCACATTTTATAAAAATTCATATCATCTTTATCTGTTTTAAGTTTTTTATACCTTGGACTTCAGAAGTGCTTCCCCTACTAAAATTATCACCTCACGCCACTGGTCGCAAGTATCGTCCAGTTTTCTTTTTGAACAGAGAAGTTAATTTTGCACTATTTTGGAGCAGTTCCTCAATGTCGCCAAGATGAATGGACATGTAATTAAACAGCCGAGGTGTGATGGAGGGAAAAATGACAAGAAGAAAGTTTCTGAGTTAGCAAGCAGAGGCAGAGAACACTGCATTACTGCGCCGTATACATCGCAGCAAAATGGTGCTGCGGAGCGTGAAAATCGAACCATCATCGAATACGCGCGTTCTATGCTGAATCCAAGCACTTTGACAAATGTACTGTAAGCCGAAGCGCGCAATATTGCCACTTACCTCCCGAATCGCACTGGAAAGTCCTCAATTTAAAACAAGTCTCCGTCCGAATTGTAGCATGGACGGCCAGTGGGAAGTCTCAGTTATCTGAAGATCTTCAGAACAGAATAAGTGCATATCAATAAGACCATTTGCTCGAAGTTCGACGACAAAGCTGCTCATAGATATCTGGTTGGATACGTGCACGACAGAGATGGATTTAGGGTTTGGATTCTGACTCACAGGAAGACTTTTTGAGTCACAATGTGATATTCAAGCCTGAAGGTATCTGCAATGTGCCCATCAACGCCAAAAAGTTTGAAATTTCATGTGAAAAACCCACATTATCCGATGTACAGAAGCTAAAGAAACCAGCGAGACGAAAGGAATGAAGAAATGAGTGAGGCTGAAGAATTAGCTCCAAGGTCCTGTTTCGAAAGAATTGATGTTCCAGTTGAAGTCAAAGAGAAAGTGAAGCAACAAGAAAACACAAATGTCATCCAATCGGGAGTTTACGTCACTACGGTGATGATGATTGATGACAAAGACTACTTCACCTACGAGTTGTCATTGATGACGTTCAACCTCCTGATTGGATGACACCGTTACAGCTGATTCACGTCAAGTGCGGTTATGTTTCAATCCAAGTATAATTGTATGAATCCTAAGGTCCGATTAAATTAAGAAGGTGATTGACAGTTCTGTGTGACGTCAGGACGCCTCTCCCGTTTCCATGGCAGCTGCCAACCAGAGAGACAAAACGTGACGTGTCAGGTCGCTCAGTTGCCACTGCTGAACACGAGGAACATTTAAGCATCGCACAGCGACTTCCCTGCCGCCGCGCCGCCCGCGTTTCTAGCTGTGCTGCGGGCGCAATGTGTACTGTGTTGTGATGAGTTGCGTTGAGGTTAGGCTTTTGTCGTATTTTTTACACTTTTACACGTATTTTTTGAAGTGTTTGTTTTCGTGTCCCGGTAACACGTGCTCAGTGGTTTGCGACCTGGCAACGTCACTCCCCTCCACTCACAAATGTCAATCACCTTCTTAATTTAATCGGACCTTAGGCGCTGGAATAAAGCACACTACAGTACCAGCAGCTTATAAGCGACTCTGACAGTTCTCTCGCTACGTGCTGTGGTAAATTATGTGACCGGCTCTGAAGCATAGTCTATGTCTGAAGTAATCAGCTTGCGAGGATTTGTTAACTTTCTCACAACCAAGGTTCAGCGTTGCCGCTCATCTCACACACGAAGTAAAGAAGGCGATAGCAAGGAGGCTTTCTACTTTGGCGAAAGTTATGAACATGATGTGAAGACGTCTCACAGCCTGTCAATAAGAATTAATGTTTTGAGATTTCATTTATCTGCTATGTATACTTCGGTTTTTCTTTCTTGGCGCACAGGGTCAATAAAATGGAATATCTCACGGTATTTTGCGTCGTTCTTCGTTGTGCCGCCAGGAATCGCATGATCGCCAGCATTGCTCGATACAGTCGCGATCATGCGACTCCTAGCGACACAACCGAGAACGACGCGAAATCCCGTGAGATATTCCATTTTATTGACGCCCCTCTGTGCGCCAAGAAAGAAAAGCCGAAGTATAGGTGGTGTCACGTGAATAGTAACGTGTGGCAACAGTGCATTGAACTGAGTCGCTTATACGCTGCCAGTAATGTAGGCTTAAACTGCGAATTCAGTTAACTGGTGACTCCGTATTTCACGAAAGACAGATTTAAGGTAAAATCTCGTCTTATATTCGGGTAAATACGGTGTAATTTTTTTTTAAAAAAGGGAAAAAATAAATACCACAAGATATGGCAAAATTTGTATCTGATTTCATTAAAGTATATTCAATTTTTAACTGTCATGTAACAGAAACGCAGTTGAAAAACTACATATTCTTGCAAGGCAAATTCATTTCAAGACGAGGTTCCAGCCTATGCGATCAACATTAAACATTCTTGAGCCAGTCTGTCGAATGCATAATTTCAAATATAAATGATTACTTTCTTTTTATTAAAACGCGCCATTCCCATTTGAATTCGAAACAGAATCAGAATTCCTCATTCCCATCACTTCGTTTTTCGCTTTCGCTCAGTCACGGTGTAAGAAAGTCTCTTACACCACCGTGATCAACAAGGTGTAAGAGAATATTTATAGATCACCGATCCAGTGACGTCAAAGTTCATTTTGCACGATTAGGGATAAAACACACTAATTTATTTACTTTTTTTATAAACATTATAATCTCAAAATTATAAGATCAATTAAATAATTAAGTTACGTTTAAAACGATCGTTTGAAAAGAAATATAGAATTTTCTCAATTCAATTAACTTATATAATGGATAGAACAGAAGTGTAATGGTGTGGACCATTAAATGTGTAAGGGGGGTGAAAAATTTGTTTGTATTCGTGTGCAGCTTAAGAGTTCTAGGGTTTCTCTATATGAATAGTGTAAAAACTAGAAGAGGGTTTAGTGGTTTTAGCTGGGTGAGTCTTGTGTGTCTCGGGAGTGTGGTCCCTCCTGGGTGTCTATTATGATACCCAGTTCCCATGGGAAAATGTATATTTTGAAGAATGAATATTTAAATGTGTAAAGTGTAGAGGTTTTAAATATTTCACAATAAATTGACTAAATATTTCTATATTTTGTTTTCCTTCGTCCACTGCCTTGGAACTTCATCATCCGTTCTGGATATTTGAATCTGGATTAGATAAATACTGCCAACAAATTAGTTGGCTTTTGCTGGTTTTCTATTTTTTAAAAAGGTAATGCTTCATTTTCTCGAATTTGTGATTTTTTCATTAATATGCTCATTAATGCCTTGTTATTAAAGATTCGTAATCATTTATAAACAAATACGTTAGTTAAATTTTATTGCAAGAAAAACATTTCCTTATCTTAGCTGTATTTACTTTCGAATATATCGGCTCCTTTTAGTAATTCGTATTTTGGCGGGTACCTCTGTAAATTGAATTTCGCGGGCACGTAGCAAGCCACCTTAGCGCTAGCATCGCGCAACAGTGAAGCTCTGTAGGTATTCGCGAAAACGTAGGCGTTCCGTATCCTAGTTTTAAACCTTGTTTATATTTTCTTAAAATGTCTCAATAAGTGATACATTCATTGCTATATTCACAGCAACAACAAAAATTAATAAGAAATAGTCAAATCACTTTTACAAGCAAAATATATTAATTTATCAAAATAATTTTATCCAGAAATAGTTTTCTGACTAAAGATGTTTGGAAGGTGGAGTTATATCTTTGGAATCACGATATTTGGAATGTTCAATTGTTTTCGTTTCATATGTAAACAATATGGCAGCTCTAGTAGTAGAAATTTTGTACAGTTGTTTTATTGGGTGGTTTTATTTCTATGGATTATGGCTTTACACGTCAGAAATGATATTCTATTCTGTTTCTCTCACAGCGATTGGCACAATAATATTATTTATAGCTGTGAACTTTTTGAGAATTCCATCTCCAGATCAGTGGAAGGTAGTGGAAGTTCTAGGTATTGATCCTCGAACGCAAGAAGATCAGATCACCGAAGAAAATGATAGCAAAGAACAGTATATTATGAAAGTTGTGGCACATCGAGCAGCACCGCTGGATGCCCCCGAAAATAGTTTGGCTGCAATAAGAAAGGTTCTTGCTAATTGCATTTTTTCTCTTTCCTTATGTACTAGTGGTTTTCTCAGCTGTAAAAATAATAAATACCAGCAGTAGTGAATAAGTCATTATTTAAACAGCGGTGATATATCATTAAAATTAATTTTTAAAAGTTTATGACATTCTGATGGAAAGGTAGTCAGGTACGAAGGGGGTAACATTGGTACATCTTAGTTCATTTTAAGTCCTGTCTTGTTATATCAATCTACACAATCATAATTTTGATAATATGATCAGTCACAAAGGTATAATGATTATTCAACGTGTTGAAGTCATAGCTTCCATACTTTGCTTTCTTTAAGAAAATAAATCTTTCAAGTGACGATTTTACCCTGCAGTGGTCAAAAATTGCCACATCCAGTTACTTTCATGTCTACAACAATGTGTAATTGCATGCGAGTTGGGTATATTACTATAACACACAAATATGCAACTGAACAATTTCAATTTGTTACTTTTGCAACATTATGGACTATATGGATAATTAATTCTTTGAAAACCTAGACTTATAAATACATTTAATTAACTATTTCACATTATAACCATCCTGTATGATAAGACGAAAGTGCTTTACTGTGTTTTTAGTTGGTCCAGGAAACTTGTCACAGTAATATCCTGTTTGGGGATAACCCTCTCACCCAGGTCATTGGCCATGAAAAGTGGTTTAAGAGTATATGCATGTATGTAATTTTTAAATAACAATCTCTATGTGAGGATTTTATCTGCCCTACATATTTGACTTGATGGTGTTGCAGATTAGTTGACTTTATGGTGTTGATGTTAATTTCTGTTTTAATTTAACAGAAAGTTTCAAAATTTTTACAGCAGAAATTGGTTTTGTCGTAGAACTTACAATTGTTTTAGGTTACAACTGTAACTAAATGCATAAAGCCATTGTATGTGATGTGGCTGAGGGAGGTTACTATAGGAACAGAGCCAGTAAAGAAATTTGCAGAACAATCCATACAATTTAAATTTTTCAAAGTTGTAGTAATGTTAACCTGCTTTACCTTATTTCATTTTGCTATATTACTAAAACGTGCCAACCAAAGGTAGATTTAAAGAAAAGGGCTGACCAGCCAAAACTCCCCACAAGCTAAGGATGTGTTTTGTAAATGTATAAGAGACAGTAAAATAAAAGGAAATACACATAGATATAAAATGAGAAGACAATTTTGAAAAGCCTTAAGGTAACATTAAATGCGAATAGGAGGTACATGGGAAAAACAACCCTTTTCACAGAGTTCCAGACTACAGCTTATTTTTCCAAAATGTAGAATTAAAATGGTGTTCAAGACTGTTACATGACAGCTCGAATTTCCCATTCGGGATAATACTGCATCTTACCAGTAGTACATAGCTAACAATAGTAATCTTTTGTAATATTTTTTTCAAAATTTGATTATCATGGGTACCTTTATCATTATTGGGAATAAAGAAAAGGTAATGTTTCTCTATTGTAGAGGATTTCTAACATGAAATCTTCAGTGGATAATTTTTAAGTTATTGTGTCTATTATTATTGTCATTTATTATTTTCAATATTATTTGCTTTCTTGAATGAGAGCAGTCTTTTGCCAATGTCTTTTGTGTGTAGAAAATTCTCCAGTATTCAAAGCTTCTGTTAATTCTCTCATTCACTGACATGATAAACATTTGTGACTTCAATTCATGTTCACTTCAAACACAAATTTTGAGATGTTTGCTAATTTTTGCCTGTGTATTTCCAGCATCTTGTAGCTCTCTCTTATCTTTCTCCTTTTTGAATACAGTGGTGTAGTGTACTCAATTTCAAGTTTCTCCCCTGAAAGTGGCCCCAACTCCATATTTTTCTCAAATTTGTGTAATTTTTTGTATGTATGTTTTGAAAAATGTACCCTTGTAATTTTAGCTTTTATAAAAAATGACACAAATTTGACAAAAATATCGAGTTGGAGTTATTTTCAGGGAGAAACTTCAAATTGATACACTACACAATTGTAGTCAATTACAGAAGAGTTTAGTTTAAGCTTTTTTTTCAGCTTTTGGAATAAGGGATGCCTTGTAGTAATTGACTTAATGAGTCTTCAAACATTTGTGACAGGTTGTGAAAAGTTGAAAATTTTCCAATGCAAAATTATTAAAATAATTTTTAAATGCATGTTTACATTAATCAGGAATTTAAATTCAAAATAAAGACTCTTGGAGTTTGAAGTACCAAAGACCCCAGACCTATTTTCTTCAAAGTCCAAGTCAAGATTCAAGTAATCGTTGACGAGACCATTGTTCAGGGTGTCCCAGTCAGCTACAGCTAACTGCTGACCTCTTAAATCTACCACTGATGCTGTCTCATTAGAATGATTATAAAGATAGATATTGAAAGAAAGTCATTCACATGGTTCTTGCAAGCTCATTTTTCAGCTTAAAATAGTAGTTTCTTTGTCATGATTTTATTAACAGACTTTTGTATTGTATGACATCAGAAAATATAACATTTAAAACATATTTTTCTTCATCTGACCTTCGTATCAATGACAATATAAAAATATATCTAGCACATACTTCTAAATATTTTTTCTGAAAAATTAAATTTATAATGTTCTTACCAAGCTCATTTTTAATTCTCTCTAATACTTTCATCATCATTACACTGTACAATTAAAAATTGTTGTGTTAATATTATTTTCTTTTCTAACTCAGTGTACAAAGGTACATTTGAGGAGCAAGGCACATTTGAAATAAATATTAGAAAATTCTTTTCTGTTTTGAATCCCTACCTCTACCTTCATCGGAGCTTCATCAGAGAGAAGTTCCTGATCCAGATTTACGAGTTGAACTTCTTGATCTTCAGACCAGGCCCTGAGTTGGAGATGTAGGTTCTTCTACAAACTCTTGAATTACTTCTCTGAACTCCTAGGTGTGGTACCTGTACATCATCCAGAACATACAGGGTCTATTCAGGAGATGTCAACCTCCAATGAGCTGTGCATAAGCTATGGTTCATCCCTTCATGGAATACAGAGTAGCAAGATAGGATCCTCGAAGGGAAGGTCAGATTAAAGTGTTTAACCGAGTGAAGAAAAAAGCAACTCAATTCACAAACAAACAATGGAGCGAATGTAATTTGGGAATCCTTAGTTATATGTTAAAAGGCAGCACAATTGTGTGCCCTCGTGAAGGCGTAACAGTCGGCACGGACAGTTATCAGTTAAAGACTTGAAGTGCTATGTTATTGAAATAGGGATGACCACTCACACAAAATAAAATGCAGAAAGCAAAAAACAGATATAAGAAAGATATAAGAAAATTCAGCTTTGCGGATAGGACCATTGACTGAATCAATTTACCCGCAGAGAGGTTAATGACTCTCCAGGAGCACGGAAGTTAAATTTCTGTTAGGGTCCCAATAAACTGCACTGTATTTCATCAATGGATGAACAAGAGATAAATATAACAATTTTCTCATTTTCACAGTACAATTTTTGAGTGTGCATGGTAAAATGCTAAGACCTCTAGGCTTTCGCTAGGACAAAGTTTACATAATTTTCCCAATCAAATTTTGTGTCAAAAATCATTCACTGATTCTTGCAAGAAGAGTCTCTCAAAATATGCGAAAAATGGTATTGAATTTCAGTAATTGTGACCCCTACCAAATGTAATAGTTTTGCTTTTTGAACAATTTATTGTCAAGCTATTTTTTTTCTGCCCAGAAATTAGTCTACCTAGATCAGCTTACAAAATATCCTTGTCTACTTTTGATTGAATATCTTGAGATTTTATATAATAATCTGTAAATAATCATACCTTTGAAAATAAATTGCTTGTCAGATCATTCATACACACACAAGGAACAGGAGAGGACCAATAACTCTTGTTTGAGATATCCATGAAATAACCTTTGCTAAAGATGGAAACTGTTGTCCAACTTCTGTTTCCTTCTTGAAGAAGTTCATCAATCTATGCCACAATTCCAGTGTCAGTAACCAAATTCAGTAATTTCTGTACCAGTTTCTTTATTATTTGGTATGGCATTAAATGCCTTAGGAAGGTCATTATTATGGCATCCACCCTCCCACCATCATCAACTTCATCTGCTCCATCCTGAAACAATGATGCTGACTCTCGAAAGAAGTATGCAATCAGGTTTTTTGTCCAGTTTCCCAGATTGTTTGAGCAAATGCTGAGATAGCCCCTTGTTTTGCTTCCAGACATAAATGTAATTTCATTATCTGTGCAAGTCTTCTGAAATTCAGTGAGAATTATAGTTATTCAAATTATCGTTCTCCATGTTGTCATGGCAGGAAGTATTATTCCTTCACAAAGGACAAGAGGGATAAGAGCCCAAGGGCTGACTTGAAAATAGATTTTATTATTTTGGAGCAAATATTTTCTTAACAATTCTTGCATGTTTTGAACATATATTAGAAATGGTATTCGAAGGAGGAATATAAAAATTTAAAATAATCTTTTGGGATTATTGTCGTGTTTCGTCTTGCTTAAAAAATGTGTGGTAGTCCCTTGCTTTACTTTGGAACTATAAGCTTTTTAGCTCCAAATGTCCCAGTTTTAAAATTTTTATGTAAACTATGGTATAGATAATTGAAAAGGTATAGAAACTATGGTATAGAAACTAGGTATAGAAACTATGGTATAGATAATTACTTTGAAATCTGTTTCAAAGTAATGCCATTTTCAATGCTATGGAATAACACTATTTTGAAGAGAATTTTAATATTTCTAACAGTATATTTTATGGAAAATATATTGTACAATCTGATTTTATTTATGTGTTCTCTAAATTGCAGAGTAAAGAAAAGGGTTGCACAGCGGTTGAACTGGATGTATGTCTTACTGCAGATGATGTACCTATTATATTTCATGATGATCACATCGACAGACTTACTGAAGGAACCGGACAGATTAACGAGATGACGTGGTCAGAATTAAAAGACCTGGATATATCTGCAAAACATCCTTTCAGGTATAAAAACAATTCATTCTTATATGAATATATTAATACAGCAAGAATTTTGATAAATACCTTTGCTTTACAGAGATAAATATCCTGGAGAAAAAATACTTCTATTTGAAGATGCTATAAATGAATGTATAAAACTTGATTTGAGAATATTTATTGACATTAAAGCAGATGATTGGAAGGTGTGTTATAAGAACATTGTTTATGTAGTTTTTTGGAATACTTTTGTCAGTATTCATTTAGAAGTTATATTATTGTATTTTTTTAGACTGCAGTTCAGTTAAGTCAAGTTATCCTGGAAACTTTTAAAAAAGAGTCAGTGCTTTATGGACGTGCAGTCATCACTTCTTTCAATCCTGTTGTGGTGTTTATGGTAAGTTGTTATATTCTAAGAGACCTACCTAGTGGTATCAGCTGGTGATTGATGCCATTGATTCTCTTGTTTTTGAAAGGAAAAAAGCAATAAGCAAACCATCAAACTTTTTTCCATCTTAAGTCCTCCTAAGCAGTATTAGATAGATGTTTATTATCTTTGCAAGATATTTTTTTGAAATATGGTGGGGGAACACTATTATTTGCGTTTAATTAAGGTATTTACATGTTTATATAATATAACTTTAAATTGTTTTAAAATAGTAACAATCATAATAGCAATAATTCTACTTGTTTATGACAACTCTGTTCAGTAATTTTAAAATGTAAAATGCGCATGACCCTCAATAAGAATACTACCAGTATTCATCCATGATACTACACTGAAAGCATAAGAAGTTACTCTCCTCGTGCTGCTCAGCTTGCGTTTGTAAACCCCTTTCTGAATGTGGAGGGAAAATAAAAGCGGAATCAGGGAAAGTTGCCCGAGTTCGTAGTTCGCCGGGGCTTGCCTGGCGAGGAAGTAGCTCGCGGGGACGCTGTTTGACACGCCTGTCTCTAGCGTGTTGTGCAGAAACAGATCCTACCGAAGTGCATTACTGGGGAAAGGAGAAAGGGCGTCATACCGGCCCCCGACGAGAAATTGGGACACCACGGGAAAGGCAGTCATATTCAGTGGCAGAAAGGCCTAGAGTTTTACTAGACCAGAACTATGTTCTGCTATGAAATAAATTTTGTATTAGAAGTTTTTACCATACTTATTAAGAATTTTCTCTTGACTTGATGGCAAATCAATTTGAATTGCAGATTCGCCGAGCCGATCCCCAAATAGTGTGTGCGCTGGCCTGGAGGCCTAAGTTTTTCAGTATAGCTACATATTCAGGAAACGTGTCTGAAGGGAGGCCTCGTTACAAACGCTTTCACACTCATCTGGCTGCAAAGGTTGCTGATGCAATTCATGAATGGATTTATCACAATATTCTGTTTTATGTTTTGGGCCTATCTGCTGTCCTTGTCCACAAGGATTGCATCACCTCGTAAGTATAATTTTTGAGTACAATATTGAGCTTAAAATTCATTATTATAAATCTGTTTTGGGCATTTGTAATATCAAGATTTCTGGCAATATTTTGTACAATTACCTTCCTGGACAGGTCAATGACAGTTATTTAAGCATTGCACAACCTGTGCCTATTGGCTCTTTTCTGTCTTGGAAGAGTAAAAATAAGAGACGGCATTCAATATTAAAATGATGACTTATTTGTTCAACTTATGATAGTGCCATCTTTTTCTGTAATATTTTCTAATTGGCATTCTATCAGCCAATCATGTGGAAGTAATTGGAAAATTTGAAATGAACCTAATGTGGGAATTTCAAAATTCTTTGTACTGAATTTTGGGTCTCCATTTTTTTATCTTTTAATAATTTTTAATGACTTGAATTGAAAATATTCATTTAACATCATCCTTCTTCGTTTTTTGTATAAGTCATTTTATATTTTTTATTACAAATCACTCAAGGATTTATTGGAATCAATTTCATTGAAGGAAACACTTCAATTATGTTACAAGTAACAAGTATGTTATTGAAGTAACATACTTGCACTTTTTTTTTTTCCCTCAAAAATTTAATTGGTACCGAAATACAAAAAAAAAATCACCAAAGACCTTACATCTTTGACCTACTTTTCTACATAGTTGCCAAGTTTGTCAACACATTTCTGCCAGCATGCTACCAGTTTCAATATGCCCTGTTCATAGAAGTCTGTTTAGTTGGAGTCTAGCCATCTTGGAAGAATTCACGCCACCTGGAGATATTGCTACGGTCCACTCTGATGTCCCCATACACTCTTTGCATGTCCCTGTGAATTTCACTTGGATTATGCCCTTTGGCCCACAAATTTTGCACTACACTTCTCTGCTCCTCACAAGGTGACGACAGGAACCTTGTTTGTCATTTTTGTTTGGTAGTTATGGTTACACTCACTAGATGTGCACAGAATACCAAATATTCTGCATAGCTTGGTCTTCACACTATCTCGTCGTGCAATTTCACCATTCCAGTTGTAATACCAAAAGAGAAAATTTTACTTTCCGATCTGTCCTTGTATAAACAGTTTTTAATGATTTTATATCATTAAATAGTTTTGAAATTATAATATATAATCAAAATAAAAATTATTAGCAGAAATACAAATTTTCTTACGGAAAAATCCTGTTATGTAAGTTAATAATTATTTTATTTATTACAAATTTAATTATCACAAATCCCTCCTACTTCACAATATGAATGAATGAGTGATATGATATGATACAATTTAAAATGATATGAATGAAGTAATAAAACTACAACAGTTCAATTAAAAAATTAAAAACTGAATTTACTGAACTTCCTCCTACTTCATTTCCCAAGTTGGCAATCCATTATTTCTAATACTAACCTAATACCTAGTAATAATTTGTCATTCTTTAAATATTGCCACAATGTGGATATCAATTTAAAAAGTATAGTTTCACAAACATGTTAAAAATATAACAAAAACTAGGACTTAATGCTTTCTTAGTTTTTGTTGTTTGAATTGTTTGGTTACATTGTTAATGTACATTTTTACTAACAGTACCAGTGGGGGCTCTTGGTTGTGAAGTTAGGTGAAGAGCTAGTGGGGAAATATAATTTACACATGCTTATTTTAATCACTGAAATCGCTTATTTCTTGTACAGAAATTGATGCTAAATTTCATTAACTGTGTACTTCTCTGTGGTGTCTTCATTCACTTGTTTCCGCATTAACTGCAATAGAAGTTTCCTCTGAATGAAAATATTCTTGAAAGAAACACCTGAGTATCCTGTGTATCATCTACCTGAACATAAATAATCACATGTTGCAAATTCTGTATGTACAAAATCATTTAAATAGTCTGAAATGCCTTTGATTAATTCATTTTATATGCTCTGTTGGGTTTATTTAACAATTGAGTTGTATTCAACAGAGTGGCAAATCTTTTTCTGTTCCAAACATTGCTTTTATTGCTAAAAAATAAGCATTACCAACAAAAAAATTTCTGTAGTTGAAGAACACAATCAATGAAATTTCTTAAACCATTGAAACGTTTGCAAAGAAGGTTGTAGTTTTTCTATTGAATGTTTAACTTTTGTATGAGATGTTTAGGTTGATTCAGTAGAGTGCCTACAACTTAAAACTTCCTTATTTTGGTCTTTCCGATCTGAAAATGGCGTTTCCAATAAAATACACACTACATCATGCTCTGGTTTTGTATTTGAAACACCACAGCACTATTAAAGAAGTGTGGTTGTGGTTACCAGAGAGGCAAGAATGCAAAGCTAAATGCTGTCACTCATACTCTTACTAGTGGGGACCAGTAGCCGTTTCATTCATGTCTACAACCAGTGGCAGATTTTCAGGGGCGGCAAGGGAGGCCAGACCTCCCCACAAAATTGATTAAAAACACTAAATTATATCTTGGTGTGTATGCGTGCGTGTGTGCGTGCGTGTGGGGGGCATGTGTGTGTGTTTGTGGGGGTGTGTGTGGGCATGTGGGCGGGAGTAAACATTTAAAAGAAGTTGTTTCTCTTGCTACAAACATAGCGTTACAATTCAAGACAGGGCCAAGCAGTTTTATGCATTACACAAAGGTAGTACCACCAAGTATTAGCATGGCTCGTGTCTACAGGATACTGGTGACCCAAGCTGATGCACGCCTCCCATTACCGTGACAACGTCCTTCAACCAATAAGAAAAGTAATTTAATTTTGTCCAGCTTTGGAGTTGGTTTGGCATGGAGGCTCTCGTGTGTCTGGCCTCCTCCTGTGAAGGCGTGCCGCAGTCATAGACTGTGGATGCTCTGTGGTTGCAATGGATCCATTGTGTGGCGGACCCAATATTTCAGTGGGCACAATAAAATCTTTACTGGAAGTGCCGTTTTCATGGAGAAGTGATCCTAAAAGATAAATATTAAATCTCATTCTTTTATTTGCATTGTCGCGTATGACAGTTTACCAGTAAACGAAGGGTCATTGACTTTCAATTTCACAATACGATTCCATTCCTGAATTTTTTGGGCCTCCCCAAGTTTTGAGCCCACCGTCCGCCACTGTCTAGAACAGATTTTCTCTTTTAAGCAAGTGAGGTTTGGGAGGCGTTCTCACAATGCAGTTTTCATGGCTCTGCTGGAAAACTATCTGCTCCTGGATCTTTCTTGTTTTGAAAGGACCAAGCTGTTTTTCTGGATTAACCTGCAAGGAAATGTAGGAATTCACAAATACCTCTGTCTTGCTTGGCTAGTTGTCTGGGGGTGGCACCAGGCAAATGTGAAACGTGTGTGAACAAGGGCAAAAATGAGCCTGAATGGTGACACATTGAGGTTTGTCTCTGGAGCCAAATGCAGGAGTTTGAGGTCACTTGCAGCTGTCTTTGTCAACCAGAACCTCAACCTCAACCAGATGTGGGGATTGCTCCTGAGCAACTTCATCTGTTAGATGACAGCTGAAATGTTGGCATCTTTGCCTAGGACGCAGGTCTCCCATGCAGCCTATACTGACTCTGCAGAGCCCTACTCATTCAACAATTTTATTCTCTGGGCATGAGATTGGAGTCTCATGTAGTTTTTCTCAAGTTTCACCATCTCTTCGGCCCAACAGAATGACGCAAGCCTGACTTTCAAGAAGTGTGTCTTTCAGGGCATTTAGTACCTCAGGCCATTGCTGGATATGTTCCTGAGCTCCTCCGTGCCCTGATCATGAAAGCTTTGAGCTTAGTTTCACTCATACAGATATTTCAGGTTTGAATGAGTCCCTGAACAGGTAGATTAGGAAAATTGTTTTTTCTGAAGGAACTTACAAGTGAAATAGTTTAAGAATCTGTTTATTTTTAATATTATTACTAAAGATAATTGTTTTGGTGCTTTTATGTTATGTCTTGTTCCCAGGGAGTATGTGAACTTGTGGAGTAAAAGAGGAGTTCGTGTCATTCCCTGGTCAATAAATTTGCCTGCTGAGAAACAGTTCTTTTCAAAAATATTGAAAGTTACTTATCTGACTGACACTCTAGATGTTCGAGCTGTTTAAAAGAGTTCTCTGCCTATAAAACAAGAAGGAATCTATTATTTTTATGGTGTGAGTGTATTCTTTTTGGAGCAACAATTTCATTGTTGTATCAGGTTTTGAGTTATGTTTTATACAGTTTATTGTAGTATCAAATTTCATTTTATATTTAGCCTATAGCACATAATTTATTTGGATATACTTAAAAGGTGCCATGGTACAATTTTTACCAAAGAAAGGTAGTTATATTCAGGACAATTCAATTAAGGTTTTTTGGCTCCAACTCACTTCCAGCGAGTGCAATCCTGGCTTTAATTTCCCATTAATTTTTTTTGTTGTGGCTTCAAGTCATGTAAGCTGCTTACTTGAAAACTAATTTCCCTTATGAAATTTCATTTCAAGGGTTGTAGTAGTTATGGACTACTAGGTGCTAAATGCATCTGAAATAAACCCATTTTTGGACTGTTTTTACTTCCATAAAATTGTAAGTTTTTAATCATCATATTTTACAATTTTTCAGTCTTTCATACCAATACTTCACTTACGCAGTATTCATTTCCCTGGTTTGGAACTTCTTTGCAAATATTTGGAAAAGACTGTGTCATGCTAGATAAAAGATCTGTCACATAATAAGTTGTTATTTTGAACAGAATGAGGTTTAAGTAAAGTACACTATCATAGTTCATTTCCAAATATTTCACTGTATAATGCTAATAGATTTTTGAATTGTAAAGATGTTAACAAAATATTTTCAAATAATTCTCCTGTTAATTAATGATTTCAAAACATTAAATAAGAAATATAAAATAAAATATCAATGTAAATTAATTGTGATGTGAGTTATATTTCATTTTCTTCTGAAGAAATTCAAATGTTTATTTTGAGGTGTAGTTTATTTGTTGAAGTGTTTAGTTAGTGAAATTCAATTCTGAATATATATATTTGGAAATTTAATGATATTCATGCTCACTAGTTAGGAATAGAGTCTATCATATTTCCTGAATTTGATAGGACAACTTTTTACTCAGGAATATCTTGAATCAATCCAAGATCTTTTTCACTATTTGCAGAAATTACAAGTTTTTGACTTTCTAATCATGTAACCTTCAAGCGCTGATGCCTTTTGGAGTAACTTGAGTGCAAGCAGGGCAACAATTTGGCTGCCTTCAATTTATTGTTGATTCTTATTACACATTATACTGCATTTTTTATAAATGTTTGTGGAGAATTGGTGGAAAGTCCTCAGATATCCTTTAGTGATGGAAAATTGTGTTAACCTTTTTTAAACAAAGTTTTACGACCAAAATAAAAAGAACCTTAAGGAGCATGAACTTTCTAAGGTTAGCTTAAATTAGTAATTTATTAATTAATTAGTAATTTATTAAATCATCAAAGAAACTTTTTCATCATTGTGCATTATGAATAATTTTTGAAATGATCGTTTACCTTATTTATTAAATTATTAATTTGGAAACATTTTGATTGGTAACAGTAATTAAAAATATAAGAACCTGTTATACTTTTTCTAATCTGAAAACTATAACATCTTCTTCATTGCACTATATCTCATAAAGATATTTCATTGAAAGGAATACAAGTAAAAGATAAAACATGAATAATCATGACATGGGTAGCAGACTTTAGTGAACTGAGTCGTGTAAGAAAATAGAAGAAAAATTTGGACTTTTGAATAACATTTGTAATAATTAAAAATAAGGAGTAAATGCAAGTTTTTCTCACCAAACAGACATATATTTGTTAAAAATTGACAAAGAAAAATGTATTCTTTACTTGTTTCTGTTAACACAAGCAATCAGTACATGTGTGATCATGGGGCAGCTAAATGGCCACAATACAAAACTGCATGTCAAATGCTATTTTCTACTTAATTCAAAGCAACCTGTTGCAGGTAATTGACTTGAATCACTGACATGTAATGTCAAAAACTATAACTATAACTAGATGGCAGCTTGATGATGTAGTTGATTCCTACACAGAAAATAAAAAGCTGTTTCAAACGGACAGCCAATTTGCCACCTGCATGAGCACTTGCAGGTCAACATTGCCAAAAATTTAGTCTTTTTTTCCCATTCGGTGTTTTATATTATGTTAGCTGATTTACAATTGAGTGCAACGAATTACCAACTTACATAGTAAATGCATATTTGTAGAGAATATTAAAGTCAGTAATAAAACAATTAAATTAAATAAATATTATTGATCAAGAGAAATTCAGGGCAAATTCTAGATAATTTACCAAAGCTTGCTAGTTTCATAAGTGAAAGATTGGTATGCAAGAAATCTGTAAGAAAAGTACAGTAGAACATATGTCATAGAGTTTCTACTGTGAGCATTTAAGTAATGTGTATTTAGTTTATTTATACTGAAAGACAAAAATGGAACTGTGGTGATAAGTTTTCATTTATTCAGGGATTTTTATAATAAGTTTTAATTCAGTTTTTGTACAATTTTGAATGTAATTTTCCTCTGGATGACCCATCGTACCAAGAGTTGTGTATGTTTGCACTTTGAATTGTCACAAAGTAAGAGACACTATGTATGTATAATATAATACGTTCTTGTAGATTATAAAAGCAGTCTTGTGGGAATGTTTTTACAGTATGTGGAAGTTTTATTTATTTTCGTTTTATGTGTTATTGTTTCAAATTAAGGAAGTGTAAGAATGGTAATTTTTACTAAATTTTGTTAAAGTTGTAAATTGCAAATTAATTTACATTCTCTATTTATTATTGAGTACTATAATCCTTGTATTTACGGCTTTTTTAAAGGACTGATTGATGCATATGTTCCTGAGGTGAATTGCAAGTAAGAGGTACTTGCTCATGCTTAAATGCATTTAAGATATTTAGAACAACGGGTAAATAAACTTGGAGAGTTTTCTTACATTGCTTTTTACCCTCTAGAGGTATTAGAGTTCCTGAAATACCAATGATAAATATTCCAATCTACTATCTGCAAACAAAGAAAAGAATACTTGGATAATGACGTGAATTAACATTTGCTTGCATTGTTACCTTGAGAGAGGGTATTTTTTCTTTGAGAGGCTATATTTTTGCAGATAGTTTATTAATGAAGACTGTTTTATTGCTAAACCCAAGGTTTGGAGCCGAGTGCTTTGTAATTATTCAGACCCTAATGTATAATTGCAAATATTACCAGGTTATTTATTTCTGGCAGAATTAAATTAAGATTTTGAAAGTAGATTGTAAGTTTAAAATGAATTTTGATTTATTGATGGATTGATTGATTGATTAAGAAAATATTTTATTTAGAAAGGCTAATGTGTGCTATTGTAGAATTGTTTGAGACCATGCACAAAGTGTTGTTGTTACCCTATGATTGAAGTAAAGATTGTCATTGTAATTTAGATAGGCACCATAGTGCCCATGTGTTACATATTCTTATTTTGTTTATTCCATTTGTTCATTTAAAAAATTTTGTTAGATTATATTACACATCACGTGGTTCAACATATCCCTCAAATACTGTATTTTATTTGCGTATGTTAATGACAACAAAGTACTCAAAACGGAGAGTCTATGGCACTACTGATTACCTTAATTATCGTATAAATGGTGATTCTTCATTATCTATTAAATGAAGTTCTGTTGCCTAAGTAGCGTAGGCCTATTTGTCAAACTTTCGCTAGCTAGTCTCTTTACACTATTTTTCATAGTTGCTATAGTATATATTTCATATAATTTTTGTGTTTTGTAATTTCATATTGGAAAAAATAAATATTACTCAAGGAATGTTCATTATCATGTTTTTTATATTTTTTCTCTTCTGATCTGGTGTATGTTTCGCTTCCATGTATGTGGACCAAAAAAAAAAATTGTTCATGTTATCAAAGTTAAAAAAAACAACAGCAAATATTGAAAGTCAGCCCAACAGGGTCTGTTCTTTATTGATGTGGGTTGGGCCCCTTCCTGACGAAGGTATACTGAGAAGGCTCTCATCATTTCCTTTCTCCATCTTCTATTCTCTTGCTCTCCACATTGCTCTCTCATTTTCTTTTATTACTGTTTTTTACTTTCCCAAATACATACATACTACAGGGTAATTTATGTAGAATAAGAGAAAGTTACGTAATGCTGTGGAAAACAAAGAAAAGCTATGGAAATAAATGTTTTGGTGTCCCGATATCGAAAAGTGTTGTTTCCTTCAAAATGTCTGTCCAACTGTGTGTGAACAACACTTGAATGTACACCGTTCATAGGAGTTTTCCAAAAATGAATGTTTCTCGATTGATCTGGCTCAACCAAAGGTCTTGCGAATTTGAAACGCCCACTCATACAACTATGTTATTAAACTAGTGCTGCTAAAGCAGCATGTACTTTCTTGCATTTAGTAATGATTTTGTAATACTATTTATACCCCAATTTCTCTCCGAATTAACATATCTCAGTCATCATTTTTTGTAAAACTCATTTGAAATCGTAGAACATTCTGTGCAAAAATTA
Source organism: Acheta domesticus (assembly GCA_031308135.1). Taxonomy (NCBI): domain Eukaryota; kingdom Metazoa; phylum Arthropoda; class Insecta; order Orthoptera; family Gryllidae; genus Acheta; species Acheta domesticus. The sequence goes on from JAHLJT010000631.1 coordinate 2,672,397, forward strand.
AATACTTTCAAGAAGTCGATTATTTATTCAAAACGTGAAATGAAAATATATTTATGGCATTGAATTCATTTTATAAGGTATACAGTGTATTTACGAACAAATTGACTGAGTTTTCTAGCCTCACAATATTCTGTGTAGGCAGCATGTGAGAAAGTAAAAATTTTAAAAGTTAGTAAATAATATGATACTGATAGTGTTGGCAAAAAAATGCAAATAGATTGAAAAATATATTATAGTAATAATTAGAAATACATAATAGAAATTATTAAACTATGGTATTGTAATAGTCTCCAATATATACTATTAGTTTATATTACCGCGAACGAAAGGCAGCCATTATATCGCCTTGTGTTATCAGTGCAGCAATACAACAATGGGTTACAAGTAACAATGACCACTAATTCGTATGCGATACACATTTTGCCAATTATCATTGTTGATGCCGCAAGAAAAAGGAAAGGGGATAGAAAAATATAATAATTAAAAATAAAAATTTTATATTCAGCAAAATTACTTGATTTTTATTCTATTATCATTACTTTCCATTCTCACATCTTATTAAGCAAAGTGAAATCATCTATTTGTTTTCATTTTTAACACAAAGGATGCAATTTAAAATGAAATAATATAAATAATAATAACTCCACCTAGAGAGTACACGACCTTGCAGTTTGTGGTGGAGCTTGAGTACCCCCACGAGCCTGAGAGCTATGTCAGTGGTAGCCTAGCTACTGGTAGGGCCTCCCTTGCTGAATAGGTCGAAGGTGAGGGGTCAGACGAAGAAGTACTTCATTTTGAGGAGAGTGGGAAGTAAGTAGCGAGGGAAGGGTTACGAACCTTTGGACTTTGGATCTGCCCATGGAGGGTAAATGAGAGAAACTGGGTTGGCACACCAGGACACTGATTAGAGTGGAGGTCCGAACCTTGCATTAGCCAGCGAAGGAGGCTGCCTTCAGCAGTCAGTGAAAGTCCCGTAGGGTTTAGTAATGCCGACTGGCGATCGGAGGGGCCCTGTGGGGGGATATCCCGGGGCCACTGTCGGTTGCAGTAACGGATGGCAGGAAACAACCCAAGAGTTAAGTGTGATCTGTGAACTCAAACTTGCGTCATACGAATCTTCTCTTAAAACCAAAGAGCAAAATGCTGACATTCAGAGAAATGCGGAGTATGTTCTTCGATCGAACTACCCACATGACGGACATGTAGAACTTGAAAACGATGGTCCTGTTGAAGATTCATCTCTTTCCAATGAAACACACGTCAGTGGTGAAAATTTATCTGGCAATGAATTACACGATAAGGACATGGCGCGAAATCACCTCCGACGCGAAAAAAAGTTCGTCAACTTCCATTTGAATCTCGTGCACCTTTGAGGAGAGTATACCAAAATGCCAAAGCTAGGAGAGTGATAGAGACAGCGAATTCTGTCTTAAATGAGGTGGTACAGACCCCAGGTAGAGATCTAGATATTACTGAAATCAATCACATCGTGTATGCAACAGGATATCTGGTATCTCAGATAATTTTGGGGCCAGCCAAGAACACCGACGGCCGACAGCAAAACAGAGTAAACAGCCCTGTACCCCCATGGACGAAGAGAATTATGAAACGGATAGACGAACTCAGCGTGAAATATCACTCTTAGCTGAGGCATCTTCTAAATCAACGCACACCATTAAAGTGCAAGGAAAAATATTCAATGTTGAACAAAAATACCAAATTGAAAATGACATAGCTAATGGTAGTTGAGAAGCTAAAAGAGAAAATTCAAGCATGGGTTCAACGAATTAGACGTTACAAACGTAGTTTGTTGTTTGCCGGTTGTTTGAAACAGACGGGAAGAGATTCTATCGCAATCTGACTCAAAAACCGAATGGCAATGCTGTCACTCCTTCAAAAGATGACGTCGAGGCATTTTGGGCAAGAATCTGGAAGGAGAGCAGATCCTACAACAAAGACACATCTTGGATTCAATCTGAAGTTGATGCTGCCGATGAACTTGTGGAAACAGTGGAAGATGTTCACCAATTCTCGGAAGAGGACCTCTTCCAAGCAATTAAGAACATAGGAAACTGGAAATCACCCGGGATTGATAAGGTCCAGATTTATTGGATTAAAGAATTAACAGCAATGCATTCTCATCTAGCAAAGGCCGTTAATAAAATTTTAGAAAACCCAAAGGAACTCTCGGAATGGCTCACACGCGGCATCACGTATTTGCTACCCAAAGCGGGAGACAGCCCTTTGGCGAAGAACTACAGGCCAATTACTTGTCTGCCAGTACTGTACAAAGTTATAACTGCAGCCATAGCTGACAAAATGTACAGACATCTAGATAAGAATCATCTGATGCCAGCTGAACAAAAAGGATGTCGTAAAGGTTCTTATGGCTGTAAGGAAATCTTACTACTGAATAAAGTCATCTTGAATGATGTAAAGAAACGAAAACGTAATTTGAGCATGGCTTGAATTGACTACCAAATGTCCTTTGATAATGTACCACACAATTGAATTTTTGAAGACCCCGGAGATCTATCGATTTCATCCTAGACTTACTAAATTTTGCAAGGCTAGTATTAAGTCGTGGGGTACCAGGTTACTAATACACAGCTGAAAGGTAGCACTAGAAACCAGAAGTATTCAGATCAACAGGGGTATTTTTCAACGAGACTCACTATATCCCCTCTGCTGTTTTGCATTAGTTTGATCCCACTATCTAGACAGCTGTCGCAAACTGTCTTTGGTTACAAGCTCCAAGGTGATGAAAGGCCAGTATCACATTTGTTTTATGGATGATCTTAAAGTGTTTGCTAAGAATGAAGCGATTCTCTCCCAAATGCTGTCTGTCGTGAATGACTTTAGCAATGACATCTGCATGAAGTTTGGCCTTGATAAGTGTGCAAAAATCAATTTAAAAGAGGCAATCTGACCACGTCAGAGAATATTGAAGTTGATACGCATACTGTGATTCAAGATCTTGAGCCAGGTAAAACTGGGATATTGGGAATTGAAGAATGTTAAACCATCTCGAACGACACAATGAAATAGAGAATTCGCAGGGAATTATAGAAGAGTGAGGCTTGTCCTGCAGTCCACTCTGAACTCCGAGAATAAAATATCACCAATATGTAGTTTGGCGGTGCCTATAGCAGAATAGTTTCGGACTAGTGGACCGGACTGAGCAAGAAATTCGCATCATGGATCGAAAAACCAGAAAACTGCTAACAATGCATCATGTTTCCCACCTTCGAGCTGATGTACATAGACTTTATATGTCTAATAAGGAAGGAGGAAGAAGCCTCAGACAAATTGAGTTGTCCTGGCACAACGCAATAGTCGGGATGGGAAAGTATGTAGTCAGCCATCAAGATGATCCTGTCATGAGGCAGGTCATGAAATCTGACCAAAGAATGGGAAACAGAGGTATTGTTATTGTAGTAAGAAGCATTGCGAAGAAAACTGTGCAAGACACGCAGAATGACAGACACTGAACTTCTGATGCTAATTAACGTGAAATATGAGACACAAAAAATTTTAAAGAAATCGTGGAGAGAAAAACCACTCCACGCACAATATTTGAAACGAATGGATAGAGCACATCAATAAAGATCAATCATTTATGTGGCTTAAAAAGGGAAGAATGAAGCCAGAATCGGAAGCACTTGTAATAGCTGTCCAAGATCAGGCCTTGAGAACACGATATGATAAAGCGGTTCTCAAAATTTCCTAAGTTGATAAATGCCGCGTTTACCAGGAACACGTAGAAACCATTGATCATATTTTATCAACTTCTCCGTGGTACCCTCTACCTGCCTGCCAACAATGATCGCAATCTGCCTCGTCCTGAGTGCAGCTTTTTTTTATGGGGTAAGTGTATATTCAGCCGACTCATAACATCTTTAGTCTTGATGAAGTGGAATAATAATAATAATAATAATAATAATAATAATAATAATAATAACAAGATTAAATATGAAATACAAATTCTAAGTTACGTAGCATCCAACTGTGTAGCATCATCATTCATTTTACGTTCACGAAGTGCAGTAAATTGGGAGCTGTCAACTTATGTTTGACGCTAAATTACACTAAAAAAATTCTCATATTTTCAAAAAATTCAACATGACCTTATTTGCAGATACGATTTGATGATCACATTTCTTTAAGAAAAAATGTATCTTCGTAATTGTAAATGTAGGAAAAATTTTGAATTTTCTTCAATTTTCAAAAAATCAGAATTTTCAACCAACATGAGACCTGCGTCATTCTCTTAAACGTCCTTCAGACGAACCAACAACAAAATTTAATCAAAATTGTAGGCGCTATTTTTCTGAAAATTTTGAGAAGTCCCAGGGACTTCATGTAAAATACACCCCAAAATTAAAATATCGATTAAAAATTCCAGGGGCCGCGATATCAGCCAGTTCGATCGGGGAATATCCATTTCGGAGGAAATCAGTTAAAAGATGTAGTCATTAGAGTTGTTCACAGATTGACGGACAGACGTTTTGTCGTCAATTGATTTTTCGGAATCAAGGTCCTACAAAACATGGATTCCTCTACACCACGTGTTAGAGGATTATTTTTCTAAATATAGGATCTGGAGTTACAGACTTTTTCGATGTCAGGGCCTTGTAAAAAGAGTTTTTCTGCCAAAAATTCGCCGTTTTTTCGTTCAGCATTACATAACTTACTCTCTACCGTGGTAGCGGTAGGGAGAAAGTAAAATAGAGATTTTTTTCTCTAAGTGAAATTTGTCCCCAGATATCGGATTTTTTTTCTATTAAAACGTTTGCCTGACCGACCGTCCATCTGTCTGACTGTGGGAGAACAACACATGAACCTAAACCATTCGTAGGGAGTTTTTCAAAAATGAATGTTCCTCGATTGATCTGGCTCGAGCAAAGGTCCTGCGTATTTGAAACGCCCACTCGTACAACTACATTATTAACTAGTGCTACAGAATGACGCAGGCTTTCCCGTATTAGTTTTCTATTTCCTTTGGTCTCGGCTAGTTATTCGGAATTGCCATAGACTCTTGCCAGCTGTCATCTATCGCCGTTCAAAGTACATTTTTTGACATTTTCTTAATTTTTCGGTTTCCTAATAGTGGAACGGAAATATTATTTTAAGAATATTACAGAACAGTAAAACCATGTCCTAAATGGCGTTTTTTCTTTGAAAAAGTTGGAGCCGTTTTTATGAAAATGGCGATTAAGCACTACTGTAAATTCCAAATTTGAAGCTTGTTTTCACAGACAATTTTCGAAAAACTTCATTTGAGGCACTTCTACTCACAAATAAAATAGTGCTTACAAATTGTGGTAATGTGCATATTAAAGTTTGTGAGAGATCTTTCAAATAAATACATTTGTATAATTTTTGGAAAAAAAAAGAACTTTACGTCATATAAAAGTGTGCTATTAGGACTATCAGTTCGAAAAGTTGGAAGAAAAAATATGGAGCCATTTATGAGAAAATGGCGTTTGTGCGTTTATGAAAATGCGGAATATTGCGCAAATTTTTTACAGAAAACGGTTGAGTTGTCGAGAAACGTTATATGACACTAGAAAACCCGGCAGACGTTGTTATGCCCTTCATCTCCCTCTTTCCCCTCCCATCACCCTATCACGCTCTCTCCCTCCCTCAACTTGTCCCTGTCTGTCTCTGCCGCTCTCTGTCCTCATTTACATTTAATTGTAGATTTCTTTGTTTCTTTGAGGCCTTTTGCCTCAAAATTGTAGTTTTTAAAGCCATAGAATGCATCGTTTAGGAGTTATTTAACGATATATGTGTTCAATATGCTGCCGAATGTGTTGCGGGTTGCATTTGCCATATACACACACACACACACACACACACATATATATATATATATATATATATACACACACATATTGTTGCGGCATGTAGCAGTGCCTTAAGAAATCCATAAGAAAAGCTTGTTTTTTTGTACTCTCTGGCACGCGCACGTGCGCCCACCCCACCCGCCTCTGACCGACCGCGCCCCATCCCTCTGACGGACCCAGCGGCCGCGGGAGAAATTTATGACCACTCGTCGTCAAAGGCCACGACGGACCTTTTTCCGCTGAATATACCCTTTTGTGTCCCGCCCCCGCCCTCCTGTAGGCGCGTTCCTCGCCGCCACGTCTGTCGCACTAATTCAAGTAAGTTCCAACCCTTTGCCACGCAATAATTGCTCCCAGGAGATGTCACCCCCCGACGGATGCAGCTGCGTTTCGGTAGACAGAGATAGCGTTTCGGTAGAGAGAGATACTTTAGGAAATTTACTAAGAAATCGAGAACCACGATTCGTCAAAATTATTTCTGCGACGCAGTAAGGTCCGACCAATGACGATTTTCCCAAAGTAGGTCAGCGAGCCCAAGACGAACTTAGGAGGGGGGGAAATCCGTAGAGGGACGGATTCCCAAAATCTTGAAGAAAAAAAAGAAAACACTGGAGAAGTAGTCGCGAGCGGGTAAACACGAGAGCAGCGACCGCGAAAGAGGCACTTAAAAGTGAATTACGAGAGAGCGCTTCATGCCTATTCATGGAAGCCGTGAACCAGTTTTTTTGTTCGGGTATTCGATGTAGTAATAACTCGTTGCCTAATTCGAGCGAACGAGCCGCGAATACCATGATTCAGCTTCCGGTCCGCGTCCGCAATTAAATGCTCCCGTATCGCGCGTCCGAGTCGTGGTGAGGAGCGAACCCGGACTCGTCCAGCGCCTCGCAACGAGGCGAGGTGGAGAGAAGACTTTCGCGACCTTGTGGTACCCAACAGCGGCCGCAGGAAAGCGTCCGCCCCCATTCAACATTGCAGCTCATCACAGGACAACGCTCCTCGAAGACGCCAAGGTCATCGACCGTGTCGGGCACACCCAGCCCGCGCCTGCGCAACAGATAAGACTCTTAACGCACGCCCGCTATTTGGGGCGTCCCGCCTCGAGACGAGACGGAGAATAATATCGACGATTCTAGAGTGTTTTGTGTTTGTTTTTTTGTTAGAGTTAAGCGGTGCCGCGCAATGGCATATTTTTTTATTATTGTAACAGAAGTGTCTTTAAGTAATTTTCTTTTCTCTTATCTTACTTGCCGAGCTCAATAGGTAGGGTGTAATCCCACCTCGTGGGATTTTTTTATGTAACTTCCCCGGCCGTAGGTCGGGAATAAATGTATAATTTTGTTTTATTGCCCAATTACGGCTAATTATTTTCAAAGCAGCACCACGCGAGGAGCCGCGATCATGCTCTACCGGCCGGCTGACGTTGTAATTCGGCTTTCCCAACGTGGGGCCAGATGATGCCGTTGCAATATATATATATATATATATATATATATATATATATATATATATACATATATACACACATTTGTAATTTTTTAAAATTCCAACTATTTCGCGCAATAGTGCCAGAAAATACTAAATTTTTCAAAAAAATGGAAACGACATTAATGAAAGAACTGACTTTAGGCAACAAATTTCATTTGGAGGAAATACCTCTTATCTTCAATTTTGTAGTTGTAGGAAGACGCTGAAAAAATTCAAAGTTCTGCAATTTTCGAAAATCCAGAGTTAACCGTTAAAATCGGACCTATACCACCCTAATAAGCGTATTTTACTCTATTCTTACAAGAAATTTAAAGAAAAAATTTGGAGCCTTTTTTGAGAAAATTTGAAAATGACCAGGGGGCTTTATGTAAAGTACCCCTAAATTTTGAAAAATGTTTTTCTAAATCGCGACGCCTCGAGTGGAACGTACAGGACGGACAGTCAGAAAGACGGACGGACGTTTTGCTTTCAATTGTTTTTTCGGTATCAAGCACCCACGAAACAGGGATTCTGGCTACACCACGTGTTGAAGTTTTTTTTTCTTAATTTAGTAACTGGATTTATCCACTTTTTCGTTATCAGGGCCCGGCAATGAATTTTTTCTGCCGAAAATCCGCTGTTTTTTTCGCGCAGCATTACATAACTTTCTCTATACAACGTATATTACTCCGTCTATACGTACGTATATCGGAAAGTAAAAAAAAATACAAAATCAAGATTTCCTCAAAAACGGCTTTAGTTCATATTAATATGTGCTAAAAATAACAATTCGAGCATTCCAGGAGATTCAATCTTTTTCATAAATGTTGGATCGCGTTCATCATTTATGTTTACGCCGTCGTGTACCGTGGCTATAATTTTGAACAAAACTCGATATTTTGTACGTACATTTAAAATATTTATTGAATAGAGCCTGCAAATACTTACTACTTTGAAGTATTCTAGTGTAAGTAACGCGATGCTTTCCAGAATATTACTCGACTGTTTCACCGTTTACGCGGAGAAACGACGAAATGCTCAGCGCAGAAGGTGATGCCGCTGTCTGGTGTCGTTGCGGCCGGTTTGAATTTCGCGCCCCGGAAGTGATTTTTAAACTCAATTTTCTCAGAGACAAAATTTTTTTCGGAAAAATTGGACTTGCCATTCTTCATGTCTGGCAACACATAATCTGTGGTATTTTTTTGTAACGGGAGCTTCTGGACATCCTGTATATAAGGCAGTGTTTACACCGACAGTGAGGTAAATAATAGTATTATTTGTAATAACTATATTTAATGTTGATTATGTCACAAACATGTGTATTTTGCACACATTTTGGAGAAATGAAAAATTACTTTTTTTTTGAAAACTTGTTACTCACTTGGTAATTGGTTTCGAAAAGAATGTTTCAAACAAAAGTTGTAGGAAATTTTATCCTCTGTGAAACGGAATTGACTTATTTTTCTACAAGGCTTAAGGTTCAAATGTTAGAGAGAAAAAACAGAAAAAGTCAGAAAAAATACCAGATTTTTGGGCCACCCGGAGTTAGCACTCTAGGAGGTCAAAAGTTTGAAGTTTTAACTAGTATCTGAGTACATACAACATATTTAAAGAAAAAGTTTTTATGACCTTTTTCGAGGTACCCCGCTTTTTTTTATTACCTGCCAACTGGACTATTTTGAATACTGCGGGTCATGTTGAAACCTTTCGGTTCAGAAGTTGGCGGTTCTGACAGCCGTCAACGCCAATATATTGTGCATTTATTGTTTACTTCACCTTAAAGTGAGGACTAAAATTCAACTTCTGAAAAGTGTTACTGTCGCATGGACATATGTACTGCAAAGCGGCATAGGATATTTTCATTTCTTTTTGTGTTGGCAATTGTTGCCAACATTACCAGAATTACCCGACACATATCGTAACAATGGGAATAGTGCCATGTTTTTGATATACGTGAAAATGACGACTACCGGAGATACCGCCAACATTTCAACCGTGAATCTACATTGTGATCGTTCGTCATTATTTCGAGTAATTTGCGCTATTGTTTCCATAATTTTACATTTGTTTTATTTTAGTTATTTCACGTCTTGGTGTGCTTTCAGTGAAAATCCTTATTATTACATACTTTCCTCAGCTACTATTTAGTCTGTTAATTAGTTATTTAGATTTTGGTATTTTGGGTTAAGGTTCAATCAAATTATTTTTATAGAATATTAATGTATTACTTGCTGTGTTTCATTGTATTGAGTTATTTAATGTTACAAATGGCTCTACCTAGGACGTATAGACTTGTTCTTGGGTAAAATTACATGAATTCAAAATTAGCTTCAATGGAAATAAACATTGCCGATTATGGAAAGAATTAATGGATGAAGGAACTCTTGTCACTCAGATCTTTGTTCTATCATGGGTGGCAAAATTATTAGAGGTAAATGAATTCCATGTGTGCTACCTGTTCTGTATTTTTAAACTGTTTATTAGAGAACTTTCCATAATGAGAGACTAATTGTTGCTAATGATCATTAACATAAAATTGTAATAAATATAATCATATTTTATGAAGTTATGATGAGTGTGATCTCAGCTGCATGTCATGATCAGTAGCAGAATCATAAGCATTTGCAAAAAATAACACAAAAACACCTCAGCTCACCTGAGAAGAAAGTTCTCTGTCACTGGAATTAACACATTTGCTAAGAATGCTACTGCAATCTAAAACGGGAAAAGTGTAACATCAGGTTATCCATAGAAATGTCTAATTATTTATTGTTTATACTATTTGATATATATGTATGTATGGCTGATTTAAGGACAGGGTTCGGCTCACGGCGCACGGTTCACTTGCGCATGGTTCACTCGCGCGGACCACGAGAACGAATCACTCAGGGAGCACTGCTTGCGTTGTGCGGTGTGGTGCGAATGTGTAATGGAGAATTACAATGGTTAAATGCATAAAATGCGTTGCATGCATAATGTTAAATGCATAAAATGCGTTGGTAATTATGCGTTGGACAGACTCAAGGATGTTTTATGTAAACGCGAGGGCCGAAGGCCCGAGCCTCGTCCTCAACTTGGACACGGGTAGCGTAGCGTCACGATTCCACACGAAAATGCGTTGGCCACGTGGCCGTGTGCACACTGTGGCGGCGCCGAGAGTGACTCGTTCGGAACCGAATCGTGCGCGTCAATAGGAGCCGAACCCTGTTCTTAAAATCTACCGTGTGTATATATATATATATTGGACCGAATCGTGCGCGTCAATAGGAGCCGAACCCTGTTCTTAAAATCTACCGTATGTATGTATATATATATATATATGTATATATTCGGTATACATATATATATATGTATATATTCGGTATACATATATATATATATATATATATATATATATATATATATATATATATACGGTAGATTTTAAGAACAGGGTTCGGCTCCTATTGACGCGCACGATTCGGTTCCGAACGAGTCACTCTCGGCGCCGCCACAGTGTGCACACGGCCACGTGGCCAACGCATTTTCGTGTGGAATCGTGACGCTTCGCTACCCGTGTCCAAGTTGAGGACGAGGCTCGGGCCTTCGGCCCTCGCGTTAACATAAAACATCCTTGAGTCTGTCCAACGCATAATTACCAACGCATTTTATGCATTTAACATTATGCATGCAACGCATTTTATGCATTTAACCATTGTAATTCTCCATTACACATTCGCACCACACCGCATAACGCATATATATATATATATATATATATATATATATATATATATATATAGTCTTTAGTTTATCTTGCAACCAACGATTGCTAGCGCTTGTTCTTATTTCGGCAATTTGGCAACCGCGTGTCTCTGCCTTCTTTCAATACTGCCGTGGCTGACTCGTTGGGACAGCAGAGAAGGAAGTGAGCTGCGCGTCATAATCTGCAACTTTCCTCTTTCTGTGTTTTCCCATTCAAGGGATTCGGCGGGCAGGTATGCGGCTCACAAGCCGGAATCTTTTCGCGCTGCGCAGGGTGGGTGGAGGCATGAGCCAGCAAATAAAACGTCTCTTCAGGCGAGTCTGTAAGCTTCAGTATGCTTAAGAAACAAAACTGTAACATACAAGATGGCGAGGGAAGTTATGACTGATTTATCGATTTATTAACAGCAAAGTAACAATAATTACTTAATGAACGCCAGCTCGGAGAGAAATTACAAAGATATCTCGTGAAACATCGCCGCCAAGCTGTTTATTATTTATAACAATAATTAATTATGGTACCTGGAAATTAAACAAATTAATAAAATTAATTATGGTACCTGAAAATCGTAATAAAATTAATAAAAATATTAATAAAATAAATCTCTTGAATTTTCTAATAGGTAAGTTCTCCTTTAAAACGGGCACTGCCACTCCGCTTCCTATCCACATCCCCCGTGTCTCTAAAGCGCTGGATTAATTTACAAATTGATGATTTGTTGGGAACTGGCGTTTCCAAAAAAATTTCTTGAAACATTTCCGGGCTCTTTAAAAAATATTTAGTGCCAAAGTAAACTTCCACCAAAAATATACGTTGAACCTTCGTCAACATTTTCGAAGCGATTCTTCTTTCCTAAACGCGAGTTCCTACGATAATGAATGAAACGTGAACGAATGACTGAACAAGTGCTTGCTCTTTCTTCCAACTAAAATAGCCCCGTTCTCCTACCCCGAAATCTGCGACGAGGGGTGGGTCGTTTAAAGTGAAAGGGAAGCCAAAGGTATTTCACGCGTTGCCAAATTACCAAAACAAGTGGTTGTGTCCTCAGATACGGGTTGCGAGTTAGACTAAAGACTAATATATATATATATATATATATATATATATATATATATATTGTCACGCATCGCACGCGGTCCCCGGAAATCCGTGAGGGCGGCCCGGGCCTAGCTCAGTCGGTCAATTTTGTTACCTTTCTGAAAATAGGCGGTGATGGAAGGAACTGCAAGGTGCAATATAATGACAATAACAATTTGGGTGACTGGTAACACAATAGAAAGTTTATTTCCGCCTAATGATACGCCGGAGAAGTTACACCAGGAGTTTTAGAAGAAATGCCCTACCTAGTGAGCTCTGGTTAGGAACAAAAAGAACTTAAATCTAAGAGAAAAGCAAAAAAAAAGAATTCACAATGCAATTATTCTACTGATTACATAAAGGAAACGATCATTCGCCCTCTGATCTGGCGATTACGTGCCTCCGCGCGGCACCGCAATTCACAGAAAAAGTCTTTGTACGGTCGTTGACCAAATACAATGCCTGATAACGATGGTGCTGATCAGGCATCAAATGGCACCGGTGGCAGCTGATGGCGGCGACGGCGGCAGGTCGGCCTTCCAAAGCCGAAGGGGCGCTCGCCGGCGCGTGGCCGCAACACGGGCGGTGTCGGCACGGCGGCGGCGCGGGCTGAAGCGATGGCGGCTTCGTTGGCCCAAATCACGAGCAATCGCGTATCTCACGCACAATGTCACACAGCACGATCTGAGAGTTCCAATAAGCTCTATGCGAGCACAAATCTCGGAGAGTATCGGTCTAATTGCCAGTGGTGGCAGAGTTCAAAAATTGATACTCGGAAAGAATTTCTCCCGGCTATCGAGATTAAGCAAGACAGAATTGGATTGCACGGGGCAATCTCAAATCGCTCCCCAGAGCACGCGATGCCCGAGATACCTCGACCTCTCTCCTCAGCTCTCGCCACCCAAGTCTCTCGTACCCTCACTTTGTGTGTTTTTCCACTCTTCCCCCCCCCCAAATTTTCGCAGATATTTCAAAATCATCCCTTCCCCACAGAATTCTACCCCTGATTGGTTGAGTGTGATAGCGTCTTAACTCTTTTTTTAGCCAACCAGCTCCGGCGATTCTGGGAATTTTCCTTACTCTGTCTCATTCCAAAAGCCCTCTTTGTTTATCGAAGAAAGTAGGTCAAGAAGAGTGTGAGACATGATCGTTGTACCCCCGAAGGTTGCAGTGAATTACGGCTTTGAGCTTCCCAGCGCGGGTGACAGCCAAAAAAACCGTGACGGGCACGCGCCGCGAACCTATTCAAATATTTCTGGGGCGCCTGAGGTCCCCAACAAAAGGTCTCCCTCGCCCCCCTGGTGCCATAAACATTCGGGGGGTGCGCGTGTCGCGCGCTCGCGGGCGGGCAGCGTGGTGCGGTAGCTTCTCTCCACGCACTAGCCTTCTGCATCGGCATTTTATTTCTGAAAATAATTTGCAGTAGAACTAGCGTACCGCTACAATATATATATATATATATATATATATATATATATATATATATATATATATATAATTTAGAACAATTGTATTCTTCGTCGCTGATTGTCAAATAATATAAGGATTACTTATTGAAAATTCCATAATAATAAGTCTGCAAAATTTCCTCGCTTACCTGCTATAAATATACAATTTTTATCAGTATTGCATGACTGGGTTAAAATTATTTAATAAATAATCTTTACTGCTTGTTTGTCTATTAGAACTTACTTCAAAAACATGCCTCATGGAAAAGAGTTGAAGTTGATCTTCAGAGTTCTAATTAATTGAATCTATTCTATTCTCCCCATAGCTCGTCATACGCAGTTTTTAACTGTTTTTGACGTAAATAAATAAATAAATAAATAAATAAATAAAATGTATTGCAAACCGTCCTTCCTACTTGCCCTCACGTTATTGCGCCAATGCAACCGAATATATTACTATACCCCTCCTCTTTTCAATTAATCAATATTATTATTATTATATGACGACGTTGCATAAATTTATGTCGAATCATAGGTCGTGATCGGCCCCGTACGGGAAATACCTGTAAACAGCGTTCAATATTGCAACGTACACAGGACTGCTAAATACTGAAATGAGAACACATTATTTTTCAAAAAAGGAAAGAAAGAACTTTAATCCTTTTCTCTCTTGTTATTCTCTCAACAACAATGTAACAATGCGTGAAATATAAATTCACTCGAGCTTGGCAACAGTGTTAGAGCTCAAATACCCTTACATGAAATTAATATTAATCAGCTGATTCCAAATTACTGTATATTCAGGAATTCCTTTTACCCCCCCCAAAAAAACCCAATGTCATTAACAAATTGTCCTCGTACGTACGTATTTGCAAATGTAACAATGAAAAAAAAGAAAAACAAGACTAAATCTTACATTGCTAATTGACAACAATTGCGTGCGTTCTGTTTTTTAAAATTTCGAGATTTCCACCGATCTTGTCGGAGTTTTTTTAATTTACTTGAATGTGCGCAAAACGAATATCTGATTTAATAATTACGCCGCGAATGCGACACTTTCCTGTTGTTGCGTTCGTCGAGACAGCGCCGTCGCCAGTTCGGTCGTCCTGCGCGTGCCCACGTGCACGCGCCGAAATACTCGCACGCTCCAATCTTGCATATGCTGGTTTTCTTCAAAAAATTCCCCGGGAATTCCAGAAATTGCCCGATCACGTCGAAGCACAAAGTCACAAAAATAAATAAACAACTTCTTCTCTCTTCCAATACGCTCACGGCATCAATAGATGTTCGCGCTATACGTTCACATGCCCATTGCACGGTACCAATTCGCCGCCAAAATGTCTAAGTCCAAATCTTTTAAAAAATCTCGAGTTCGTCCAACGTGGACACGATGTTTCTATCACCACTGACTAGGCAGAATTCCTCTTAAAATCATGTCGATTTAACATGTTACCTCGCAAGAGAAAAAATGCCGGCGAACTCCATTCTTGCCTTTTCATTGTTGTTTTCTTAATTTTTCTAAAATGTCCAATATCAATTATTTTGACATGCTTGTGCGTTTATTTACTAACGCCTTTTCCCAATGTTAAGGTTTTCTTGCCCAAACAGATATTTTCGATCTTTTTTACGTCGAAAATGCGAAATTTCTCCGTCGACATTACACACCAATTCGTCGCTTGTTTTTGGTATTATTAATTCGTAATATTTCTTTATTTCAGAAATTCAATGTTCTATAAACCCTTTGGATTAGCTATAATTTTTTCATTAAATTTATACAACGACGATTCACACGCCTCTCGTTGCCTAATTAAAATTTCTTCATAAAAATTTGATATTTTAAGTTATTATATCTGACACGTCACTGGGGCTTTTTCTCTAAAATTTTATATTCTAATTTTAAATGAACCCGTCGTCCGATCGTGTTCAAACAAAGACCACAATGTTTGTTTATTTATTTTCCAGCTAACTGTACGGTCAGATTTCTTTCCAAAACTACCGAATCCATTGTGTTTTCAAAAACTGTCGAAATATACTTTCCGCGGCACGCTGTTCTTCTGTCTCGCTAGTATCGATTCATGTACACGTTGTTTTTATTGACTATAGTTTAATAAATATTTATTCCTTGTCCACAATTGTTTTTGGGGAATGTATCATAAATGAAACCATTACAGTATTTACTACATGATTGCATGTAACCACTGCTGTGAAAAACAAGGTTATTATAAAAACATTATTAAACGACCTTTTATGAGAATGGTATTTTTCTGGTTTCAATTGATTCAATAAACTATTTTTTTTACGAATAGTACTTCTTGTTACTACGAGTATTAGTCTCCAAATGACACGTCGATACATTTACGTTAGAAGAAAGACCACCAGAAGTATCTGTCAGGTAACAATGAACTACGTAATTAATTACATCTCATTAGTAATATTACTTATTTTATTAAAATTCTTCCATTATTTTGGTTTTGATAGTTTCAAACGTTATTAACACGAGAAATACAAATACGTTGTTGGGACTAACACTAAATCTGTAATATACACATCTTTTTTTTCAAGAGATCACTTTTAAGGTTGTATTTTTGTTCGCACAAAAAACTTGTCAATTCCATTACTCAAAAACGAAGACTTATTTCAATTAGTAGTGCACTCAATTCAGCTCGTTTACGGATGAGATGTTTTATTCTAACGAAAGACGGGACAGAAGGATTATCACATAACAAACTAGTGGTGCTACAACAGCACTTACTTTCCCGTATTAGAGGAAACAGGTAAGTAGTACTGTAATATTGCACTTTATGCGCTACTAACATCTTCGCTTGGAACTCACTATTTCCATTGCAGTGTTGTCAGAACTATGTGAATTCTACAACTTCACAAAAATAGAATGCAAAAGTTTTGTAACCCTGTATTGGAAAAAGAAGACTGATACCCTGGAAATATAGAAATGCCTTCCATTGGGCCATGATTAGGGAAGAGTATTTTAAAACCATGCAACAAATTCTCTACTCACTACAAATGGTACAGCATTTGGTGCAAAACTAAATATTTGCCTGCAAATATCAACATAAATTAGACAATTATAACTCCTTTTCATACAGCTCCATTAGGTCACAACAATGACTCTAATTCACAGATATTCGCGAGCGCAAAGTGAATTCCATTGTTGCAGACCCTGCATTGTCGCTATTCTGAGAGCTATTAATTCTTTTTACTTAGTTCAAATATTTCAAAATAAACAATTTCTAAAATATTAATGTGTAAGTCTATAACAAAGTTCGAATGTAAGAAACGAAGAAAGAAATAATATACAAAATTTCACATTCTAATTTACAACGCATCCAGCTGTCCGAAGCGCAGTAAATTTACAGCGGCCTATTACGTTTGTCACAAAATTAAAGAAAAACTACTCGTATTTTGAAAAAATTAAGCATGACCGTATTTATTTTATTTAATTATTTGTCAAAAAACAGAAACAGAATGGCACAGACTTTCCCGAATTAGTTTTCTATTTTCCTGGGTCTTCGCTAGCTATTCGGAATTGCCACATTCTCTTTCTTGCCAGCTACCATCGCCAGCTATCATCGCCAAAAGTACATTTTTTGGTCATTTTCTTAATTTTTCGGTTTCCTATTGGTAGAACAGAAACATTAATTTTAGAATATTAAAGAACACAAAAACCAAGCCGTAAATGGCAATTTTCTTTTAAAAATTATGGGCCGTTTAAGAGAAAATGGCGTTTTAGCACTACTAAAAATGCGAAATTTGAAGCTCATTTTCACAGAAAATTTTTGAGTTTTCAAAATACTTTATTTGAAGTTATTTGAAGCACTTACACTCACAAAAATAATCATCTTTACAAATTGCGGAAATGTGCATATTAAAGATGTGAAAGATCTTTCAAAAAATTTACATTTATATAATTTTTGAAAAAAACAAAAAAAAACTCAAAATAAACTTCACGCTATACTAATGAGTGTAATTAGCACTATCCGTTACAAAAGTTTCAAGAAAAAAATTGCAGCCATATACGAGAAAATGACGTTTGAGCATTTCTGAAAATGCCGAAATTTGAGCTACTTTTCACAGAAAACGGTAGTGTTTTCGAGAAACTTTACTTGACATTATTTAAAGCATATATACTCGTAAATATAATAATGTAAAAAAATCGCCGATAATGTAAATATTAACGACGTGAGAGACAAGTAAAAAAATTTACATTTTTGTAATTTTTGAAAAAACCAACTGATAGACCAAAATGGCTTTTATGTCATTGATAGAGTACATTTACCACTATCCCTACCAAAAGTTTAAAGAAAAAATTTGGAGCCGTTTTTGAGAAAATTGTGTTTTTGTAATTTTTTAAAATTGCACATATTGCACGCAATATTGCACGAAAAATACCAAAATTGTGAAAAACATTTACATGACCTTTATTAAAGAACTCAATATGCAGAACAAATTTTATTTGAAGAAAAAATCTCTATCTTCAATTTTGTAGTTGGAGAAAGACGCCGAAAAAAATTCAAACTTTCACAATTTTCGAAAATTCAGAGCTGTACGTGAAAATCGGACCTATGCCATGTTAAAAAGTGTATTTCCTCTATTCATACAAGAAATTTAAAGAAAAAATTTGAAGCCGTTTTTGAGAAAATGTTGAAAATCCCCAGGGGGCTTCATATAAAGTACCCCCAAATTTTAAAGAATCTTTTTCAAAATCACAAAGCTTTGACTAGAATCAGATCGACTGGGAAATATCAATTTTGAAGAAAATCGACCGAACTGTTTAGGCGCTAGCGTTGACCATAGACGGACAGACGGACGGAATGCCGTCAATCGATTTTTAAGTATAAAGAAGCAACAAATCATGGATTTTGACCACACCACGAGATAGAGGATTTTTTTTCTTAATTTAGCAACTGGTTTTATCCACTTATTCGTTTTCACGGCCCGGCAATTAATTTTTTTTCCGCCGAAAATTGGCCATTTTTTCGCGCAGCATTACATAACTTTCCCTATACTACGTATATCACTCCGTGTTTAAGTAGCGTTTATTGTCGACAGAACAACTTTTATAAATGGTGGTAGTTTTGCACTACATAGTATTTATACATTGGTTGGTTGGAGAGTTCAGGATTGTTTTGACCTTTCTTGCGTTATTTATAGTAGTCTGAGGATTTTCCTCTCTTTCACTTCAACAACCTACATCTAATTAAACTTACTTCATAGGCGACTCTGTCACGTCCTTATTGCTTTTATCTTCGCGAAATTGTAGCTGAAATGGCCTAACTCGCACAGGTGTCACTGTCACGTCCTTGTTGTGCACTGATTACTATTTACACTATTTACATTTTATCTGAACAATCACTTCACTATCTTCTTTGACAGGGTGTAGGGGCATCGAGGGGCTCCGGGTGGTGGCGCGGGAGTCTTCAGGTGAGGATTGGCCTCCGCCAGATGATCGGGCATCGGCCGAGGCGGCCCCCGCCGGGTACCGCTTTATTTATTTACACACACGGCGGTACTCGGCAGGGACCAGGTCTACTTGGGCGGTGTGCTTGTAATAGCAGGCGGCACTACCATTGATCGCTTCGGCGATAATACGCTCTCTTGTGTGTTTGATCGCGCTGGTCTTTAGTAATTTGTTTAGTACCGCCATGCTATTTGGGCACCACTCACCCAGGGCTCCTACCACAAGTGGTAGGAACTCGACCTCCCTGAAGTTTCTGGCTAATAGAACGGGGCGCACTTCTTCTTGATATTTGGCGGCCTTTTCTGCATACTTCTCTTCAAGCTTCCCAATGGTCGCTGTCTTCACGGCGGCATCGATACAGACAGCTTGATGGCCCCGCACCATTATCAGGTCTGGGCGTCGCCGGCCTCCTACAGCCTGGTCTTCATACAGCACAGACCATCCGTTCGCTACGGCCGCGTTTTTAAGGTGCATTAGCACGCGGTTGTGCCGCAGCTGCAGGATGGCACTGTGTGTCAGCATTCGGAAATGACATGTCCGATCGTCTCTGCAGCAGGTATTTCTGGATTGTTTTTCTGCTTGCAGCCGCGACGGCATATTCTGTTTACTTTCTCATTCTGAGGTTGGAAATTTAACTTCTTTGAGCTGTTGAGGCGCGCGGCGTGTATGAATTTGTATACGGGCGGCCTCATATTTTCGCCCGAGCGGAGGTAATAAGTGGACTCACGACCTACGCCCATGGTTGCCGAGGCATAGATGCCCTGCAGCTCCTGCTCCCGCCACCTTTTCGCATGTGCTTTATGGATCAACGAACGTATTAGTTTAACTAATAGATGGCGCGACTTTAGATTGACCCGGGCGGGGGCGTCTTCTTCTTCTTCCTCACCGTTGGTATCAATGACTGTTGCGAGAAATTGTTCTAACTCCTCTGTACTTCCACTACGTATTACTTCCGCTGGGGCTGCCGTCAAGTTGGGGAGGGGGATGACTCCATCCTCATCCGTCTCGGGCTGAATTGGGTCATGAGCGGGCAGGGCCGTGGTGCCTACCATGCCGGTTGGGTCAGTGTTCTCCGCTGTGGGCACGGCCACCTCAGCGTTCGCGCTCCGGTCCGGGGCGGTGCCATCAGCTGCTTGCGACAGACGCTCCTGCTCCGGGGCGTCTACGTCTGGGGTCGGGCCGCTGCAGCCGTTTGCGTCAGGTAGGTCCACCGTGCACGTTCTCTCCGGGGCGTCGCCGCAGGTAGCATCGGGAGGGTCACCGACGCACGTCTGCTCCGGGGCGGTGCTGCCGGCTGCAAAAGGCAGTATTGGAGGCTCCCCGTTCATAGCAGGGTCCAGGGCGTCAGGGGGAGACGGGTCAATGGAAGGGCCCGTGAGGAAGTCCCACGGAATCCGGATGTCGGCGAACCATTCCTCTTGTTCTGCGCCGTCGATTTGTAGCTCTCCGTCGTCGTCCTCCTCCTCATCCGCCCCCGCATTCAGCGCGTCACCGCGCCGCTTCGCAGTGGCGCGGCGCGACTGTTTGCGGATGGTGAATTCTCGCGGCAGCTCGATGTATGGGAGACCTCCGTCCTCCTCAGTCCTGGGTGGGCGCCATAATAGCCCAAGCCGTCGCGAGGCTTGGCGGGCTCGGGTGAAGGTCGATCTACCAGGCGCACTACGGTCGTTTGGAGCCCCCGAGAGGTACGTATATATATCAGCGTCTTCGGCACCCACATGCTGACAGTATGCGGCTTCCATCTGAAGGTCTGTCATCGCTGACGTTCGTACCATCGGGTCGGGGCTTGTTAGCATCTTAAATGCGCTGTCAACTGACCACACGTCCGCTTCAGTGGACGCCTCTAGTAGTCCGATTCCACCGTCCTCCCTGCCGGCATACAGGAAGGCGGTGGAGGAGCCATGGCTGAGGGACAAGAACTGCCTAGCCCTACTTCGGACAGTCTTGTCGTATTGCCGGAGCATTGAAATTGTATAGCGGCCTAGCCTGAGGGGAAAGACGGTGGCTGGCTGTACAAACTGTACCAGCGCGTCGACTTTTTGATGGTCCCGGAGCTGAGATGATGCTATATTATCTAATAATCGGACCTGCTCGTTCAACCCCTCCCAGGACTCTACTAGATTGAATCCTACTGGCTTTCCAAGGTATTTAACGGCTTCCCCCTCAGTCATGCGGGGTATGGGGGTGTCTTCAAGTTTTAATGTAGCTTCAAGTTCACGCCTCCTTTTTATGCACAGTGTGCGACATTTTTGAGGCTTTAGTCTGAGTCCTAATGTCTTAAGTGTGTAATTAGTGAGATCTAGTCTTATTTGGAGATCCTCCGGGGATCTGGCCATGACAGCCAGGTCGTCCGCATAAGCTAGAACTGGGGGGGCAGTGTCAACTGCTTGTTCTTCTAGTTTTTGTAGTACGGGATCTATAACGAGGTTAAAAAGAAGCCCACTTAGTGGGCACCCTTGTCTGATGCCGCACCTAATCGGTATAGGGTCTGATAGTCCCTCTGGTGTCATTATTCGGGTGGTGGTGCCATCATATAGTTCAGTTACTATTTCCGTGAAGGCACCACCGACCCCTACTGCCTCCAGAGCGGCTCCAATTGCCGCATGCGGGACAGAGCCGAAGGCGTTTGCAATGTCTAAGAGTGCCAGGCTTAGGCTGGTCCGTCCAGTTGTGGCGCGTAGGAGCTCCCTGCTGAGCATGTAGTTCTGCTCCAGCACACCATCAAAGGGGCGGAAGCCTTTTTGTGTCTTCGCAAGGGCATTGTTTGTCTCTATCCATCGCGTGAGACGGGCAGCCCACAATCCGGTATAAAGTTTGTAGATTGTTGCCGTGAGAGCAATGGGGCGCCAGTTAGAGGGATCGTTTTCATTTCCGCCTTTGTGGATTAGGATCGTGCGTGATTGTTTCCATTCACTGGGTACTTTGCCTGACTTTCTAATTACATTGAGCAGTGGGGTAAGTAACTTGGCATCTGGATCTATCTGTTTGAGATGCCCGTAGGAAATTCGGTCCCCCCCTGGGGCGGTATTGGCACTGAGGGCAAGTCTCTTAGCCACTTCTTCTTGGGTAAACTCGGTAGTGGTTAATTCATCCCGCTCAGTGACTATTTGGAATGTATTACTGTATTCTCCTTCATGTAGTTGACTATGTATAGCCGTGAAAAATTCAGTCAGCTTGGTTCGGCTGATGGGGCATCTATTATTATTGTTTTTGTTGATTACCCGCATCGCCTTTCGGCACTGCGTTTTATATGTGCGGTCTAATTCCTTTTGTATGCGGGTCGCTTGCTCTTCAGGGCTGCACGAAGGCGGGACGTAGTCATCAGAATGTTTTATTTTGAGACCTTTCCTAATTTCCCTTACGTATGCACTGTAAACGTCCTCAATTTCTTGTTGCGTTGCGCCATGTGAGTTGCGCAGTAACTCCCATGCCTTATCTACTGCTACTCGCAGCTCTGGAGTGACTAGTGGTGGGCGGTTTCTTCTCCTGTTTGGTCTTCGGTTGGGGGCTGTCGTTACTCGGTTTTCTGTGAGAAGGGGAGGGAGAGGAGGTGTTTCGTCAGCGGTCTCGTGCCTGTTAGTGCGGGGGCAGTTGACGGACTCACTCGTGCAGCCTCTGTTGGCGCCGCGGTGCTGCTGACGCTGTGGTTGCGGCGGTGGTGCTTGCGGCTGTTCATGAAGGTGGGGGGAGGGGGAGAAGTCTGGTGATTGACGGGATGGGGTGGGTAGGCGGGGTTGCGGGAGTGGGAGGCTCCGGCTTGGTGCTCCCCTATGCTGTGATATTTCGGGTGGAGGGGCAATGTTTAGGGAGAGGAGGGGTGGTGGGTAGTTGCTGCTGGCCTCACGCGGTGCGTTACTAGGCTGGTTGCCACCTGCTTGGGGTCTGGGCGGAGCATGTTCACTGCGGCGGTCTGCTATTGGCGCGCCATCTCTTCTGGATGCAGGCGCACGTTGTTGGTCCCGGTCGTACTCTTCTTCAGTTCCTGATGCCGCAGTCCTCACTGCGCGTTGCCTTCGTTCATGTCGCATTCGGTTCTTCTTTTTATGTTTCTTGTTGCCTTGGCTACCAGTTAGGCGGTTTGTTGTCACCAAAGAGGGTAGCATTTGTTCGGCCCGGTCAGGGGAGGGGCGTCTTTCTTGTGTTTGTTCTTCTTGCCTGTAGAAGGGTGTGGACTGGGAAGGGGTGTTTTCTCCGCAGTCGTGCCCTCTTGCGTGGGCGTCCGAATCGTTTATTGTGATAAGGTGTCCCGTAGCTGGCTCTGCAGCAACGTCACCAGGGAGAGGAAGGAAAAGGTCCGCGGCCGCAAGGAGACGTCTTCTCTGTGATACAAAGGTGTCGGGTCTATGCCTCTGCGGGTCCTCCATTGGACGTCGCTGCTTGCGAGGTAGATGGAGGCGCCTGTGGAGGCTAACGTGTTTGATATTTGGGAAATATTTTCCGCATCCCACTGCTCCGCATTTTGCGGGGAGTGCATAAGCTGGAAGTTGTGGGGCTTGTGCATGTGCAGCCTCGCTACATTGTAAGCGATGGCCGTCCCATTTTTCTCCTTCCTGCGTGAATGACGCACAACCAATGCAGAAGAAGCGGACTCTTCTTATGCCATGCTTTGTACGCATGTGATAAATGATGTGCGACTTTCGGGATTGCAAGTGCACAGCGCTAGTGACTACTAGGTCACATATGGGGCAAATTACCGAAGACTGTAGTGGCATTGGTATCCCCACCACCTGTCCTCCTTGATATAAGTGCGGCTGAATAAGTTTACCGTCTACAGCCACATTCTCTCTAGCCGTCCTTGGGTTAAATATGGGCCCCTTGATGTGTGTTTGCGCTGGCTGTAGGAATTTACATGTATTTACATGGTGCACGGCGTGTGCCCAAGCTCCGCAGCCGAGACATTTAAATTTCTGTGGTAGGTGCCCATGCGTTGTTCGCACATGTCTACTTAGTTGTGCAGCTCGTTCTTGTGCCTTTGTGTCTCTCGATATTGGCTCGTAATGTTCTGGGCATATCGGACATCTGATTGCTTTTGGAATTGGCAGACTGATAACTATCGTTTTCCTTTTTATGTAGGGTTGTACCAGGTAAAGCTCTGTTTTAGCGTTTAGCTGTACTGGGGCGTTGGTTTCGTCTTCACTTTGGCTGTTTGTGGGATTAGTATCTGTGGGGGTGGAATACGCCCTATTACCGCTGCTTGCTGCTTCAGTTTCTATTCGCGGCACCGGTATGGGGCTAAAAGTCCCGGACGGCCTCAGTGGTGAGGGGGGGGCAGAGGGCGTGCTTCGGTTTTGCAGGGGTAAGGATGCGCTGTTGACCCCTATCTGCGTGTGGTCGGTGTTGGCATGCAGGGACTGAGTAGAAAGAGTCTGCTGCTTAGCGAATGGATTTCTACTGAAGTTTTCTGCATACGCGTCCCGCTGGTTAAGCTCCTCTTCCGTCCAAGCCATGACTCGTATTGGGTTGTTGTTTGTTGTGGCTGGGGGGTGGGGGATCAGGGGGGTGCTTCGCTCCTGTGTGGCCCTGGGTTGGGCTTCTTCTATTTCCATGATCGTTGACATATCTGTTTGATTGTTGGGACAGTCAAGTTCGATGGGTTCGTTCAAGTGCCGATGGCGTGGGCTCAAAGGAGCTAAATGTGGCCATTCAGGTGTTTCAACTTGTATTTCTGGGGCTGTATTCTGAGTGTTGCGGAGGCGATGGCGTTGTAGTGTAACATCAGATACACTCGATGATGAGTTGGCTCGAGAGAGGGCCTTTACCTTCCTAGCCGGCTGAATCCGCCTTTTAAGGCGCTGTGCTAAGGGCATCGTGTCAGGGCTATTGCTGCCACTCCTTCTTGCGTTGTATACATGCAACGTTTCATTTATTTGCTCCGGGGATAACTGATTGAGATGGTCGAGCAGCTCCACTGATATCGCCGGGGGAGGGGAGAAGGCGATTTCATCTTGCATCCGGGAGTTTGATTGAGTGTCGTCTTCCATTATACACTGATCACTTAACAGTTTAATAAAGTTTTTATTCAGTCTTATTACACTATACTATAGAAGATGGGGGCCGACGCGGAATTGGGCGGCGGTTTCAGGCTCAGCGGGCGGCAGAAGCGGACGCGGGGCACCGATCAGCAAGGCGGGGGCAGCCCAGGGGAGGATGCTGTCCATCAGTCGCGAGATCGCGCGCGTGCTCGTGTTTCATTGTGCAGACTTTCTTTGTTTTGTATGACCAAAGGGGGTTGCTCGCACTCTATGCGTCACTTTATGTATTAAGAGTGGGTATTAGTTGTGGCGAGGTTTCAGATATTCGCAGGCAGATGGTGCTAGTATCGCATACCTCTATATTGTCTAGTAGGTCACAGTGCGTTCCAAGGTGGCGCTGTGCGCACCTCTTGCTCAAACTTACACTTATATTGGCATTAACGCGAATCTATGACTATCCATCCTTGCTCGCTCTCAATCGAAGGGGATAAGCGAAGGGTTACAGAACCCTGGGTGCTTCAAAAATGGCCTCCGGATCCATCGTGACTCGAACTAGTCACCTTGTGTTCACGAGCCCTATGCTTTAACCGCTTGCGCTACGGAGGCAGTTGCTAATTGTACCTCAGATAGTGGTTTATATGATCACGATGGAGGGGTGGCCATGTAATGGGCGCTTTTTCTAGTTGGCAAGTTTTCATATATTCCTGCGGGAGCAGGAAGTTGGCAAGTTTCCCAATCACTATGTATATATATATACGTACGTATACGTACGTATACGTACGTATACGGGAAAGTAAAAAGACTTCCACGGCAGAGAGTCTGACCCTGACAGACGAGGACAACAAACAACTTTATAAATTCTATCAACCGGAGGGCGGTCAAATTCATATATTCAAAAGTTGGTTGTTCTGACCGGAAGTAGGTTCAAAGTCTACAATGTTTATTTAGTTCTTACTTTAAGGTGACGTAAGCAAGATTGCGGCCCGTTAGGCTGCCCCAACAATATTATGTGAGAAATAAGTGTAGAAATATCTTCTTTGAAAACTGGAAGGCATTCGACCGACCGCTATCTTGCTGGAAGGTTTCTGTTCATTTTCTCTTGATTCACATAACAGTAGCTCTGGAGGCGACTTGCCTTGATTCTGGGTAACATGTTATTTCCCCCTCCCTTGAGAGCATCAAAAACATTTGTTAATTTTTGAGGGGCAAAAACATTAGTAACGCCCGTGGTGCATACAAAACTTTATGGTTTACTAGGTCGTTGCTGAATAAAACGAGAATTCGAAACATTTTATAACATTTCTTGGGTCTAAAGTGAAAAGACGGATTGTAATCATTTGTGAATAAGACGTCAAATAAACAAAACAGAATGTGTACAGCATCTAATTACTACTGCATACTCGTTGTTCGACTGATTTGTCCGTACAAAATGAAAGAATATTGTGAAGTCCCTGTGGAAATTCTTGCAGAAGATAACAAAGCTATGGACAGTGGTTTCCAGTAAAATCTCTAGAAATATATGAAAATGATTATTGTGTATTTGAGAGTTATATGGAAAAATTGTGCAGATGAATCGGTACTTTTCGGTTGTTTGCGTCTGTCGAAAAAAGTTATTTATAGAATTTCATAACATCAAAAATAACATTTCGAGGGTATTAGCCGATATGCCTTACTCAACTTATTACTACTAGTAGTAATGCTACCTATATATCACAAAAAAGGTGATTCGTAAAATTGAAATATGAGTCATTGATGGCAATTATTCACGGGAACATTCCAAACATTCCACGGGAAATTCACGGGAACATTCCAAAATTGCAATTTTCGTATCACTTAGACAAAATATGGTGTATAACGAGTTATTTTACTTATTTGAGCGTTGTACCATTTATTTATTTATTTATTTATTTGCTTGTTTGCTAACTTAAATAAATCGATTTCATAAAAATGTATGTGTTGTGATGGTATTAGAGTGAGTATTCAAAAGGCCTTCAGGCATAAAGAATCAGCAAGGCCCTCAAGGGTTTTATGATTACCGTTACATGTTTTGAGGTCCGCAAACACCCAGCAATGAACTAGTAAACCATAAAATACCTTTACATAAACCTCCACTACATAAAATTGTTAGCTATCATTAAGCATTGGTTCCAGGCGCATTGGTGTAAGCGTGGGAAATTTTCCTTCTGTGCAGGTCCTGAGTTCTGAGAAGCCGGCTAATTTCCGCGAAGTCAGCGCGACTTGGCGCACTTTTCAAGCATAAATCAAAGATGTACATCCGTACGCGGAGGGGTTTTTAATTTTCTCGTGGCTTTTTCTCAAAACCCGTCTTCCAGCGAGTGTCGATCTCGATAGAACCCTCGTGCGTGGGCGGCGCAGGCATTCAGGAACATCAATTCTTCTCCTTCCTAAAAGAATAAGGCGAGGCTGCGAAACAAAGTTTTCTTCGTAGCCTTTCATTCTAGGTACTGATTTCATTTTAAATGAGGTTAAATATTACACATTTTAAGTTAATTCTTCACATATTAGGTAAGACTTTTTGGTTATGTGAAAGATAATGCGAAAAAAAATAAAAATAAGTTTCATTTATTAAGATTATTTTATTATTTAATTAGCGTAATAAAGGTACCGAGTTTAGACACATTTGGAAACCAGAAATTTTCAATCTCAAGTAATAGAAAACTTATTTGCTTCGGCTAACCAATTACACTTTTGATTTGATAGCACTGCTAACTACATTACAACGCCCCCGACAGCTCTCCCGCACTACAATAGCGCATAATTTATTGTATAATTTGTAACATTAACTTTAAAATTTTTTTTTTAATTTAAGGTCGCATCAACTACTCGATCATTAGCGACCATTATTGGATGTAACATTATGGTATGAGGATGAAACGATATGGTGATGATAGGGGGTTAAAGGACGAACACATACAACCATGCCCGAGGCGGGACTCGAACCCGCGAACCCACGGTCCAGTTCGGCACTACTGCCTTTGCGATCTTGGCCTCGGGGCCGACATTTCCAATTTGTGGAAAGATTCCTCACATAAATACTTTCTCGTATACATACGTAATTATGGAGTAATATACGTAGTTTAGAGAAAGTTATATAATGCTGCGGAAAATCGATTTTGAGATTTCAACGAAAACGCACGTTTTGGAGTCCCCTGATACCGAAAAGTTTTTTTCTTCAAAACGTCCTTCCGTCCGTCTTCCTGCCTGTTCGTCTGTGAAAACCACTAGCGCCTAAACCATTCGTAGCTTCTTCTCCAAAATGGATATTCCCCGGTCGATCTGACTCGACTCGAAGCGCTGCGATTTTGGAAAAAATCTTCAAATTTGGAGGTACTTTACCTGAAGTCCCTGGGACATTTTCAAAATTTTCTTAAAAATGGCTCCAATTTTTTTCTTTTAATTTCTTGTGAGAATAGAGTAAAATACACTTATGAAGGTGGCATTAGTCCAATTTTTAGAGTTAACTCTTTAATTTTCAAATGTTGCAAAATATGATTTTTTTTCGGCAGCTTCCTGATTGAAGATAAAGATTTTTCCTTCAAATGAAATTTGATCTCCACAATTAGTTCTCGCATTAACATCATGTACAAATTTCCCAAAATTTGACGTATTTTACGTGCAATATGTGCAATTCTAAAAAATAAGATTTTCTCAAAAACGGATTCAAAATTTTTCATGAAACTTTTGGGAGGGAAAGAGCTAAATATACTCTATAAGATGACATAAACGCCATTCTGCTCTACTGATTTGTTTTTATAAACTAGTGGTGGTACAACAGCACATACTTTCCCGTGTTATTGGAAACAGCTACGTAGGATTGAAGTATTGCACTTTCTGCGCTACTAACATCTTAGCTATTATTTGAAAACGTCCAATTCAACCAAAAAGCGAACAACTCACTGTTTCTATCGCAGTGTTGTCAAGACTATGTGAATTTTACAACTGTATAAAAATATAATACAAAAGTGTTATAAACTTGTACTGGAAAAAGAAGCCTTATACCATACAGCTATATCTAGCCACAGAAATAACACATCATTTACAGAAATTCGAGACAGCGGAACGAAATTCCATTGTTGCATTCCCTGCATTGTCGATACTCCCTTAAAGAGCGAGCAATTTTTATTTCAAATTTTTGAAAATAAATAATTTCTAAAAGATTAATGTGTAAATATATAACAAAAGGTCGAATGTAAAAACGAACAAAGAAATAATATACAAAATAGCATATTGTAATTTACAACGCATCCGGCTGCCTGAAGCGCAGTAAATTTGAAGCGGGCTATTGCTTGTCACGAAATCACATAAAAACTACTGTGAGAAATTGGTGTTTGAGCGTTTCTGAAAATGCGGAAGTTTGAGCTTTTTTCACAGAAATAATTGTGTTCTCGAGAAACGTTACTTGAAATTATTTAAAGAACATGTAGGCATTAATATAATAATGTCAACAAATCGCCGCTAATGTAAATATTAACGACATGAGAGAAATAAAAAACTACATTTTTGCAATTTTTGAAAAAACAAAATAATAGAGGAATATGGCGTTTATGTCATCTCATAGAACACATTTAGCACTATCCGTACCAGAAGTTTAAAGAAAACATTTGGAGCCTTTTTAAGAAAATCTTGTTTTGTAATTTTTTTAAAATTGCAAATATTGCACGCAATATTGCGCGAAAACTACTAAAATTTTTTTAAAAAATGTACACAACCTTCAAGAAAGACCTCACTATGAAGAACAAATAATGTCTTAAAGTTACCTCCAGAATTCGATAGTTTTCTGTGAAAATGAGCTCAAAATTCAGCATTTTCAGAAAGGCTCGCATACTATTTTCTAAAAAATTGCTCCAAATGGTTTCTGCAAACTATTAGTACTGGTAGTTCTAATTGCACTATTTAATGTGACAAGAAATTAATTTTGATGCAACCTTATGCTTTTTCAAAAATTACACAAATGTAGTTATTTTGAAACATCTCTCACGTCTTTAAAATGCAAATTTCCAGCGATTTGTATACATTATTGCATTTGTAAGTGGAAGTACTTCAAATGACTTACAACTAAGTTTTTCGAAAACTCAAAAGAGTTTTCGTGAAAAAAAAGTGAAAAAGAGTTTCAAATTTCGCATTTACAGATCAGTAAACCATTTTCGTACAAACGGCTCCAAATTTTTCAACGAAAATTTCCTTAAAGAACGAGATTTTATTCTTCATTAATATTCATGAAGTAATGTTTCGGTTCCACGATTAGGAAACCGAAAAATTGAGAAAATTTCAAAATAATGTAGTCTGCGCGGCGGTAGATATCAGCTGGCGAGAGAATGCGACAATAAGTAAAGCTAACCCAGAACAAAGAAATTAGAAAACTAACTGGTTGGAGAAAGTATGTGCCATTCCGTGGTACCAAAGGTAATTCAGAGGCTTCAACGAAAATGAGTCCAGCATCTTTTTTATGCGACATTTGCTCTATCTGAAGAAACTAGTGCAAAAGAATGACCCAGACTTTCTCGTATTAGCTTTCTATTTCCTTGGGTCTGGGCTGGCTATTCGTAATTGCCACATACCCTTTCCAGCTGCCATCTATCACCGCACAAACTACATTTTTTTGACATTTTCTTAATTTTTCGGTTTCTTAACGGTAGAACGGAAATATTCATTGTAGAATATTAAAGAACACAAAAACCTAGTCCTAAATGGCAATTTTCTTTTAAAAATTGTGTGCCGTTTTAAAGAAAATGGCGGTTCAACGCTACTAAAAATGCGAAATTTGAAGCTCTTTTTTACAAAAAAAAATTTCAAAATAAACTTTATGTCATATTAAAGAGTGCAATTAGCACTATCCGTTCCGACAGTTTGAAGAAAAAATTTGGAGCCATTTATAAGAAAATGGCGTTTGAGCG
Source organism: Acheta domesticus (assembly GCA_031308135.1). Lineage (NCBI taxonomy): Eukaryota > Metazoa > Arthropoda > Insecta > Orthoptera > Gryllidae > Acheta > Acheta domesticus. The sequence goes on from JAHLJT010000631.1 coordinate 2,703,343, forward strand.
TTTCTGAAAATGCAGAATTTTGAGCTACTTTTCACAGAAGAGTTGAGTTTTCGAGAAACTTTACTTGCCATAATTTAAAGCACATGTACTTATTAATATGGTAATGTGAACAAATCGCCGCTAATGTACGTATTAACGACGTGAGAGACAAGTAAAATAATTACATTTTTGCAATTTTTGAAAAAACAAAGAATAGAGCAATATGGTATTTATGTCATCTCATAGAGTACATTTAGCACTATCCCTAATAGAAGTTTAAAGAATGAATTTTGAGCCGTTTTTGAGAAAATCTTGTTTTTATATATTTTTTTTAAATTGGACATATTGCACACTATATTCCGCGAAAACTACTAAAATTTTCAACAAAAAGTACATAACCTTAAAGAAATAACTCACTATGCACAACAAATTTCATTGGACGATAAAATTTCCATCTTCAATTTTGTAGTTGGAGCCGAATAAAATTCAAACTTTTGCAATTTTCGAAAATTCGAACCTAAGCTACCTAGTGCCCATAAGTGTATTTTACTCTATTCATACGAAATTGAAAGAAAAAAATTAGGAGACGTTTTTGAGAAAATTTTGAAAATGTCCGGGGGGGAATTGTAAATGTCTGTGGGCCCCATTTGGGAATACTGGTCCCCAGCGGGCGCCTCGTCAGGTGGCTGATAGGGGGATACCCGGCCAGGAAACTAATTTGGAAACAGGAAGGGAATTTATTTAATGGGCGACTTTAATGGAAAAGCAGGAAGACAATATAGAAAAAATGTAGTAATGAAATGGAAGAAGAGTGGCTTTCGAGCAGGAAGATCCTGCATAGATATTTACCATTCGACAAGTTATAGATAAGCGGCTGGCGCATAACCTTGAGAAACATGTAGTTTATATTGACTTGCAAAAGGCGTACGACAGTGTCCCCCTTTCAAAATTGTGGATGGCCATGCAAAATAAACATATTAAGAGGATATATATTAAGGCCATTAGAGAGTTTTATACGGACAGTATCACTTGTGTTAAGTTAGGAAATAGCATATCAAAAGAAAGAAAGGTAAGAAAGAGCTAAGACAGGGGTGTTGCATTGCACCAACCCTGTTCAAAATCTATCTAGGAGAAGCTCTAAAAAATTGGAAGAAAAATGTGAAAGGATAGGAATAAAATTAAATAACATGTTATATTCGCTATATTTTTCATATAACCAAGAGATATTCGCAGAGGATAAAGACGATGCACATTATATGTTCAGGAAATTAAAGGAGGAATATGAAAATTGGGGCTTGAAGATCAATTTCAAAAAGACCGAGTACATGGTGGTAGGAGGGGAGGAAAAGATTTAGTAATGGAAGGTGACTCTGTTGTTAAGTGTTGTCAGACGTTTAAGTATTTATGAACAATTTTAAAAGACCAAGGGGGCAGTGAAGAGGAAATAAAACATCGCATTCGGCAATTACATTCAATAATATGGAATAAAAATATTGCTAATAAAATGAAAATTAGAATTTATATAGCAATTGTTGAAAGCATATCACAGTATGGCGCTGAGCTGTGGAAGATCTCAAAAAACAATGAGAGAAAGTTAAAGGCTATAGAAATGGAATTTTCGAGACGCGACAAGGAAATGGATGGGCCGTGTTGCTAATCATTCTCAATGTAATGAATGGAAAGAAGCAGAAATGAAAATATAAAGCAGCAAATCGGTGTCACTTCGGATATAATGGGTACAATAGAAGGGAGAAGGTTAAAATGATAAAATCTTAGAAGAATGTCGGAGGAAAGATAGCTATTAAAAACCTTAGAGGTGGCAGGTGCTAATGCACAGAAAGAGAGGTAGACCAAGACTTACATGGTATGATGGTGTACGACAGACAATGAGAGATCGTCACATCAAACAAGAAGATTGGCAAGATAGAAGACGATGAAAGCTTGTGTGCGAGAGACGCCGCATGGTATATTTCCACTCTCAGGAGAAGTCCGGGGGGTTTCATGCTTCATATCACCCCCAAAAATTAATGAATGTTTTTCAAAATCGCAGAGCTTCGACTCAGGCCAGATGGGCAGGGGTTTCTTCAATTTGGAAAAAATCGTACGCATAGTTTAGGCCCTAGTGTTGTTCACATACACCGGACAGACAGACGGCCGGCCGGACTGACTGACTGACTAAGGGACTGACTGACGGACGGACTGATTGACGGACGGACTGACGGACGGACTGACGGATGGACGGACGGACTGACGAAGAGACTGATTGACGGACGGACGGACGGTTTTGCTTTCAATTGGTTTTTCAGTATTGTGACAATTCACATGTGATTTATTAAAGAAAACTGTATTTGCAAATATAATTTCCATAAATGGAAATCGTAGCATTGTTGTAGTGACAAGAGACGGCGCAGTGGCGTAGGAACTGTATGTGTTATTACGCGAATATCGCATAATTTCGTGAGGTCCGAGCCAGCGAATGTAAGCAAATAAAACAAGTTATTTTATGTGATGTGATGATAAAATTTCACAAATAGAATATACGTAAGTACATGCATTTTAATTTTGTTTAGATTTGTATTACTTTCAGTTATAAAGAGAAAGGAGTTTGGGGGCGGGAACCCCAATAGGACTAAAATTTAAATTTTTTAGTGAGAAGTGTTTTAGTGTGTACGGAAGACCAGTTATTTCCGTATTGGGGCAAGGCAGAGAGAGGCGGGATAGGGCGGAGGGAATATACAGTAGAATAGATAGAACCAGGCTCTGCCATAGGGCGGGAATAGATGGAATTCCTACACACGCGCACGCACATGCGCGCGCGCACGCACGCACACATACATACACGCGCACACACACGCGTGCGCGCATACACGCTCGCACACACGCGCGCGCGCGCACACACACACACACAATCTATGTTGACGGCGTACCTGTCGTACCCGCTCCCCAGGATAGGTCGTTACTAACGATGCAATGAATTTTTTTTCCCTTACAAGAAAAGAAGGGCTAAGGACAAGGGTCTCCTCGTGTTGGCTCGCATGAACGAAGATAAACACAGTACTCACATATACAGAACTCATTAAAAATAGAGAAACTGTTTTTCTATGGTCATTCAAATTCCAGCCATCTAATATGTAATATAGCAACAAAATCCTTCCACTACACCAATGACGTCTCTCAGAAGTATGTTTATGTACTAGGTATATACCAAAAATACAAACAAATTGTGCATTGATCATCAAACTGATATGCAGTTAATACTGACAAGTTATAAATTTACAAACGGTACCAAATATTTTTCCGTAGTTGTTCAAATCCCAACCATCCAATATGCAATATAACAATAAAAATATTTTTAGCTGTACACTAATGACATTTTCAGAAATAATGTTTGTATACAGGGAGCATACCAAAAATGCCAACAAATTATACATTCACCATCAAACTGATAAGCAGTTAATACTAATAAATTATGCATTTCATTACAAAACTGATATATTAAGATTTCAGAGGGTTTCAAATCGACTTCTTGGAAAGTGACATTATGGAAAACAAAAATTGTTTCAACTAGAAAAATATTACCTGTTGGGATTACATTAAGCATCCTCAAAAAGTAAACTGGGTATCAATGATTTCAAATTAAACCAGAATGTCTTGTTTCATAACCATAGGACATTAACCATGACCATAACATAGGACATTAACTACTGATTGTCACACATTGCATTGTCCGTAAAACAATGCATACGAATGCTTGGAGGCTTTACATCCTTGCAAACAAAGATATGATCTCAACTTTAGGCACATAATATTAATAAACTTTCTCAGATTTCACACACTATTTTACGACACTCCAAAGCACCAGGGTACTCTACATTTTCCTGATAAATTTTCATTTTCCCTTCAACGTATAATTTGAAATTAAAATTACCACAGATTTTAATCAACAATGCTTCCCTGAAGTTGTTGCAACAACTATCAACACTTTTACTACACCGTAAAACAGCTTAATTTTGACTTACTCATGATTTATTCATGGTTGGTGACACGTTCCAACATCTAATATCTCTCCACTAGTTAAGATAGTTATTTCAACGAGTAACTGGACAAGCGCTTGCAAAAATCGGACACGAGAGTTCGACCAACTGTGCGAAATCATGCACAAGTTATAAAGAGCGTCGCACATACCTTAATATTGTCTTCAGCATTCAGGCGTTCAGGAATAACGGTAGTTTGCTCCAAATAGAACACTTTCCTACCAGCCATCTCACATTTTGCCTCTCAGCACGACGGTTCGACATCCATCACTTCCGAAATGTAAATGTGCATTCGCACGAGACACTTTTTCAAAGAATAAATGTCCACCACTCATTGGGAACCGAATGTCCTCGTGTAAACAGTCACGGAATACGTTGCAAGACACTTATTGAAGTTCCGCGACATCGGAATTCAGTTGTTTGTGTAAACAAACGCAGACACTTGACACCAATGATGTATACATATGGTATTTATATACATCATTGCTTGAAACTCAACAGTCCGACATTCAGTGTCTGGAAATCGGAGTCGCTGAACATTTTTACGGGTGCCTAGCAATTTTTTAAACTTTTTTCGTCATGAGCCAGTCAAACAAGCTCTGGAGCCACGACGAGCTCGTAAAATTAATTTCATTGTATGAGGATAACCCAATTTTATGTGATATTCACGGCAAAGAATACAAAAATCGAGTGAAGAAAAATAGTGTCCTCAAAGACATGTGGAGTCAGCGGAGGAGTTTTCCACTGAAATGTCAGCAGTGTCGCGTAAATTCCACAATCTGCGAACGCAATTTTTCAATGAAAGAAGAAAAGAAGAGGCAAAAAAGTCTGGTCAAGGGTCATTGCAAAATTATGCATCGCAATTTAGTTATTACACTCGTTGAAATTTTTAATAGTGTCCAGGAAACTCAGACCATCAATGTACCCATAGAGGTACCAGATCCTGAGGTAAATGAAAAAATCATTCATGAATATCGTTTATCATTTTGTAGGACGTTAGTGACGTTCTATTAGCAGTGACGGAATATTCCCTTCAAATGTGGAAACTCCTACAGCATCAAGATCTTCAAAAAAGAGAAGTAGGACAGCAGAGGAAGATTTGCTGATGAAAGTATATAATATTCTAAGTAGTGCAGTAAATGATGAATGGGAAATATTTGGACGATTTATTGCCAGTGAAATTAGAAATTTTAAATCTGAAGATGCAATAAAGAGAGCTAAAAGGAATATCCAGATGACTATCTTTGAATTGTAGGATGAGGATTGTTGAAGTTGACATATTTTCAATTAACTTTGGAAAACATGTCATTACTATAAGGTATAGGTTCAATAAAACTATTAAAAAAAGAATGACAGAATAACTTCTTTATGTATTGCACAACGTGTCATACATTATTATACAGTTCTTGTGATTTGAAGAAAGCGTTGTAGCTACCAACACTATCAAGGGGTAACATGTTATTCTTGGATATGCCCATTTCTCTCCAGGAACCATGTTGTATTTCCACAGTCACTATGTTCTTTGTCAATTATTGAGTCAGAAGCATCATTATATTTTCTTTATTTCTTGGCCAGAAGGTAATTACGGAGGCATTTTTTTTTGTTATTTAAGGACGCTTCAACATCTAGGTCATGTAAATTGTTTATTATTTACAAAAGAAATTAATATATTTGTTCAGAAAGAAAAATTAAGCGAGAAATAAAAAAGCACCCAGTTTACACAATTCGACTCCTTTTTTATTTCTAGCTTATTTTTTCTATCTGAGCAAATATATTCATTTCTTTTGTAAATAATAAACAATTTACAAGTTTCTGGAGTGTATCTATGCTTCTGAAATGCAATTTTTTGCCTAGAAATTAATTTTTCAAACCAACTTTTGAGTGCTTATTGCGGCTCAACCATTCGAATTATCCACGTTGTTTATAAGACAAAATATGCTTAGAATTGTCTTAAGAGCTTATTTTCGAAGTTTCGACGTTTTCTCCCCGGACACCCTATATAACATTAATAAGCTGCGGTGGCTCAGTGGTAGGGCACTGGCTTCCTGACGTGAAGGACCCAGGCTCGAATCCCGGCGTAGGCTGGGATTTTCCCTTTCGGGCGGCTCTGGGGTCGCCTCAGCCTCTTTTCCAAGTGAGTATCAGGATCTTTCCTAGGGGTAAAGGCGGCCGGAGCGTTGTGATCCCCACACAACCTCCTCCTTGTGCCGACGGCGACAAAAAGGTGGAGCCCTACCTTCACCTCCCCTTATCGCTTGTGTGCAATACACAGGGGATAAGAGAATATACTTAATAAACTTTAAAATATATTCGATGTAACAAAAAATCGCGGAACTACCGCACCATCTATCCGGTCAAGCAGACTATGTAACGCCAGACCGGCACAGAGTCCAGAGTCATCAACTATGACACGAGTATGTACAGTTAGTATACTAAACTGTGATATGTATACGGGAAAGTAACTAGTGATGCTACAGAATGACACAGACTTTCCCGTATTAGTTTTCTATTTTCTCGGGTCTTCGCTAGCTATTTGCAATTGCCATATATTCTTTCTTGCCAGCTACCATCTATCACCGCCAAATGTACATTTTTTTTGTCATTTTCATAATTTTTCGGTTTCCTATTGGTAAAACGGAAATATTAATTTTAGAATATTAAAGAACACAAAAACCTAGACATAAATGGCAATTTTCTTTTAAAAATCATGTACCGTTCAAGAGAAAATGGCGTTTTAGCGCTATTAAAAGTGCGAAATTTGAAGCTCATTTTCACAGAAAATTTTTGAGTTTTCAAAATATTATTTGAAATTATTTGAAGCACTTACACTCACAAATAAAATAATCTTTACAAATTGCGGATAATGTGCATATTAAAGATGTGAGAGATCTTTCAAAAAATTTACATTTATATAATTTTTGAAAAAATAAATCAAAATAAACTTTACGCTATACTAAAGAGTGTAATTAGCACTATCAGTTAAAAAAGTTTCAAGAAAACAATTGCAGCCATATACGAGAAAATGGCGTTTGAGCATTTCTGAAAATGCGGAAATTTGAGCTACTTTTCACAGAAAACGGTAGTGTTTTCGAGAAACTTTACTTGACATTATGTAAAGCTTATATACTCGTAAATATAATAATGTGAAAAAACGGCCGATAATGTAAATATTAACGACGTGAGAGACAAGTAAAAAAATTTACATTTTTGTAATTTTTGAAAAAACCAACCGATAGACCAAAATGGCTTTTATTTCATTGATAGAATACATTTACCACTATCCCTACCAAAAGTTTAAAGAAAAAATTTGGAGCCGTTTTCGAGAAAAATCTTGTTTTTGTAATTTTTTAAAATTGCACATATTACACGCAATGTTGCACGAAAACTACCAAAATTGGGAAAAAAACATTTACATGACCTTTATGAAAGAACGCAATATGAAGAACAAATTTTATTTGAAGAACAAATCTCTATCTTCAATTTTGTAGTTGGAGAAAGACGCCGAAAAAATTTCAAACTTTCACAATTTTCGAAAATTCAGAGCTGTACGTGAAAATCGAACCTATGCCATGTTAAAAAGTGTATTTTACTCTATTCATACAAGAAATTTAAAGAAAAAATTTGGAGACGTTTTTGAGAAAATTTTGAAAATCCCCGGGGGGCTTCATATAAAGTACACCCAAATTTTGAAGAATCTTTTCAAAATCTCAAAGCTTTAACTAGAACCAGATCGACTGGGGAATATCCATTTCGGAAGAAATCGTACGTATGGTTTAGCCGCTAGCAGTGTTCACAGACGGACAGACGGACGGACGGACGGACGGACAGACGGACGTTTTCCTTTCAATTGGGTTTTCGGTATCAAGGACATAGAAAACAGGGTTTCTGGCTACACCACGTGTTAGGGGATTTTTTTTCTTAATTTAGCAAGTGGTTTTATCCACTTATTCGTTTTCACGGCCCGGCAATTAATTTTTTTCCGACGAAAATTGGCCATTTTTTCGCGCAGCATTACATAACTTTCCCTATACTACGTATATCACTCCGTGTATACGTACGTATACGGGAAAGTAAAAATGCTACTTCAACAACAATTAAGTGTACTTCAGCAACGCCCTCTGGAAAGCAAAACGGCGTTCGCTTCACGGGCATTCCTCCATGTCACGGGTGTGGGCGTTAATTCCAGATGGCGTTGACTTCAGCTATCCGTAGTTTTAAGTTTCATCCACCAGGATCGCTAGCTGTATATGAGCCGGCGGCGGCGGCATCCCAGCTAAGAAACGGGATGAGCTGCTCTAATGTATACTTACCTCACTGTTCAGAGACGTGCAGAATATGCAACTGTATGCGAAATTAAACTAATTACTTGATATTGCATGTGATTAAATTATAGGGGTTTACCTCTCCGTTGATAATAACGTGAAATACTATTGCAAAGAGTAGGGTTGGACTGACCCGATCCTACATTTTCGCATGGACAAATTTACTTAGGTTTCTCACGAGTAAAACGCTTTTCTAATGTTTTTGTGACTATCAAGGAAATGAAAGGCTGTCGAGGAAGATTGTTTCATTATTTCAAATGTTTTTAAGGAAGTGTTGTTAATTGTTCCAAGAACATTCGTCTATAATACTGAATAAACCCTTATTGAAAATTTGTTTCAAACATCAATTGCATGTTTGTTTTTTTATTTTCATTTGATATTCTGTAAGTACATTGGAAGTTACTCTCTACACAGTTTTTAAACAAATAAACACATTTCGTTAAAAACTTTTCCACTTAATATGGAAATGGAAGGATAGGGAAGAGGATGGAATTTAACATGTGAGAGATCTCGCACTGGTATGCTTGTAAAGTATTAATTTGAGATTTATGCGCAAAAACGCTATGATATATTACCAGAATCCCTAGCTACAACTACTTACCATCTAGGTAACACTTACAGACAACCGAACAATCCACTCACGCAACTCTAAGGACATTTTCAAGCCTCCTTAACCATCTGAAAATATAATCTCTCTCTCTCTCTCTCTCTCTCTCTCTCTCTCACACACACACACACACACACACTTACACACAGACACACACACCAGTACCAATTATTACTTGCCAAGTTCATTTTACCTGTCAACCTAACATCCTACACCGGAAGTGTAGGACCTGAGGATGATTCATTCTATACTGTTATACAAACCTTATGTCAACACCCTTGAAAGGCAGAAATGCAGAGCAAGAAGAAATACAATTTTTAAAAAATGAAACACAGATAGCAACAACCAAAATAAAGAATTTAGTCGTTGGTCATAGCAATGGTAGTGGAACATACTGGCGCACGTATAAACAAACCTTTTCGGGTAACTTTGTCACTATTGACAACTAATCAATATTGTTGATTATTTAATCTCTGTCTCTAAAAAAAACCTTAGAATTTTGGGTAGTGAATTGAAGTTTAGGAGACTGCATTCGCTGAGAGCTGGTTTTGTTTTTTTCTTTCGCTTTATACAACAAATCAACTCAACTTTTACAGAAAAAAATTCTTTATTGAGAAGTTTTGTCAATTTGTCATTATACAATAAACCATATATTGTTGAACAGGTGCTGTACCGAGATTGTAGCATATCTCCAGGTACTGTGTTCATTGCAGGTGCACAGTAGGATAGTATGATACACTACGGCTGGTGCAGGTGCTCAGATACACTATGGCTGGGGTTTAGACAGATGACTCGAAATGTGTTCAATTCTTACGAATTTTTAAATCGAATATCCTAGCTATTTTGTGCGAAAACGAATTGACTCCCGTCATCGACAGGTTCATTAGCTTGTTGTGCATACAAAGGAGTCTTTCCACTAGCAGAGATATTTTGTTATGTACGAATAGTTCGCTTTCTCCATACCACACACTCTAAAAGAAAGTAACACACGAACATATAAATATTTATAAGCTGTTTTACGATTCGTAACCTCATTTTATGGGAACGTCGGATCCAGCTAACACCTACGAGGAACGTGAATGTAATTGCATGCCTTATTGATGATTTTCTTCGTAGTGAAGAGAGGAACACATGGACTCTAATCTCTCCGTCTTTTCAAAGCGCAACCCCAAGAAAGTATCCGCCCGGTCTTCTTCTACAAACACCTCTGATTTTATTCGCCATATTCCTACACTGCAGTAAACCCTTGTTAGCACATACTCGCTTATCACGAATTTCGCCAAAACATTAACAAACTTTGGCGCCCGGAAGGGAAACATTGTAATACGAATATACAAGTATAATAACGCTTGGCTAAAATATGGTGATCTATTTGGCGAAACAGAAGGGTTCGTGGTTGCCATACAGGATCAAGTGATCAACACTAAAAGTTACAGAAAACATATCCTCAAACAAGCGATAGATGACAAATGTAGAAAATGTCATACAACAGTTGAGAGCATACAGCATATCACATCAGGATGTAAATTAATGGCCCATACAGATTACACCTATAGGCACAATCAAGTTGCAAATATTATCCACCAGAAACTGGCGGCGAAATCCAAACTACAAGAAACAACCTGTCCATACTACAAATATGTTCCGATTCTGTACTTGGAAGTTCAAACTATAAGTTGTACTATGACAGAAATTATTACAGATAAAACCATTCATCACAACAGACCTGACATAACCTTCGTAGACAAACGGCAAAAGATTGGCTACCTGATTGACATCACTATTCCACAAACAGCAAATCTTCAAACAGCACACGCAGAAAAAATAACGAAGTACACAGAACTAGCAGCAGAAGTCAAGGCACTATGGCATCTCCAAAAAGTTCATATTATTCCTCTGGTCATTTCGTGCACAGGTGTTGTACCAAATAGCATCCATAAAAATCTGGAACTTATTCAAATACCAAAATATACTTTTAAAATGATGCAAAAGTCAATAATCTTATGCAGGATGGTGCGAAAATTCCTAAATTACGATGAAACATGAATTGGCCTGTGTCTTGGTTACTAACCCGACACAAAGTCAAATATATATATCCGGCGAATACCGAGAAAAACAATGTTGTATAATAATAATAATAATAATAATAATAATAATAATAATAATGATCGTATAACAAGAATTTTTGTTACACAATTACAATTACTTCGATCTTTTGAAATCGTTAACGAGGGTTTCCGTATCACAATGTTTTCATTTTACGGAAAGATAATGTGAATTAAAAGAGTAGGACGCAACCGTCTCGAATGACCGAAACTTACTTCCCTCTTAACGCTGTCAGCGTCTGCGATTTCAAATTTTACTTCGTTGGTGGCTTATATGATTGCATCGCTACACTTTTAAAACATCTCACTAATCTCATTTTAACTTTATATAGAGAATTAGAGTTGTTGTAATCCAATAACTACAAGTGCAATCATTCTTATCATGAAGTGAAAAATATGTATTGGATATTAATAGTACAAGAGATACCGTCACAGAAATAGGTAATGTAGTTTAAAAATAGTTATTTATATAACTAGTACAGAAAGTGGGTATTGGCGTATGAATGAAATGTTGACGTACGAGGCACGATATAAAAAATCGTACATTTTGTACATGGCGACAATAGGAGCTGAGACCGGTATTTTGAAATGGATAGCGGTATACGTGGCGGCAACCATGTTGATTCATTGGTTCGTCTCGTCTGTGCGTTTTATTTACTTTGCAGTACCCAATTTTATAAGGATATTTTTTCGGGTCACGTATGTTTATTTCTGAGCAATAAACAGTGAAGACTTGTACTGGTGTCCATGAATGATTACTCAAAAAGGAATGTCAGTCTGCCACGCCATGAAGTCTGGCAGGAAGATCCAAATGCGGCTCATTGTGGCATGATCCAAATGCAGCTTCACCTTCCAAAGCAGCGAGATACTTCCTTAGATATGCTTTGTTGTTGTTCCTGTCACAAATTACATTCTCAGAAATATTGGCTTGGACCTTAGCGGTGCGACAAATTCATTCGCACCCAGAACCAAACAGCTTGATCGCGCTTTGCAGAGCAGTAAGAGCTATAGCTCTTCTCGCTTTGCAGTAAGGGCTGTAGTCAGTAATACTTTTTCTCGCATTTCACGAGGGTAGAAAAATTGCATCCGGAAAGCAGGAAGATTCGGAAGTGAAGCTTTTCCAGGATTGAAAAATATGGAAGTCCACACGCTAGCTTCCCCTTCTGAGTGTACACTACCTGGACGGCCCGACCGCCGCCCAAATCATTTGATATTTTGGTGAAAATTCGGAAGAAAAACAGCAGGAAGATTCGGAAGTGGAGCTTTTCCAGGATTGGAGAATATAAACGTCCATGTGCTAGCTGCCCTTTCCGAGTGTATACTACGTAGGTCGCCGCCACCACCGCCCAACACATTAGAAAATGTGGTGAGAATTAGGAGAGAAAAATTCGGAAATGGAGCTTTTCCAGGATTGGAAAATATGAAGTCCGTATACTAGCTGCCCTTTCCGAGTACACACCACGTAGGCCGCCTCCACCGCCGCCCAAAAAAGAAAATTCGGTGAGGATTAGGAGGAAAAAAAAAGCAGGAAGATTCGGAAGTGGAGCATTTCCAGGATTGGAAAATACGAAAGTCCGTGTGCTAGCTGCCCTTTCCGAGTGTACACTTCGTAGGCCGCCGCCCACCCACGGACAGGCCGCGCTCGTCTCCGCGGGGGGCGCCGCCGCCGCCGCCGCCGCCGCTTGGGAAAGCACTGACCCAAACGGGAACCGGCTCGGGCCCGGCCCGCCCGCGCCCCGCCCGCGCCCCGCCCCCGCCCGCGCCCTGGCGGCGGCGGCGACCTCAATGGAGACGAGGACCGCGCCCGCCCATTCATGAGGTGGAGGCGCGACACCTCGTTAGCCACACGCCCCCACCGCCGCCACCGCCGCCGGACGCTCTCGTATCTCCAGCGGGAGAACTAACTGTTGAGCTTCTCCTGCGAGGTGCGGCCCGAGCCTTTCGTCAAACGACGCGCGCCCCGCGCCGCGCCGCGCCGCGCCGCAGCCACGCGACCCGATTTCTAGCATTTTCGGCCGTGCCGCGCAGGCACAGACTGAGGATGTACATCTTCATTTTATGGCGCTGGTCTGGTATAAATTGCTGCGGTTGGTGGTTTACGTACTTGGTGGATATTTCGTGATGGATTGTGGGAAAGTTATTTTGAAGCAATTAGTACTGCGGGAAAATCGGTCTCTCTTTACTGCAAGATGATAATCAAGAAGGAAGTGACATTTTTGGCTATTACTATGATTGTTGTGAAGGTGATTTACGAAAGTAATCTTTTAGAATTTTTTAAGGATAAAACAATATCAATGAAATATATATGAAATGAAAAACAAAACTTTAATTTTCATTTATTTATTTATTTGTAATTAATACAGGCAACAGTAACACTGATGGTAACATGATTCGGCGCAGATATAATATATAATGCTAATCGAAAACTATTGTAAAATAATTATTAATATTAATTATTATTTTCGGAATATAATAATAATTATTTTCGGAATACTAATAATAATTTTTTAGTAGTCTCGGGATTTTTCTGAGGTTAAAGAAATTGTTTTGTACAAACAGTTTGGCGCATTGTTTTTAAATAATTATTTATATGTTATGACTTGATTCTTGAGATTAGGTCATTGATATAAAAACTTTTCAATCTGCCAACGTTTCGGTCTTTATTCAGCCTTCATCAGGGCTACAAACAGACGGATTACTTACCATATAGATACACATTACGTACCAAGATTATTTCACAATTTGACTGATACATACAATATATAAAGATTGTGTTATTACATACCATAATACTACATAATTGACTACACCATACATAGTTGACTACAATAACTATTCTTGGCCAGATGTTGTATGGTATGGGAACAAGTATTTATGTAAAATGTTAATGTGTATAATTATATATCAGTGTTAATACTAGTGTACAAAACAAGTGTTGTATGTAATTGTGTGTAATCGGTAATATGAATGTATGTGCAGACACAACAAGTTCATGAAAAAATGTAATATATTTAGTAATGTAATAATTAATTGTACTGTAATTGTTATAATTATGTTTTGTTTCTTCTTTCTTTTTTGCAATGTATAATTGGTATAATAAGAATAATGTATACCTTACATATATATATATAAATAATTATATATAATATATTATTATTATGTATGAGGAGAAAAAAAAGTAGTGAGTTAATTAATGTAAGTATGAACAGGGATGATTGGGTATATAGGTTGGTTGTTGTTCAAAATAGACCGGATATAAACACAAATTTGACTGTTATACATGATGTACATACATGATGTAAGAGGGAGAGACTTGCAAGGATGAGGTGTGAGGGTGGTGTGTGTATATGGCACGGCTGAAGGAATGTGTGTGGTAGAGGCTATAAGTGAATAAGAGGATGGGGGGTGGATTGTGGTGGAACCGAAAAATGCGGAAAATATGTGGTATGTAATAACACAATCTTTATATATTGTATGTATCAGTCAAATTGTGAAATAATCTTGGTACGTAATGTGTATCTATATGGTAAATAATCCGTCTGTTTGTAGCCCTGATGAAGGCTGAATAAAGGCCGAAATGTTGGCAGATTGAAAAGTTTTTATATCAATGACCTAATCTCAAGAATCATTCCATAGTATTATTAATAGAGGTCAAGAAATCAAGCACGTATTATTTATATGGTATTATGTAGAATATTTTTATCGAGTTTCAGAATTTTACCTCTATTATTTTAATTTGTAATTTTTAATATTGAAAAAATATATAAATCGAGAAGAATTTCATATTTTTTTATTTTATTTTCGTTTCTACTAGTAGCAACAACGTAAAATAGAGTATAGCGGATAGTAAATTAAAAGTTGATTGTGCATGTTTTGTCCTTTTACCCTGCATCGTGCATATTTGGCTATTTGATAGTGCGTGTTTGCATGCATATATTATCATTTGATAGTGCATGAAAATCCTATCTCTTTCTATTATATGTTCGTGAATACACTGTATACCTTATACAATGGATTCAATACCATAAATATATTTTTACTTTCGCGCACTTTTTGATTTGAAGTTTTGAATAAAAAAATCTATTGCTTGAAACTAAGTGTTCCACGATTTAAAATGAGTTTTACAAAAAACGATGACTGAGATGTGTTAATACGGAGAGAAAATATGGTATAAATAGTATTACATAACCATTTCTAATGGCGAGAAAGTACGTGCTGTTTCAGCACCGCTACATCTTACAATAATGGTTTCTTAAACAGCCACCATTTATCAAAATGTAATATTTCCTGCGCATTGTTAAGTTTCATTTTGAGATTTTTCTTACTATTTGCAATTAATTCCAGATGTTGGAAAAAGTGTGTAAATTCGGTCATGTATCATAATTTTTCGTTTGAACGAATCTCGATCACATGGGAGAAAAGAGTGCCCTGTTTCAGAAATGTATGTGTATTCTTCTTTAATATTCCAGCTTTTATCAGGGCCATGTACATTTCCATGAAAGTATGATTTTTATTTGGCCCAATGCATCCAGTAAACAAAAATTATTTAATTTTTTACTTATTTAGTTTCAACAATATTTGACGATTCAATTTTGTACTTGGAAATCTGTATGTCCATGACAAAATGGTTGGATGTCTCATCGATAACTCTGTCAAGAAATTAGAAGCTTTTGAGCTGAAACATTGTAAATACGTCTTAATTAAGATCTAGTTGTGCCGTTCCGAAGATCATCATGTTTTAATTGTTGGGGGTACTTAAAAGAAATTCCTTTAACATTTTGTGGAAAATGGCTGAAATGGTTTTAGACATTTTTTGGTTGAATAGAAGAAAGAGCATTTGTATGATATAGATCTGATTTTCATTGAAATCTCCGACATTTAGAAAATTTGAAAACATCTTTACCCTAAAAACACAAAAGATTTCGTTTAGAAAGAAGTTCGGGTTTTCTGCTCATCAAAATTTGCGATTTTTGCTTTAAATGAAAAGTAATGAGCCTCGGATGTCTTATCGCTTACAATTATTAACCTTTTTTTTAGTATGAACACTGTTCCCGAGTTGCAAGACACGGCAAAACAGTTCTTGTAAATCCGGGTCCAATGTGTCTCCATTCATTCATTTACACTTCACCTGTGTCCGAACTGTCCCTCAACATTTCCGCATCTCTCTCTACATGTCCCTTATCCGTCCTCCAATTGATCTGTCATGATCTGCCAATCCGTCATGACCAGCCAGAGCTTACCTGTCCTCAAAAAAGGCGTGTCCCGAGGGGATTACAATTTGTGTAGAAATAATGTTTTATATGAAGTAATCTGCAGATTTCTATTTTTACTTTCTTGTATACGTGCGTACTACATTCGGAGTATTATTGTAGGGAAGAGCTGAGTAAAGTTGCCATTTCAGTTTGTGCCGCTGTAGAGTGCTGCAGCCACACGGGAGCCGAGGGAAACAGTGTCCACGGATGTTGTCGGTAATCTCTGTGACTTCGACGCGGGAGGCTACATTCCTCCGCTTATAAACTCAATTGGCTTTCTCGTATGTCTGATTTGAGGTAAGTGGTAAAAATTGATAGTTATATCTCTGTAATGATTAGCGTAATAATTATTTCATCTAGTGAGCTTCGATAAGGGAGTAATAACCTTTTTAATTATATATGTTTGAAAAACCTAAGTTACGTAGGTTAGATGCTAGAACACATGTTTTGCAATGACTGGGCAAAGTGACCACTGAACATTTCGGGAAAAGAGGCTGATGGCCACTTCTAGGTAAATACCGAAAAGTGTTTACTGAGCAATAGGAAATTGAACTTTATGATTGTATATTTGGCACGGAACGATTATGGTATTACTTTGAATGATTTATGTTATTTAGCGTATTCTCTTGGAGAGTAAAACAATATTCCTTATCCGTTTAGCGAAGAGAAGGAAATGGCATGGAAGGATTGGGTAGTTCTCTTCAGAAAAAGGCACCCTATCATTACTCTGAGAAAACCAGACGGTCCTTGAACGGCAAGAGCTCAAAACTTTAATAAAAATAATATTACCAGTTTATATAATATTCTTATAACTGTACAAGACAACAATTTTCATCCTGCTCGTAGGACACACAGGGTAGACGGGACTGGCCTTCTGACCGTTGAATCAAGCAACTCGAAAGTATTCTGTTAAAAGAAAGACGGCAAGTCGGAGCAATAATGCATGTGGATAAGGGTTTACTTTCGACATGTTCAGTCTGCAAGCCTGCTGGGGTCACTCTTCTTTCTCCATTTGTCATATTCCAAAGAGAAACTGATGGTATACGTCGTATACTTTCTTGCTTTATTTCTAAATTTGGAATTTTCGAAAATTCAAAGAGTTCAACGAAAATGAGACCTACGCCATTCTTTCTCACTTCCCTTGTTCTCTCCATGGAAATAAATTGCAGAAAAAATTTGGAGCTGTTTTTCAAAAACATTTTTTTTTATAACTCGCTTTAATTTCAAGCCCAAATTACACAAAAATATTATTTTTTGAACCATTGTACTTGACATTGTATTTTTTAATGAGCTGAATTTTTAAAACATTTTTTAAAGGAAAAATCCTCTACCTTCGATTTTGTAGTTTTCAAATGATAAAATTTTACAATTTTAAGAGTAAACAGAGTTAGACGGAAATGAGACTAACTCCATCTTTTGATACATACGAGGAGAAAGTTTAAAGAACACGTTTGGAGCCGTTTATGAGAAAAAAAGGCTCAAAAAATTGGAAAATTGTCTATATTTCACTCAAAATTATGGCAAAGAAACCCATATTTTTGAAAAATTATACACGACCTTATTTGAAGATCTGTCTTAAAGAACAGATTTCATTCCTGAAAAAATCTATACCTTCAGTATTATAGTTTTAGGAAGACGCCGAAAAATCAAAAAATTCAACGAAAATGAAAGACTACTCCATTCTCTTAAGCATTATTTACGAGAACAAAGTTTAATCGTATCCGAAGACTTATCCAAGGACAAAATTTAATAAAAAAAATTGAGCTATTTTTTAGAAAATATTGAAATGTGGCTTCATGTCAAGTACCCTCCAAAATCAAAATATCCGTCTCAAACTCAAAGGGTCTCGAGGTCACTCAAATCGACCGGGCAATATCAATTTAGGAGAAAATCGGCTAATCAGTTTAGGCGATAACCTTAACCACAGGCGGAAAAGACGAACGGCCAGACGTTTTGCCGATCGATTTTCGATATCAAGGAGCCACAAACATGGATTGTGACTACATATCGTGTTAGTGGAAGTAATTTACTACACATAGCATCAAGACTTTTCCAGTTTTTCGTTACCAGTGCTCGTCAATAAGAGTTTTTCTGTCGAAAATTCTCCGCTTTCTGGCGCGTGATTGCAGAGCTTCCCCATCTTACGACGTAAACGCAAGATGGTAACAATCACGAAATTTGAATAAGTTTACCGCTCAAATTTCGTCCTTTGTGTTTTAAATATAAAGATACTCATACGAGCAGGAGGAAATAACAAAATACAAAGCCTCACGAAGTGTTGCGCACAAGCCGTATTTGGAAACACGTTCCATATCTTATAATTGAGATGGAAATCCTGAAAAGCAAGCCTTTGGCGCTGAGGTGGCGCGCCGCCCGGCCGCCCTGGGCCTCGTGCCAAGCGACCGCTCGCGGCAGCGGCCGCCTGCCTGTCCAGGTTGTTGTTACGTTATTGTTTTTGTTGTTGGCGGTGGCTGATGCGAGAGGTGTTTGGTCGGGAGGCAGCACCGAGTGGCCGCGGTGGCGGAATTTGCATTGTAAATGGACAGAAATGAGGTCATCCTCCTTCGCGCGCCCGCAGTGCGGCTGTCACTGTCAAGGCTGCGTGATTCACGCCCCGCTCCCCGCCAGACGGCCGGTGGCAGCGCCCCGCCCCCACTGCCCCGAACCGAAGCCTTCCATTCGGAGTCCGAAAATTGTTCTACGTAACGAACGCTTGGTCTTAGCGCTTAGATCTGCCCACTCACGAATCGACGCCGTGCGATGGGAGAACGATAATGCAAACTCGCGAACGAAAAGGAGTCTTATAAACTACTTTCAGCGCCCCGCCCCCACTGCCCCGAACCGAAGCCTTCCATTCGGAGTCCGAAAATTGTTCTACGTAACGAACGCTTGGTCTTAGCGCTTAGATCTGCCCACTCACGAATCGACGCCGTGCGATGGGAGAACGATATTGCAAACTCGCGAACGAAAAGGAGTCTTATAAACTACTTTCAGCGCCCCGCCCCCACTGCCCCGAACCGAAGCCTTCCATTCGGAGTCCGAAAATTATTCTACGTAAGGAACGCTTGGTCTTTGCGCTTAGATCTGCCCACTCACGAATCGACGCCGTGCGATGGGAGAACGATAATGCAAACTCGCGAACGAAAAGGAGTCTTATAAAACTACTTTCAGCGCCCCGCCCCCACTGCCCCGAACCGAAGCCTTCCATTCGGAGTCCGAAAATTGTTCTACGTAACGAACGCTTGGTCTTAGCGCTTAGATCTGCCCACTCACGAATCGACGCCGTGCGATGGGAGAACGATATTGCAAACTCGCGAACGAAAAGGAGTCTTATAAACTACTTTCAGCGCCCCGCCCCCACTGCCCCGAACCGAAGCCTTCCATTCGGAGTCCGAAAATTGTTCTACGTAACGAACGCTTGGTCTTAGCGCTTAGATCTGCCCACTCACGAATCGACGCCGTGCGATGGGAGAACGATAATGCAAACTCGCGAACGAAAAGGAGTCTTATAAACTACTTTCAGCGCCCCGCCCCCACTGCCCCGAACCGAAGCCTTCCATTCGGAGTCCGAAAATTGTTCTACGTAACGAACGCTTGGTCTTAGCGCTTAGATCTGCCCACTCACGAATCGACGCCGTGCGATGGGAGAACGATAATGCAAACTCGCGAACGAAAAGGAGTCTTATAAACTACTTTCAGCGCCCCGCCCCCACTGCCCCGAACCGAAGCCTTCCATTCGGAGTCCGAAAATTGTTCTACGTAACGAACGCTTGGTCTTAGCGCTTAGATCTGCCCACTCACGAATCGACGCCGTGCGATGGGAGAACGATATTGCAAACTCGCGAACGAAAAGGAGTCTTATAAACTACTTTCAGCGCCCCGCCCCCACTGCCCCGAACCGAAGCCTTCCATTCGGAGTCCGAAAATTGTTCTACGTAACGAACGCTTGGTCTTAGCGCTTAGATCTGCCCACTCACGAATCGACGCCGTGCGATGGGAGAACGATATTGCAAACTCGCGAACGAAAAGGAGTCTTATAAACTACTTTCAGCGCCCCGCCCCCACTGCCCCGAACCGAAGCCTTCCATTCGGAGTCCGAAAATTGTTCTACGTAACGAACGCTTGGTCTTAGCGCTTAGATCTGCCCACTCACGAATCGACGCCGTGCGATGGGAGAACGATATTGCAAACTCGCGAACGAAAAGGAGTCTTATAAACTACTTTCAGCGCCCCGCCCCCACTGCCCCGAACCGAAGCCTTGCATTCGGAACCCGAAAATTATTCTACGTAAGGAACGCTTGGTCTTTGCGCTTAGATCTGCCCACTCACGAATCGACGCCGTGCGATGGGAGAACGATATTGCAAACTCGCGAACGAAAAGGAGTCTTATAAACTACTTTCAGCGCCCCGCCCCCACTGCCCCGAACCGAAGCCTTCCATTCGGAGTCCGAAAATTGTTCTACGTAACGAACGCTTGGTCTTAGCGCTTAGATCTGCCCACTCACGAATCGACGTCGTGCGATGGGAGAACGATATTGCAAACTCGCGAACGAAAAGGAGTCTTATAAACTACTTTCAGCGCCCCGCCCCCACTGCCCCGAACCGAAGCCTTGCATTCGGAACCCGAAAATTATTCTACGTAAGGAACGCTTGGTCTTTGCGCTTAGATCTGCCCACTCACGAATCGACGCCGTGCGATGGGAGAAAGATATTGCAAACTCGCGAACGAAATGGAGTCTTATAAACTACTTTCAGAGTGATTATGTGTACAAATAAAGATTGTCATAAGGGTACCTCTTGATAAGTTGGTAAAATGTTTCCTAAAACCAAATGACATTAGTATTTAAATTATGAGTAACATAAAAATAATATTTTTCAAAGATTTGTTAGTCCCCCCCCCACCATTGCGGGGAGGTTGGGAGCAAGTAACCAAGCCAGTGGTGGAAAGCAAGAGAGGCAGAATCACTTCACGCACTCAAAATTATCGTGAAGATTAAATTGTACAGTGTAAATAATATAAATAGTTTCCAGTGCTAGATCATAAAATGTAAATAGAATAAGATAAAATATATAGACTGTGATGGAACTGCTCACAAAATGGAGGCGCCGACACACTTATGGTGTGACAGTCGTCCCAAGTCGCAGGAGGGGATACGCGCTGAATTTATTTAATAAGGGCGCCAAGCGCATGCCCACTTACCTGCTTAATGTCGCCGGCGTTGAGCGTCTCAGGGGTGAGCGCCCTGGGTCGAAGGGTTGCATTTGGTGGTTTCTTAAGATTTAGAATAATAACACTTTGCTATGGTATTAATTGGTTCACCCGACCAAATGGCGGGGACTAATTTATTCAAAAAATTAAACGAAGAGAAACTGTTCAGGTTGATGCTGGGTTATTGTCACTTTAGTAGCCGATTAATGAATGATGGTGATGACAACTTACAATCTGTGATGTTAGATGGTAATGTCACCGCGACTGGATTGCTCGCCGAGCGACGGAGAAGTGTAGTCGGACCCTCAGGAGGCGACGCCGGAACGTTGCAAGGTTGGCCTCCGATTGCCTCCGGGGTGATGACTCCGGCGCACGGGACGTCGGCGGTGGATGACCGGGCGGTCGCGACGTGATGCTCGCGCGCGTCTCAGGCCGTCACACGACACCTGGACCGCGTATGACGCTCGAAGCCAAACTTTGGCTATTCGGAATTAATTCCGTGAAGACCGGGCAAGTTTCGCAGTGGTCGGCTCAGTGTGTGCCTTACCCACTGCTGCTGTTCCCTTTCTACCGCAGGTTTCATTAACTGACTAATATTCGGTGGCTTCTTAACTACCACTGTTAATCTACTCAAAACTTTACTTGTTGGTTTCTATCTCCATACGACTTCTCCTGCACGACCGTCCTCTCTAGCGTCTGTCGCCCGTCCTCTCTCTGGCCTCGCTCGCCCGTCTGTCCCTTTCGTTTTTTCGAAAAAATCTCAAAGTGCTCACGTGCTTCCTGCCTAGTGATTTTATTGGTCGGATTTGAACTTCTCGAACCTTCTATTTCATCAACGGTGCCTTCTGGTTGTTCATTGGCCGGCATTGTTAGGCCGGAGGAGCGCGCACGTGTCCCTTCTGCTTTGGCATGTGATGATTTTATAGGCTTTTAGAGGATTATTGAGCCGGGTGCGATCGCCAAGTCGCTAAAATGGTTGTTCCGGCTGTCGATCATCCAGTATTGTTGGACAAAGGGTAAGATTTATTGTTAGGGGCTTCTGGAGAACTTGGGCCGTTGGGCGGAACTAAATCGGGTCGCGGTGGGACGCGTGGCCCTTTAATTTGGCGTGACGCGGGGGTGAGAGGGTGCGATGGTCACCCGACGCATCGCGGTATTGTCAGAAAAAGGGTATAATTGATAGTTGAAAGTTTATGGGGGGCTTGAGCGGCTGGGCGTATCTAATTCGAGGGCGCGTAGTTCTTTCCTGCCGTCCGGTAATTTGGCGTGACGCAAGGGTGGAGGACTGCGATGGTCCCCGACACATCGCAAGACAGAGTTTAAAGTTGATAGTTATTCGTAAGTATCTAGTTTTTAAGCTAGGCCGTAAGTGTAGTGTGTAAATAGCTGTTAAGAATAAACATCAATATATATTTTCCTCCATATATTCCCCGTATTTTTTCCTGCATGCTCTCCATACATTTACTTCATGTTCCTATAAATGTTAATCTGGATATTTAACTTCAAATTTACACATTTTACAAAATTTAAACACTTGAAGTGATTTTTTATTACGACATACTTTTATAAAACAGGCGGATAGTGTAGCTGCTCCCCTGGCGGATCAATCGGGGGATCTGAATAGCTAGAGAACCCAGAAGGGTAGAATTCCGCCCCCCATACTAAAAGGGCCCACAAGATTTTTTCGCAAAAAATTGCAATTTACAAACAACATAACTTTTGTGTTAAAGGTGACATTGTGGTAAAGGTGAAAATAGCCTCACAGTCGAACCCAACTTTCAGTGTCTTGCGGGTGAGGAAGCCGTGCAAGAAACTAACGTCCACCTTGTGCGCCGAATCGTGAGGCGAAGCGTGAGGTTAATTTTTGGATAAGGTGAGTCACGACCATATTGTAAACACACATACTACTAAATTTGTGAAATATCAAATAGTTCGAAGATCGAGATCAGAAGGCTACAAATTTAATAATGTTGACAATCAGATCACGCGATAATAAAATATATTTCATACAAGGTTGAAGTAAAACAAAGTTGGAGTTTTACAACGTTTCAGAGATCATTTGTCTCCATTATCAGGTACATTTTGGCTAAAATAAAATTTATTACATAAATATGATTGGATGAAATGAATCTTTAT
This sequence comes from Acheta domesticus, assembly GCA_031308135.1. Lineage (NCBI taxonomy): Eukaryota > Metazoa > Arthropoda > Insecta > Orthoptera > Gryllidae > Acheta > Acheta domesticus. The sequence continues at coordinate 2,726,987 of JAHLJT010000631.1, forward strand.
AAATATCATGTAAGCAGAAAACATAAAATAATGGAAGCTTACCTTATATTGAATATAAGTTATAAGTTTGTGAATCGTAAGTAAAACAAACGAATAGAATAAAGAGGCAGGGGTCAGATAACCACAGGTAGGGGTCAATAATGGAAGAAAATAATAAATATTATTTAATTTTGCGTAATATGTTATCATATGCATTGGTGAAGTTGTTACATTCAACCATCGAATTCATAGAGTCATTTAATTTAATATGAAGAGTTTCAGAAATGATTCTTGGAATCAGAATGAATCTTGGGAATAATAATAATAATAATTATTATTATTATTAATTCAATCATGCAACCATACTCAAATCAAGAATAAGCTTACTGCAGGATTGAAAATGAAAATTGTAAATGTAATTGCTTACTTATAATTGATGTATACTCCTTGTTTTCACGACTTTGCGGCCATCTAAATTGTTTGACTTTTCTTGTAAATCAATTCTAAAAGTCTGGTTTTCTTCAGAAAATATGCCACTTTCTTAAACGGAGCATCTTGCGAACACATACCAGAAAGTTTCTTTTCTATTAAAATTGTAGTGTAGCCAAGTTGAAGAGTCTGTTATTTGACTTAGATTTAATTATTTTCAGAGTGCTCATTGTCAGTGAGCCACAGCGACATGCAGTTGCACATCAACGACATTTCACTTGTAACCTACACACGTATACGCTATTTAATCAACTTACGAAATGAAATTACATTGATCAGATCCTATTTGATCTTTCCATAATACAATACTACTGAAGGGTATCACACATTCGCCGCGATACTAACCCATAAATGCTTAAAATAAACGTTTTTTAAATGATTGTGTTTTATTAAAAGTTTACACAATGCTAAATAATGTGGGAGAAAAAATGAACATTCTCAATTGTAGTGATACCGAATCCATTACGGCTGCGAGCCTGAGAATTGCTCCGCGTCGCGCGACAGAGGGGTCGACGGCGGCGCCGGGTTCTGTCAGGCCACCCGCCGGACCCACCCCCTAAAATTCGTCACACCCAAGTGTCCCGCCACCTGGGGGGTCTTCTCGTGCACGCGGCACTGCAGTACTTTTCCGCGGCGCTCCTCGCCCTCCCCATCCTCCCTTGAGATTTTCGTTCCCCGCCCCCCAGTCATTAAGTTCTGCCCCTGTTTGACAGAAAATTGAAGCGAGAGAGAACGAGTGCAGGTTTCTCTCTCATTTCTCGGCCCCAAAAACTTCCGATGATTGGGCAGAATTATTCTACGACGCAGTACCCTTTCGCCAATAGCCGCCGGACGTAGGCAAAGCTCTAGAATGTTCTAGAAAATTTCTGAGGGAATTTGGTGGGGGAAGGGAAACTCGAAGGACTTCGTGCAGGAGACGGTCAAGACAGAAGGTGTGAGGCCATCACAGAGAGAGGGTGTGAGGCCGTCACAGACAGAAGGTGAGAGGCGGTCAGGGGGACGAGACGTTATTGTAGAGGCGCCCGGCGTCAGAGATAAAGTTTTGTTTCTTATTTGGACTTATAAGAAAACGTTGAGTTTTCGAGGAGAATTTGTGCGCGGTTCTTAAATACGTGTAGACCGCGGATTGTGAAAAGTTTTATTGACAATCTAATAGTTCAGAAAAAGTATCTGACTTGTGCTCGTGTTTGGAACATTATCGTGGAACAATTTGATCATTCACGAACTTGCTACGAACTCTAAAGTACCATGCGGTGAACCGAAAGTGACAAGGTCATTCAACTGAGCAGACATTATCTGATCATTAGCGACAGTAAGTGAGCGGCGCTGTGTGTTGGGCCAGCACCCCTACAACCCCGTCTTCTATCTGGCTCGGCTCTGCGCGCCCCTTTGTGCGGCGTCCCACGACGCTCGCGCCGCCCCTGCCAGCCAGCTGGCGGCCCGAGGTCGTTCAACTCTGGTTTGTGGTGCACGCCGCCCCGCTAAGGCGGTATCTTCTTCGTTCTTTTGGCGCGCCCGTGGTCGAAAGGCATAAACAGTTTGATGAACAATCTTTAATTACCTTTGACCGGGCGACGAAGAGAAGATTCCCGGCCGCGCTTGGCTGTCAAGAGGGAATCAGCGTAGAGGAAAATATTGTTCTTTTTACTGTAGTAATTTTCACTTTTCAATTTATTTTATTATTTTATGTGTGCATGTTATATTTCGGAATTGGGGAAAGGGGAGCATGCTCGCCGAGATAAGTGGTAAAATCTTGCAATTTTTTTATTAAATAAAGGCCACCTGTTTGTTAACATGAGTAAAAGTCCCTTATTTTACACCGGTCACCAACTTCCTCCATCTTCAATTTAGGCAAGCCTTTCTACCGACTGAGCGAGCCGGCTACCACGTCTACGGCGCACAACCGACAGACGGGTAGTCGCACAATATTGTACTTAATGGATTATCGACAGAGGAATTCTAATACTGAAATTTGGAATAAATATATGTTTGACTTTTGTTGTTAGTCGTGTTATTTGAAGTTGCTCAATGACCTCTAGCGGACATTACCTGAAGTTCCACACAAGCTTGTAGTGAAGAGAATGCCTGCCGGCAAGAGTTTAAATTACTTATCCAGTTGTAAGGCCGGCCTACCTTCTAGGCGAGTCACCGTGCGAACCTGCCCAATGCGCATGCGCGCTCGCTTCCCTCTCGCCCCGTCCCTGGTCTAAAGCTGTCGGAACGGCTAGGCTAACTGGAGTCCGCCTTCACCCGCAGACTGCTCGTCCGCAGCACCGTGCGGCGGCGAAGACATATCGCAGTGAATTCCCATAAGAACAGGAAAATTAACTTGCTGAGAGTACGTACGATACTAATTGCTGAAAAACATTATGAATTTACAATTTTCTTTTTTTAGTGAAGAGATATTTCTCGCCTTCTTTGCCTTAGGGATAGCTCAGCTTACTCTGCCTACCCTGACGCTTCGCCACTGAATATAACGTTCAAAGATGTATAATTTTGTTCTTTATTGTTGTATGTCTATTGTCTTTTGTTGTTCTCTATTCGACACTATGGGGACACGAAAAGATGGTATCAAGGCCGAACCGTTTCCGTGATACATAGACCAGGAAAACGTGTTGCAGTGTACCGAGTCGCGGGTTGCATGCACGCCTGATTTCTCAAATATACCATAGTCTGCGAACTTCTAAGTTTCTCGCCTTAAAATTGTTTTATGCAAACCTGGAGGTGGTAATCGTTTTCTATATTATTTCAGTAGTGTATATATCTTAAAGCGGCTCTTAGAGACAACCAATCTTTAAAAATAAGGTCTCTAAAGAAAGAGAATTTCACGGAAACGTGACGAATTGCATTTTGACTTTAAAAATGTGGAAACTTTGTTTAAAAAAGCATTTAAATATTTATGTCAAATGCAACCTGCAAAACGCGACAGCACTGTCAAAACCTGTATAGTTAAATAACTCCTAAACGAAGCGTAATAGAGCCTCAAAACGTGGAATTTTGAGGCCAAATCATTCAAAGACACGTTTCTCACACTATAATCTACAGAATAAGATAATCTTGGACATGTTAATACATTTTTGCTGGTCTGGCGCCTTATCGATACAATCTAATACCAACTATATTACAGGCCTCGGCGCTGGACGCCATCTTGTTTGCAACGTCAGGCATAGAAGGCTTAGATTCATCCATCTTATATATGTGCTTTCTAGTACACTGTGGTTTGCGTGAACTATGAAGTATATTTGCATAATCATTAATTCAAAATTATGCAAATAAGGTCTCGCAGCAATAATGCTCTCGCAGCAAAAACTAGAAGAAATAATAGTTGCTTGAAACAAATGAAGATTATTTTTTATGTGTATAGTGCAACCGTTCTTTATTGTTTTGCCGTGGACTGCACATGCAGGCTTAAAAAATTTGAGAAGGGCAATATCAGAGAGCTTAGAAACTAAATCAAACTATGATGGAAAGAGAGCTCTTACAACTTTTGATGTTCTTCGCCAAAAAAAGAAAGAAACAATATTGACAAAAAATGGACATTACTCTTCGTGAAGATTTAGGTTTTGTTTGGTTTCTGTTTTACCTGTAACCGTAATTTCGTTATTAGCAAAGATTCGGTCTAATTTTCAAGTCAGCGTGGTCAATCATAATATTGCATTGAAAACAACGAGAAATAATACTTTCACTGGAGTAATTGATAATTTCAACAAATGAATTTATATCTTGAACAAGTTGACGCATTTTCAAGAAAACTAGAAGGATTCTTGTAGTACATGTAGTACTGTAAATGCCCTTTTGAGCAGGTTAGTAAAAGATCTAGATGTTACGTGCAAGCAAGTTAAAGGTTTTTATTAAACAGATCGATTTATTAACTCTTGAACATAGGTGGAAATATAATTGGTACAGCGTATGATAGTTCAGATGCTGCTACTTCATCTAATGTTTTATTTTTTGTATTATAGAAAATCCTCCAATTATTATTTCAGTAGTGTAGACAAGTTTTGAGCATACGCAACCGATCTTCATAATCGAGGTCGAGGTCTCTAAAGAAAGAACTTCATGGAGACGTGACGATTTACTCTTTGACTTTAAAATCATAAAAGATTTGTTGAAAAAATCCATCTATTCATGTCAAATGCATCACGCAACTGTCGGGAAGTATTATTAAGATATATTTAGTAGAATAACTCCTAAACGAAGCATTCTAGGGCCTTAAAATCTGTAAGTTTGAGGCCGAAGGCTGTGGAAGTATGAAACGTTTCTCGCACCGAAATCTATAGGACGAGAGCTTCTCGGCCATTCTATTATATTTTGCTGTACCGGCGCTTCTCGATACTACTCCACCTTTTCAAAGGCATGCAGAATCTGCAACTCTACGTATGCGAAATCAAAATAATTACTTGGTATTCTAAGCGATTAAATTGCACAGGTGTACATCTCAATTAGCTAAAAAAGTTAAATAATATTCCAAAGAATAGGGCTGTGCTTGCTCGATCCTGTATTTTTGCATGGAAAACTTTACGTAGCTTTCTCGAAAATAAAAACACTTTTGTAATATTTTAGTGACTATCAAGGAATGCGAAAAGCAAACTGTCAAGGAAGATTGTATAATTACTACAAATGTTTTTAAAGAATTGCCGTGAATTATTCCAAGAATATGTCTATATTACTGAATAAATCTTTATTCAAAATTTGTTTCAAACATCAATTTCGTTTTAAATTATATAAGTACATTGAAAGTTCTCTGAATGAAAAGAGCATAGAAACGAGACACATCTTCGTCTTGTAGCATAATTTCCTTTGTTCAATATAACAGAAAGATATTTATTTTCAACTACTTTGCCGATAATTTGATTGGTTGTGTCCCTAATTTAGGTCTAGAGGTAGCAACCATAGAGATACTCTACACTGGAGTGTGCAACAGCGCTAGTGTGCGGCTGCAAATTGAAGAGGAGGAAGTCGGCCATTAGTATGGCAACACCTTGAGTGAGCCATACTCTGAGATGTGTTGAATATTGTGGGGATTTTTGTTCGTGCTTTCATTGTGTGTTCGCTATATCTAAAATGGTGATGTCTTGTGCTGCATTCGCGTGTACGAAGAGATATTCAAAAGTGTGATATGTCATTTCACAAGTAAATCTTGTAATCTTGATATACTAACCTTCATATAATGATGCATACACTTATATTACATCAATAATAATTACTTCAATAATATTGTTATTCATGTAATTTCTTTTTTTATTGCCCCACCTACTACTAAATTTGATAGAGTGAATTTTAATACTAAATCGGAAAGGTAAGGAAGTAATTTTCCACATATATTTGTTTGGAAAAGTACAAAAAATAGTTTTCATTTAAGCTATGCAAAACTAATATGTAGGAAGTGCTGCTTGATTAGAAACTTTGAAATTTGGAACTGTCTCTTACAGAAAAAACTAAATTGAAGATCAATTAGCTCAGAGTCTTGTTTGGTAATAATTAAAGTATTACGTCTTCAACTTCGGGTTCATGCAACCCTATATTCTTAGAGTAAATGCTAAAAATTTAATAATAGACAATGTAAGGAAATTTTCTTGGTCCCATCTATTTCCTTACCCTTCACGGGCAATAAGAATCATATTCTGGTAGGCCTTTTCAGTAAGTGAAAAATTACTATTTGGTATTGTTTATGTGAATATGAATTCTAATGTATATGAATTTCATATGTATATGTATATATTCATATGTATATGAATTCTAATGTGTTTCACTGTTTGCTGTAAATCCATTTAACAGCTTTCAATATAATTGTGTTGAAATAACCAATCTGTTGTTTAGTTGTCATAAATCATTTGCATATTTGGCTTATATATAAAATCTGCAAGTGGATATTATTAATTTAACTATTGTTTATAAGAGGGGTGAAAATTTGAAGCATGGGTTCCAAAAAGATTGATGTTGCAAAAAAATATGGACATAGTAATCCAAATGTCAGGCTAGGCTACAGCTACGGCTTCATGCCTAAAATTAAAAATTGATCAAAAAGTAATATTTTGCGTTCATGACAAATACATAAACATGTACCTAAATAAAAATCTTAAATTTGTTTTAAAATTTCTCATGATGACTTGGCTTCCAGCTTACTTCCTTTTCAGTTAAAATTTTTGCTGACATTTTCTTCTCCCGAAATTTCAAGTATGTAGAGCATGTGACAAAGATATTTCTATCTTCTATGCACATGTGCGTATAGTTATTTCATATATTGGGTAAACTGACGTGTTTCAAGTAGCATGCGTTATATTTAGAAAGTATATTCGATTTGAAAGTATCTTATTTGAAATTCCCGCGCAATGTTGCCATACTAATGGCGTCTGGCCGCTGCTTCAATTTGCAACCGACTTCCCTTCAGATGGCATACCGGGTGGTAGGGCCTTGGTAGCAACAGTTTCAGATGCTACATAGCACGCTATTAAACAATAATAAAAGTTTATTTCAGAATCCAACTGCAACAACCTACAGCTGTACTCAGTCGTCTGAACGACCATATGTGATCATTGCTACGCCCGTAATGATCCCAAACAACTGCCGCGGAAGCCGTCTGGGTTAGTGGCGTTCCTTCTGCTTTGAAGCGCCCTCCCCCCCCCCTGCATAGTCACCGTGCCAACTCCCCCCAGGGATCGTTCTCTCAGTTGCTGGTCTCTCCCCTGCCGAGATAATCGCCTTTTTCATGCCGACGCCCTTCTCCCACGCTGGGACGCCGAGTTTCTTCTGAAGCGCCTTTTCTCTTCCCGGTCGCACATACAGGTGTCTCAGAATACATGTTACAATTTTCTAGGGCGTATGCCAATAAATGTGTAGAGGGAAATTTTATGTAACGGAGTTTCCCGTGTGACATTTACGCCCCCCCCTTTTTTTTAAGAGAACACCGTAGGCAAAGATAGGCTGCCACATAAAATCTCCTTGAGCTCATCACAAACGTGACCTGCCAAACACGTGTGTAGAAGAAGTTGCCTACCAATCAGGGGCAAATGGCACATCTACAGCGCGACTGTTTTATTAGTGTGCCGCAATGGCGGGAAATTGTGCTCGGCCAACGCCACGGGCCGCCACTCTCCAGGGAACCCCTCTGGGAACGTTGAGGGCGGGAGAGTTTCAAGGCCTTACAAAAGGCCAGCCTTGTTGTTCTCCAGCCTTGTTGAATAGTCGGTTTATCATGGCTCGTTCAAAGTTCACTCTCATACAGAAAGTGTTATTGTATGACACATATGACGAAAAATGTGTCAAACCGGTATGGGTATAGTATTCTCGAACCTTTCTTCCAAATGTTGACAAATGAAGAGCGTAATTACAAAATTATCACCAAGACTCCGCAACTGCACACATTTCTTCAGTTCACTTACGTTCACGGAGATCAAATTTTCACATGTAATTTGCGGCTTGCACGCTCTCCTGATCTGACTCCGTGCGATTATTATTTTTTACTGCGAATGAGCGTACTCTGGGTGGCAGTAGAGCAAAACAGAACGTACGAATTTAAAAATTAAAGGCAACAATATATACAAATATAAAAAAATACTGCATTACATAGAAATAAACAAAAAATAAAATAAAAATACAAATACACAAGTAGACAAAATAGATCAAGGGTGCGCAACTCTACTCTGAACCCATCTCTTTACCGTGAACAGTGGAAAACATCAATAGCATTTTCTTATTAGCTTAATAGCTGTTGTATGGGTACTGCCGAAAAAGTGGTAAACTATGTATGTTAAAAACTAGGATGTTCCGTTCAGGTGATGCGAAACCTTCTTGCCCTAATCAGAAGTCCTTTGCTCTACTAAGCGATGTATAGGGTTATAATAATAATAATAATAATAATAATAATAATAATAATAATAATAATAATAATAATAATCCGTGGGAGTTTGTCTGGTCTCCTATCGGACGCGTCCCCAGGTGGCGGATCGGGGAATACTCTCACCGGCAACGCCGGAGGGTAGGTGGGAAATAAAATACCGCCCGCGGACCAAAACCAGACACCCATTAAATATGGAGACTAGGTCAAAAAGGAAAGCCTTGGAACAAATGCCGCTACCCGAGGAGCGTCGGTGCGCCTCTGGAGCCACCGCTAGGGGTGACAGCGAGCGAGCCGGTGGCGACCAGGCATTGAACCGGCGGGTCCTGGTCGGGATACCCGAAGAAGATACAGCCGAAATCACAGGAGATGACCGAAGCCTGCAAGTCTCACCCACTGAAAGTGTTTTGCCGGAAGGTCAAGCGACAACCACTAAAGAGGGACGCATACGGCAACGTATACAATGGACATTGCAAATGAATAAAGATGTTATCCGTTGCTATATGCGAAGTACAAATGGAGGTACCGACTTAACAACTTACAGGCAAGAAATGTATCGACATTTCATGGAGTTACTGATATGTCTGACATGTAGTATAGAAGGACCTGAGAGAAAAAACGCAGATCTCGCTCGATACTTGCTCATCGGAGCCGTGCGAGTGAGCCTAGCCACAGCAACACTAGTGGCAGGTGAATGTCCCCCCCCCCCCGCGTGGGAGAAGTGCAAAAGTATAATAATAATAATAATAATAATAATAATAATAATAATAATAATTTACGGTATCATAACCGGTATGCCCGTACTTTAGTTGGCGTTTTCTTCTCATAAAAAGCGTCACTGCACTCTACACTTCTTTTGGGATTCATGAAAGATCGCACATACTCGTATGCGAAAAATCCGCACACGGAAGAAGAATTAAGGCACAATATTCAGGAACAGATCGCTACAATATCACAGGACTTCCTTTACTGAGTGAAGCGGAAATTATTTAGATGTCAAGAATTCATCAGAGCTGTGGCCGTCAGATCCAGTATCTACTATAACGTGAGTACAATTTAAATTTTCCGGTAGCGAAAAGCCACCTTCCGTCTTCGGCGATTCTTTGTTTTATTTATTTGCATTCAGTGTACAGCCTCTTTTGCAATGGGTTTGAATGTATTTGACACAGAGTTACAGATATTTGACACAGTTACAGAGTTGAGTTAAACTCAGTTTTCATATTTTTGACTTAAAATTATTTAGGAGGGTTTTATGTGTTAGGGGTTTAAGGTGGGTCAAAAAAGTGTCCGGGAAGTTTCCTGCGGATGCGTGATCTGTTAGGGGTTTGTTTCCCTAATTGGAAGTGTAGGGCTTGTGGGATAGTGGGAATTTTGTGGTCAAACTTAATGGCGGATTGTTTGATGAAAGTGGTGATGGGGGTATGCCGAGCTCTAGATGAAGATCGTTGGGTACGAACCAGGGTGCTTTGGTTATTATCCTTAGGAAACGGTTTCGAAATGTCTGGAGTCTGTGGAAATGGGATTTGGCTGCTGAACCCCAAATAGGACTTGCGTATGTTAACATTGGTCATGATCAGAGCTTTGTAAAGGTGGGTACCAGTCTGAATTTGGAGGGGAGAAGATCGACGTAGAATTGGAAAAAGCTGATGAGTTCTTTGCGTGGTTAGAGCAAGTCTGTGGTGGATGTAGGGTTTCCAGGTTAGGCGACGATCAAGGAGGACTCCGAGGTATTTTACAGATAAGTCGGAAGGCAACCAGGGGATAGAAATAGTCTTGTAAGCTATTGGAGGAGGTAAAGAGGGTCTGCATAGAGAGGTTCGGCGATTTCTACCGACCACCCTGTCTCGATTTCCCCGGCTTTCGTGGCTTCCTTCGCCGAGGCCAAATTCCCGCGCAATATGCCTATTTATAAAATGGACGCACTGAATAACTCCGTTATATGAAATTTCCCACTGCATCTTCATTTACAAACGTGTTCATTTTCGATCCCTCTACAGGTTCTAGAAGTTTGTAATATTTAGTACGAGACACTTCAGATACGTAGCACATGTGTGTCTCGCAAATGTCAGGATGAAATGACACATGTATAAATTCATATACCTCCTTTATATGAAATTTCCCGCAACATCTTCACTGGCAAAAAGTGATCATTTTCGACCCCTTCAGAATGCCCTAGAAGTTTGTAACATTTATTGCGAGACACTTGAATACATCCTTGGCTGGGTGAAGGGACGACTGCCTTTCGGCTTGTGCTGGAGGAGAGGAAGGGTGGAGGGATGCCGGAGGTGTAATTGATGGGAAGGGTGACGACACTTGGCGCGCGCTTTTATTTATTTATTTACGTCAAAAACAGTTTAAAACTGAGTGTCACGAGCTATGGGGAGAAGTAAAATTTGTGCACGTTTTCATAATTCTGTGATCTCTATCCTAAACCATATTCTAGTCGAATTTTGAATACAGAAAAAAGAGCGGTTTTTTCAAGTTTCGCGTTTCAAGTTTCAATATTCGCTTCTATATAATAAAATATATTTTCAAAGGTAAATTAGCTATGAATTTGTACCCTTAACCCTCATCGTGTTCTTCATGAAAGACTAATACTTTTTGCCGCGACAATATGGAAAACAATAATTTCAATAACTATATTTCCCATTGAAATTCAGAAGACGTGCACAAATAATGAAGTTACATATGCTTCGTGCCGACACAGATGGCGCTGGAAATTTCAATGACTTTTCAGTGAAGAGGTTAGACAAAAAGAAAGTGGGTGTCTGTTAGGACGTTGCAAAGCCGAACAAAAATGAGATTCATGTTAACTGAATCGATTGAATACGAAAATACCCCAAAAGTTCTATACTTCAACAAAAACATTGGAAGCTATTGTAATAGTTTACAAGATTGCAACTCCCATATACCCCCAATTGCAGTAAGAAGCTTACAATGAGACCGGCTAGGGTGTGCGCAAAGGGGAAACGTGTCAAGAAGCAGCGTTGCAGTAAACAGTTGAAACGAGATGCATTACATTAGTAATTAATCTTGTGGTTTCGAAATACTAACGGGGACGATATAGTGAATTAGAACCCGAAAGCGCCCATAATTTGAAACATTTCAGTGTAGGTTTCAAGTGAATCTGATCACGGAAACCCAAGTTATCAATAAATTAAGAATTGTAGTTTTGACTGACGAGAATGAAAGAAAAACATGGAGAGTAAGGCTATTACGTTATTCCACGTCGAAAATGTTAAATGCAATTATTAAAGGATTGCGTGAATAAATGATGATGGGACTAAGGCAAATAAATTACTTTATAATTATAGACATTAATGGGAATGGTAGCGTGAGTGAACTGTTTGTTTAAAAGGAAAAAGTCATTTACCTACACGAAAGTAAAGCAGTCACGTGATCTCAGGCAATGTTTTTACTGAGGAAGAAATATAAATATTATTAAAAGGAAGCATTCCAGGACTAATTGGTAATTACGGGAATGAAAGAATAATTTAATGAATTTTTTTGACAATATAACAGAGTTTAGATAATGGCCAGAATGTAATTAAAACATATGGAAAAATTGTTATGAAGAGATCGACGGTCTTTTGCTTTTTGCAAAAGGGATATAGCGGCCAGACAACAATGGAAAAAGAAGAGGGTTTGTTTTGGTGTTGTGGTGGAGACGGGTCAAGCAAGCGTCGCGATGTTACGCAGTGCAGAAGTTTTCGGTGAATACTTAATAATTTTCGGGTTTTGATACAATGAATTAATTAGGAAAGTGAGTTTTATTACGGATAAAAGGAGATAGAAAACTTTGGTAAGAGTGCGCGATAGTTGCGCGAGGTTTAAACGAACGGTAATTTCGCCGTGCTGACTGAAGAATTTTTAGTAGTATAAATTATTTTGCCATGTTAAACTTATGATTTGCGAAGACGAAAAAAAAAAATAGTTTATCGCGACAAGACAGTGTGCGCTGTAACTGCACACGTATAAGATAAAAATAGTTAGTAACGTGAAGGTTGTTAATAATTTTGTATTTAAACATTAATGTGCAAGAATATGCATAATTCATTTTCATAACGGACACGCGCGAAGATGCATGCAAGAATTAGTTTGTTAAGACACACAGTGCGCGATGTAAATAATTAGGAAATTTTAAGCAAGGGATAAGCGCAGTGTAAGAAGAAGATGGCGAGTGCTGTAACGAAGATGCCTAAAGGATGATGCGAGTGGTAATCGTCGCCACGTACCACAGGTATTCGGGGATTCATCGAGTTTGGAAACGTCGGCTAATGATTCTTTTTGTACAAGAACAAGTTTTGTAGTTTGAATTAAGTTAGTTTTTTAAGAAATGACACGGCCGATATTATTATGAAGGATTCTAAAAATAACTAACAGTCATGGAGTAAATGAGGGAAAACAGTTGGAAGCATTAATTTCTGAATTCCAAGGAATAAAGTTCCACTATTTTTTTTTAAATTCATAAAAGATAGAAATTTTGGTCGAACGGTTGAATGTTATGTGTATAACGCTGTATGGTAATTTAGGGCATGTGTAGCATTAAGTGAGTATTGTTGCAGAACGAGAGAGTGCTTGCCGGTAATGGCAGGTAGGTTGAAGCCCTGCCGACGGAAGTGTTATGTATTTGAAGTGTTTATGTGTGTGTTATGAGTTATAGTAAACGCAAAGAGGCCTTGGTTGCCTCCTTTGGAAGATAATATCACTGTGTTTTGAGACTGTTGCCATATGATTGGGTAATTTCCGGGCAAGGGCATCCAAGAAGGGTTTACGTTCACATCCGTCTTCGTATGAAGGAAATCGCCGAACCACGCTCTTAAATAAATTTAACGTGTTCGGGTTACGCGATACGGCACGGGGGAAGTTGTATTATTAGTATTCTGGTGAAGAATAATAGAGATTATGATAGATTTTGACGAGTCAAAAGCAGTAGTGCATAAAGAAGGGTGATAATTGTTATTATTGTTAGAGAGTAGGACAACCACCGCCCCCATACGTATATACGAGTGGTAGATAGGGCAGGACCCGCCGCACTATCGAAATTCTAAACATTATCGTGGTACAATAACTATAGCGTCTGCGTACAGATTTTTTAAACTTTCCGTTATACATTTATTAAACAGTATTTTATATTATTTACTGAAAAAAAATTGTAATTGAAGTTGTCTGAAGAGAAACATATCCCTTTTCCGTTAACGTATTTAATTTACGTGTTCGCTAGCACCCCAAAGGTCTCCATTTCCGGTTGTGTTTTTTTGAGAATTTAGTTCAAGACTTGGAGATACGAGCAGGCAATCCGAGCAGGAACCGGCTCCTCCCATCCGCCCTGGAGCACTCTGAGTGTCCGCAGGCACGCCCTCCGTTATCTTCTTCCGGAGGAAAAACGAAGTGCCCTCCTCTGGTCCTGTCAACTCACTATCCGACTCACGGCCAACGCACTTGCGCCAGGGGAGAACGTTTGTGAGTCACAGTTAACACGAAGTAATAATAATAATAATAATAATAATAATAACACGAATTCTCGGAAGAGGACCTCTTCCAAGCAATTAAGAACATGGGAAACTGGAAATCGCCCGGGATTGATAAGATCCAGATTTATTGGATTAAGAAACTAACAGCATTACATCCGCATCTAGCAAAGGCTATTAATAAAATTTTAGAAAATCCAAAGGAACTCCCGGAATGGCTCACACGCGGCATCACGTACCTGCTACCCGAAGAGGGAGACAGCTCTTTGGCGAAGAACTACAGGCCAATCACTCCTCTGCCAGTACTGTACAAAGTTATAACTTCAGCCATAGCTGACAAAATGTACAGACATCTAGAGAAGAATCATCTAATGCCAGTTGAACAAAAAGGATGTCGTAAAGGTTCTTATGGCTGTAAGGAAATCTTACTACTGAATAAAGTCATCTTGAATGATGTCAAGAAACGAAAACGTAATTTGAGCATAGCTTGGATTGACTACCAAAAAGCCTTTGATAGTGTACCACACGATTGGATTTTGAAGACCCTCGAGATCTACCGATTTCATCCTAGACTTACTGAATTTTGCAAGGCTAGCATGAAGTTGTGGAATACCAGGTTACTAATACAGAGCAGAAAGGAAGCAGTAGAAACCAGAAGTATTAAGATCAACAGGGGTATTTTTCAAGGAGATTCACTATCCCCTCTGCTGTTTTGCATTAGTTTGATCCCACTATCTAGACAGTTGTCGCAAGCTGACTTTGGTTACAAGATCCATGGTGATGAAAGGCCAGTATCACATTTGTTTTACATGGATGATCTGAAAGTGTTTGCTAAGAATGAAGCGATTCCCTCTCAAATGCTGTCTGTCATGAATGACTTTAGCAATGGAATCTGCACGAAATTTGGTCTTGACAAATGTGCAAAAATCAATTTAAAAAGAGGCAAACTGTCAACGTCAGAGAGCATTGAAGTTGATATGATCACTGTGATTCAAGATCTTGAGCCAGGTAAAACTTACAAATATCTGGGCATTCAAGAATGTGAGACAATCTCGAACGACACAATGAAAGAGAGAATTCGCAAGGAGTATTACAGAAGAGTGAGACTTGTCCTGCAGTCTGCTCTGAACTCCAGGAATAAAATATCTGCAATTGGTAGTCTGGCGGTGCCTGTAGTAGAGTACAGTTCCGGGCTAGTGGACTGAACTGAGCAAGAAATCCGCATCATGGATCGAAAAACCAGAAAACTGCTAACAATGCATCATGTCCCCCACCCTCGAGCTGACCCTCGAGACAAATTGAAGCCTCCTGGCACAATGCAATAGTTGGAATGGGAAAAGTATGTTGTCAGTCATCAAGATGATCCTCTAATGAGGCAGGTCATGAAATCTGACCGAAGAATGGGAAACAGAGGCATTGTTAGTGTAGCAAAAAGCATTGCAAAGAAAACTATGCAAGACACGTCAAATAACACAGACACTGAACTTCTGGTACAGTGTCACATGAAATGAACACAAAACATGAAATGTGAGACACAAAAAATGTTAAAGAAGTCGTGGAGGGACAAACCCCTCCATGGACAACATCTAAAAAGAATGGACAAGGTGCAGATCAATAAAGATGAATCATTTATGTGGCTTAAAAGGGGAAGAATGAAGCAAGAATCGGAAGCAGTTCTAGTAGCTGCTCAAGATCAGGCGTTGAGAACACGACATTATGATAAAGCGGTTCTCAAAATTTCCCAAGATGATAAATGCCGCATTTGTCAGGAACACGTAAAAACCATCGATCATATTGTCTCAGCTTGTCCAATCCTAGCAAAGACCGAATACTTGAAAAGACACGACAGGGTGTGTAGCTACCTCCACTGGCAGATCTGTACCGCCCTCGAAGTTCCGAACACATGCCCCAAGTGGTACGAACACTCACCGAAACCGGTGACGTCTGTTGGATTGTGCACGATATTGTACGACCAACAAATTCAAACTGATCGCACGATATCTGCAAACAAACCGGATATAGTTATCCGGGATTTGGCGAAAAAATCGTGTTTATTTATCGATGTTGCTGTACCTTGCGATCAAAACGTCGTTACCAAGGAGGCAGAGAAACGTTTTAAATACAAGAGTTTGGAAATTTAGATCAGCCGAATGTGGGGCGTAAAAACAAAGGTCGTACCGATAGTTATCGGCGCTCTGGGATTTGTTCCGCAAAATTATGTAAGAACTTGGCTAATCTTCCAGGTTATTCAAAGGTCTGGGAAGTGCAAGAAATTGCTTTATTTGGCACAGCTCACATTTTGCGCAAAGTATTGTAGAGGCACCGACAGTCCCTAGATCTGCTCCTTAGGTAACTAGTTGCAACCTGGAGTAGATTTTATATTCAACCGACTCATAATATCTGTAGTCGTGATGTAGTGGAGTAATACTAATAATAATGTATTACTACGAATGAGCATAACACACTATTTAATAACAATAATAATAATGCCATGCCGTAGTATAAGTTCACTGATGCCTTAGGATAAGTTTCATATTTTAGATTTGTTCTGGACATGATCGACCTGGTCTGAAGCCTGCCTTGTACTCTCCAATTTTTGGTTCTAATTATTGCTGCGCTCTGTGAAGAAGGTCTAGGTATCTTGTAGGGAAGAGATATTAATGAAATTCCTATATATTTATGACGTCTGTTATATTTCCTTTTTTTATTTAAGGGACGAATAAATGCAGTTTTTCATCCTTCTGGATTTTTTTCTGATTTCCAAAACATATCTTGAATATTATTATTATTATTATTATTATTATTATTATTATTATTATTGTCTTCTGAAGATTTCGAAAAAAAAACACAAAGTCGTGACAACAGAACAAGATGTAATAGGACTATTGTTGCCAGCAAAACAATTCGGGATGACGATGCGATTGAAACTCAAATAACAAAGAAAAAAAACCAAATAGCAAACATTTAACGATATTACAGAAAAAACGCAAAAGGAAAATCATTCACTGCCCATTTTATGTTTCCTTTACGTACACGAACATTTTCTGCTAAGTAAGAAATATGAAGTAGGCAATTTGTAAAGTGTTAATAATACCATTCATCAAATCTATCTTTAATTTCAATAGACGACATTCAATCTAAGAAAGTTCATGATATCTTGCACTTAAGATCTCTTAAAAATCAGGTTTTTCTTTTTACAAGAATTAGGCATAAATTATATTAAATGCACAAGTTGGCACACATTGTGAATCTTTCACTATGTCTTACCTTTCAAAACCACTCTCTGTTGCTTCACACACCGACAGATCAAATTTGTGTTGCTAACCTGAGATTAGTGTGCACGTATATAGGGTGTCCCACCAACTATGACCACCCCATAACTTCTAAACGGTTCAGGATATCGAAATGCAATTTCGATTAGCAATGCGAAATCGTGGGCAAGTAACATGCTGTAGAGAAATTGTCTATAATATTTTTGTTTTCGAGAAATTTAATCATCTTTGAGTTTTTAAATGGAACTACAGTAAAAATCTGTCAAAAACCGGAAACGATTGGGACAAAAAAAATTTCCGGTTTAGGGAGGTTTCCGTTTTAGGCAGAATTGTCCGTTTAGGACACTTTTTATGTTGATATTTCCGTCCTGAAACTAGTAACATGACTTTATTATAATTATAAAACGTATACTAACATAAAACTCATTTATGGAAATCACCAATAAATGAATATTACACATAATTATTTCTGACAATCAGGTAAAAAGAAATATTTCACGACTTGTTTGTTTAAATAATGTTACTATTTCAACATTAATCTAGAGTTTTTGCTTCATGGCTTTCTTTCTTACAAACACCTTTCCAAATGTTTTCCTAAGTTGAAAAATTTTAATATGTAGAGTTTTTATGTTGTTTTTCAATCATTGTCAAACTGGTTGTGAAACTCATAAATCAAACTCAAACTCACATCACCTCTCTGGCTAGTGGCTGCACCCGATTCTCGCAGACTCTTTCAGCGCACAATGCGTCACAGCCCAGAGTACTACACTGCGATTTTTCTAACTCTGCCTCTCAAGCCTCTATGGCCACAATGGAGTATCACACGGTATTTCGCGTCTTTCCCGGTTTTCCGCTAGAAGTCGCATGATCGTAAGCGCTACTTGATTTGGTGGAGATCATGAGATATCTAGAGGTACGACTGTGAAAGATGCGAAATACCGTGACATATTTCATCGTGAAGACGGGCCTTGAGAGGCAAAGTTAAAAAAAAATCGCGGTATAGGTCTATCTGACAGCCTCAGCATGGCCTTGAGCAATTCGACTCTGGTCAAGGAGTTTGCCAACAGGGAGACGCGTAAATTGAAGCAATGCCCTTACACCTACCCACGCTTAGAGAGTCGGGAGAGAGGGAATTCCCCGACGGCTTACGCCGTGAGAGACAGATGACCTCAAGGTCGAATTCTACGATAACAGCAGGAGCACATTTCCTTCACTGTGCGGCCACGTGTGAAACACACAACATGGACAGAGATATTAAAACAGACCTGCAGATGCATTCATTCCACTAAGAGTATCTCCCGTCTCTCTACGAACTGCATTAAATTAACAGAAATTCCGTTTTATGAAGTTTTTTTCGCCTTGCAGGACATGAAAAACCGTTCCGTTTCCGCGTTGGACAGATTCCGTTTTATGCCGTGTAAATATGCCATTGAACTTCGCGGGCCGGAGAAATTTTCCGGTTAAGGCAGGTTTCCGGCTTGTACAAGTTCCGGTTTAGACATATTTTACCGTATATATTTTTTCACCAGCAATGGATAGATCATGAAAAGAGGAATAAAATGATGTATCATAAGCTAGCATTTTCATTGTAATTTGTCTTTAAAACTAGACTTTCTGACATATAGCAGCCCTTACAACAGTCGCCGTTGGTGAAATGTGGCCTTCGCGGCGTCGAGACTGTTTCGTGGAGACAGGGAGTGTGAGGGGTGGCCGTGAAGGATAGAGGCGTAACTACAGCAATTCATGGTCTTGACACTAAGATCATATGAACAAACATCTATATTAACGATCAAAATAAAAAAAATTTCCGCATTTGTTCATCTGAATTGAAGTTTCTTCTATTGAAATTCGAAAGCAACGATAATCGGAAAGAACAAAATAAAAATAATTTCTAGCAGAAAGACAATAATAATAGTAATAAAGGTCCTTTTCAAACTTACAAGAATTGAGCTAGTGTGTTAGGACAGAAACAAGCTATCATTTTACAATATGGGGAGGGAATGAATGGTTTAAGATTTTTATTGTAATATCTCGATTAATTCATTAAATAATAGATAGATGGACACTTTCTCTCATTATTTACTGTTAATAAACGTCTTATTTAAACACGTAATAAAAGAACAAAGCAATAAAAATTTTAAAATATTCTTGACAATCTATCTGTGTCATCAAAATCATATATCAGAAAGTCTCATTTTAAACTCAAAATTACTATCAAAATACTTGCATATGATACATTATTTTATTCCTCTTTTCATGATTTGTCCATTGCTAGTGAAAAAATATATAGTTCCATTTAAAAATTCAAAGATGATTAAAGTTCTCGAAAACTAAATATATTATAGACAATTTCTCTACAGCATGTTACTTGCCCCATGATTTCGCATTGTTAATCGAATATTGAATTTAGATATCCTGAACCGTTTAGAAGTTAGTCCATTCCCGAGAGTTGATGTGCTCAGCGAATGATCGCTTTCCTTTGAAGTATGGTGTGTAGGGCCAGCACCGAATGTTCGTCGCTTTGCAAATAGCAAGCACGCTACTCGGGATTCGGCTAGCTGTTGCTCGCTACTTGGCGAATGCCGAAAGTAGGCAGCCACCTTTAGACGAGTTCAGCAAAAATCGGCGTTTGATCATCGGCTTGTGCACAAGAGGAAGGGGGACAATTTCCGTTCTAGGCCTCCTAATACATTAATCCTTTTAATGACGTTTAACTTTAAGTCTATTTTTAGATTTTGGATTTCTAGGCGGTTGTACGAGGGATCCACTTCGAATTAGCCGCATTTTCGGGGTAGTTTTATGTATGTATCGACAGTTTTAGCAGAGAGATTTTGAATTTTCTGAAACACTTTTAGCGCATTTCTGTGGAGAATCCAGTTTAAATTGACCACTTTGAAAACGAAAGTTTTGGTCCCGAATTTTTGAGTTACACTAAAATGTGACCGCTCGACAGACGGTTACATTTCGTCGCTGCAATTGATCGGCTCAGTAGAACAAGGGGCTATCCCACATTTTTGGGAAATTCAGTTATTAGCGTTATACGAAACTTCAAACATTATTCTTTTAGTGTAATATGTTATTTAAATCCAGTATGGACATGTACTGTGTAGTGTGTGTAAGTGTACTGCGTGTAAGTTTAAAAATGTACTGAGTTATGTGAGATCATTGATTAATTGTTAGTGATTCCAGGCACGTCAAAATTTCTGAGATCATTAGTCCCATAAGTGTAATGAATGTTTTCATCGGGAGGTGGCAGTGAACTGCCTGCTGGAGGCCGCGATCCGGCGCCGAACAACCGTCGACTAGCGGGGTTTACCCCAACCAGGCATCTCCCGGTCAGCGGGACACCGCCCCAGTTGGGGCAAACTCTTAGCCCCCGATCGGTCTCCACCATGTGTTGGTAGTGTAGTGCATGTTAGTGTAAGCGTGTTTGTAAGGGGTCAGGATAGGACAAGGAAAGATCACGCACGGTCCGTTGCCCGTTTGCAAGGGTGCTGCTCCGGCATTCGCCTGGTGTTGATTGGAGAAACCACGGAAAACTACCGATCAGAGCAGCCGGCCGCTAGAATTCGCGTCCAGACAGCGACTGAATTCGACCTAGCTGCCAATCTAGTGTCGAAAGCCCTGCCGCCGTCGGACTCGAATCTTGGGCCTCACGCTTAGAAGCAATGCAGTGACATCAGTTGATGCACTGAGCCACCTCTCCCGATCTGAGCTATGTGAGAGATGTTTATATAAAACCCTCATTATCTCAGAATTACGTCAATGTGGAATAGCACCTTGTTATACTGAGCTCTTCAATGTTTTAATTCGCGCCATTGCCCACCGTTTTAATTCAGCACGACACGGATAGGGGCACTGCACTACGACGCAAATTTCACACCTCAGCGGATGCAATCATAAAATTTTCGAGCCCTTTAAATGAATTTCAATTGAACTAGAGAAAGATTCGACCATTTTGTCAACGGTCATCTAGAGAAAAAGATCAACGAGAAGAGGGAAGTGTATAATGTGTTTGTTCTAGAAGCAATTCATTTCATTTTCACGCCGTTTTACAAATCTATCTCAAGTTTTAATTTAGAATTAACCACGATTGATATTTGTGACTATATATACATTAAATCTGTTCTTTTGGCTATCGAAATCATGGAAGATTAGCTGCGCATACCTGCGCACTCAAAAGTTTTTATTTATTTATTATTTTTTTCGCAATGCGCTCAATTTCTTGGAGGACGTGTGATGGTTGGGGGCGAAAGCTCAATGGACTCAAGGTATGATGCCGTACTTTCGTATGTTTCATATGAATTAGGCAAAGAAACTAGCACTGGTACTTCAGTAAGTGAAATTGAAACTCAAATTAACATTTTTTCCAGTTCATTATTTAAATTTGGAGAAAATGCGCTGGGCATAAACAACGTTTTCTAGAGAATTACTCATCATGTCTTCAGGAAGACATCAAATTTTATATTAATTCAATGAAAAAATGCTCCACGTACTTCAAAACTCAGATGATGTAGTACAGGACGTCCACCTTTTGACTCAGCTGATGTAGTACAGGACGTAAGCCTTTTGGTTTATGTGGTCCTAAAGCTAAAACCAGGCAGTTAGACCGCAGTTAAATTAGCCCATTGAAAAACTGGGAACAGCTACTGAAATAAAATTGAAAAAAGAAGGTAAAGCAAGATTTTATGATGAATGTGTGTGTTTGTTGAAAGTATGTGAATGTTTTTGAAAGTAATTATTTCTGTTAATAGTATGTAGTAAAAGGAACTTCCAATTGCTTCTCCTTACAGAGGCATAACAATTAAGGAAGCGTTAAGATTGTTGCAACAAGAACCATCTTTACTCTCTCCACAACAAGCCCTCCAATTAAAGATGGGTACGAATTTATCCTCTCAGCAATATTTGCGAATACAAAAATAAGCAGAGAATACAAATTGTAAATTTTATCCACCGTACTACAGAGTTTAGGAAGCAAAAAATGATATATTATCCTGAAGGAGAGAAAATGACAGAAAATATCTGCTGAAGTACGTCTACAGTCTTTGTTGAGCACATAATGCCGTCGTTTGTGCATAATGAAGATGTCAAAGATAATTTTCAACTCCAAGCTAAGACAGTATTTGAAATTATTTTAATTGGGTTTGCGACGGATCAGATCAAAATAAATAATTTACTGAAGTTACAACAAAAGTTTACTGAAGAAAATTAGGCAGATGAAATGGTTGTAGCATATGTATGCCGCGAATTCAAATGTGGTGTTATGGGCCGAGCGTAATTTGTGCGTAATGTGTCATTTGGTTTCTCTCCACTGGACAATTCACTGAAGAAGCCCAATAATGAATAAATAAGGACAATAGAATGTTCGGGGAACTAATTACAAGGAAACCATCAAGTGTAGACACTAACTCTGATCCCAAAAATAGTCATCTGATCCATTTATTGCATGTTTGCAGGGTTTTTCAAAACCAAAACTAGTGGTGCTACAACAGCACTTACTTTCCCGTATTAGAGGAAACAGCTAAGTAGTACTGTAATATTGCACTTTATGCGCTACTAACATCTTCGCTTGGAACTCACTATTTCCATTGCAGTGTTGTCAGAACTATGTGAATTCTACAACTTCACAAAAATAGAATGCAAAAGTTTTGTAACCCTGTATTGGAAAAAGAAGACTGATACCCTGGAAATATAGAAATGCCTTCCATTGGGCCATGATTAGGGAAGAGTATTTTAAAACCATGCAACAAATTCTCTACTCACTACAAATGGTACAGCATTTGGTGCAAAACTAAATATTTGCCTGCAAATATCAACATAAATTAGACAATTATAACTCCTTTTCATACAGCTCCATTAGGTCACAACAATGACACTAATTCACAGATATTCGCGAGCGCAAAGTGATTTCCATTGTTGCAGACCCTGCATTGTCGCTATTCTGAGAGCTATTAATTCTTTTTACTTATTTCAAAATAAACAATTTCTAAAATATTAATGTGTAAGTCTATAACAAAGTTCGAATGTAAGAAACGAAGAAAGAAATAATATACAAAATTGCACATTCTAATTTACGACGCATCCAGCTGTCCAAAGCGCAGTAAATTTACAGCGGCCTATTACGTTTGTCACAAAATTAAAGAAGAACTACTCGTATTTTGAAAAAATTAAGCATGACCGTATTTATTTTATTTATTTATTTGTCAATATTCGGAATTGCCACATACTCTTTCTTGCCAGCTACCATCTATCATCGCCAAAAGTACATTTTTTTTGTCATTTTCTTAATTTTTCGGTTTCCTATTGGTAGAACAGAAACATTAATTTTAGAATATTAAAGAACACAAAAACCTAGCCGTAAATGGCAATTTTCTTTTAAAAATTATGTGCCGTTTAAGATAAAATGGCGTTTTAGCGCTACTAAAAATGCGAAATTTGAAGCTCATTTTCACAGAGTTTTCAAAATACTTTATTTGAAGTTATTTGAAGCACTTACACTCACAAATATAATCATCTTTACAAATTGCGGATAATGTGCATATTAAAGATGTGAGAGATCTTTCAAAAAATTTACATTTATATAATTTTTGAAAAAAACAAAAAAAACTCAAAATAAACTTCACGCTATACTAATGAGTGTAATTAGCACTATCCGTTACAAAAGTTTCAAGAAAAAAATTGCAGCCATATACGAGAAAATGACGTTTGAGCATTTCTGAAAATGCCGAAATTTGAGCTACTTTTCACAGAAAACGGTAGTGTTTTCGAGAAACTTTACTTGACATTATTTAAAGCATATATACTCGTAAATATAATAATGTAAAAAATCGCCGATAATGTAAATATTAACGACGCGAGAGACAAGTAAAAAAATTTACATTTTTGTAATTTTTGAAAAAAACCAACCGATAGAAAAATATGGCTTTTATGTCATTGATAGAGTACATTTACCACTATCCCTACCAAAAGTTTAAAGAAAAAATTTGGAGACGTTTTTGAGAAAATCTTGTTTTTGTAATTTTTTAAAATTGCACATATTGCACGCAATATTGCACGAAAACTACCAAAATTGTGAAAAACATTTACATGACCTTTATTAAAGAACTCAATATGCAGAACAAATTTTATTTGAAGAAAAAATCTCTATCTTCAATTTTGTAGTTGGAGAAAGCCGCCGAAAAAAATTCGAACTTTCACAATTTTCGAAAATTCAGAGCTGTACGTGAAAATCGGACCTATGCCATGTTAAAAAGTGTATTTTCCTCTATTCATACAAGAAATTTAAAGAAAAAATTTGGAGCCGTTTTTGAGAAAATGTTGAAAATCCCCGGGGGGCTTCATATAAAGTACCCCCAAATTTTAAAGAATCTTTTTCAAAATCACAAAGCTTCGATTAGAATCAGATCGACTGGGGAATATCAATTTTGAAGAAAATCGACCGAACGGTTTAGGCGCTAGCGTTGACCACAGACGCACAGACGCACAGACGGACGGACAGACGGACGGAATGCCGTCAATCGATTTTTAAGTATAAAGAAGCAACAAATCATGGATTTTGACCACACCACGTGTTAGGGGATTTTTTTTCTTAATTTAGCAACTGGTTTTACCCACTTATTCGTTTTCGCGGCCCGGCAATTAATTTTTTTCCGCCGAAAATTGGCCATTTTTTCGCGCAGCATTACATAACTTTCCCTATACTACGTATATCACTCCGTGTATACGTACGTATACGGGAAAGTAAAAGAAAAACTTCAAAAAATGGTTAATTTGTTATACATTGATTGACAAGACGCTGAAGAATAAATTCCGTTACCTCATCCGAGGATTCATCAGATTGAGACTGAACATTATATGGTTCGTAATAATTATGTTTGTTTCTAATTCTTTAATTTGTTTTCATATTGGCTAATCTATATTTTTATGTTCTCTCTTATCGGTTCACAATTAATAATATGACAATTTGATTAATTTATTATTCGTATACAGTACTTTCATTTTATTTCTATTCGTGTTTTACTTTCTCAGTTCATGAATTGACAGCAATTGTCCGATGTTTTATTTTTGCAAAAGAAAACTGTTGCCGTCAAAAATATTTCAAATTAAATATTGTTCCACGTATTAACATTATAATTTACTTTCTATACACGTTTTGTAAAACCGTAAACATTTTACATTTTCGAAGATTCTGACTTTTTTTACACCTAGCATTTTCATAACGCAAACATAAACATAACGCATAGGCATAAACTTTAACATAAGTGATAGACTTAAGCATTCACATTGTCCAACATAAACGTAAGCAAAATAAGATTTTCTATTGTCTGTGAGACATTCTAGTTTACAGTTGGTTGGATATGAGAATCGCTTTCGAGACATCGACCGTGCCCATGGCCTACGGGTTCAATTTATATTTAATTTCAATAAAAATTAAAACTAAATAAAACTACACAATGAGCAGCAGATGAAGTCGACGTAGGTATCTAGCTAGAGTCGAAAATCCTACCACCGCAATCGAAGGGACTCGAACAGGACCTCCCGTTCAGAGGCACTGCAGTGACATCAATTGACGCCCAGAACCAAGCCGGTCACAAGTTCGAAAACATATTCGACAACGGTATGAGTTTCTTCCAGTTTGTTCACCAGTTTTCCACAGATATTAGTAGACACCGGATTTTTATATAATTACATATTTTTATCTTTCTACTTACCGTTCACAAAATTGTAATCTTGGCGAATCGTAGCCTTCCTAGAACAATATCGAATTTTTTCTTTACATATTTTTACATATTTAGTTCTATATTACATATTTTACATATTTTGCTGTTTCAACAATAAATTTTATTTCATCATTTTTTAAAATTTAATTCCATATATGTTTATAAAAAGTTGTATTAAAAAAATCAGTGTTTTATCTACATTATTGGGGAAATCTAGGAGTCCAAAATATCATTGACACCGCGTTTTGTGATCTGTAACCTTAATTGGCGAGAAAAATTTGCGATCGCCGACGTGTAACACTTCCATTAAGATGCTGCAGTGTATGTTTGCTGGCCATAGATCTCGCCACTTTGTGTGATGGCTTCTATTACGATTAGGCTGGCTGAATTATAATAGATTAAGCTTTTACTGCTGACAAGAAGGTTGTTTGATGTAAATTGAGCAGTTTTTCTAAATGTAACGTCTTGGTGTGTAAATGGTTTTTAATTAGAGAATTTTAATATTACATATTATATCCGATTTTACATATTTATTACATATTCTTACCGTTTTCATTACATATTTATGTACATATTTTGACGTTCAATACTACATATTTTTCCGGTCTCTAGATATTAGAGGGAAGAGTCCTCAGATTCTTGCAATACACTAATTCTGCAAGAGAGAATCCAAAACTCTCGTGCATCGTTGTTCGAAGCGCAATGTCGCTGGCATTCGAGTCTACCAATCTGCTCCCACCTGGATACAAAGCCCTCTCAGAATTCCTTTTAAGGTACGATGCCTGCGTTCTACTGAGTTACTCCGTCTGTGATGCTCCGAACTACGAGTTACCTTCATGTTAAAACGATAAAAAAAAATCTCTGCAGTCAGAGTACTTGATCTGAAACACGGCTCTTGTTTGCATTGCATTTCTCTAGGAAAACTCACTCGACCGTAAGTTTCCAGAAGTGTCTGGAAAAATTTTAATCGGGAAATACCACTGCGTCCTCCGGGCACTATGAAGCTTGACAACCTGTGATTATATATAAGTTGTCCTTTTCTCATTCCGGTAGGAAGCCACAAGCATCCACATTAATTTTCGAAAATACTTCCGAAATCACAGATACAATTTTAAACGGTGCCGGTGATCGCCTGCTCTCCCAACCTTTTAGCATTGATCACACATGCATACACGTCGTCTATTTCTTTGTAGCAGACCAAAGGAAGAAACAGGCTATACCGTCTTTGGTTTTGGTTACATCTAAATGGGAATTGGTGGTTTAGTGTCATAATTTTATTAATTGACCTGTGAACTCCTGAGGGACTAGGAGCATTATCCTACTCTCGCCTTGCGCCTTTTCACAAGCAACCCGTCGAGAATGTCATACCAGTTCCCGTCCGCTTGCGGAACTGTTAATGACTCATTTAGTTCTTCACATTCACTCTGATCCTGAATGAACTTATTACTCACTTGATATAACTGAATGACTTCTAATGCACAGTGGCACAACGTCGTGGCGGCGACAAGGGCGGCCCGCCCATGGGGACAATTAGGGGGCGGCAAAATTTCATAATTATTTCTTGTACAAATCAATTGTGAAAAAATCTGTAGCTGCGATAGAATTTGTCGGATACGTTTGCTTATCTAACGCCAGCTACATCACTAGATTTAGGCGATATTAAATGTAATCTAGACTACGCATCTGCCGAAATTGACGAGTAGGACTTCTAGTTGGAACGACTTCGACTGCGGACTTTTATTGCTGCCACAGGCTACAAAAATAAATTAATTAATGCGGACCTCCTTGAAGTATTAAAATCTATTGTGAAATCCAAGCTGGAAGATACTCTGACAAATATTATAATAGTGCTCCGAATATTCTTCACAATTGCTATAAGTGATGACAACTGTGAGGTGTTTTTTAAAACTGAGATAGATAAAAGATTATTTAAGGTCAACAATGATTAGTACTTTAAGGTTAATCAGTGAGGCTATCTTGTGTATTGAGCAAGAAGAATGTAACGCTATAGATATTGATAGTGGCAATAAAATACTTTGCTGTGAAAAAAGTAGACGAATAAACTTTTAGTAGAAGTTCGGTTTTTAATTCTAACAGTTAATTATATTAATTTTTAATAACAGCTATGTACATTTGAACATGAGTGAAAGTAATAAAATGTAATTCCTACTTATTAACAAACAATATATTGTTTAGATATTAATTTCTGTGTTACGGTAGTCTGTATATTTTTAAATAAATCATTAATTAATTACATTTTTGTAATTACATTTCACTATGTTGAACAATTCAGCTGAAATTGAACCCAGATCTTCAATTATGCAAAACAGTCATTAGCATTAAAGTATAAAAATATGTTTAAAAAAGTGATCTCTGATCTCCAAGAACTAATTAATTCATTCGAAACCCATTTTATTTTTTCAACAAATCTTCAAAGACGTTAGTTAAAAAAACAAGTTGAAGAACTAATGTAATTATGTTATTTATTCTGTAAACCATTTAAATTGTAATTTAATCTAACCTAAATGAAAGCTATTGTGCTTTAATGTGTAAAAAAGGCGAAAAGAAGAATCTTTTGTTGTATAAAACAAATGTATTATTCTACTATGAACAATAAAGGGGGCGGCAAATTGACTTCAGCCTACAGGCGGCGTACTCTTAAATACGGCCGTGAAAATCATCTAGTATTTCTTTGTAGTTTTTACCTAATACGAAATACATGAACGGGTGGGATTTTAACTAATGGAGTAACATTGCCTGACTCTTTTGAGAGTTCTTCTTTCGTAACTATTTGACACTGGAACGTTATATACAGGGTGAGTCACGTAACTTTAGCACTTCCTGTAACCTTTGAACGGTTGAAGTTATTGCAATGCAGTTTTCACGGAAGTGCATGAGAGGAAGGGACTAATAGATACGTGCATTAATTTCTATTTTATCACTCGTATTTTACGAGATTTAGGTAACTTTGTTTTTTCAAATGGAACTATACATATTTTTTCAGTCCACCATGACGAGCGTAAAAAGACAAATTCAATGATGTACATATTGTCATATATTAGATAAGCATTTTTTTGATTAATTTTGATTTTTGCGACTGGGGTTTAATGGACATTTTGAATAGTCCACCACACAAGGTCACGCAGCGCTCCACCAGCAACGCGCGCCCGGGCAAGGGAAGGGAGATGTGAAGATACGAAACATATTCCAAATATTCACAAAACCATTGCATTTCTTTCCTGAACTGTGCTTTCCATCCTTCCGCATTTTCAGATTTTCGACTTTCTTTGATTGAAGGAATTAAAGGATGGAAAATAAGGATTTGTCATAAGTTTGTATCGTAATAAAATTGTTTATAATTTCAACTCCATTTAATGGGGTTTCATAAGACACGTATTAATGGGATCTTGAAACAAAGCACAATAAGAATAAATAATTAAAACTGTACAAAAAATATTGCGTATTTTGAGCAAACAATTTCAATGTTAATAAGAATATAATAATAACTTAGGGATAGAAATAATCTTATTTCAATAAATACTACTTAAGACAAATCCGTATTTTCAATTCCTAAGAAACACAAAATATCTGAAAGTGGATCAGGATGGAAAGGAGTTCAGGAAAAAATGCAACAGTTTTGTGAATATTTTTCGTATCCTCTAGTACTAAAATCCCTTCCCTTTCCCGACCCCGCGTTTGCTGGGGGAGCGCTGCGTGACCTTGTGGGGCTGACAGTTACAATGAAAATATCCGTTAAACACTAGTCGCAAAAAAATCACAATTACTCAAAAAAATGCTTATTTAACATATGACAATATTTATATCTTTGGATTCGTCTTTTTATGCTTGTCATGATAGACTGAAAAAATATGTATAGTCCCATTTGAAAAAACAAAGTTACCTCAAATATCTCGTAAAATACACGTGATTAAAGAGAAATCAATACACATATCAATTAGCCCCATTCTCTCATTCACTTCCGTGAAAACTGCATTGCAATGTCTTCAACCGTTCAAAAGTTACAGGAGGTGCTAAAGTTACGTGACTCACTCTTTATATCTCGACAATCATGTTTTCTTTATCTTTTGGCAGAGTTCTCTTCCGTTATATTTAGTTCTCTACTTACGTTTCGTTGGAGGGGTTGACTACTTTTCTGCAGTACTGAAGAATGTTGAAACTGCGGAGCATGTTGAAAATCTGGAGGTTGTTGCATCTGCGGACTAATTATGCCCTCGAAACAATTGTTGAATCAGTTGGGGTTGTTCTTGCATCAATCTCCATTGTTGGGCTACCACGAGATCGTTTGATGAGCGAAAAGCATTGCTTCCGTTGTAAAGTCTGAACTTAGGTTCACGATCGCTGCGATAGCGTGGAGGCCAGTAGACTAAGCGCGTGAAGAACTTCGACCTCTGGGTAACGCTCTGGCCGAGTCCCGAGCATAGACTTTTAATCACAAATTGATCGCACTTTTTGTATGTAGTATTTAGCACTTCATAAGGAAATTATACGAAAATTCGTTGGTCATTTCACTGCACTCGCCACTCTTAACACTATACTGCGATTTTTGTAAGAAGAGCTCTCAAGGCCACTCAAATCCCATCTTCGCGATGGAATATGTCACGGCATTTGGCGTCTTTTCTCGGTCTTGCCGGTAGAAGTCGCATGATCGCAAGCACTGCTTCATACGGTCGCGATCGTGCGAAATCTAGCGGAACGACTGTGAATGACACGAAATGCCGTGACATATTCCATCGCGAAGATGGGATTTGAGTGGCCTTGAGAGCTCTTCCTACAAAAATCGCAGTATAGCAACGTGACCACTGCGTTGTGAAGGCGATAGGATCTGCCTCAGGGGCGAAGCGTTCGCCTCGGCAGCTCGAACCGGACTGAGAACATTTCTAATGCGACATTTTTACTTTCCGTACTCAGGATTGCCTCGTCTTCTCCTCTAGCGAAATGACTTCCGTGTCCTTGGTTTCGGTAGCGTCTAAATCCATCACCTTTATCTCGCGCTTTGAGGCTCTCGTCATCACTGCGCTATTTTCGAAAATACAGAGTTCGTCCGAAATGAGACAAGCACCAATTTTTTTACCGTCTTTTAATACATACGGGAAGAAAGTTTGAAGAAAAAATTGAAGTCGTTTTCGAGAAAAAAGTTTAACAATTGCCTATATTTCACGCAACTTTACGTGAAAACTACTCACATTTTCGAAAAATTGTACATGACCTTCTTTCAACACATGACTTTAAAGCACAGATTTCATTAAGAAAAGTCTCTATCTGTAATATTGTAGTTGAAGGAAGATCGGAAAATTTTTAACTTTTAATTTTTTTGAAAAATTAGAGATTTCAATGAAAATTATACCTACGCCATTCTTTTAAGCGTCCTATACGCTCTCCGATGGCAAAGTTTAAACAAAACATTTGAAGTCACTTTTGGGAAAATTTTGAAAATGTGAGAGTTAGTACACCCTAAGTATCGAACACACCTATAGTTCACCCAAACATTAAAATATCCGTTTCAAACTTACTGGGCCTTGAGTTTATTTAAAGCGATCGGGGAATATCAGTATTCGAAAAAAAATGGCTGAACGATTTAGGCGCTAGCGTTGATCACTGACAATCGATCGTTTTGCTGTCAATCGATTTTTCGGTAAGACAGATCCACAAATCATGAATTCTCACTACACAGAGTGTTACAGGAAGTACCACTACAAAGAACAAGTATACTCAAAATTAGTGGTGTACATATATCCACTTGTTTTGTTAGGGTAATTATCTGATAATTATTATTTGTCGAAAATTCACGGTTTTCAAGGACTCAAATACTTCTTACGAAGAACGAAAAAGTAAAAGAAAACGGATATATGTAATATGAAATTTCAAATAACATTATTAAACGCACCCTATGCACATGCATCAACCTCCCAGGCCTTCCCGCCGCTTAGGTCTTGAGACTATACCTGCATATCCACCTGTGACTAAGGATCCGTAGGGGCACTTGGAACTGAATAGCTGGGGAGGAAACGTGACGGCAGGTGAAGCGCACGTCGTGGTCCGTAGGCCCATTGCCAGCGTATTACTCCCCCTGTCTGCAGGCACACTCTATGGTAGGTTAGTTTTAGCTTTTCTCTCTAAAATTTTCGGGGCGAAATTTGGAGAATTTAAAAAAAACAATAAAATGAGTTACATTACATTCTAATCTATTCTCCATTTTATGTGTGTGGAAAAATTGTCTGAGGACTCATCAAATGTTTTCAAGACTAATAAAAAATATTTTTCAAACATTTGCGTTATCTTTTGAATAAAGCTCAAAAAATAAGGGAGTCGGATACATGAGCACTTTGCGTTCAGAAAATGTCACGATTATGCTCGCGTCTCATTATCCTCATAGATTCACAAGTATACTTTTTGTAATTACATTGGCTTAAAGATTAATTGCTTTTACTGTACTATTTTTATCCTTTAATGAAATCTAGCGACAATTTGTGCTTTTGTGTGAGGTTTGATTCATCTTCGTCACATTTGAGTGGAATTTATTATTGTTTATATCTCACCTGGTTATGTTGCTTGATCTTAAATATTTATAACTTACCTGGTACGTACAAAGAACCACAATGAATACAGGCCGGCGTCACAGTCACGTCCAGTTAGATATGTGAGTTGCAGTGCAGGGAAGAGTACAGTACAGTCACTATCAGTGTGATCCAACCCGCGGGCCATATACGGCACTCTTATTCGTTTTATTGGCACTTCCCCTTCTGAGTAAATAAATATTAATTCAACATTTGAAAAAAAAGTATGCCCTTCTTACTGCTTAAAGTTATCATAACAACCAATCGTTTTGGTGCAAAAACATACCCGATCTGTAAAAACAGTCGTGAGGATAGTAACTAGTTTGTCTTCAGAAAAATTCAAGGAAATTCCATTAGCACAGTTGCGAAATGAAATTAAGGACAGAGTGACCAATGCTGAGGAAGTACTTTCTTGTATCTCTATCAAATTAAATAAAAACTGAGGAATCCCATTGAAAGTGCTTCACTGGAATTTACCTGAAGACTTCATGTGAACCTATTGTTTATAAACTTGTATCAAGATCACAAAGTTTTCTCGATTGTAAAATAAGGTGATATATTACACTAGCAAGTTGTACGAAATTTCTATTCTTTCTTTATAGTGCGGTTTTTCTAACCCTGCCCCTCAAGCCCCTATGGAATATCACACGGCATTTCGCGTCTTTCACAGTCGTGCCCCTAGAAGTCACATGATCGCAAACACTGCTTGATACAGTCGTGATCATGCGGTATCTGGCAACACGACTGAGAAAGACCATGACATATTCCATAGTGAAGACAGGCCTTGAGGGGCAAAGTTAGAAAAATCGCAGTATATTTCCGTCCAGTACTTTCTTAAAATAAAAGTTCGACTGGCCCTCGTATAACTGACGGTTGGACCACACTGCAGCAAGTAAAGGAAGGACGTAGATGTTTGCTTTTCCCAATTCGCTCCTGTGTAGCGGGCGTTCTGTGCAGAGCGGCGGGCGGCGGCGGCGGCGAAGCGCGACGGCGGCGGCTCCGGCGTCGTGGTGACTCAGCGCCCCGCCCCGCCCCTCTCACCTACCCGCCCCGCGCCGCGCCGGCCGGCTGCCCCAACCCCCGGGGCGCTGCGCTCGCTGCTCTGCCCATTGAGGCGGCGGGCAGGCGGGATGGAACGGGGCGGAGCGGGATGGACCGGAGCGGGGCGGGGCGGGGCGGGGCGGGGCGGGGCGGGGCGGGGCGGGGTGGGGCGGGGGCGGGGGTGGGGCGGGGCGGGGGTGGGGTGGGGCGGGCGGGGTCCGAGCAGCTCGGGCCTGCTGACGCTGCGCTTGAGCAGGTGGCGCCAAGCGAAGGAATCTCCATAAGCCCTCGTGAAGAATTCTCTCCAAACCTTACGAAGCAACCCTTTCACTATTTCATGGTTTGTTTTCCCCTTTTTTAATAAAATATTCGTGACGTTAAACTTGAAAGTAAAATACTTTTCTTCTTAATCAATATTGCATTTGAACTTGAACTTAACACAAGTGTTAAAATACACATTCATGTTTTTGAATCTTGCTATAACAGAAGAATCTGGAAACACTATCTAGAAATCTTCGTAATAATTGTCTCTTTTCGTAACATCAGTGACCACTTTTTCTGAGCCTCACAGTGAATTTACGGAATCTTTGCGCGTTGGTTTTGTGTGAACGTGTTTTGTGTTAATGAGTTCTTTTTAAGGTGTACAAATTATTTATGTAAAATTGCTTCTCAATTCATGTTGAGGGCATTCTACATGTTATTGGCAGAAAATACCAAGATTTACCTCACTACGTCGAATTCCGGGATACTTCCCGGCAATTCAATCATAAGCATTACGCATGTAAGTGCAAAGATAGGAAAGAGAATGACTACATTGTGTATTAAGGAGTAACAATGATAAACAAACCCAACATTCAGAGTAACCCAAAGACAATAGATTTTACTGTGGAAAGGTCAACGAGTTTACAGATGAGTTCTTGCTAATCATTTATGTAATGAAGGATCCTTGTCACTCGCATTGGCGTTGATAGAATTGATGTCCATAGCAATAATCTGTCATTTCACGTATTTCTTGAAGTCTCTCAAACAATATTCTGAGCATATTATTAACACTCCTCGTACATTGGAGATTTTGAATTTTAATTGAAAAAACATTCACTGAATTTTTTTCAACGAAGAAAGCAAGGATGTTTACGTACGTTGCAGTTCATTCAATTCATGAAATTCTAGAATGTGACAGAGAATTACTAAAAGAATCGAGTTGCAATTAAACATAAAACGAAATCTTTTAACGTAAGAAGATAATGGCAATTTGGTTACTGATAAAATCCTTATAATCATGTCTAAAGCATTACGAATCGGAGCAATGAATGTGTGAATGGATAATAAAGAAGACTGGATTTTACTTTCACATATATATTCCGAAGTACGCATTACTACAGCGCAAACATGCTCAGGAACGATTCGCAAAGTCGTAAGTTCTCCCTATTTTTTTGATTTGTGAATTTGCATTCTGCATTTAGTAGAGCTCCGTAACGATTGTGTAATTCGCACTGTGATAACTTCTTTGAAATAGCAATAACGGTGATCAGCAGTTAATAAGCTGTCACTCGCAAATATTCTGCGCTCGGTTAACTACAGAAATGTCTGACGTCAAAGTACATTAATGTTCCCACACGTCGAAAGGGGAGGTTCAATCTGTATTTTACATTCGATAGAAACAAAGATAAGGAATTTATTATTAAACAGTAGTAGCGCTACACGTTAACACTTTGCCAGAAATTTATTGAGCATTACACCATTTCAATTAGCCTTTGCGTCGAACTATAATGAAGTAAAATTTATGTCTTGTTGATTAGATGGAAATTTGGCCACGTGTGGCTGCAGTTCACCGAGCCACACAAGGAACCTGCAGCGTTTCTGGACGAATAAGGACAGGGTGGCAGAGGAATGAAATATTTTATTTGCACCTTGTCATGACATCACCTCTAGAAAAGCAGAATGGTTTGAAAGATGATCATATGCCATTAAAAAAAAAGGCACGTCCCAATACATTTTAATGGCTCTGCTTTAAATATTTCATACGCTGTATCGGGGAAGGCGGGCTGGAGCGGAGTGGGGCGGGTTGCAAAGCAAGGCAGCTGCTAGGACCGCTGTCAGAGGTGATACAACTGCCTCAAACACAAGGCCTCACAACTAAATTGTGACGTCAGCAGATGAAGTCGTGAGATAGCTATTTACGTAATGTTCTTGTGGACATTAGCTGCAATAGCACTGCAGACAAGTCTTTGTACTCAGTAGACTCGTCAGAAAAATCTCAATTTCAGTCTTCATGAAGACAGTTTTATTTGTTATACGAAATGATACTTGTATGAATATCCTTTCATTTGTCATTGTCATCTACATCATTGAACATATAAACATGAGTTTGCTTTAAAACGTAGGATGTCCAATTCAATCAATTCTTTTTTTCGCAGTTGTGACAGGAGCATAAAATATCCACTTATACTTTTATTCGACAACTGAGAAGAGAGTGGAATCAATTAGTCACCTGCACACGCCACATAAGTCATGAGTCCTCGTTCACCTGGATTGAATGCAAGGATGCGGTTTTCAAAGAAGACGCAGTTAGTGTATTTAATGCTGTATGTACAGGTACGAACGGCGGTAACGATACACAGGCGCGACGGCGGGCGGCCTCGGCGGGGCGGGGCGGGGCGAGGCGGGGCAGGGCGGGGAACACAGGATTGGCTAATTAATCACACATCAAACGGTATTCCATTACAATGCAAATTAATTTTTTTTTCTCGGTCTCTCTCGTCGGCAACCCCGTGTTCCCCGACCAAGGTCAAAACGATCTGCGAAGTCCCATAGCTTACGTAATCAAAATAAAGCATCGATTCCAGAACGATTAGCGACCAACAAGCTTTACGAACGCTCCACGCTGCGAGACGTTACATCAGCGTGCAAGCATTCGGCTGCGGCGAGGCGTGTAGGCGCGCGGGGTGCGGCGAGAGGGGCAGGAGGAGGGAGAGGGAGAGGGAGAGAGACACGAAGAGCAGCCCAAATAGGCGAGAGCCAGTTGGAAGGGCCAGTCAGGGAAAGGGGGCCTGATACAAGGCGAAAAACAAAGCACAATCGCGCTACGTCGGGGCGCAACGTACTTAGAGCAGGTGACGGGGAGTATGCGTCTTACATAGGAATCTTAAGGTAAATAAACTTATATCTGTACACGACAAAGTAACAGGGTATAGGAAATTATATATTGTGTAGAATTTTTACACGAAATTCATAGCCTCTGCAGCATGTCTATGGCACAATGTAATATCAAATTCGTGTAATGCATTTACAACTTAATAGGAACTCAATAAGAAGTTTCATGACAAACCACAATAGATAAAACTATTTAAAATCTCTTTAATTTTCTGATGTGGCAGCATGAATACGCCAATTAACAATGTTAGCGTTTAATGTACGCTTCATAGTGCGACTCGCTCTGGAAGATGATGCTCGTGTATTAGTACTATTTACAAATCGACAACTGAATGAGAACACAACAATTTCAATCGAGTGGTGTCGTAGGGGCTGGCCCAGAGAGGGCGGAGCGCCGCGGCGGGCGCGGGCGGCGCGGGCGGGGCGAGCGGCGGGGGCGTGAGGGGCGCTTGGCAAGGCAAGCGCCGCTCAGCCCCTCCCCCTCACCCCCCACCCCACCCCCCGCGTGCCCCCGGGGCCGCCGTCGCCGTCGCTCGCGCTGGCGGGTACATGGAACAGAGCGCTTTCAGTATACAACGTATGCTACATTAGTGGGCGCGGGTGCGCCGCGCGCCCGTGTTAATATAGAGAAC
The DNA here is from genome assembly GCA_031308135.1 of Acheta domesticus. Classification (NCBI taxonomy): domain Eukaryota; kingdom Metazoa; phylum Arthropoda; class Insecta; order Orthoptera; family Gryllidae; genus Acheta; species Acheta domesticus. The sequence goes on from JAHLJT010000631.1 coordinate 2,764,156, forward strand.
AGTGCAGCGCCGGCCGGGCCGCCCCGCCCAGGGACGCCCGACGCGCTTTGTACGTCATTAAAGCTACTCACTAGCACACATCTCTCTCTCTCTCTCTCTCTCCACAGTCGTCTCGTCCCGCGGCGGCCCCCCCGCACTCGACCGCGCCTCCAGCCCGCACACGCGAAACTGTGGCTCGCGCAGTTCTGTCCTGGGCTGGATGGCTCGCGGGGAGCCGCCGCTGCAACGTACAAAGATTCAGATCTGCCGTTTGATTGGGTCGGGGGAGCTCCGCGCCCCCGCGTCTCCGTGTGCAGCGGAAAGAGGCCGCGGGGTGAGGCGACGACGGCGACGGCGGCGGCAGCTCACGAGGGCCTTAATTGACTTGACGAGTGCAAGAAGACATACTGCGCCAAGGTCGCGGGCGCGGCGCGGCGCGGCGTGGCGGCGAGACACAGATTGAGGCAGCCCGTCCGACCGCACGGCCTCTCAAACGGCGCCGACCCGGGCGCTGGCGGCGCGGCGCTGCTCGGTTGCGCTTTTTATCGTCACGTTTGATTCACCTCTGAGCGTTGTCTGGCGAAGGTTCATTTGAACATAACTTAAGTACAATTCTGCGTCAACAATTTTGTCTCCGTTACTATTTCGAATGCAGGTGAAATACCTAATATTCGTTGTACGAAACTGATTACAATGGATTGTAAGTAATTGAAGAGTTACAATGGATTGTCACAAAGGGAAATATTTGATCTCGCCACGATCTGAGCCCGGAACCTTCTCTTTCCTCAAAAGATGTGAACGTAATATGTACTAGGATTGTTTCACGATAATGGCAAAAATTATTTCTAATCATAAACTCCATATGAACGAATTGTTAGCCTACAATGTGCAAATGAATCCGTTTCATTTATTTTCACCAATTCATGTCAATTGTACCGTATGATAAAGACAAAGTTAAATGATCTAAAACGTAACAATCATACGAATGCATGAAAGTCAAAAATGTTTGTGACTTCAAGGCACTATTTTGAGAATGTCACAAATTGACCTTGATAGAGACTTAGTTCTAGCATGTTGAATTCTCCACGCAAATCTCATTAGCCTTGTCCCAACGACCCTTGCCAAACTTCCTCGTATTCCGCGACATTGGACGCGGAAGCGAAACAAATTCCGACATTCATTCAATTAACTTTCAACGCTCTTCAGGAGCCCGAGTTCGGCGACCGCCCAGGGCCGCTCCGGGCGCCAGTCCCCGGCTGCTGCCCAAATCGGGCGGTTTGAAGTGCGCGCCGCGCCACGCCTTGCCTCGCCTCGCCTCGCCGCCGCCCTCGCCTGTTTACACTCCGCCGGCGAAACGTGTCAACAATGGCCGTCTGACCTTTCGGCGCCTGCCGCGCCGCCGCCGCCGCCGCCGCCCGCTCGCGCGCCAATCTCGGGGGGGCCCGCGCTTCTCACGCGCAACCTCTCGCAGTCCACACGACTAGAAAATTCCACGGACACTCGCTAGCGGTACTTGCTCTTCAAACGTCACAATTAAATCTTGACATGTGTCCCACACAATTAAACTCATCACTGTCGGCCGCCGCGTAGCGTTACGTAAACGGCAGCCTCAGCGGCCGGCGCGGCGCGGCACGGCGCGACCGCTCTCTGCTCGGCAGCGCTGCGCTGGGCTTCGGCGCGTGCAGCGTCAGTCACCGCGCAACAGTCGTTCATGTGTCTACAACACGCTTGAGTTTTGGAATAAATTAGTTGAAATGTACACACGCCACTTGCTGGGCCCACGCGGCGCGGCGCGGCGCGGCGCGGCTCGGCGCGCGCGGGGCGGGGCAGGGGGCGGAGTGGGCGGCCGCGTGGGCGGGGCGGGGGGGGGGGGTCCCCGGCGCCGGCCACGCGCTTCTTTGGCTGAGAGGGGAGCGGCCGCCGCCGCCGGCCTAGCTTCCGTTCTGCGACGGGCAGCCGCATGAGCAACCGGTCACGATGGGGAAGTTGTTGATCTCCATCCACTGGCACTGCAGGCCGGCGGCGGCCGCCGCCCCGGCGCCGGCGCCGCCACCCCCGCCCCCGCTTCCGCCGCCGCCGCCGCCGCCGCCGCCGTCGCTCGTCGCCAGCGCCAGCGCGCTGCCGGCCGGCGAGCACTGCCACCGCAGGATGACCTTGATGACGCGCTCCGACGGCGCGCACTTCATGCCGGGCGGCACCGAGCACGAGCTGCGCGTCGTCTTGCACGAGCCTTCCAGCACGTAGCGCGGCCAGTAGCGCACGCCCAGGTCGCGCCACGCGTGCGTCACCGGGCACGCCGTCCACGCCCACAGGAAGTGCTGCAGCTTCTTCTGCAGGCGCGGCGACACGTGCGTGCGCACCCGCGTGCCGTTGGGCAGCTTCAGCCAGCGGAAGTTCATGCGCCGCAGGAAGGGCGGCATCTCCGCGTTCGGCGCTGGGGCCAGCCGCCCGGCGCCGTGCTTGCCTGCAACACCGACAGAGGCCGCTGCGCTTAGTTCGCGCGCGCGCCGACAGAGCGCTCCCGCCGCTCGCCTCGCCTCGTCTCGCCTCGGCGCGGCGCGGCGAGGCTCGGCAACTGCTAATGCTCAATTCATCAGACACTGTTAGCGGAAGCGCGGAGACGAAAAATGAATTAGTACAACTTCGCAAATTATCGTCTCTTTCATGAAGCCATAATTACTCTGTTCTTAGATGTTAAAAGCGACTGCCGCCGTGAGGAAGAGCTCACGCTACGTTCTTGCCGTCGTATCTTTGCAATTCGAGTAACCACAAGGAGCAGCTGGTAGTTTGCACGTTTCTTAAACAATGTAAGATCGGAGGCAATTGGAGTTTTAATGCATAACAAGCGAAGCGTTATAGAGAATTCTGTGGAAATTATGACAATTGTCATTACTTGGCGGTGTCCCAGAGCTATTTTCAAGAACGAGTATCGCACGATACTAACAATGTTTTAGTTCTAAATTTTTACGTCGTTACACGAAACTAATTACGGTAATATTCTAGAGAAGTGAAGCACGAAATGTGGAATAAACGGAAACTATAAATAAGATATAGTAAGAGTGGGTGGGGAGAGTTGAGGTGCAAGCATTTCCAGTCATTTTAATTCCACTCTAATTGAAGCAGCTGTCGGCAGGGTGCGTTGCAGAGGCCGCGACAGGACTGCATTCGTCAATGTGAAGTGACGGGCAATGAAATGGAAAAGCATGAGCGCGCGCCGACCGCTTCGCCGCGCGGGGGCAAGGCCGAAAGGCGAATCCTGGAAGCGTGACGAGCGGCAGAGGGCGAAGGAAGCGCGATGACGGAGGGGGCGAAGAATGCGGGGGTCAAAGAGGGAGGCGATGAGGACGAATTGAAGGAGGAATTGGCAGAACGAATGGGGCTGGTTGGCGGGCGAGCGGGGCTGGCGGCGCGCTGGCGGCGGCGGAGTGGCCCAAACCGGCGCGAGGCGGATGCGGCGCCGGGAAGGAAGTGCACTGGCTGCGGGGTATCCTCCGCGCAGGGGAAAAAGCCAGTCGTGTTGCGCGCCAGGGCTGTCCACCGCCCAGACGCTGGACCCGCCCGTCGGAGGATCACAGCTGGCGACTGCGGGAACACGCGTCTGGGGGCAATGAAGATTGGAGGAGTACAGACGAGGGACGAGGCAAAAGCTTGTCCTTTTGTTTGCAGGCAGATCACAGCGGAGTTGTCCATTGCATTCTATTGAATGGAAAGGTGATCACTCGATGCTATGAATGATACGAAATGTAAGATCAGGGGTTGCCTTTTTCTGAAAAAATGGAAAAAGTCATGGAATTTAATTCCTCTGGAAAGTCAGGGGAACATCGGGGAATTTGTGGAAGTCAGAGGAAATTTAGAGATGGTTTTAAAACTAAATATTATTCCTAAAAAAATAGTACAGGATTCACATTTGATTAATTTCTATTTGTTGCGTCATTTTAAGTTGTACTTTATCATGACATCATGAAATCAAAGAGCTGAAAAATTAGTCTCAGGCTTAATTTTATATTTTCTTTAAATAGTGTGAAATGTGTACAAATCTGATCAGCGAAACATTTTTAAAGTGGTCTGGAAAACCGGGAAAGGTTAGAGAAATTTGTTTCAGGAAATCAGTGGCCATCCTTTAAAACGGGGTTGGCATATAGGACTTGTCGCTGTATGAGAAGCCGACCACACCACGATGACATTGAAAATCTCCATGTTTTTGGCGGGACCGGGACACGCCGCCTTTGCCCCCGCGAACTTCAACGCTGATCTTGGTACCTGCACCACGAAAGTAGCCTCAGGGGGAGAATGACGTCCAAAACTGATTCAAGGATCAGAACATCCTGTTTTTCTCAAATTACTCTTTCGAATCCTCACTTATGGTTTTAAAATGTTTTCTGATCTTCGCCCCCTTCCCTTTCAGGAGATCTAAATGTCCACTATTGATACTATTTAACTAAGCTAGTCTGCAATGTTCCATGTTTAACTGATTTTTTATAATTTCCGGGCCATAGTTACGTGCTTGAATGGCAGTGAAACGCACACGAGTCTCCCAGGAATATGAATTATTTAATGTTGCTCAGTCTCGCAAAATAACTTCCTCAACAAGTTCGTGGTTATACCTGTATGAAGAATTAAAATAATTGGGGATATTTAGGGATTGTTCCAGTATCTAAAATTATAAACAATAACCATAATTCGTGTAAAATATTTTATATAACAATTTGAAAGTTTCTGAGCACTGATCGGTGCAGCGCTTGTAACTCCCGAAATACAGAATGAAATGATTTTCTATCAAATTAAGTGTTATGGTATTTATGATAAAATCCATAGTTCAACATTCATAATGACTGATAATAATTTAACTTGTTCCTGCACACTTTCAATTACAAAGATCATTTTTCTCGGGGTGGTTTAAAACCCCGTTTTGGGGTATGACTATTTCTTTCAACGAATTACATTACAAGCTTTTTATGTATTAAAAATACTATTTTAGTGAAAATTATGAATTCAACTTACGTTCGCTTGTAATGAAATTAGTTCGCAAAAACGCGTCCAATAATCAAATATTTGCATTAGATAGAAATCCTTTCAGTACTAAAATATTCATAAAATCTCGGAACATCACATTTAATAACTCGTAACTAGCTTGCCTCAAAGTAAAACATACCAAATCCGTTTCGCTGAATATGTGCTTAACTTTGGTCAGGTAAGCAAATCACGAGAAAACAATTAATTCTGTAGAAAGGAACAACTATTAATCATTCATCCTTAAAACGACTTTTTAATACGAGAACTAGGTTTCCTCATCGTTTGCAATACTTATTAAGACATATCGCTCTACACCGAAGTATCAATTCTAGTGGGTTTTCACAATTACGTAGCTTTTTCTCTCTCAATTTCTTTGTACAATTGCAGGCCCACAATACGTCGAGACAGTGTAGGTCGTTAAAGCTGTATGACGCAGACCATGCATCATCCACTCTAGATACGGCGGTTTTTGATTAACTCGTGCCAATAACGACCTTCACTCCAATACAGTCTGAATTAAAAACTGTTGTGCGCCGAGATCTTCCTCCTGCACTGACTCAGCGCTCGCATTCACCGCGTTGGGTGGCTCGCGCTTCACAGAACAACGTACTTCCAGTTATACTGCGATTTTCGTAGCTTTGTCCCGGACACGAATCAGCTGTTTCGCTGCCATCCAATCAGGAGCTAATATTTCGCGACAGTGACGTCACTATGGTGACGTTCAAGCTCCCGATTGGATGAAACCGTGAACAGCTGATTTCAGTCAGAGACAAAGTTACGAAAATCGCAGTATAGCAGTAGTATCACAAAATCTATGGGCAACATTCTTTGTCCAGGGGGTGTGTCTAAGAGATGCGGAAAATAATTGAACGTAAAATAAAAAATGAAATAAATATTCGAATTGTTAATCATGTTAATTCCAGAGATAATTTCATGGTAGATGTTAGACGTAATAGGGCTGTTTACATTCGGTGTTTTTTCGAGTGCCTCCCTATACGAGTGCCTCCCTATACATTTAATGGGAATTTTAATTAGCAAACGACCAAGAATAAATGCGAAAATTCAATGATATTGCATACATCAGGATGAAAGATATCGCGAAAAATAGAAGGAATTAATATTTGAAGAGATGAAGTAAAGCGAGTCTGTAAGAACGATACTGCGAGACGTGACAACTTAACAGTGGTTTAAAGTTCCAGATGAAAGTGCTAAGTCAGTTTAACGATACACAAAATTTATTTCATTAATGAGCTTACTAGACTTGCTTGATCGAAAGATTGCACTTTACTGTATTTAGTTACCGAAGCTTCCCTTCGTAATAGCATGTAACTCTTGAATCAGGGAAAATGAAGGAATGACGATGTTTCTGAGGAAACTACTGGCGAATAATTTTAATAAAACGGAGAGCTCACGTTCTGTTGTAACACGTTAATAACAAACACACAATTGCTGCCATGCGCATGAATTAAAATAGGATAACGAATATAGATTTTGAACATACTGGATTTATTAGTATAATAAAAACTGCGTCAAATACAGTGCAAGATATATAATGCAAATCATTATATTACAGAGGAGTAGAATAAACCTATCAATATTCGGATAAAAAGAACGTACACCTTGTAGGAATAACGTTGTGCAAAGAAATCTCATTTTTCTTCAATGGGATTGTGAACGTAAACAGAATTCGTCGCTCAGGATCCAACAGTTTCTCCGTGAGCAATAGTCAATTTCATTATACTTAACTGAACTACAAATATTTATTTTGATCCGTTTTAATAAAAACTGTTACAATTTGTGCTGTGCTAGATTTTTCGTTGAACACATGATTGTGAGTAGGAAGTCCCAATTAAAGGATTTGGAGACGAAAAACAAGTGGAGAAGATGGAAAGAGAGGAAATGGCGAAGGAGGTGGTGAAATTTGAGTGGAGGTAAAAATCAGAGGAGGATAGGACAAAAACGCCAGCGGAATAAAAGAAAAAAAGGAAGAGGAGAAAATAGAGGGAATAAGTTTGGAGAGGATGATCGATTGATTTATTGATTCGTGTCCGGGCGCGTCAATTGCTACGATCACTAGTCCCGTAAATGTAGTGTATGTTTTATCGCGGGTGGCAATAAGCTTCCCTCACTAGATTCTGAGTCTAGTGCTGACCTACACGTCGGCTAGCAGGGTTTTCCCCAAACAGGTATCTCCCACCAGCGGGGCACCGCCCCAGCCGGCAAAGCTCCAAGTGTAAGCTCGCGACCGGTCTCCCCACATGTGGCAGTGAACTGCATGTAAGTGTAGGTGTGTATATCTAAGGGGTAAAGATAGGACACGGAAGACGGTTAGGGTACTGTTCCTGCAATCGCCGGTTGCTGGAGAAACCACTGATCAGAGCCATCGTCCGCTAGAATTCTCCTCCAGACAGCGGTTGAATTCAACCTAGCTCCGCAGCTATACTGAGATTTTTGTAACTTTGTCCCTGACAGGAATCAGGTGTTTCACTGCCATCCAATCGGGAGCTTATATTTCGCGACAGTGATGTCACTATGGTGACGTTTAAACTCCCGTGGATGAAACCGTCAACAGGTGATTTCTGTCAGGGGCAAAGCTACGAAAATCACAGTATAGTGTCAGGAGTCAGGGTGTCAGGGTGCCACCGTCGGGAGTGAAAGCCCAGCACCATCCGGCCAGAGGCCCTGAGCCACTTGAGCCGGCGGGGAAGAGACGGAAGGGAAGAGACGGAAGGGAAGAGACGGAAGGGAGGAGAGCGAAGGGAAGCAGAGCGCCACTCACCGCCCTTGTGGTGCCGGAACGGGAAGCCCAGCTGCGTGGCGTTGGGCGGCTTGTGCACGCTCATGTAGCTGGGGTCGAAGTGCGCGCCGAGGCGCGCCAGCAGCGCCGTCACGTTGAGGTCCCGCGCGCGCGGGTCGTACTGCTTGCCCTGCGGCTCGTGCAGGGTGAAGATGAAGTTGTCGGCGCTCTCGGGCCGCAGCCCGTACGTCTCCGGGGAGGGCCTCCGCTCCCGCTCTCGGTCCCGCTCTCGCTCTCGCTCGTGGGAGGCGTTGCGCGCCGGCGAGCTGCGCGCGTCCGCCAGTGCCGCCGCGGCCAGCACCAGCGCCGCCGCCAGCACCAGCCCACTCAGCCGCAGCTTCATCTGCGCGCACACACACAAACACGTCACTCTCCTCAACATAATACATTCAAGTTAAATAATAAACATTTGTTATTATTATTATTATTATTATAGTTATAAATCTAGAGAAGCGGACTCGATGGTATAACGGCCAGCGTGTCGAGTTGTACCCAAGATAGCGGGGTCAAACCCGATCGAAGCAGTGGATTTTTGAGGGCGAAAAATCCTTCGTACGCCTCCTTTCAGATGGGAAGCAAAGCCGGCTGTCCCATGTAGTAGATTTACTGCATGTAAAAGATCCTCAAGCCTCTGAGCTAAATTCAAATCGCCTGTTTCGTCGCCCGAGATAATACCTTCTTTCTCCGCTAGGTGAAGGGAGCGTAGCGAAATTCGCGTTGTCAGACGGAAGAGCGGGCCTGATGGCTTGAGTCTCGCCACGTAAAAGGCATTAACTTAATTATTCTGGATATTATTTTTGTCTCTCTCGCGAATCGGCCTCGATGGACCACGCGAACCTGCATTTAGGTACGTAAGACATTGTTTTGGGAACGATCAGCATTTCTGCAGAGTCCATTTTTACATCCCAGGGTTGTTAGCCTTGAGGGTATGGGAAATGAATTGATGAGGATTATTAGCGGTGAGTGGACGAGACATACAAACACAAATACACCCATGTTCGAGGCGGGACACGAACCCTCGACCCTGCAGCTGGAGATCGCCACGGCACTACTGCTTTGGCGATCTCGGCCACGGGGCAGACTTGCAGTTTATATATTATACTACACAATATTATTTTTTAAATTACGTAATTTTAACATAAATAAATTTTTAAATCACACTTGCCCAATCAAAGAAGGTAACAAGCGAAAACTGTAGGCCTTGGGGAAGGGAATCCATCGCTGCTCTCCTGCGTTACTCGCTTCAAATGCGTGAGGAAATTGATAGAAAGCCATGCAGCCTCTGGACATGTTACAGGCTCTGTGGTTTCGATACGTACCCAGGAAGTGAAGGAAAATACAAAAAGAATGAAACAGCTTCGGTTTTGACTGAAAAAGCAAATATTTTATTTTTTTTACCTATTCTCGCATCGACTAAGTTCTAATGCTCTATGCGGTACTAATGACATTGTGCGACAGCAAGGCTCCAAGGAAGTGTCTTCCTGCGATTAAATATCTGCTATTTACGTGGACAGTTATGGAACAACTTCATTGATATTTTTGGTATGTAAAGAACTATTGCACTGTATATATGCTATGCCATCTTACAGCATGGTATGACTGAAAACTTTCTGAAAACTTTTTGTTAATATATTTACTTGAATGCAATCGTGTACCAGTGATGTATTTGTTATAGTTGAGCAGTGTGTATGGTACTTTCTGGAAAACCATTTTGTGCAGTTTGTTCAGCGGCATTTTTGCTACTGCCGGCCACTAGTTAATTGATTTTAGTGTCAGCCATATTAAAAGCTCCATTGTCGAGGTTTTGAAACGAATGCCTCCGGCCGGTTTCGGTCCCCGAAGACATTTCATCGGTCTGTGTTGCTTCCAGACCGGAGTGAGAACATTCATGAGCTGTGATTCCGAAGAGACTGGATGGGGGTTAGGGTGGACGAGATGGCTGGGGGCGCGGAGCGTTGAGGAAACCGGGTCACTAGACGTAATTGCCAGATACGCATACGGAATTTAGACAATTGATGATTACCTCAAATTATGATTGTCACAAGAGGGACGAGTATCACATAGAACTACAATAGCTTTACACGGAAAACAAACAAAAAACAAAAGATAAATCATTAATTTTTTCAGTTACGTGTAGTGGAACAATTAGGATTTTCGTTTAGCGGGGTCGGTCATAATTATAGTACGATTTTTTTAAGTTGGCTCTTGAGCCCTAATGGCCACGATGGAATATTACACATCATTTCGCGTCTTTCTCTGTCCTACCTCTGGGAGTGGCATGATCGCTGGCACTGCTTGATACGGTCGCGATCATGCGATACCTAGCGGCGTGACTGAGAAAGACGCAAAATACACTGACATATTATTCCATTGTGAAGACGGACCTTCAGAGGCAGAGTTAGAAAAATCGCAGTATATGCAGACATTCCACCTTGATTTAGACATCTATAATGGATCATCATGATGTACAAATAAATTTTAGGCGAAGTTTTCGAATAGTTAATTTACGTGGAAAAAATTAATTTGTAACAGTTGTCATTTTAGCTGCAAAACATACGTAACAAGGGATGTACTCTACTCCCACATCGCATTCCAGCTCCGGTTGGGAGTTAGGTAGGAATTATCACTTAGGCCGAGGCTCGTTGTCCAGGGAATACGCCTGGAAAGTAATGTGGGAAAACTTATGGCCATGCCAGTATACCAACGAACTCTGCGCCGACAGGAACCAGAAACTGGCGGCACATCACTTCAAGCTAATTTCCGGCACCATTAGGGATGCGACATTGCCAAAGAACATCGATGCTCAAAATTAAAACTTCGAGTTAATAAAACATCGACTTCAGGCCATCGATGCTATTAAACATTGACTTTTTTAAAACTGGATTAGTAACTATTGAAATTTACGTGGGGAGATTTAATACGAAATTGGTCCAGATTAATAATTTTTAATTGAGCTATAACTGACAAAACAAAGTCAAAAAATCATCAGGACTATGAACAAAACTTGGATTATCTGATTCGGGACTTTAAGTAAGCTTCTTTATTTGTAAAAACTAGATTTTGTATATGTTTCATTCTAGGTCATTTTGTCGTCAACACAATTCAATTTATGGATATCTAAAAGAACAGAAGTTTATTATGATGGACTTTTTTTCATTTCAAAAATATCGACCACGTAAAAGCATCGAACTCAAAACATCGATGTCAAAAAAGTATAGGCTTCAGAAAATTGATGTTAAATGTGTGGATTTTTTTTTACAAAAACACATAAGTTTTGAAAACACGGACGTCGATGTCGAATCCCTACCAGGTGCTGCTTCGAGCAACAAAGATCGATAAATGTGGAGACAGACTTCCTCTTACGAACATAAATAATGCGCTTCGATGTACGAGGCGGAAAATCAGTTATAATGTGGACGTCACCACGAATAGATAGATGATCGTATACTAGTATTTAAATACCTTTGATTGTGATAGGAGAAACAGTTTCCTATTTACTCCCTCAGCATTTCCTTCCAGGGGAAAATCATTTCCTTAGAGGAATATCAGTAACGTGGTGGAAATCGTGGATGTCACCAAATATAATGATTGGATACTTTTAATATCTTTGATAGGAAAAACAGCTTCCAATTAATTCGTCCAGCATTTCCTCCACGGTATTTGTATTTAGCTTGTAATGTCTCGTAAAAGGCAACTAGCCGCGGCGCCGTTGGACCCCGAGGTTTAGTCGGTCGGGAGGAAATAGCGATAACTCAAATTCGCTTAACTTTTGTGGCTTTATGTAGTTAACAAATTCGGCCGGTTTCGCGGTCGTCACCTTTCAACAGAACCATCCCAGCATTCGCCTGGATGACCGAGGGAAACCACGAAAGCCCCGGTCAGGAAGGACGGCACGGGGATTGAACCCAGGCCACCCGAATGCGAAGTCAGTGCGGCCTGAGCCACTTCACTCGGCCCTTCACCGTATATTGTGGCCAAAAGCCGCCATTCGCGACGGGAGTGGGAGGAAAGTTCCCACCCAGAGTGGAGTCTCTCCCATTTTGCATCTTACGCGGTTTCCAAATGGTTCGTAAGATGTTTGTGGAAATGATGGGAGAGGCGAAGGGAGGGTTAATGGAGGCACACTTCAAGATCGCCCTGAACTACTCTGGCGGCACTGGCCCGTGACCCGATTGATGTGCTCGTCCGTTTTCCCCTGGTCCGTAGAGCTAAATTTCCGATGGTCCCTCGATTTCCTTCTGGGTATATATGTAGCTCCTCCCTTCCCTCTCAAATATCATACTTTGTACTAATTCGAGATAAAGAAAATGCAGTAAAATAAACTGAATTTTTGTGATTGCGATATTCGTTACTTTGTCACGAGCAGACAAGCACAGAAACAATGGGGGACTTGGATCGAAGATTGGACAAGGCCAAAGGTACGAATGGAAAAAATTACGGGAAAATAAATTAAAGCAATTGAATACAATGTAAATGCACAATGTATTCCGTATTGCAGTACACCAAGATGCATTAAATGGTAGTACAAAATGAACTTTAGGCAGCTTGTCAACTGCATTCCAGGCAAGAACTAAGGCTAGGTATTGCAAAACTCGCATGTATAAACATCAATGAAAATGAAGTGACCATATGTTTAGGATCATAATTTTGTGTGGGACAACCCACAGTACATTACTATTACTCCAAGAGAATACTATATCAGGAACACAAAACAGTCCACGATGCGAAAGAGATTAAAATAAGAGAAGTATCCTAGCCATGGGAAGTTAATTTTAGAATCAGCTGTAAAGTTGGAAAATAGCTTTCTTCTTTCTCATTCAAACATATATACGGTCCATATACTCTAGAAATCTTAAAATGTAATCAAGTATTTATCTTCTAAGTTTCTATTTAAGTTCTTTTAGATATCGTTTTAATGACTTCATTCATCAACAAGTAATCACTGTTATTAACTGACAAAGCCCACTGATATGATGATTGTTTGAATGACTTGGAAAGTAAGACGTTTTGTAGAATTAAAAATTTGATTAAGGCAAAAATTTCACCATCTTTTAGCACATGTGTTACTTAAATGTGAATTTAAAAGAAAAGTGAAAATATTAGTGCGTAAAGGGAATTGCAACTTCAACATTATCAAAGAAAACGGAATATGTAAATCCAGACTTCATAACCTATTTGCCTAAATAATTGAGAAGAGACAAATAACTCATATTTTCCACTTCATAGTGAATAAAAATAACTTGATTCCTCAAATTTTACGCAGTCTGTCAACTGTATTCCGGACAAGAACTCAGGTTACGTGTTGCACCAGTCGCATATATAAATCTAAGTAAACCCGTTTAAAAAGCTATAGGTTCTCAGCGTTCATAAAAAAAATCTTTCTCGAAAATTCTGTTAAAAATTAACAAACATGTTACTCTGGTCTTATCAAAATAGAAGCACGCCCTAGCATTCTCATGCCAGTAAATAAAGTGCACAGAGCAATCTCATATGTTCACAGCGTGAAAATCAACAGAGCGCTCTTTAACGCTGGAACCATGAAATTATTTTGGCTCACGACCAAAAAAGCAAGAAAATCACGTTTTAGTACCATCCTAACAAATATTTTTATACAGTACGAACATTATACCCAGAATAACAAATAGTATTCACACTACCTCTTTTTGCTTTAAAAGACTGTACGCTCTTGCGAAGGATTCAGAAATATAGACCAAACAGAAACGTTTTAGTTCCAAATCAATGTGCACTGACACACCCCAATGGAAAAATGAACAACTCTCTGAATTATCTGCAATTTCTTATATCTTGATAGTACGTTTTAATTTAAAATACAATTTTAAACTTAAAAAATTGGAATTCAAGGCATTTTCGCATTTCACGATTTCGAACTCAAGGGAACTAGTGTTTGATGGAACGGAATAAGCAAATAGAATGTAATAATAAAAAATCTTCCAATTGAAGAACTTCCCAGGCACATGTTGCCAGTCGTGGGTCCATGAACAGACAGAAGGCACGCCCTTCCGGGGAGTACACACGATAGGAAAAAAAATTTCATAGGTAATACGAGCGCTTTGGAAATTATTGATAAACGCGCGAAGCGAGGATAAAATGATGTACAACAGATTTCCAAAATGGACAAATACTGAAAATAACTGAAAGCAATATTTAAATCAAAGAGGTTATGATATTGTAAATACGCGGTTTATTGGACGCATATGTACTATTTAGTGATCGATGTATACCGCCTCCTAAGAGAGAAGAGTCACCGTTAATAATTGGCCAGTAGGGAGAAGCGGTAGGAAAGTCGGATAGAAATAGCGATAAAAGTTTTGAAATACATCGTCCTGACTGGGGCATTTTGTAGGTATTGATAACACTAATGGTTTTAAATTCAGAAGAAGAATAGTCATGGAAAAGCTCCATTTGTGATGAATGTAAGTTATCTCTTCCCTTCAAATAATGTGTGCTGTGGAGTAACAGATCAAAATAAATCAATACCACTATCAAATTCAATTTAATTTGAATCGATTTCTTAATATATTTTAAACATTTTACGCCACATTTAATATTAAGTTCACTTAAATAATAGAGAAAATATAATGTTCATATCAGAAAAGGTTAATCCTGACACGTGACCACATGAAAATTAATTGTTGCCTTGGGGAGTTAAATGCGCCTATGGCACCTAAAACAAAGTATACTGTAGTATTCTGAATAAGAATGATTCATTACATTAAGTAGAATTCTTAAACAGAATAATCTTATATTTGATATATGCACTTTTAGGGATGCAAGGAAGGGGGCGGGGCACGTAACTTAAAATGCTAAAACGCCCAGCCTCCTAATTAGTGGAGAACCAACCCATTCCTGTCACCGTGCATTGCAATTCAGTCTACATCGGAAATAAGAAAGCACTTCCTTACGGGGGCGGGCTCCCTCCAGCGCGCCGAACGCGAGCACGTGCCGCTGCGCCGCTGTCAGTGCCGCTCGGCGGAACTGTCGCACGCCTTTGCTGCCACCAACGCTCACTCGCACTCCCCGGCCGACTTTATGAATGGGAGTTTTCTCAAGACACATCCAGCAGTACACATTCTACCCGATACATAATGACCCGACGGATCTGGAAATTTACGTGCAAAGAAGCACGCCTCTGGGAAATGACAGTCCTGTTTTGGTTAATGCTTACAGACTTCAGAGCGGTTACGCAGTACTACAGTTCCGGAGTATTTCGCGATGTTTAAAACACTTCACAGTCACTAATAAATGCTGACCAGTATGATGCAAATCATTGCATCTTATTGGGAGAGCGGGATAAATGTGCAGCTGTACCGAAGTACTTGGGAAAAACTCGATGAGATACTTACAAGATGTTACACAAAAAATACGGAGATAACATACGATGTACAGGAAAATACAATAAGGGCATTGTACTAGGTTTTCCTCGCGCGCAAAGAGACAGAAGAAAACATAGGACTTGTGAGAAAATAAGAAAAAACAAGCGCATACGATGAAGCGGAAGACGAGCGCGAACGAATTAAAGGCGGGAGTGTATCGAACGCGTGCGTTTCTAATATCCGAGCTGTGGAGAAAAATCACAATATGGGCATCGAAGTAGGTTTTCCTCACACACAAAAAGAAAAAAGTACAGGACGTGTGAAAAAAAAAACATAACACAAAAAGCTTATATGATGCAGTGAAGGACGACGCAAACCAACCGAACACAAAAGTGCATCGTATGAGTTCTTTTCTAAAATACAAGGGGGCGGAGCTTTCGAGCGTCGCATTAGGTTTTTCTCCAGCGCGCAAAGAAACAGAAAAAGTGACAGGACGTGTGAAGAAAACTAGCATATACGATGAAATAGAAGCCAAGAGCAAACCAATTGAAGACCCGAGTGCGTCACACACGCGTGCAATTCTAAAATTCGAGCAGCGGAAGAAATCACAATATGGACGTCTTGTTAGTTTTTACTCATACGCAAAAAAAAATAATAATAATAAAAAAGTAAAAAAGCAACAGAAGAAATGACAGGATGTGTAACGAAAACAAGCCCATAAGACAAAGTGGATGCCGAGCGCAAACTAAATTGTAGGTGGAAGTGCGTCACACACCACACACGTGCATTTCGAAAATCCTAGTGACAGGAAATCACAATATGGGCATCGTATTAGGTTTTACTCACGCTCAAAAAATAAATAATAAAAAAAATTGAAAAAAGGAACAGAACAAATGACAGGACGTGCGAAGAAAACAAACGCTTACGACGAAGTGGAAGGCAAGCACAAACTAATAATTGAAGGTGGGAGTGTGTCACACACCACACACGCGTGCATTTCTAAAATCCTAGCGACGGAGGAAATCAGAACATGGGCATCGTAATAGTTTTACTCACGCTCAGAAAAAAAAGTAATAAAAGGAACAGAAGAAATGGCAAAACGTGTAAAGAAAGCAAGCGCACACGAAGTGGAGGCGGAGCGCGAACCACTTGAAGGCGGGAGTGCGTCGCCGCACACGCGTGCGTTTCTAAAATCCGAGCGGCGGCGGCGGCAGCGCATGCATTACGGGCGGGGGCGCGGGGCGGCGCGGGGCGACGCGGGGCGGCGGCGCCCTGGCGACGTGCCAGTGCAGGCGGCGGCGGCGGCGGACGCGCCACCCGCGAGGCGCCGCTGTGCCGCGCCGCGCCGCGCCGCAACCGGGTTCGAAGCCCTGCACCTCCACGCCAAGCGGAGCGCCGTGCCCGCTCCCCACAGCCCGCTGCAGCGCCGCGCCTCGCCGCGTCGCGTCGCTCTCGTCGGATGTTCCCAACGCAGGCGGCGGCGGAGTCCCACTCGCTTTGCCTTGCTGCCACCTCTTTTTTGCCTCCCTTTTTTTACCAGGCGCGGATATGTTTGGAGCAACTCGGAATTGTCCGTCCGGTTGTGTGGAACTCGCGTTGTCACCGCCGAGCACATGCGTTGATGGCACGCACGCAGTCACACAACAAACACACACACTCACACACACATCCACACAGAATTTCACGCGGTACACCTACCGAGGGAATCCTTCGCCCGCTGCTCTCGCTCATCCCTTCACAGATCCGCGGCTGCGTCTTCACATGGATGCACCGCACTGCGTGTGTCCGACACTCCCGCACTCACACGCATCTGGTCTTGGGAGGTGGTCGCGCTCACTCGGGACACTGCGTCGTGCGCCGCCACGTACGGCCGGGTGAAAATGTGGTACGCGAGAGTCACATCCGTCTTCGTGTCCCGTAACGCCACTCGGTCGGAGCAAATTCAGGAAAAGCCTAATTTCCTGGCGGCGGCGGCGGCGAGGCGAAACGCGTCGCCCGTCGCAGAAGACGCGCTATCCCGTCCCGGGCGCGAGCGAGCTCCACCGCCACAAGCACGAAGATGACGCGGCCGGCACGACACTCCGAGCGGAGAGCGCGTTCGCGAACGCCTGGCGGAGCGCCGAGGGAGGACCGTGTGCTCGTCTCGCACGCGCGCGCACTACTGCTGACCGCTTCGGCGGCTGCGGCTGCGGCAGCGGCGGCGGCGGCTGCGGCGGCCTCCCCTCCCCGGCCGGCGCCCCCCTCCCTCGCTCCGCCGGCGCGGCGCCGCCCGCCCGCCCGCCCGCGCGCCCGCTCACCCGCGCGCCACAGGCAGCGCAGGCGCTGGGCTGGCAGCGGCGCAGCGCCACTCGGGTCGCGTCCGCCGCCTCTTCCGCCCTCGCCCCGCGCCGGCCACTCGCCCTCGCCCTCGCGCTCCCTCTGCTCCCAATGCCTTAGCGATACCTATCAGGTGATAGATTAGTGATTCCGGACGCGTCACCTTCCATGGTCGCTAGTCCCGCAGGTGTGGAGCATGTTCTTTTATCGCGGGAAGAGGCGGTGTCTTCCCCAGCTGGAGGGCGGGACACGGCGCCGACTTACACGTTGCTTTGTTCCCCAATAGGGTATTTCCCACCAGCGGGACACTGCCCCAGCTGGGACGGGCTCTAAGCTCCCGACCAGTCTCCCGGCATGTGCGGTAGTGCGGTGCATGTAAGTGCGTGTGTAAGGAGCCCGTTTGTTATGGTACTGCTCCGGCATTCGCCTAGTGTTGACCGGAGAAACCACGAAAACTACCAATCAGATCAGTTGCCCGCTTGAATTCTCCTCCAGACAGCAACTGGGCAGCAGATGAAGGTATAAAAAACCTCCTGTTTGGTGGGAGAAGGGCGCTTCAGAGCCCAGAATTTGACGGTCTGATTTGATGATTTGATGATATTGATGTTTTTGACGATTTTCAGAACTTAATAAAATTATATAACTAACAATATTATACACATATTATACAATTATATACGTGCATTCAATTCAACGAAAAAAAAATTCAATTTCGGTCTGTATATGAAAAAAAAATCCAACTTCTCGAATCAATATTTCTATTTAATGACAAAACTTATTACATACTATGTGAAATAAAGGCTGATGAATCTTCACAACATAACAAAATATACGCTGAAATTTCAATTTTCGAGTGAATATTCGTGAGTTTTTTATCCGTAGCCAAAAACGCTGTAATAACTCAAATAATACTTGTGACAAGCTGCATCACCTTTTGATCAAATAACATATCATTTACAATACCAATGGCCTTCAACTTCATAAATAAATTAAAAATTATAAAAATCAAACAATCGTCGGGGGGGCCCTCTTTATCCCCCCTCCTCCAATGTTAATGCTAAAGTTTATGGTTTCAGATGAATAAGGTATATTACTCGTTCACTTTACATTTGCAGACGGCAGAATTAGGAACTAATGTTTTGAAAGTGAAGGCCCGAACACACAACTGAGAATACACGAATGGCCCCGATGTCAATCAGCATCTGACCAATCAGCTGTCTCCGAAGGCAGCACAAGCACTACGGACACAGCTGACGAATTATGCCTTTCTGACAGTGAGCTGGAGTCGCGCCCTTATATAATTAAGGTAATATACAATAAAATAGATCACACCACACGCTGTTCACAACATTCACGTACAATATTTTTATTTCTTCTTTGCACTGATCTACTGCTTAATGGTTATGTTCTTGCCCCGCCGGGGTTCTGTGTGGTGCTCACCGCCATCTATATCATATTAAACGGTCAGTATCTACTGCAAGACGCGCGTTTCTCATTCAGTCGGCGGTGACCTCATGTAAACAGATCGCAGCGCTCCGTCTGCAAATGTAAAGTGAACGAGTAATACTCACGAATGTTTTATTTCTGATTATTCAGAACCATAACAAACAGCGTTAGAAGTCAGATTCGATCATCATCGTACTTCCACAACTAACGTAAATAATATGACAATGTAAATAATTGACATTAACATCACTTTTTTTCGGCAATCTAGACAATGCCTTTAACTCAACGTATACGTTTAATTTGAAGAAAAATTGGGTCTTGAACATTTTTTCATAACTTTCCAATATGCGTTCATTTAAATTTTAAAGTTTTGTTTATCGTCCAATGCTTTTCAATTTAAAAAAATTAAAGTATAAAATATTGTCTTTTGTAAATTAAATATAGGACAAACACATTAGACAATTTTTACGATAATACAAAAACAATAATTAATTTTGAACAATTGTAAACAAAATATTTGTTTTTATAAGGTAACGTTTCGATTCACAGTTTTGGAATCCTCTTCGGAAAGTATTCTTATATGTAGAATATCATCTGAAAACAATTAATACACACATTTTCAGAAGATATAAGATTAAGTTCTCAAGAGAATTTTTACGAAAAATCGAAACATTAAATAATAAAAACAAATGTATCTTAATTATTGTGTTTTTCATTTTTGTATAATTGTCGGAAGGTTTAGTCTAATATCAGTCATATATTTAGTCGGAACTCACGCATTAAATATTTTCAAATATTCCATTTACCACTTTCAAACCTAAGGGGAATATGTATAATGACATTTCATTCACTTTTTTTTAGTACAATTAACTACATTTTTTAATCGCCAGTCTCGCTCTTCCGCGAACTGTTGACTTAGAAATGTATTAATACTTTTATAAACTAACATGATAGTTTACCTAAACATTGCCTTTGGGACACGTACAGAAGTTTCAAAAGCCATCACATTTTCCAATTCCGTCTACGGGAGTGAACTGTCAGTAGATATTCTTTAAAATGGAGGTTCCCAATAAGAAGGCCGCCAACCTCTGACCAACATTCATATACTTCAATCCAACTTGTAAATTTTAAGAAATGATTTTTTTGTAGCTATTAATCAATAGACAAGTAATATTGAAACATGCATTCAACGTAATGCAACATTTCCATTTTCGGATAATCCCCAGCGTATCACTACGGTATGGGACCTTTCTCGTTTTCAAATGAAGTCACTAAAAAGGGTTACAATATAAATATTTTTCGGTACCCAGCATTGGTGATGGGCATTCGTTTAGATAATAGTCAAATATGCTGTCACAAAAGCCGACGTCAATTCAAGCAAAAACTCTTAATGTGCGCATTAATCGATGCTCTTGGTTAATTTTAATAATTCTCAAGGTATCATTTCAGTAATAATTATGGGACTCCTCTCATAGAGACACCCTGAGAAACGTTTCAATAAAGCAAACTACTCGTATTCCTACAATACATGTAGGAACGCTTAAATAACTGGCAGCTCATACGGACAACTCGGAAGCATATATCACACAAGCATTCTTTCTCAAAATTCCAGCAACCATTTTACTGGAAGTATTTGGCTATGATTAAAAGTCTGCTAGCCGACACTTCAGCATGGTGTCATCATTCTGAAACGCATACCCGACTAAACACTACTGAGTATTGTATTCATAGAGTTGCCGTGACACCTGTCATTAACAGAACCCATTTCCATGACGAGAATGCGGCCATTACTGATCAACTGTATTCACGGCGAATGCATAATATCTCATTGATGTAAAAACGCCGGCAATGTTATTCTCATGAAAATATTCTTAATTTTTTCATGCGTTGATGAGGAGAGGTTGGCTTGCAACTACGAGATAATTTTTAAGTCAAGACAAATAGTGAATTTTAGTGAAAATATGTTTGAGATCGTCAATTAAAAAGAGAAAAATTACAATCAGTAATTTTCTCAGCTTCGTAATTCTCGAGTCGATTTTTTTTCGTCGGACAGTTCTATTGTGAAATTTTGTACCGAGGTAGAATTGTAAAAAAATCAAAATCTTACACTTATAGGTTTATTTCAAAAGTACTCTTATGACGTCTATTAATGCTTCGAGCTCTGCCCTATTAATGCCCCGTCTATTAATGCTCGCTTCCAATGCTTTTAAATAATGGATAACAAACCCCGGGCACAGCATACAGGGATTGTGGTGCAGAAAACACTGAACATAACGAAATTTCTCCGAGTTCATCCGCAGGCGAGTCTCAATTCCCCGCTCTGCTGACGCCGCCAAAAGCACAGGCGTCTTCACACATATCTCTTCAAAGCGATGTGAGCATTTGCAGAATAGCCCCTGTATACTTAGGTTTTTATTTCTTGGCGCGTGGGGGCTTGTCTTCACAATGGAATATCTCACGGTATTTCGCGTCGTTCTCGGCCGTACCGCTAGGAGTCGCATGATTGGCAGCACTGCTCGACACAGTCGCGATCATGCGACACCCACCGGCACGACTGAGAACGACGCGAAATACCGTGAGATATTCCATCGTGAAGACATGCCCACACACGAGAAGAAATAAAAACCCAAGTTGTCGAACACTTTGGTCGGATCATTACCGTAACCCATATAGTAATTAGCATTGACATCAAAGTAGGAGCATGCAGTCCCAGAATATACAGTAGAGTGTCCATAACTGGAATATAGCGAATTCGCGCTAAAACTAAGCGCCGTTTACGAATACTTTAGTGTCTCGTCACACCGGTTAGTCGTCGGTGTACATTTTAATTACTGTAAACAATTAATATAACATTGCATATAGATTCGTTATCATATACAATACGACCAATTATCCTGAATAAATAAAACGATTAATCAAATGATTCCCATGCAGTTATTAGTGCACCTCATAGAAAAATAAAGGAAAGTAAAAGAAAAAATTGAGGGATAGTGAAAACGAGAAGAGAAGCCCTGATGAAGGCCCAATAACGGGCCGATAGGTAGGCATCTAAATAAATGTCGACTGTTTTCTTTCCATTGCATTTCTGAACTAAACTCAAGAACCAATCTCATATCCGTACATGTTGAAAAGAGTCCAAGAAGAAATAATATTCATTATTACTTGTTACTGAAGGGCAGAGCTCGAATAGAAACGGGCGGGCGTCCCGCGCGGGCCCCGGGCGGCGCTGGGCGGCGCTGGGCGGCGCTGGGCGAAGAGTGCGTGGCGGCGCCCCTGGCGAGCAGCCGTTCGCGCGCGGCGTCGCGTCGCAGCCAACTGACGATGGGGCTGTGGGGGCCGCCGCGCCGCCGCCGCCCCCTCGCCGGCGCTCGGACTTTCCCTCCAGCGCCGACTTTCCCGGGCGGCGCCGCCCGCTGACCAATGGCGCCCCGCGCCCCGCGCCGTCCCCGGCGCCGTCATTGGACGTCCCGGCGCCCCCGTCCACCGCCGCCGACACGCGCCGGGCGCACGCAATTTTACGCGAGGAGGTGCAGTAGCGTCACGAAGGGCCACGGACCGCGCGCGATCTTTTCGTCCTCTTCCCCGTTCTGTCCTCACTCCTTAGTCATACTTATGCTGCAATTTTCGTAACTTTGCCCCTTAGAGGAATCAGCTGTAGACGGTTTCATCCAATTGGGAGCTTGAACGTCACCATAGTGACGTCACTGTGGCGAAATATAAGCTCCCGATTGGATGGACGCCGAAACAGCTGATTCCTGTCAGGGGCAAAATTACAAAAATCTCAGTACTTACATGTACTACACTATCACCCATGTCGGGAAACCAGGCGGGGGCTTGGTGCTTGTCCCCGCTGGTAGGTCGGCAACGGATCTCCCCATCCAGCAAGGGAAGATCACCGCCGTCTTCCATGATAAAACATGCACTGCACTTACGGAACTAACGACTTTAGCAGTTGACGCGCACGCAAATACTAATTGATCAATCAATCGCTATGAGAAAGTAGTCGTCTAAGACTTGCCACAGTGTTTTTGGGTAGGTTCTACAACAGTGCAGCACCGCTCTGCAAATTTCTTCCGCCGTGTTCTTCCGCCAACCTCAAGAGCTGGAATGCTAAATGATACTACATCCGAAGTGCAAGAGCAGTGCGCGCGGTTCGAGGTAGAGATAATCGAGTTATTTGTTCCAACATCTTCACTAAAAAAACATTGTAAGAATTGATACAAGCCACACCCAAAAATATAAGAAAATACTGAAACGAATTTTGTGACAGAGAAATTAAAAGTGAGTTCATGCTCGCCGACGATAAAAAGTCAGTCCCCAGTAATCGAATATGAACGAGCTCACTTAAATCGTGCTTTTAACTCCCAACAGAAAACTTGTAGTCAAAGAATAATCCTGGGTAATAATATTTCTTTAGATAGACGTTTAAAATCGCATTTTTGTTGATTATTATAAAAAAAATTCTTCCATGTGAAGCTTCTCCAGTTGGCTCAACGTCAAAAGAATAGGGATTACCACATCTCATACCACGAGTTTGCCAACGATCGTTAAATGAATGCCAATCACTTCGACATGCTACACACTGACCACGCCCCCAATTTCATTTAGCAGATATTGTTACAGTATTCATACAAATAATATTTGTAGATAATAAACTTTGTTATACAATGGAGAATACAATGCAGACATAACTCTCCCAATGCTTTGCAAGTCGCTGTAGGCGATATCGGTCGCAAACCTCGGGCCCTCCTTGCCTGTCGGCCCATGACGACTAATTGAACTCTTTCCGTCCAGAACGCATCGTTTGAAACCAAAAATACTTAAAATTGTAATCTACGCCACACTCGCCCAATGAGGTGGATTCAGTACTGTAGCGTGGCCCGGAAGACTGCCGTTCCTCCCTCCGCCACTGCTTTCTCGTGGCGGGCTACCCGCCGCGTCGCACTAAAATCGAGATTTTTTTTTTTGCTTGCCTGCTTAGTGTTTCCCGGCTGCGTTCCTTACCTTTCCAGGCGGCTAATATCCCGTAAATGTAGTATATGTTTTTCTCGAGGGAGGTGGAGGTGGTGTTCTGCTAGATGGCGAGATCCGACGCCGACCTACCATCAGCTTGCGGGATTTTCCGCGATCAGCGGGGCACCGCCCCAGCGGGGGCAATCTCCAAGCTCCTGACTGGTGTCCCGGCATGTGTGGTAGTGTAGTGCATTTTAGTATAAGGGTGTGCAGGTAATGGGTGATGATAGGAAAAGGAAGAGAAAGATGCGTGGTCCGTGGCCCGTTTATTGGACCACTGTTCCGGCATCCGCCTGGTGATGATCGGAGAAATCAGGGAAAACTACCGATCAGAGCAGCCGGCCGCTAGAATTCTCCTCCAGACAGCGGCTGAATTCAACCTAGCTTTGTAACTAGTGTCGAAAGTCCTGCAACCGTCGGGACTCGAACCCTTGGACCACGCAGTCAGAGGCACTGCAGCGGAATCAATTGATACCTTGATACCTAATTCAGTCATTTTAGGTGTGTTCGCTAAATGTTACCAAGTACAAGTTGTCATAAAATGTACTGAAAATCCTGTGAACAAAACCAGCAGAAAAAGAGAAAATTCGATGTTAACAACAACTATTAATCTTCTTAGTACATTAATCTGAAATTAGTAAAAGAAAGCAAAACAGAAGTATGCTTTGCGTGGAAGACCGAGAGGACAGTTGGCGCGAGACAATCCATGCTGTATTAGATGGTGACCTCAGAACAACTGTGAAGTGAAGTTATTCTGTTTACGCTTTTGGATTGTGTCGCTGCAGTTGCATGGAGTTTCAATTCAATTCAATTTAATGATGCCTTATTTTAAGTGGCGAGATTAGGTCATCAGGCCTGCTCTTCAGATTGACCGTGCTCACCATCTAGCGGAGAAAGAATATATCACTCGGGAGATGAAACAGGCGATTTAAATTGAGCTCATAGTATTTTTAGACCTGAGGATCTTTTACGTGCAGTAAATCTACTAACATGAGACAATTGCCTGTACTTCCTGCCCCGGAAGTTCTTTTTTACCCTTACAAATCCACGGGCATAACACCCTGATACGCTGTTATACCCACAAAGCCAAGGAGTTTTTGATGGGTGTTGCGTGGAGGCGTTTCGTTTCGATTTATTTATTTATTTTTTATTTATATAATTATTGGAGGTGTCATTCTGGCTGGCGATCGAGCAGGAAGTTGAAAGGTCTCCTTCCGTTATGCGAAAGTCAATGTGCAGCACTTGACAGCGCGCATGCCACGGGCAATGAGGGCCGGTTAACCGCACCACTGCCGGTCGCTGATGTCACAGCGCACAGGCGCTGGCGAATTGTGCCGCACGCCCGTCCAAAACACTCTGCAATGCGGAGCTCCCGCGTATGTCACAGTTGTCAGCGGTTTAATACACATTCGAAAGCATCGGGCGTTATTCAATAGAAGCACTCCTCACGAAGGAATTGTGCGTTTACAGGAAAATGTATTGTGAATGCATTCAAGTTTCCTATACAGGCCCTAATCGGAAAATCATGTAGTTGACTACCGGGGATCACCCAGGGAACTCCCGAGTCGGGCACAATATTCCTTCAAGAATAACTTTCCGCCTTTCTTTGCAACCTTTAATTCAGTGTACTACTTCTGTCAATTTTCTCAACAAATGTAGAGCTGACTTGTTTCCCAAAAGGGCTCAATGAGTAATACCTGACGTCAGGCTGTTCGCGAGAAAGAATCTGGGTACATTATACAGTGGAGCACTTTCCTGGATTTCGTTGAGAAGAAACCGTCCTCTCGAAGAGGAAGAACGCTCGCGAACAGAGACAAGCACGCTACGTCTCCAGCATCGCCGCGACAATATCGAAGTCGTAAAAACGGCTATGACGATATTAGGCGCCCAGAAGCTTGAATACCAAGCGGCTGCAGCGGCGGGAATGAGATTCAGGAAAGATGGAGAGGACGTGCGCCGCGAGACAATCTGGGATTAAGGAAACCGCCGCGAGCGACCTCCGACGCGACGCGACGCGACGCGACACGTCGAAAGGGAAGGCGGGAATCCGCGGCGCCAGTGGGAAGCCGGGCGGAAAAAGGCCGGTTGACGTCTGTCTGCGCACTTCATCCCAACGCACATCTGGCTCCCGCCACGCTCTGCCCCTCTCGCTTCGTCATTCGCTCACGGAGCGAATGGGCAATGAACGACTGGCGATGACAACACGCTAATGCCCTTTGAATACAAACAGCGGCTTGAATGGCACTCGACTTATGGAAAGAGAATAACGCACGCGAGGAAGAATGGTCTTTACGTAATGGACACCATTCTGATTAAAGTTACAAGCGCGACGTATTTTAAACCAATTGAGGTTTAAAAAAATAGAAAATTAAATTCAAAATTATTATTTCAAGGATATTATCACAAAATATTTTCCCTTCGATTCTGGCATTATCTGATGATGCATTGTGACATAATTTTGAGAAGAAAGTAATGAATGAAAAGAGAATTCGTTGAGTGCAAATTTTATTCACTATATATCTTGTAATTAAATTTATTTACTTTTATTTCAAGGGATAGGCTATTTTCTAATAATGTCTACGCTAATTCATTTTATGTCCTACAGACTAAACATTGAAAGTGCACATAAATATAATTATATTCTCGCGAATGTTATTTGCTATTCAAAAATAAACCAGCTTAACAGTAATGCTAGTAATTAGAATACTAATCGTACAAACGAATACAGTCTTAAACAGAAATGCATTTCCCTAAGACTGCTTCATTTTTAAAACGCCACGTCAATACTATGTGTAACTACCACGGAATTGCGACAGAATAAGTGAGATATACACAACTCAGCCAGTATTATATACTCTTGAAGGTCAACATGTGGTTGGGACTGGACCGACGGATCCTACTCAGGCCAGTCTTGCAAAACGATTTGACGTAAAGCTTACGCCATAATCAGGAGATGTATCTCTATTTAAGAATAAAGAACAAGTGCATCCAAGGTATCACATATATGACAGGGACAGAAGTGAGAAATTATGAACCGATTTTTTTACATTCTCGCATACTACATTCGAGTTAGAGGAAGTTATGTAATGCTCCAACGAAAAACGGCAATTTTTCGGCAGAAAAAATTGTACTGTAGATTACCGATATCAAAAGAGTGGGTAATTCTCGCTTTATATGTAGTAAATCATTTCCTCTAACATGTGTAGCCAGAATTCCTGGTCCTTGATACGAAAAAATAAGGTTTACGGGAAAACTTTGTCTGTCCGCTCATCCGCCAGTGAACAACGCTAGCAGCTAAATTATAAGTAAGATTTTCCCCCAAACTGATTTTCCCCAATCGACTGAAGCCGCGGCACCTTCAATTCCAAACTGATGTTTTAATGTTTGGGAGTACTTTATGTGAAACCTCAAGGACATGTGCAATTTTTTTCTCAAAAATGGCACCAAACTTTTGGATTCAACTTTCTTCAGATGCCTAAAGGACGCTTGAAATTGGTACAAGTCTCAGTTTTCTTGATAAAATTCGAATTTTCGAAATTTCAAATTATTTTTTGGCGTCTAGCTACAGATTTGAAGAAAGGGTTTTTTCTTTTGAATAAAATCTTTCTACATAATTAGATCTTGAAATGAGGATAAATACATTTTTTCAAAATGTGAATAGTTTTCTATTAATTTTGCCTGAAAAATGTAATTTTAAAAACAATATTTTCTCAAACACGACTCCAATTTTTTGTACGGATAGTTATAAATGCACTGAATAATATAACATTAACATTTTGATGTATTCTTTAGATTTTGCAAAAGTTACACATGTAATATTTTTGTATAGCACTAATGTCGTTAACATTTTCATTTCGGGCATTTATATACATTATTGAATTAGTGATACAAGCGCTTCAAATTATTTATACTGCAGTTTCTCAAAAACTCTAAAGTTTGCAATTAAAAATTAGCTACGAATTTCTCATTCTAGAAGAAAGTTTCTCAAAAAAGGCTCCAATTTTTGGTTTAAACCTTTCTGTACGGATAGATACAGGAAAACTAAATATATGGACATTTACGCATTTGAATGTAACCTTATGTTTCAAAAACTTCATATTATTAAAAGTATCTCTCAGGTAGTTAATAATATCATTAAGGACCTTCTCTTTATATTACTGCATTTGTGAACACAATTTCTTAAATAATTTCTTATGAAGTTACTCGAAAACTCAAACTTTTTCTGTGAAATGAGTTCAAAATTGCGCATTTTTAGAAACGCTCAAACGATTATTCCTCAAGAATGGCTTCAAATTTTTAAATGAAAATTTGCTG
The DNA here is from genome assembly GCA_031308135.1 of Acheta domesticus. NCBI lineage: Eukaryota > Metazoa > Arthropoda > Insecta > Orthoptera > Gryllidae > Acheta > Acheta domesticus. The sequence continues at coordinate 2,792,368 of JAHLJT010000631.1, forward strand.
ATAGACCATGTTTTACTTTTCTGTAATAATCTTAAAGACATAGGGCCTATTTCAATTCTTTTATTAGAGGATCGAAAAAATGAAAAAAATGTGAACAAATGTTTTGGCATCGGTGGGTAAGTGCTGGAAAGAGGGTCGGCAATAATATCGAAAAGCTAATCTAAAAGACTAAAGCGATTAGAAAACTGTGCGAAGAAGTCTGCGTCATTCTGTAGCACGAGTTTACTGATTGAACAGTTGTAGTTTAGAAAAAGTCCATTCTGATAAGTGACAACTCTCGCTGTTCTTCGAAAAGGAAAAAAAAACCTGGGAGAGTAAGTTAATAATGCATTTTTTTCTGTTCAGCATACAAAAAATTTCTGTTCAATCGAAATCTACACATAGTAAAATTATATGAACAGTACATCGAGAAAATGTATTCAATTTTTTTTATTTCGCAGGAAAGGCTATTTTGGGGAAGAAATATTGCAACAAATTTGTTGATCATAGAATGAGGAGCTTCCAAATAGGAATTGATGTGAAAACTTAAGTGTTGAAAGTGGGAAGGAAAAATCCTTATTGTTGGATGATTTAGTTTCAATAAGTGCTAGTCTCGATTTGTTAAAAATTAGATTAATGCGAGAAACTATCTATTTGCTCGTTTTCCCGCCAGCAATATATTTCTGTAATTCCCCTTTGTTTGAAAAATGCTGATCAGATGAAAAGTGTGGTTGTTACAAACATTTTTCTATATATGTCCAGTATTAGTCGCACGCAAATAATACAAAGTGTAAACAATTCGTCTAAGCGTAAGTATGAGTATTTGTTTTTAAATAGAGCTTCCAATGATGCACAGTAATTAATTACATAAGTCATAAAGTGTGCTTTTTCGAGCATAAATACGAAATTAAGGTTATTCAATAATATATAATTGTAGAAATAATAGAAATAGCAATCATAATAGAAAAATAATAATAATAATATATAATAATTATAATAATAGAATTAATGAAACTATAAAAGTCTTGCGTACTAAAATTTAGTATTTGACAGCGATTTATAATGAAAATGTATAATTTGAAAGTATTCCTGCGTGACGAGAAATTATTATTGAAGATCTAATGGGGGATTTTACGGCGAGCACATTGCGCACGCGAGCAGCCTCGCGGGCGGGTGAGCGCTGGAGGCCTCGCATCGCGATGCAAAGATCACAGGGCAGAGGGCGTGTCCGCGTATCTGAAAAACTGAATATTCATCGCTGTCAACACGCTCGCACGGATGAAGTACACCGTCATGACGGGGTGGCGCGTGAACACGTCAGCTCCGAAACCCCTCTCCCAGGGTTCCCCAACCCCGTGCCCGCGGGCACAATGGTGCCCGCAAACCGTTTTACATGTGCCCGCTGCTCATAAAAGCCGCCGCGGCGCTGTGCGATTGTACAGGTTTTCACTTTTTTTGAGAAGTATTTGATTTTTGGTTAAACGTTTATTTTGGCAGCAAAGACCCTTGTTCCTTTATGTAACATGTGTGAAGTAAGATATTCACCAACGATCGTCGCGTCATCAATGTTAATAAATATTGCCAATTGATTTTACGTAAATATATAAGTAACGATTTTCATGTTTAAATTGTATATTTTTAATTAAACATTGGTTTTGCACATTTTGTGTATTATTGCCAATGTCCAACTATAAATATACTTCGAAAAAATTAATGGTGCCCGCCGCCTCATTGGCATTATAGTATGTGCTCTTAAGTGCAAAAAGGTTGGGGACCGCTGCCCTAGCTTCTCCCATTCCTCACCTTTAGCACGGATACTTGAATTCAAGCGTTTGCTGTCAACAGAAGATCATTTTCATCATCAAATCGTCAATGTTTAGGGGATTTTTCTCAGCTTCCCGAAGCTTGATCGTTCAAAGAAGGGATATAACGTCCTAAAATCTGGCCCAAACATATTTTATATCGTGCCGCGTGTGGTCGCTAGATTATCTTTCTTGTAAAATCTTCCCAACTGCAACGAGCTGGTTTTAATAGAAAATGTCTCAGTTATGAGTCAAAGATAGCAACAAGCGTTATTGGCATTCATTACAAAAATTCGCTTCCGTGAAATAGACACTAACTGGTGAGACATTTGATTTAATAGTTGTGCCAACGAAGCAACAAAGTCCCCTAGTCCTCTCGCATACTGCAGTTGACGAAAACGTGCGCAAATAGCACGAGTTGTGGCGTGTAGGCAGGACGTTTTTTATCATAAAACGAAGCTGTTTTTGGTCCAGTTTTGTATCTTCAGTTTAGCGAGGTGATAATAACCTCTCATAAAACTGGTTACTAATAAACACTTTTTTAAAGTGTTTTTACACAGTTAATATTTTAGATTGTTACAAGAACTTCAGAACACAGTTTTAGGAAATAGTAAATCAAAACAAACATACAATTTTACACCTTGTACGTAATTTATTCCTATTATCACTTATATAACCAGACGGTTCAAAAAATCTAAACCACCAATTACTTATTTCTTTAATTTATCTCTTAACATGTTAAATCGGTTATAGCACGTGCAGAAAATAACCGAAACAAGTATTAAATCAAAAGACAAAAAAATAACCAAAAAGAAACAAACAAAAACACTTCACTCATCTCAACTCATAACTCATACTCAGGCAATTTCAACTCATACGTGTTTTTTTTTTCATCCCTTACAGCCAGAGGCGTACCCAGGTATTTATGCGCCCATGGCAAGCATAGAATTTGCGTCCCTGTGGGAATGCTTGAAATTAAGGTTGTTGTTATTTGTTTTAATGAGTATACTGTAAATAGCGCCCCTTGTGAGTGGCGCCCATGGCAGGTGCCATGCCTGCCATACCGTAGATACGCTTCTGCTTACAGCGATCCGCATAGCCGCTGCTTATTCCGCGTGCGGCAGCGGCGGCGGCGGCGGCGGCGGCGGCGGCGGCCGCGAGCGCGGTGCGGGGCAGCGGCGCAAGGCCAGGCGGAGGCTGCGGACGGCGGCGGGAAACCCCGCGCGGCGGCGGCGGCGGCGGAGCGCGCGCGCGGGGCACGCCCACGGCGGTGGCGCCGCATGAATGAGAGAGCCCGTTCATTAACGCGCGCGGGCCACGTCGCTCGCTTCGCCTCGCCTCGCCCGACGACGTCGTCGCCGTCGCGGCGCTCCGTGCCCCGCCCCGCCCCGTTGGGCGTCGCGACGTCTCGTGCGTCATGCGCCGCGCCGCGCCGCGCCGCGCCGCGCCGCGTCGGCCGTCGGGGGCGCGGGGGCGCCGCCGCCGTGCGGTCCACGCCAAATGGCCAGCCCGCGTCGCGTCGCGTCGCGTCGGTGGCGCTCGGCGCTCAAAGCCAAGGGAGATGACGAGGGCTTGCGTCGGAACCGAAAGGTCAGGTTCAATATTTTGGGCGACGGCGTAGTGGTCGGAGAGTTCGCTTTCCACCGCTCGCCCTTTAAATCTCGGCCGAGCCATCGGCAGGCTGAGAAGATTCTCCCGTTGCCCTGCCTCTCCATCCACCAGTGCGCTATAATCATTTCAATCATATTATCATTACCCATCCACAAAGAAACAGGTGTACTAAATTTGGCTGAAAACATACAAGGCGTTAGGTAATAAAGAACATGTTTCACTCTTTCTATGGGAATAAACGCAAATAAATGTTTCCTCAATTTTCGGACTCATTGCAATATTTTTATTGTCTTTAGAAAGCCCACGAAAATTTCTGTTTTGGTTCCTCTGCCTTTAGCAATTTTTAATCTTATTATATAATTTCGATTGAACGTTTCGTTGGTTAGTGTTTCCGGACGTGTCAACTACTAAGTTCATTAGTCCCATAAGTGTAGTGCATATTTTCCCTCCTGAATATGCACACTCTTCCTCACCCCACTGAATGGTGAGATCCGGCGACGACCTACCCGTCGGGTAGCGGGGTTTTCCCCAACCAGCCATGTTGAGGTGGGTCAAGGAAGAGGGGGAAAGATCGCACGTGATCCGCGGTACTTTTGTTAAGGTTCTGCTCCGGCATTCGCCTGGTGTTGATCGGATAAACCACGGAAAACTATCGACTAGAGCAGCCGGCCGCTAGAATTCTCCTCCAGACAGCGATTGGATTCTACCTAGCCATCTCGCTAGTGTCGAAAATCCTTCCGCCGTCGGGACTCGACGGTGGATCTTCCGGTCAGAGGCACCGCAGTGACATCACTTGATGCCCTGAGCCACCTCTCTCAGTTCTCATTTCGAAATTTGCAGATTAATGAAATAAATTTGTTCCAGAGTTGTGACATTTTAAGGAAACTGACCTTCGTTATTAAATGATGGGCACATAAATCGCGAAAATCTCTACGTATCCCCATTAAGAATTCATCGGTAAAAATGTGGCTTCAATACTAAAAGTAGAGAGAAAATAAATATTGATAATTTGCATGTCCACACGTAATGTAGGCATTCGACGAAGTGTGGCATATAGGGTTACCGTACGAGCCGAAGAAACACCTTGTAATGTCTAATTAAAATACATGATAGCCAAGTAACATATTTTTGCAAACTGAGTAAAAATAACGAACTATCACCCTTTTACCCTATTCTGTCTGGCGCCCCCCAAGGAAGTCTACTGGATCCAGTATTATATGAATTATACACTTCTGTCATACCTACAACCAAGAAACAGTAGAGGAGGGCAAAGGGTTTCAGACTTCACTATTAGGGTCGGCGTGTCACCACAATAAACATAAAGATGTTAGATGACATTGGGTTACACAGAACAAATCGTACATGAGGAGTTCTCTGCAAATTGATTCCTCTAAATTTACACGCGTTTTATTTTATGCAATATTCCTCAGACCCTTGCCCACGTCACGCCGAATTGCATTTCTCTCCCTTGGACTCATCTCTTCAGAGGCCCTAATGACACTTCCTCGCTCTAAGGAGCATTGTCGGCAAGAACTGACGCTATTCCCTGTCGTAAGAGCGCCTCTTCCATCTGTTTTAAGTGCTTCCTCAAAGGTCCCCTACAGATGAACCTGTTCATGGACACATCATCAAGGCGGGTAACGAGCTCGCGGTGACAGGTTAGTAATCACAACCATCAAAAAACGCGAGGGAAGGCGCTAATTATCGGATCTCAGGAAGACGGCAATCTGAGCGAGTTGAAAGGAAGTGCGAAATCAAACCACATAATCACTTCAAAAAACTTTGCCCGAGGATCAGAGGAACGACTCTTTTCGGACCTTTCAGCTCCCCAGACGATTTATGCGTGCCTACTGCAGATATTCATAGTTCGTAATATTTGCCAGCGTACCTAGAAATAGAACAGCGACCGGGAAAATTGTTTAAGGGACGTCATGAAAGATTCAATTGAAAAACATAAATAGCTGATTTTTAATTACTGGTCATGAATATTCAGCCGAAGGCGAGCTCGTTATCATTTATACGTTTCCGTATTTTGAGTCGTATTATAATACTAAGAAAAACTCGTAAATTACTCATCACATTTCTCAGCACAGTTTACATGAATCTGCCAAAAATTGATGATTAAAACATAAGCACGAGATAAAATTTATTATCTAACAACTGTTCCAACACACAAATAAAGCAAGCGCCCGATATGCATTAGATAACACGGCTCGTTTTGTTGTCAAAACACTGCGACTTAGAAGAAACACGACGATAACCGCGGCGCGACAGTTGATAAGCGGGGCGCCTTACATCACCGCGCGGCCGCGTGGGCAGCGGGGGGGGGGAGGGGGGAGCGGTAGCTCGCCAGGTGGGCGACGTCGCCCGCCTGCTGCGCCGCCCGCACCGCCCCCGCCCCCGCCCCCGCCACTAAGCCGCGCTTAATCTCCTCGTTACGCAGCCAATCCCTTGTTTTTGCCCAACGGGGGGCGCCCGCGCAGATGAGATACGGGAAGGAACGGGATTAAGTGATGGAAAGTTGGCAGGCCACGCGCCTCCACACTGGGGATGGCCCCCCCCAAAAAAGAAAGATGTTTTTAAATCATCGATATTTTCGAGCAGAAACATCTTAATTATAACATCGATGTTTTGCTTTCGATGTTTTCTTCAGGTCGATAAATTTGGTCAGAAACATCGATGTTTTCGAAAAGAAAATCTCATGATATAAATCAAATTTCCAGTATCTTCTTTTTTAAATAAAAAAAGGTGGATTGCTCGCAATCAACAGTCATACACAACTGTCACTGTTGTCGATCCCTAGACGGCACGAAACCGTTTGCTATTCGGAACCTTTCTCCGGTGTTGTTAGCTTTTTTTATTATTTTTCACGTGGTAATATTGTTAAACTGCATTTTGACCTTCACTACATTGAACATCGATTAGAAAATTATGAAGACAGACATTTTCCCATTTCACCCCGGAGACTATTTACAAGGAGCCGAGTTATTTTATTTCAAGAAAGAACACAAAGTACAACGTTCAAGATAGAAAACGTTTTTGGAAATATGGTGTAAATAATATGTTTAATTAAAAGTATTTAGTAATCAAATACAATTTCACGGTATTTTGAAACGCTAAAAAAAGTTTCTTTAATTAGTGTTTAATAAAATCACTTGTTAAATTCATGAAATAAAAAAAGAAACATGAATTTCAGTAGGATCTATTTTCATGTTAGCAACATTTGATTCATTTCATAGAGTCCTACCTTATAACTAACGACTATAATTAAGTATTTAAGGTACAAATTTATTGAAAATTCTGTGAAATATCAGACTACTGTACCGCGAATTATAAAATTGCGTTAACGATTTTTTCCATTCTGATAGCTTTTTTTCAATTCTTTACTAATTTTTCCCCATCAGTCCCATCATCAGGTCCATTATTTGCGGGGCCCCGCGCATTCGCCTGGTTTGCCCTTGCCTAGTGCAGGTACCGCCTGTGGCCCGCCTGTATAAAGGCAGGAAACCCAAGGTTACTTCGGAATTGAAGAAAATGAAAGTAACATCAATACACACTCCAGCAAGTTCGTTTGAAGGTCTTCCGAATTTCTATAAATTTCACTGAAAACATGCATGCAACTCCAAAGGTGCGCAGCCTAAAACAAGAGTAGGAACCAACTACATTTCTGGGCCCCCTTTTGCTTTAAACTTATTTTATTTACATCTAATTTATTTTACTAATAATAAATAAACATACGAGGAAATTGATATAATTCGAATGATACAATTCATAGGAAATAAAATGACCAATGACCAGATAGCTTGCAGTTACTTCCCCAAATATTGAATAATAATTTTCCAAATGGCCATGTTGGAAAGGGGAAAATCAGGGATTGAACATATTTCAGGAAATAAAATATTGTTTTACGTATGGTTACAGCCCCATTCCAAATCTTCAGAGGGGACACGACCCTCCTGAAATTTTCTTGCGCGCATGCCGACGTATAACTCGTGAGTTTGTATTGGTTTTATCAATTTGGTACCGTACTCGAAGATACAATTCTCTGTGATGGGGAAGATGTAGAATCGTGCACCCACAGTAGCCATTCCTCAGTGATACTTAATGTGCTTCTTCCACGAACATTTCTCCAATCCTGTTACAGACGCTCTTCGACGACGGGCACGTGGCACGTGATGAGATTCGAGACAATACTGGACTACTCACCCACTTGGTCAATCAAATTCTTTGATTAAAAGCATAGATGTGTCAAATGACGAATTAATCAGATATTCTTGCATGGGTATTACATCACCAAACTTTCTTTCGCCGACAGAACGCCTCGGCACCTAATTTATTGAAATATGCCAATTTCTTCTAGACAATGAAACTAAAATTATTATTAAAAAATTATTAACAGTATGAAATAATCTATTATCAAAACTCCCTCATATATTGCGATTTGATGGTTGATGACATATCAAATAACATGTTTTCTCTTTCTCCGTTAATTTTTTTTTCTTTTGCAGAAAATGAATTAAATTCCAGAAGGAAATTAATGTATACAGTGTGAACATAACAATTTAGCACGAATATAAAATTACAAGAAATCTACTGTAACCGCTCATCGTCGGTTACATTCAAAACCAACGAGAGAATAGAAGCGAAAAGCCCGACACCATACCACCGACAAGTAGTTTCTCTTGCGGCGAAGAGATGGCGACAGCCAGAAAAATTATTTCGGAACGCACTCAGACGTCAACCAATCAGAAACTTTTGTGAATGGACGGACGCGGCATGAACTTGTGTCGAAAGAATTTTTTTTCTCGCTCGAGTCGCCGAGGTGAGCGGTCGACCATTGGTGCACTGCGCAGACGACGAGGGACACGTGGAGAAGTGCGACATATGAGAGAGCTTTAATAAGAGTTTTTATTATTTTCCGGCATTTCATTCGTGAAATCCACTTATAGAATCTTGAGAATTCTAAAAATTCTGATTGACACCACAACTAGCTTGAATTTTTGCTATCACAAAGTCATAATTGGAAGTTCCGAACTCGCATTCTGATGCGACCATCGCCTTTGAGTGAGCAGTGGTAAAGCGTCGCTGAGCAAGGAGAGACGGCGCTCGGAGGCATTCCAATTTCGACGCGACGGACAGCACACGGAGTGTTGCAGGAATCCAACGACCCTGGAGGCGTGAACACCGTTCGGCAGCCGACTACGCAGCGCGGAACGTTCTTCGGGAGTTCGCCGGCCGTGAGTCAAACAAAACTGAAAGAACATTCACTAAATTTCAATCTGGAAGACCGCGGAACAGTAGTCTTGCTAGCTAGTCAAGTCATTTCTTTTTTGTATAGTCGTAATTAGAATCAGATCAGGATATTCCTTGTGGTTAATGTAAAATTGTTCTTGTATATAATTATTTGACTGGATTCATATGTAATTGATTCAAGGGTGTTAAAACCATTTAACAAAAGTTATTTGTGTGAAATTCTGAACGGGAGGAACAGCCGTCCAATTATTTCTTTCACAATATTATTTGAAGGACAGGCCAAAGGCGTTGTTAAACGCAATTTTATACTGAAAGGCTACGTAGAAGCCAAATCTCAACTGTGAACATTAAGTGTAATATTGTTAATGGTTACAAGGTGTTAGAGAACTTGGAGCATTGTGTGTACGTATTTTTTTTCCAGGACAATTACTTGAACTGTATTTTATGTGTTTCATCAGTGATTTTTTTGTGTGAAGTGTATATATGTATTTGTAGGTTGTTACTCGTAAATAGGGATCGAAGTTAAGATCGTGTAAGAAAAACTGCAGTTTAGGTAGGGAAATTAGCTATCATAATTTAATATAAAAAACTGAAAACATAGGAGAATTTGTAAATTCAGTTGTACAAGAATTTCACTCGTCAGAATATATGTTAACTGTTATTTCAAACTACTAAATTGTGTTTGCCTGTTAATTAGTAATTAGTTTGACAAAGACGAACCCACCACCGACAGGGAATTTTATCCTTTAATTGAGATATTCGCAGGTTTGCGTGACGGTGCAGCCACACGTCACGAAATAAGTGAATTAAAGATTTACTTTCGTAATTCGGCGTACTACCAGTCAGCGGGTAGGTACGTGACGGTTACACTACTGCAGTAGTAATTGATATATTTTGAAGTTAATCAGTTACAGTGGCATATGCCGTTAATTTCTGAAACTGAAAATGTGTTTGAAATTTTTAATAACCCAACGAGCTTGATGTAACCTAAATTAAGCTACTTTTCCCACTTAAATGCCGACGACGTTTTATGTTTTTAAAACTGCATTAGCCACAATATATGTTCACGAGACGTATTTAATTAATCTGGTCGCTTTTAATAATTTTTAATCGAGTTTTAACTGACAGTCAGACTGACTTTAACTCACAGTCAAAAATGATCAGAACATTTAAATGACCTTTTATTATCTGATTGTATTATTCAAAAATATATGGACTTCATTTATCGACGATAATTCGATTTTTTTCAACCTGTGTACTTTAGTGTAAAGATTTCAATACACAGGTGTCTAAACATTATTACCGTTTTGTTATGATGGTATTTTTTTCATTAAAATGGACAATGGACCGCGCGCGATCTTTCCTTTCTCTTGTTCTATCCTCACCTCTTACGTACTCATACTTACATTCACTACACTGCCACACATGTCGGGAGACTAATTGGGAACTTGGAGCTTGATCCGGCTGGGGCGGTACCCTGTTGATGGGAGATACCTGATTGGAGAAAACCTCGCTAGCCGACTCGACATGTTGGTAGGACGCCGGATCTCGCTAGCCAGCAGAGGAAGATCACCGATACCTCCCGTGATAAAAAATTACATAAATGGGAGTAACGACATTAGCAGTAAACATGCCCGGAAAAACCAATCAATCAGTCAATCGGCACAGGTCAACACTCGTCTTGCAGCAAAAACAAACAACGTTCTCGCAATCACAAGAGAATGGGGAAGGTGAAGGGGGAGAATGGGGAAGGGTAGAATGGGGAAAGAGGAGAAATAAAGAAAATTAGAAAACATTTCATTATTTCTACCACTGTCCTGTTGGGAAGAGTAATTCAGTGCGTGAAACACTGAACGTCAGTTTAAAGCAGACGCTAAACTCAAGCTTCCGATCTATAAACATTTCGACAATTGACACTGACGAATTCCCGAAATAACATTTTTCCTTACATTTTCAGTAAAACATTTAAGTTTGTTACAGCGCAAAAACGTCGATTCATCGCATAACATTCACTACATAATAACGTCCGAATGAGCGATGTAAATAAAAAATACGTGCAACAAAACAAGTGTTTATTGACCATACTAATGTATCACCTTCGATTGCAAACTACAATCAAATACACATCATAATTAAAGTCACTTATTCTTCGGAGTTCATGAACATTTCACAAAAAATTAAAAAGTAATTCAAATGTTTAAAGGATAATTTTAAACTACAACTGACAGCCCTTGTAATTAGTGACGAGATAGTCACCGATGTAGAAATTGCTTAAAAGTTACGCAAGTACGAGTACGAAAATATAATTATTTTTATGTGTTATGTCAGAATTTAGAAGCGAAGCAGGATAAGAATCACTTTGTAACATTAAGTGCGAGTTATTTTCGTGCCTGAGATGGGCGTAGCAGCAAATAATTATGGTGGCCCCCCAACCTGCACTTGGGCCTGTTTCGTCTTCCAACAATGACAGTATTTCGCCGAAGTAAGAACCTCTCCATAGCCGCAGCCTCCGGCAGAACATCGGAATCGATTAGCATATAGCGGGCCCGCTTGTTGCATCACACGAATTCGAGGTAATAAAGTCGTTAGGAGGGCAGGGGCGAAAAACAATTTCGAGATTTCTCGGAAATGTTCAAATATTCAGCTACAAACGCATTGAACCATCGAAACGTTACGATGAGATCTATGTGGTAATATTGAAGCTCGTCTCCTGGAAGTGACACACATGAAAACAGGCGGAGGAATTGAACCAATTCTCATTTGATCAGGTTATTTGTCATCATTATCGCTTACATCGTTAAGATTTTAATCTTAAGTGTTCCATTAGGGTTTTATTGACGATTACTGTTAGCATCAAATAAAACATAATCAAGAAATCGTCGAAAATAATCAGAAAAAATAATATCAAAGCGATTGTCATGACCACTGCATAACATCTAGTCAAAAACAAAGGACCAACGGATGAATATTCTAACATTTTTATTGTGATATACCAAAATGGTAATCGATGAAAGCAATAGAATCAGTTTTGGTTTAACGCAAGGGGAAGGAGGAGCCGGGGATATCAATGTGAGCGAGCAATAATGGGAGTCGTCATGGAAGTGGGAGCGTAGAAAATATACAACCTGACGTTAGATGTCATTTTTGGAGAGAAGATATATAAGGGGGTGATCAGTTGATGCGGAAAACATTTTATAACAAGTGAAAAGTGGAGCTTTCTGGTTTTTCAAAAAGATGGCCGAATTCATTCTCTTTTTATACGTGGTAGCGATCAGATCAAATATTTAGCTGTGGACGGGAAGAGAATCAGTTTTGGTTAAATGACATTAACTTTGATCAGATTAGGACTAAGTAGACAATAGAACATGGATTATATTGCGTGGTGTTCAAAGACGTATAATATTTGCCCATGATACGGAGATAGAAGAAAACGCAGTATTAGGAGAAGATTAGGGAATTTTGTTTGTGGTAGTAATTAAGTACAGTTACGGGTGTAGGCGTCCATCCGTGACGTGAGTGATAGTGCAGTCGCTAAACTAGTAGTAATATAACTCAGTTGACGATAGGGGTTAAATATCGCTCCTAAAAAGGTATTAGAAGAGAGAAGACATCATGGGACATCCGAGAAGATTCTTTGTGGCGCCATCGTATTTGAAGAGAAAGAAAGCACGCGAAGAAATAGTACGTGAGAAAATTTTGAACTGTCATTCCAATCAAAGAACTGGTCATGACCAAAAGTTTCCAAAACTTCAAAGCTGCATTGAGATAATTGTAATAATTCAGATTCAATTAGAATTATTAATGATTATAATAAACTCCCAATTTCTTTGTTTGAAGAAGAACTGATTATCATTTTAAATAAGTGAAATCCAGAATTTTTTTAACAGGATTTTCATATTTCCTCGCTCCTTTGTATGAAGAGCAGATCTGGAACCAATTACGAATCATAACCCAATAGACTAAGCGAGCGCGGCATTGTCTTATGTTGAAAATCAATTTGCATACGAGAATCAATAAAAGTTGACGTAATTATTTCCTGGCGCCTAATTCAAACTAAATAAGTATTTATTCGGAAGTAATTGCGATCATAAATTAAAACATGAAGATAAGAAGCCATATAGCATAATTCAACATGGTAACGTTATTGACACGAATCATGCTAAGGCAAAGTTACCCATGTTTCATTATACTATACTAACAGTGACACGACTTAGAAATAATAATCCATCCAATAATATTCACTTTTAGATATCTTCTTTATTTAAAAGTTATCTTTAAGAAAAATGGAGTGTGACTAATTCAAACGTTTTTAAGAAACTAAATCCTTTTAAACTTCGTGTTAGAATATTGTGAGACATTGCATGAAACTACGTAGTACATTATCGAACAGTAAGAAACATTTCTGTAGATAGCGCCAATCTTATTTATCTTCCGAAAGAGAGCATCTTACTTGCCGTGCTCAAAAATATTTAGATTAAGGAAAGGTTATATTATTGTTCATTAAACAATATATAATTCACGGTGGAAGAATTACTCAAAAATACTCTAATTATTGTAAAAACAAAACAGTAGTAAACAATTCTCCTTCCTAATCAGAAATCTCAAAATTTCCAATGAATCATGAATTAGCGTTAAGAAAAAGAAAAGAACGTGAAAAGAATGGAACAGAACTTGGAAAGGAATTGCAGACACAATCACATTTTGCAATCGTCGACCGAACGATCAGGGCTCCATCGTCGAAATAAATACGTAGAATCAGACGACGCTGTGTTAGGCAGGAAGGCGAACGATGATAGGTGAGAACTGGATAGGAAGGAGAACATGAGGTGAGGACGGGATAAAATAATATGAAAAGCATGACGAAAAATATTCCAGTGAGATGTGATAAGAACATACTTCGCATCACATTACAGTAGTTACAAATTCCTTCAGGAAGAGTTCATTCCACTTGTTAATTCCAGTGTTAATAATTCTCTAGTCGCCTGACTACTGAGAAAAAGAAAACGCCTTTAACATTTACATTAGTGTGGTATTCAAACAAATCTAGTCGTATTCAGACATCAACGTTGCCACCCAAAAATATATTTAAATTCGATGTAAATTCTCTAAGAATAAAATTAACGGAAAACCGAGGGTTAGATGCTGTTTTTTGCAGACATCATTAAACTAGGTTGCGACGCTATTTTACCGTATCTAATCAGATTATTTAATGTAATCTATTTTTAACGCTTGCGAAAGACTGGAAGTTGGCTCTCGAGAAATCCCTTTTTAAAAGCGGCGATAAAACAAAACTTAGCAATTACCGACTGGTAAGCCTTACAATTTCGACTGGTAAGCCTTACATGCGTATGCAAATTCACGCGACTACTTACCGTTACTACAAATTACTTACTACTACATTACACAGCTACATCAAGAAAGAGCGAGAAGCCAAAGAGAGGCTGTCTCTGGGGCACCAGTCTCACACTCAGGAACAGTTTCTTGTGCGAAAGTAAACTTGTCTCACTTCTACAGGACCTAGCCGACGAAACTGTTGAAAGTGGATGGGACGATGCGATTGTAGAAGGTTTTGCCAAAGCTTTCCATGTGGTCCCGCACCATCGTCTTCTAAAGAAATTAATAGATTTTGGTTTAGTTACTATGGTGATGGCAGAGAAAGATAATCGAGTTACTCTTACTACGTGACCTAATTGGAAGACAGTTGTAACCATCGGAAACACGTCAGGAATTCCATAGGGAACTGATCTCTCGCGTTCCATGCCTCCATGAATTGAGTGAATTTATCTTCAAATCTACGACTATTTCGTGATGACTAGAGACAGGATACCCATGTAAATGAATATTTTTATTTAACCTTCATAGGCCTTTCGCACTTTGTAACTTGATGTTTCAGGGCAAACTCATTTGATAAATGCATAGTTTTTCCGCGCATGTTTGCATGTTTTGATAGTTTTTTTTATTTTGTTTTGAAAAACGCAAGCATAGTGAAAGTTTGGACGTTTCTTTCATTTAATACTGCAATTTTTTCTTTCTAGCACATTAAGTACTATTTATTAATTAACTAATATTAAAACTGATGCAGATTTTGTATAAATAGTATATTATTCTTAGATCCAGAGGCTTTGTTGCTTATTGCTTTATTACACATTTTAACCGGTACACTCCGGTGCATGAGCTAGATTTGCCACTCCAGTACACGAGCTGTGAGCAGTAATTGCGAAATGACTTATCAACACCAAACGATAAGTCACAAGGGATAAGGAAGTTACAGGAAGCGGTAACTTAATATCTCTGACAATGAGATGTAAAAGTAACCAAGTGCAGATTCTCAGACCGCTTGCGTGCAACGGAGGAATAATAGAAGTTTTTAAAGAGTGAAGTGTAAAGAATTTACTTGCGGCAATCTTTGAACATTTTTCTCACTACTTGAGCAAATTTAAAAATAAATTAGTTTCCCGGATGAGTATATATTTATATTACATAATGGTATATTACCGTTATTTCTCGTATTTTTAAAGTAATTAGTCTTACTATTATTTGAAAAAGTAAGCGGACCTTTTTTGTCGTAAGAAATAAAAAGAAACACTGCATATTATTATTTTTTTAAATTTACTTTTGAAGATTCGACCCTAATTGGAGAATTTTTCAAAAAATATTAAAGATCCCAATTATGGTAGAAACGTTAAAAGTTATATGTAAATTATTTGAAAAAATAGCTCTGTGGTGTCTGTTTTTTTAACAAAAGGTCGGAATGCTTTAACAACTATAACGACATAACAAAAATTAATATATGTTATAATTGTATTATATTATATTATTATTATTATTATCATCATCATCATTATTATTATTATTATTTATGTGGAGTGGTGCGTTGTGGAGTGAAACGTATGTGTGAGAGAAACATAGTCTGGTGTAGAGCGGCGAGGAGAGGTGGAGTGTTGCGTAGTAAAATTGTACATTATTCAAATGTATTCAGCCCTGGTGATGGAGAAATAAAACATCGAAACGTCAGCAATCTGGTATAAAATTTTCATTCATGGACCAATACTCATGAATAGGATTCTTCGGATCTTTAGGTCTTAAAAATGTGGTTTTAGGAGCCTAAAAAGGTCCTAAAAAGTAGGGAAATGGGTCTTTAATAAGCGCAATAAATAATCAAATTTTATGCATCATGCCATACAAAACACAGTGATTTATTAAACAAAATGTTTTATTTCAAAACACACTTAAATACAGAACAAAAATAAGATAATGTTGTAATTGAACAATAATTATAAAGGGGAATTATTTGCTTTTATTCTACAAAAAAATCTGCGTCACTGTCAGTTAATTAAAATACAGAGGATAAAATTATGTCATACATGAATTTTAAGTCTTAAGATTCTACTAATTGCTTTATTTATTGTTGCACTAAGCCTAAATGACACCACACTGCAATCAGAAGTCAAATAAGTATCCAGGCGATGAAAGATTTGTTGTTGAATAAATAATGATTTATTGAATACAACAGTGTAGTGAATAAATTGATTGGAAATTTATAAAAAAGGAATTTATAGGCGCCAAAAGGCAGAAATAGGCATTTACGCTGAAATAGGCACTATCATATTTGGTCAATACCTTTGCAGGTCAATTATATGTGTAATTATCTATGTGTAGGCTCAATAGGCTGTAAAGGAGAACAATAGATGAAAACCTAAAGATCCGAAGTCTACTCATGAACTACTGGATGGATTGTATGTTTCTTGTAACGTAGCCCAATGCAGATTTGATCAACGTGAAATTGAGGTATTCCGCCACCAAGATCTCCCACTTCATTGCAGAATTAAGGACAAAAATGAATTGTACGTGAAACAACCGTAAACGTGCTTCCTCCTTCCATTTGCTTTTCTGGCAGAGAAGCGCCGGACGCGAGTGCATGACGCAATCGCGAGGCGGCCGCCAGAGCCAGGAATGAATGAACGCCACATGCGCTCGCGCAGCTCACCGGTCGCAGCATTTCCTCCATAAGAAGCCGCGGCGCGGCGCGTCGTAACCTTCGCTCGTTTTGCGGGCTGTGCATAAAAAGGCGGGGGCTGGGGGCGGAGCGGGGGCCATCTGGCGTAGGCGCCGGCGCCGACCGGGTAGGGGGGCGGGGGCGGGGGCGCGCCGCCCAATAAGGGCGTCGGGAGGACACGGGCTGTCGGGCGCATGCGCCTGGGGGCGGGGGCGCATCTGCGGAGCGTATCGCGCCGGCCAGATGGCGCTCCCGCGGGCGCCGACGCGACGCGACGCGACGCGACGCCCGCTCGTGAACCGCCCTTCGAGTGCTGGGACGGAGACGTAGCCGCAGCGAACGAGTACCTTTGCACTTCCTTCGACTCCTTAGTGACTTTTACTGATAGTTCTAGGACTTCTTAGTGATAGTACTGAGAGGGCCTTGCCACAGGGCCTTAGGGGCCATGCCCCCCCCCAAAAAAAGAGTCTTAGAGTTTTCGTTTGTTACCTTCTTTTATTTGGCAAAATTAATTGAAATATTAATTTATGTTAATTGCAATTATTTAAAAAGGTAATACTTATAGTATCGGATGTACACTACAAAAATAATGTACAATATAATAAAAAAGTTTATTATTTAACAAAAATCTATGATGGCCCCTCCAAAATGATCGGCTGGATCCGCCTTGCAATCATAAGTATTGATACGTTACATCACATGAAAGAGCACTGGTGCATTCTACTTACGCGAGTGTGTAAGAACATTTAGAATTGATACGTAATAAGTAAACAAAAGTGTCTGACGTTTTGGGGCGATATTGGAAGGCAGAGAGAAGGCCTAACTCCAACTATCGCAATTGGTCTCGAAAAGAGAGAAAAAACGGCAATAGTCATTTAGGCACACGTTATGGAATGTTCCACGCGTTCCACGAAAACAGTGAAATTGAATAAAACAAATTGAACAAAATATGAGAGTGACAGACATTTATTTGCACCCGAAGGTCTTAATTATTTTTGTAATGTAATTGTATTTTCACACAATCTATGTGCGATGCTTGTTGTTGTTTTTTTTCTGAAGAAGTGTAGACACTAATTCGTGTTTTAGTTGGGAAACACATTTTTTAAACATTCCATTCTTCTAAGTTAATGCTACATCAGCACATATTTTCTCGCATGATTTCCAACTTTTGCAATTTTCGATAATTCAGAGTTCAACGAAAATAAGGTCTGCAATGCAGGCCCGGCATGTTTTGCGCTATCCCAGGACAAAGTTTATTTTTTAAAAAATGGAGCCATTAGGTAAAGAATCGCCCAAAATAAAAATACCTGTTTCACACCCTCAAGCTTTCCAGTTCGTTCTGATCGATCACAATTTTGGTGATAATGGTCTGAGCGGTTTATGCTCTAGCGTTGACCACAGTGCGACAGCCGGACAGACAGAAGTTTTGCCGTCAATCGATGTTTCGACATCAAGGACCCACAAAATGTGGATTCAAGGGTGAGCAGCACGTGTTAGGGTAAGTAATTTACTTCATATATAATAACAAGATACATTCACTCTTTCGTCATCAGTGCCCAATAATACGAGTTTTTCTCTACAAAAATCGCCAATTTCCGCCGCCCGATTTCAAACTTTGTCTTTCTTACGTACGTAGGTGAGGCGGGAAGTAAATAGATCCCATTCCAATACAAAAGTAACTATACTTTTGCTTTTATTTGAAGTGGGACTCGGTCTTCGTATCCGCACTATCGGGGTACTGACCGAAGCCGATCACTCGATCACCTCCTGAGAGACAACCGGTCGTGGCTCTATACCACAGGGTCCCAGGAGAGCCGGCTGAGCGAAGAAACACCATCGAGTTTTTTTCTAAATCCGTATCTGTGTATTTGCATAAGCACAGCACGACTTGTGACGGTCCACCGGTCGTGGAGCAATTAAACCGAATGGAAAGGGGTCTCTTCCGGCCGGGGCCGCCCGCCCGCTGGCCGCACCGCCCACGCGCCCACCGGACGGATGTGGGCGGCGATGCGGCGGCGGCGGCGGCGGCGCCTTCCGCCGCAAGCGACGCGGGCGCGCGCGCCGAGCGCGGGCTGAAGTTCACGGCTGTTCCAAGGACGTGGCGACACGTCCTGTCCTGTGGGCCAGGCCCCGCCCCGCCTCGCTTCGCCTCGCCCCGGCCGGCCACGCCGCAGGCGCCTTCGTGGAAGGCGGGCGCCACCCAGCGGTGGACCGCGCGGCGGCGGCGATGGTGGTGGTGGTGGCGGCGGCGGCGGCGGCGGCGGCGGCGGTTGTGGTGGCGGCGGTCGCGGCGCCGGCGGTGGCGGCGGCGGCAGCGGTGGTGGTGGCGGTGGTGGTGGTTGTGGTGATGGTGGTGGTGGCGGTGGTAGTGGCGGCGGCGGCGGCGGCGGCGGCGACGGCGGCGGCGGCGGCGGCGGCGGCGGTAGTGGTGGAGGCTGCTGGACCGTAAAGCCGCGAGGGGCTCCGTAGCCAAATTTCTTCCTGGGATCAGCCGCCCTTGGCACCACTCCCCACGAACTCTTCGGGGACTCCTGGGCGATTCGGCGGAAATTAATGGGGCGCTTTGCGTTCCTGTCTCTTCAAACGAGTGAGGAGGGGGGGTTCGGGGCATTCACCTCCCTAAACAGCACTTCGACTTCTGTAACAAATGAGTATAAAAATCTAGGCCAAGGGTGTCCAACGTGCAAGGCCTCAAGGGCCACAACTAAAACTTATACTATGGTTGCGGGACATGTTTGCATTACACGGGCAATTCACACCTGGCGCCGTATTGTTGATCTCGGCTGCTCTGAAATGGGGGGGGGGGCTGGAACCACGCATGTTCGAAGTGTTCAGGCAGTGACGTATCCAGGCGGGGAACAGGGGTCATGGCCCTCTCCAAAATGCCTAGAGAAAAACTTTTGTTACCTTTCGTTATTCGCCAAAATTTACTTAAATATTTATTCATGATGTAATTATTTCAAAAAATCGTGCGTAGTATTTTATATACACTACAAAATATACAATATAATAACAACTATTTTTATTATTTAACAAAAATCTATAATGCCCCCCCCCCCACAAAAATGATCGGCTGCATCAGTCCCTGACATAAGGCCGTACCATGCGTAACACTGTGAAACACATTGGGATGATTTTGAAATTCTGAATTCACTAGAAAAAAAACGTGTATCTAAACTTTGCTTTTTTTTTACATTAAGAGGGTGCTGACCCTGGCAGGGTGCGTCCGCTAGGCGCATTATGTCCTCGCCCGACATGGATGCAAGGGACTTTCGCGTTTGACTGATAACCTTTCGCGGGCAACAATAAACGATACCACGGGCCGCCAGTTGGACAACCGTGATCTAGAATATGTAACACGCAAAAGTTAAATAATTCATTCTATTTTGCTTTACAACTTTTTGTATAAAATTACTTGAAAAACAAGATTGTTGTCATTCATTGGCAGGTCATTCGGAGTACTATGCGACAAGACGCATAGTTCTCCCTGTGAGAATGTTACGAGTGAATTTCATCTGAGCTAATTGTATTTCAGGTACAGTGATAAAGATAATACATTCGCATATGCATGAATACCGGCCGTAATTGGCGATGTAATTATATCGAACTGTGGCTTCTTCTGCCACTATAATCCGCGATTTGTCTACCATTCATCGTACTCCTGAACTCAAGACATCATACGCTAGTGTGATTCTACTGATGTGTTTCCCAGCAAAGGACAGGCGATTGTGATTGATAGTGAAAAAATGACAACACATGTGAATCAGCAGAATAACACCACCGGATTGTAGATCTGGAGCAGAATGACACCTTTTCTGAGGATGCATGTGAACTAGCAGAAAAACAGAATCTGGTGGAAAAGCTGGTGGTAAGCAACACAAATTTTCCAGCATTTTGTAACAGAACATTAATCTGGAACATCATCTCACAATGAAGTAGAGAATAACAATATCTATACTGAAAGAAATAAAGTCACAAGATATACTAAAAAAAGAAAAAAATACAGTATCAACAAGATATCAGCAAGACAAGAATCAACAAGACAACCTACACTCTAAAGATTTGGAATCATTAAACTCACTGATTGCACTGATTACACTTGTACATCTATATTAATGTAAACACTGATACATTTTGTGTGGACTGTGATCAATTTAAGAAGTTTCTGGAATTCACCTTAGAATCAAACCCCTCCGTAATGGTTAAAGACTTCAATAGCGGCATTCAAGGTGTCATTCACATTTTTTTATCAATTGTTTATTTGCAATTTATTTTTACAGAAATTTAAGGCAAATGGTTAAAAAAAATATGTATCATTTACATGATACACTGAAAATATTTATCATTTATATGATGACTGAAACATATCCAATTCTTACTGCAAGATCAATCAAAATAAATTCACAAGACTCATTAACAAATTTAAGTAAACCACACATTAACAAGAAGACATGAAAATGGAAGTATCGGAACCTACTCTTTCAC
Source organism: Acheta domesticus (assembly GCA_031308135.1). Classification (NCBI taxonomy): domain Eukaryota; kingdom Metazoa; phylum Arthropoda; class Insecta; order Orthoptera; family Gryllidae; genus Acheta; species Acheta domesticus. Next base: position 2,813,494 of record JAHLJT010000631.1, read on the forward strand.
AAAACTGATAATAATTGAAATTAAAATTCAAGCCCCAATAACAATGAATACGATTAATATGTATAATATATTTACTTATTATTAGTATAATATAATAATATATTTACTTATGATTATTATAGACCGCATCCAAAATCGTTTCTGGGTGACTTGAATAGCCATAAGAATGAATTCAATAGCCATTGAGTGAGGCACAAATAAAACCGACACAAGAGGACGTTCCATGGAAAACGTTTTTGACGAAGAAGTAACTTTAAATAATGGACAACATCCTCTCCTTAATGAGAGCAATGGATATCTCAGTGTAATTGGCCTTACCTAATGTTCTGAAACATTTACTCCAAAATGCAACTGGTGGGTACTACGTAGGTCCCACGGGTAGCTGACTGGTCAGCGTGCTCGCGTGACGTGATCACGGGTTCGATTTCCGGTCGGAGCAGATTACAGTGTACGCTTTCCTTGCAACGTCCTAGTGTCTGTTGCTTTGATGAGAAAGCTCACTTCTCAGGTGGAGAAGACCAGGAAATGGCAAAGAAATGTCTTTGTGGGCCGCAAGACCGGGACGCCGCTGGAAGGCCTTGGCCCATCAGAGTCGGTTGTGCCGGTACAGACAGACAGGATACTAATACGTGGATCAGCCGCATGATAGTGATCACTAGAGCTTGGATTTTGATGATTTTGCATCTTTTTTCTCGTTCTTGAGAAACACTTCATTGGTCATAGCATCTTCCACAGTGTTTTGTGACGTCTGACATGTATTTGTTAGGGCATTTTTTTGTCATTTTTTTCTTTGAAAATACATTTTTGAGTTTTGAGGTCATTGTTTGTTTGTTTTTTACTTTTTCCAATAATTGTATTTCATTTTTTAGTAATTATCTGGTCAACTCTAAATAGAAAATGCTGCTGTCGCCGCCCTAAGCATTAACTTTCAACGGTGTCAATGACTTTCAACGATGTGAGGGCAGAGGAAGAGTCCAAAACTCATCTTCGGAATCTATGTCTTTGGTATAGACAGCTCTATGATCTAATTATTGTTTCGTTAGCAAAGTCAGCGCGGACTCTTACGGGGAATGGAAAGTTGCCGTTACAACAAAGATTTACAGTATCCTATTTATTCCGAATATTTTATCATGGCAAATTATTGGCTTAACCGAAGAAAGACATATTTCACAGTGTAAAAATTACGAAGTGGATATATTGTAGGGTATTTTAATGCATTTTAGGACATTTTTGAAGGGTTTTAAGGCCGAAATGCACTCTTTTTAGGCCATTTTATGTGAGTTTTAGATCATCAAAATCCAAGCCCTAGTGATCATTTCCCAATATTCTTAATCATTGAAGTCTGCGGAAGGGAAGTATCCAAACGTCGGTGACGTCGGGGGCGTCGGAGGAATCTGCAACGTCTCGTCGGAGGCGAGGTGGGGGAAGTGGGCGGGGGCGGGGCTGTATCCGGTACTTGGTTTACGCGAGCAGGCGCCAAGGAGGTGGGGCGTTCTGTCTGGGCGACCTGCACAAACGCGCCTATTAGGCACCGCAATTTTGGCACCATGTCGCGCCGTGCGCCGTTGATTAACGCTGGAGAGACAGACGAGGCGCAACGTGACGGCAAAATCAAAATCGTGTGTAGTTATGACTCTCGAGAATAAACACAGGAAATTGTTCGAAGCGTCGAAACAGACTGGTTTAATTTTTAACGCGAATACAGGCAAGAACTGTGAAATCTTCAACCAGCCTAGTGGGGCGTCTCCGACGCTTTAAACAGTTTCAAACGTTTTTTTTTATATTTATTAATTTGTGTTCAACTCATGATATTCGCCATATTTTTAAATTGATTGGACATTCATTCACTTCACTTTCGCCTTAAACGTGTTCATTGCAATGTTGACTCTCGCAAAGAAACAAATCACCGTTAAAAATTTTCAATTGCGAGGGTGATATGAAAGTAATGTAATGAACCCATTATTCTTTCACTAAACATATTGCTGGAACCAGAACAGAAAGAAACGGTTTCTACAAGATCTTCATAATATCGAGTAATTCGTTACGCTGGGTTCACGCTTCAGGAAGTCACTCGTTATGTAAACCACACAAGTCTAAGTGAGTTTTTCAAACAGCAAACATTTTGTAATTATTTATTTTATACGACTGAGGTTTTTGATCTGGCCAAGAAAATCTTCCATATACAGCAAGAACATTAATTTCGATATTATTTCATAAAAAAACTGTTCGGAACCGTTTCAAAATTGCAATCGAAAGCAAACATAACTTTATGTCAATAAAAATTGAAACCTAAACCGAATTAATTTATTTCCAGACTGTTGGCGACATCGAAAACAAAACACAGATGTTTCTGGAAATCAATGCTGAAAATTATATCAATATCAATAAAACATCGACCAAAAGCCATGGATGTTATTTTACACTGATGTTTTTAAAGCTGGATAAGTAACCATTGTAGTGTGGGGAGATTTAATTTGAAAGTGGTATCGATTATTAATTTTTAATTGAGATTTATCTGACAAAACAATATCAAAACTCATCAGGATAATTAACAAACCTTATATTATCTAATTCGTTAATTCAAAATAAAATTTAGGCTTGAAGAAAACTCGATTTTATTTATTTTTCTACTTTGGTCTCTTTTGTTCAGTTTGTGGATATCTGAAAATTTTTATAGAATTTTGTTATGATTGTACTTTTTTCATTTAAAACATCAAATATAACATTAAAAACATAACATTAATGCTCAAAATGGCTTCAATCAAGTATCGATGTTGAATTCATCGACGAGTTTATAAAAACAACGATGTTTTGAAAACATCGACATCGATGTCGCATTCCTACCAGAAACCGTTACATTACGTTACTTACGTTAGGCACCAAGAAAACAACACAAGAGGCATCGGCCACGCCCTTTTCCAATAGGTCGCGCCGCTTCGTGTCTGTCTGTTGGCGCCGAGACGTTCGTTGAGGGCGCCTGCGACGTGGGCGCTAGGGAGCGCCGCCTGCCTTCGCAATGCGATAAACAGAACTATTAGGCGCTCCTTTTAAGCCCACCGGGAATCCGATGCATACATTACAACACGAATTTCATGGAACTCAACTCCCGACTCATTAGTAGGCGGGCGCCAGGCGTCTGGCGCCGGCGATGGACCGCTCAAACCGAAATTCCACCAACGTAACCTTTTCAGTTAATTCCACGGTGGCAGCAAAGATATTGTGGTAATCCATAATGATTATTAATTAAGGATCGAGGAGGTATCAACCACAAAGTACATTACAATATATTACATTAATTTAATGTTAAGAATACACAGACATGCTCGTGTTTCGTGAAAATGTATCCCATCTTATTGGTGCAACAAAGATGCAAATAGGTGAACAAATTTAATTAGAATTTGAATTGATATAAATAAACACAGGACTACAAATGAACAATGTAAAATTTATAGAAAAAGGAAACACACCTAAATGCATTATACTTGGGTATGTATTATATTTCTATAAATTCCCGAAACACATGTTCGGCTGTTTATTCTTAATATTAAATTTATATAGTAATGTACATAGCGGTTGATTCCTCCTCGATTCTCAATTAATAAAAAAAAATTCAGTTAGCTGACCACCAGTTCAGGGTGGTCAGTTGTTTCCAAGTACACATTTTCCTGAATATCTCCAGTTTTCCAGAGAATTACAATTTTTTTCGCTGATAAGATTTGAAAAGCATTTCACACTCTTTAAAGAAAATATTAAAGTTAGCCTGAAACTAATTTGTCACTCTCTGATTTCGACGTGATAAAGTACAAATTAAAACAAACTCAAAAGATAGAAATTAAGCAAAAAATAATTCTGTACTATTTTTTTAGGAATAATATCTAGTTTTAGAACGACCTCTAATTTTTCCTTGACTTCTAACGACTTTTCCACAAATATCCTAATTTTTTCTGACTTTTCCAGAGCAATGAAATTACCTGATTTTCACCGGTTTTTCATGTTTTCCAGAAAGTGGCCACCCTACAGTTAGTATTTCTAGTTACGTTTCACCTGTAGTTCATACTTCCATGGTTGAGAATTCAATGTGAAATGCTTGTCTGTAAATTCATTCCGTCATGCTAATTAAATTATGTCTTGTTATATATAGTATCCACAAAGTGGAAGTTGTTTGGATTGTGATTTATGCAAAGAAATGTGATCTTGGCATTTATTAATACTGATTTAACGCTTAAAAAGTTTGACTGCAGATTGCCTTTTATTTCTCAGAGTGATTTACTATGCTCCTGCTAGACAAGAATAAATGGAATGGGAACAAAATTTTTCCACTTTTTCGTTACCGTGGACCGGCTGTAAGAGTTTCTCTCTCGAAAAATCGCAGTTTTCTGTTGCACGAGTACAATACTTTCTTTTATTAAGCAGTAAGACGAGAAAGTAAAAACAATAGATTCACATAGTTTTTAAATTGGTTCTAACCTCTGACAATTTCTTCACGCAAGTTTCTTCTTAATTCCTGTTTATTTCAAGAGTAGTGATGAAATGTTCATCGTTCTCTTCACAGTTTTTGTCCACGGGATTGTGATGCTGCTTGAAGTTCGATTTCACGAGTCGTTCAGATCATTGCCACACACAAACACACACACCTCACACATACATACAGTCGACTCCGGTTATAGTGAACTTCTGGGGACTAATATTTTTGCTTCATTATATCAGAGATTCACTATATTCGATGATGCCAAAATGAAATAGAATTTCTCTACAATGGTTGATTTTATTAATATAGCAAGCATATTATAATACAGCAAAGTACAATAACAACACGAACTAGAATTTCAAAACATTTTTTGTCCTAAAAATCAATTATTTTCAATTGTTTGCTTCGTATATTTTACATTAGTAATTTCTCTAGATCCTCCAGAGTTCGGGTTCTCTCCATACTTGATTCCGCATTTTCCACTGCCTCGCAGTCCTCTGTCACGCACGACACGACCTTTGTTTCCGCAGCTAAACTTAGTGGCATGAAGGCACCAGTAAGGTCCCGATTCCGGGGCCGGTTCCGTCACCTCAGGAGAGACAGGAGGTGACGTTTGACCAGTATTTTTTTCAAGCAGACTAATGTTGGGATTTCTGGCACCGAGGCAATTTATTCTTTTTCAGGAGAGAATTCATTTCCAGGCCGTTGTATATCCTAAAACCAAGGTTCACCATAACCGAGGTTCAGGTTCACGAGAACCGAATCGTATGCTTATTTGCAATGTAATTGAAACGGGACCAATGACCTAACCCTAGACTGCTCCCCCTTTTTTCTGTCATTAATGCTCTCCTGGGGTATTTTGTGGCCCCACGTTTATATGTAATTTTCTTATGCACTGGTTTGATATATTATTGAAATGAAAATTATTTTTAGGAAGCTTTAACTTTCTACTTTGTGATAGTTAATTCGAAAATGAAAAAATAGAGTAATATTAAAAAAAAAGATATGTCAGGTGTAAAAAAATAAAAGGTGTATCAGTCATGTCAGTAGTATTCTAGTCTTTACATTCTTTGCTGCTCCCTTTGCCCCAGGAATTCTCAAAACAATATTATGAGAAAGGGTTCTGGTGGATGGCGGCGGGTTACAAGACCTCTTACGACCATTCTTACATTTGATCAGAGGCCCCGGAGTAGTGGGATTATGGTCATCTTCTGATGCACTTTGCTCTGATAAACAATCGTTGCCAACCTCTACGCTATCATCTTGATCATAATTTCCTTCACTGTCATACAAAGGATCATCTTTATCCAAAATTTAATTTACGAAGCCACTAAAACGTTCATCGTTAACAGACCTAGCCATACTTTCACTGTAGCTTTATACAAAATCAATGTGCCCTACTACTCCTAACAACTGCCAGATACAAGTACGGGCTTCCCGCACAAAGCCAAGCGAACAACAATCACAGTTGGAAGTATAGATGGGTTCCTAGCCAGCTGCGTGCGTGCGCAGCGAAAATACAAAATAGTCTGGGACGACGCGTCACCCCGGGGAGCATTCTAGGGTTAAGTTTAACCGAGGGTTCACTACAACCGAGGGTTCACTATAACCGAGGGTTCACTATATCCGAGTTCACTACAACCGAGGGTTCACTATATCCGAGGGTTCACTATAACCGAGGGTTCACTATATCCGAGGGTTCACTATAACCGAGGGTTCACTATATCCGAGTTCACTACAACCGAGGGTTCACTATATCCGAGTTCACTACAACCGGAGTCTACTGTACATACACACATATACATTTACAAAACACGAGGAAGAGGAATGGAGTAGCGTCAACAAGCGCGACAGGTCGTGTCTTTCGATCGGAATCTGGGGAGCAGAACTACGAGCTTTTCCAGCGCTGCTCTCCGAGTAACGCATTAGGACATTTAGGGCCAACCAAACAAGCTGGTCTGCCGACGCAGAGAGAAGGACGGTCCCCTTAATGCGGCGCCAGCGCGGGCGAAGCCGTTTAACGGAATCACGAGATATTCCGTCGGGCGCAATAAATACCTCATGAAGACGTTTAGGGCGTCGTCAATTGGGAGAGAGTCAGAAAAAAGCGAAGTGAAATGACGACAGCGACAAATGCGTGGGCAAATTTCAGAAACCTCCCGGGACTGCTGACAAGTCATTTGATCTCGGCGTAATGTGTTCAGAGGCTTAGCGTGACAAAATCGAGTGGGTAGGCAACAGACGAAGACAAGCATTTTTCGAAGCGTTGATTCTCTCCCATAGATTAGACCTTGCACATAATAATATTCATGCGACGGTTGAATAACTCAAAACGTGCATTATTATATAAATTGAAATATAAAAAAACTTTCCTCAAGCGCATTAACAAATCATAAATTACTGCATTGCTGCCGTACGACAAAGTCTATTGCGATGATTGAAGTGATGTGTCTTACTTACTAAGGAGTCCGCTCGCATGGGTTTGTTTTATTCTGTAAGCACCGCTGGGACGGAAGCGCTTCAATATCTTTAGGAAAATTAAATAAAGGAAGACAGAATCTTTGACATGAGAAGAATTGCAGCTTTGGTAAGCCTGAAAAGTGTAAGCCGATATGTCTTACGAACATGCCTAGTAACGTGTATGTTAATTAGAAGAGTTTAAAAGGAAAGCAAAGACGTTGGTAGAAGACACCTGCCGTATTGTGGACAGAAGAGGTGACACGAGAGAGTTTAAGCGACGGTCGAACGAGAGGCTGACGGGGAGCAGACGAGACTGGTGGCGTCAAAAGAATGAAAAGAAAGCATCTACACTCAAATATTCATCCCAGATCATCCGACTAATTAAAAAAACATCAATTGCCATATTCCCCAAGACCTGTGTTGCTACCACTTTACAAACAATGGTCGTTTGTCCATTGACATACGTCCATGATTAATGCTGGAGAAACAGGCACGGGTGATGGCAAGGTTCGCGAGCAAGCTACTCCGCTTCGTTTGTGCCCGAGCGTTTCCTTCAGTGTCCCTCCACACCCCCTCAGACGCCCACATCCAACCGGATAGGCTCTCGCGGACCGCGCATGCTCTCGCCCTCGTCCTCGCTTGCCCCCTCAGCTTCGCCCACACCCCGCCCCCGCTCGCGCCCTCGCCGCCAGCCGCGCCTGCATCCTCGCCTTGGCCTTTCTCCATGCCGTCGACTACAGTCCCCGCCCGCGTCCTTCATACCGCGCCCTCGCCGCCGCCTGCATCCTTCATGCCTTCGCATGCACCCTCGCCCGCGCCCTCGCCTGCGCCAACGCCTACAGTCTCGCCTTCACCTTCGCCCACGCTCCCGCCCCCACCTGCGCCCTCGCCCTCGCCCAGGACCTCGCCCTCGCCCGCGCCCTCGCCCCCGCCCCCACCCGTGCTCTCGCCCACGCCCTCGCTGCGCCCTCGTCCGCACCCACACCCGCGCCCCAGCCCCCACCCGCGCCCTCGCCCAGGTCCTCGCCCTCACCCGCGCCCTCGCCTTCGCCCCCGCCCCCACCCGCGCTCTCGCCCGCGCCCTCGCCCAGGTCCTCGCCCACGCCCGCGCCCTCGCCCCCGCCCTCGATCCCGCCCCCACCCGCGCCCTCGCCCGCGCCCTCGCCTTCGCCCCCGCCCCCACCCGGGCCCTCGCCCGCGCCCTCGCCTTCGCCCCCACCCGGGCCCTCGCCCGCGCTCTCGCCTTCGCCCCCGCCCCCACCCGGGCCCTCGCCCGCGCTCTTGCCTTCGCCCCCGCCCCCACCCGCGTCCTCGCCCGCGCCTTCGCCCGCGCCCTCGCCCGCACGCTCGCCCCCTCCCTCGCTCGCCCCCTCGCCAGCAGTCTCGCCGTCGCCCCCGCCCCACACGCGCTCTCACCCGCGCCCTCGCCCAGGTCCTCGCTCCCGCCCGCGCCCGCGCCGCGCAGCAGCGCGCATCCCGCGGTGTTGGCGGCGGCGACGGCGGCGTCTGCTGCTTCTCGCGCGCGTCGCGACGGCCCTGCGTGGCGTGGCGCGGCGCGGCGCGGCGCGGGGCCGACAGCACGCGAGGGGAGGCCGCGCGGCGCGGCGAGGCGCGGCGGCGCAGCACGGTGGCGTGAAGGACGCGACGCGCGGACAAAATACATTTTTTTTCCAAAACTGCCCAAAACCTCTTCACCCCTTACATTCCACCGCAATTGAACAACCTTAGTACTTAACGAGTGACTTCAAGGAGCAAAAATTCAGCTGTGGAGTGTGTGAAAAATGGGGATTTGCAGCAGCAAAAATTTACTGCTCTGAAACGACACATGTGAATACTACTTTCTTCCTTGTCTTATGACTGCGTCGTGAGTACTGACGTACCGAGTGGGAGAATCCAGGCAGTACGAGAATAGGCAGAATAACGCTAGCAAATATTTGTTGTGTTTTTTTCGTCAAAATTGAAACTCGTTGTTTTTGGATCTTTGCCGACTACCTCGGTAACTAACGAAACAACTGACACTTGTCATATGGCCATACGCTGTTTAGATTCCCGTCAATTTATGCGGATATTCGAAATTAGTAATATAGATGTCACGTAGAAGCAGAGCTTGATTTACACAATTTTAGGTCTCGGAACGCTCCCCCAATTCATTATTAACTTAATAGAAACAGTTCTATATTTATAACATAATTAAACAATTATTCCGAAGGTACCGGAACGCCCTTCCGGTGCGTTCCGACAGAAATCAAGCCCTGCGTACAAGTATTGGAATCATTCATAATACTCGCTTATCCTTAAGGGGGTTTGAGGGGTGGCTCACAATCGAGACAAAAGCGAAAGACGGGAGAGAGACGGGGTGTACAAAATATTAACGTTTTCGCAATATTTTTGTGATAATTACCTTATTAAATTAAAATATGCAACAAAAATTAAAAATTATCAAAAAATCTGTAAACCAACCAACATTTAACGAAGTAATTTCTGTTTATCTCTCACTGTGTGAAGGAGGGAGAGGAAAGGGACGGCTAGTAAATCTTTCAAATGTTTACAAAAGGACCTGAGGAAGTTAAGAACCTAAATTTTGAGAACGCCTGTTTTTAAATGACCCCTTTTCAGCAAAGTGTGTTTCGACTACACTAAACAAGGCGTGCGAATATGTAGAATAATCAAGAAATTGAATGGTCATAAATTCACCGAATGTTTGGGACCATATTCTCATTAATTTTTACTTTCTCCCTAAGGAGTAGAGAGAAAATTATGTAATGCTGCGAGAAAAACTCTTATTCTAGGGCATCTTTTGGCAGAAAAACTCGTATTACAGGGCCCTGGTAACGAAAAAGTGGATAAATACAGTTGCTTAATTTAGAAAAAAATTCCTCTCACACGTGGTGTTGCCAGAATCAATGTTTTGTGGGTCCTTGTTACAGAAAAATCGAATGATGGCAAAACGTCTGTCAGTCCTGTGAACAAATCTAGCGGCGAAACCGTTCAGCCAATTTTCTCCATAATTGATTTTCCCAATTCATCTGATTGATGTCACGGCCCCTTGAATTTGAAACTGATACTTCAGTTTTGGGGGGTACTTTACGTAAAGCTCCTAGGACATTTTCCAAATTTTCAAAAAAATGGCTCCATCGTTTTGATTAAATTTTGTTGTTGGATAGTGTGAAGTATGTTTCAGAGAATGCTGCAGGTCTGATTTTCGTTGAAAACCCAAATTTGTCGAAAATTGAAAAAGTTCAAATTTTTTCCGCGTCTTCCAACAATTACAATTATGAAGATAGATATTTTTCCCTTAAGGAAATCTTTCCTTAAAGATAGATTTTGAAAAAATGAAAAATTTTTCAAAAATTGGAGACCTTTTTGCGTAATTTTGCGTGGTAATAAGAAAGACGTGCTATTTTAGCACCACTAATTTAATCTTACACTATTGTAGCCTTATATTCTCTCCTTAATTTATTACTTTCTAATAAAATTTTTCACAAAAAAATATTTGGAATATACATTTCTAACAAATATTTTATTTTAGCGAAAATGTGCGAGAAGCAACTTAAATTGACTGTACTTGACCTATAAAAACGTGCATAGAATGTTGTGCACATGAATGTACCTCGTGAATGTTGTTCTCACATTAAATGAAAAAGAAAACAATCATTGATATTTTCAACTCCCGTCAATTTTGTAACTGTTAATGTATTGTTCTACAGGAATAAAATAATACAGATGACAGAATCCAGCAAACCTCCAGGCAAAGATTTACAGGAAATTTGGGAATGTCCCTGGAAAGCATCGAAAGAAACGAGTGAACACAGCACCGGTATTCGAGAATTTTCATCAAGGAAGTGGTTTATCTCGATGGCCCCTTAGTTGCTGTTGAAAATTCATCAACGCCTCTCAGCAGACGACCGTTTAGTGGCGGTCTCTCGGCGCCTAAAGTATATAGCGTCCGCGGCGGGAATAAAAGGCCTCGTAATTTTGTTCTAATCCTTCAAATAGCTCATGAGAACCGTCTTTTTCGAAGATAAGGAACTTCGCGACGGGAAGAACTTCCCGTTGTACGACGCTAAGTTGTTAACTCCATTTCATTGAAGCAAGATAGTGCCGGATTCGTGTGTAAAATACGTAAACGCACGCTAAAACATTCGCGAGATAAGAGTACGCCAACATGTTGGTTTTAAGGGATTTAAGAGGGGGTTTCGTTAACATGACAACCGCCGGCTTTCTAAGAGCCGTAAATTGAACAATTTGAGTATTACGCAGCGAGAACAACAGATTTCAAACGCCAAAAAATATAGTATCGAAAAATTACAATGTTGAGCGTTATCATCTTTTTCGGGCATAACAATCGCATACCACCTACGAGCCATAAATTGAACAATTTGAGTATTATGCTGCGTCAGTAGCATTACAAAATGAGTGCGGGTCCACCCGAAAACGTTTATTCGGGCTCCCTTTATAAAAGTGTGTAACAAACACAAGTAGTGTTAGTACCTTAAATAATAAAAACATCCCCTCTTTTACGTGGGCCCGCCCGCATTGTACGCCTTGAGGACCCGAACGTTACGCCACTGTCCGGCGCCAAAAATTACAATAGCGAAAAACTGTAATATTGAGGGTTATCAGTTTTTCGTGTGTATTTTTGGCCGCGTTTCGCCGCATCCGGGCCACAGTGCGTCGGCGGGGGCGGCGAGGGCGGCGGGGGCGGCAGGGGCGGCAGGGGCGGGCGGCGGCGCCGCGCCCAGTTCAGCCGGCGCCGGCGAGGTGGACTGGCCGGCTATTTCCAGTGCGGCGGCGAGCGGGCGGCGGCGGAGTGGCGACGCGGGGGGGGGGCGGGAGGGGAGGGGCGGGGCGAGGCGCCGCGGTGTTATGGCCGCTATCGCTCAGTGGGCCGCCGAGCGCGCGGCGCAGTCTGTCGCTTCTGCGCGCCCCGCTGCGCCCCGCCCCCGCATCCCGACGCCCCGCGGGCCCGCCGCGCCGAACGAAGGCGACGCGTGGCAAAGGGTGCCCATACACGGGTTCCTAAATTCTAATGATCAGAGACAGGATTTTTATGTAATTACATATTTTTTGTCTTTCTACTTACAGTTCTCAAAATTGTAATCTTGGCGAATCATAGTCCCCCTCCTAATACAATATCGAATTTTTTCCCCACAGATTTTTACATATTTGGTACTATGTTACATATTTTGCAGTTTTCACAATATATTTTCTTGTTTTATTAATTTTCTTCAATTTAATTTCATATTTTTTTATGAAAAGATGTATTTTTTTTAAATAAGCATTTTTCCCTACATTATTGTGGAAATCTGCGAGTCCAAAATATCATTGACACCTCGTTTTTATGATGTGTAACCTTAATTTCCGAGAAAAATTTGCGATCGCCGTCGTGTACCACTTCGATGAAGATGCTATAGTGTATGTTTGCTGGTCGTAGATCTGGCCAGTTTGTGCGACGGCTTCTATTGCGATTAGTCTGGCTGCTAAACTACGGTTCTGGATTACAATAGATTGCTGCTGACGAGAAAGTAGTATGATGTAAAGTGAGCAGTTTTGTAAATGTAATTCCTTGCTATGTAAATGGTTTCTAATTAGAGAATTTTAATATTACATATTATACCAGATTTTACATATTTATTACATATTCTTTCTGTTTTCATTACATATTTATGTAAATATTTTGACGTGTATTGCTACATATTTTTCCGGTCTCTACTAATGATTAATAACTAAACGGCGGGTTTCAATGAAATGTCATTGTTTTTCTTTTCACTTTAGAACAATGCCGCTTAGTATAGAAATTAATGTTATGTTACGACAAAACGATATGACGCATTTTTATATGTTTTCATTTTGCATTTTTCGTCGATTTCCACTGAGTCATTTTTTTACCTTTTTACATCATTTTTTATAATTTTCGCTGATTTCATCGAATTTTAACATTATTTTAATGGTATTTGCTTCGAACAATATTTACGAGATGCAACAAATGTTCACCCCAGAATTCCTGAGTGGCCTATTCGTTTTCTTTGTTCGTACATTGTGATGTCAGCCATTGTGAGTACTATGTAATCTAAGGTTCCTGTGACACCTATTGGTGAAATTGTCAGTTCGGCCGATTTAGAGATAAATAAAGGCAGAGATTTTCTTTTCCAGAACAGCCCAAACCTCAAGTTTGCAAACTGAGTTCATTTACACGAAAGGAAGAAGCCTTGATTATATCAGTAACATATCCAACAGCTTGAGTTTTTCATCTGAACGGGATTTTGTCAAATTTTTTAAGTCATTTTCTTTGTTTTTAGGGCATTTTAAAAACATTTTAAGAGAATTTTATTGATCATTTTTGGCAATGTTTTGGGCCACCAAAATCCACCCCCTATTAATAACACACAACACACAGGGTGGCTGAGATCGCTAAGGTTGTGCTCTGGCGGTGTCGAACCGAAGAATCGCGGGCTCAAGTCCCGCCACGGTCGTGTTTGCCGTGTCTGTGTATGTTTGTGGTCATCCATTTCATCCTTCATCATTATCATTTCATCTCATCCCCCAGGGCTAACAACCCTGTGTGTAAAAACGAATTCAGCATGCGGATGCGGATTCAGCAGAAAATGCAAGATCCTATTATAAAAGTCACGTGCACCTATCCTCGATAAATGCGACTGAACCCGGTGGGTTGCACCGTTCGCCTGGTCTCGAAGTGGCCAATTCCGAAAAAAAATCTATGTAGGATTGGGGGTGCACAAAGAATCACAGGGGCCCGGGGCAGTTGATCCACCGTGGCCTCTCATTTAAAAAAAAAATCCTTTTCCCCTAATTCATAAACAGAATTTATTTCTCCGTGCGTCAGAAATAACTTACAACATTAAATTTGGATTAGAGATAAAGACATTTTTATAATTTCTTTTGAATGAAAACAAAAATTCGGGACCTCAATTAAGTCGGGGCCTGGGGCAAGTTACTCCAGCTGCTCACCTTCCTCTTCTGGTCACCCTGGGTAGATTGGCTTTCTTTAAAGTGGAGACTTTTGAGGCTCCTGAGGGGCTCACGGTGGGTCTTCGCGATATCCACCCCTCCCTGAGTCGGTTGACTCAGTGTACAGCCGGGTAGCCATTGCGCCGTTCGTGGTCTGTAAAGATTACCGAGGCAGGCCATGGACCTATCTCGGAGCTCTTTTAGTATCCCTTTTCTAAACTACTACTTAGGGAGCTAGTTCCACAAGCGTGAGATCTTCTAGAATACACTAGTTAGTGCCTTACGCGGGATTGCAACGCACACCTCTGGTGAACCTGCCACACCTGACCTTAAAGACATAATAATAATAATAATAATAATAATAATAATAATAATAATAATGGATCGAAAAACCAGAAAACTGCTAACAATGCATCATGTTGCCCACCCTCGAGCTGATATACATAGACTTTATGTGTCACGTAAGGAAGGAGGAAGAGGCCTCAGACAAATTGAGGCCTCCTGGCACAACGCAATAGTCGGGATGGGAAAGTATGTAGTCAGCCATCAAGATGACCCTCTAATGATGCAGGTCATGAAATCTGACCGAAGAATGGGAAACAGAGGCATTGTTAGTGTAGCTAGAAGCATTGCGAAAAAAACTAGGCAAGACACGTCGAATAACACAGACAATGAACTTCTGATGCTGCTAAACATGAAGTGTGAGACACAAAAATGTTAAAGAAATCGTGGAGAGACAAACCACTCCACGGACAATACCTAAAAAGAATGGACAAGGTGCAGATCAATAAACATCAATCATTTATGTGGCTTAAAAGGGGAAGAATGAAGCCAGAATCGGAAGCACTTGTAATAGCTGCCCAAGATCAGGCCTTGAGAACACGACATTATGATAAAGCGGTTCTCAAAATTTCCCAAGATGATAAATGCCGCATTTGCCTGGAGCAAGTAGAAACCATTGATCATATTGTCTCAGCTTGTCCAATCCTAGCAAAGACCGAATACCTTAAAAGACATGACAGGGTGTGTAGCTACCTCCACTGGCAGATCTGTACCGCCCTCGAAGTTCCAAACACATGCCCCAAGTGGTACGAACACTCACCAAAACCGGTGACGTCTGTTGGATTGTGTACGATATTGTACGACCAACAAATTCAAACTGATCGCACGATAGCGGCAAACAAACCGGATATAGTTATCCGGGATTTGGCGAAAAAATCGTGTTTACTTATCGATGTTGCTGTACCTTGCGATCAAAACGTCGTTACCAAGGAGGCAGAGAAACGTCTTAAATACAAGAGTTTGGAAATCGAGATCAGCCGAATGTGGGGCGTAAAAGCACAGGTCGTCCCGATAGTTATCGGAGCTCTGGGATTTATTCCGCAAAATTTGAGTAAGAACTTGTCTAAACTCCCAGGTAATTCAAAAGACTGGGAAGTGCAAGAAATTGCTTTATTTGGAACAGCCCACATTTTGCGTAAAGTATTGTAGAGGCACTGATAGTCACCGGATCTGCTCCTTAGGTAGCTGGTTGCAACCTGGAGTAGATTTTATATTCAGCCGACTCGTAACATCTTTAGTCGTGATGTAATGGAATAATAATAATAATAATAATAATAATAACAACAACAACAACAACAACAACTCCACCTAGGGAGTACACGACCTTGCAGTTGGTGGTGGAGCTTGAGTACCCCCATGAGCCTGAGAGCTTTGTCAGTGGTAGCCTAGCTACTGGTAGGGCCTCCCTTGCTGAATAGGTTGAAGATGAGGGGTCCGACGAAGAAGTACTCCATTTTGAGGAGAGTGGGAAGTAAGTAGAGAGGGAAGGGTCATGAACCTTTGGACTTCCTGTTATCGGCCCATAGAGGGTACAGGAGAGAAACTGGGTTGGCACACCAGGCCACTGATTAGAGTGGAGGTCCGAACCTTGCATTAGCCAGCGAAGGACGCTGCCTTCAGCAGTCAGTGAAAATCCCGTGGGGTTTAGTAATGCCGACTGGCGATCGGAGGGACCCCTTGCTGGGCCCTGCGGAGGGGTTGCCCCGAGGCCACTATGGGTCGCAGTAACGGATGACAGGAAACAACCCAAAGGTTAAGTGTGATCTGTGAACTCGAATTTGCTACCTGCGAATCTCCACTTGAAACCAATGAGCAAAGTAGATAGAACAAGCAATGTAATGAACCTTAACATGCCTTGTTCTACTAATGTCCCATTCCTGCTCAGAAACCGAGCTAATGTCACCTTGTCGACATCTGGCCATCCCACGGATGTTAGTCCCAGGGACCCAGAGCCGGCAGTAGCTCGAAGCCATTGTCAGAGATGGACATGGGATGAATTAAAGGAGGTGATGTGGTGCTTCTACTATGCAAAAGCGAAAAATGGGGGCTCAGAAATAAAAGTCTTTAAGATATGGAGACAGTGGAACCCAGATATGAGACCTACCCTAGACTCAAAGAAGTTTGCCCGTCAACGACGATACATACTTAGCAGTGAAAAATTCACAGCAGAACAACTTGCAGACTCCAGAGAAACGCGGAGTATGTTCTTCGATCAAACTATCCACATGTCGAACATTTAGAACCATCTAATATCCCTGAAAACGATGGTCCTCTTGAAGGTTCATCTCTTCCAAATGAAACATCCGTCAGTGGTGAAAATTCATCTGGCCATGAGTCACACGATGAGGACATGATGCGGGACCTCCTCCGACGCGAGATAGAACGAGTTCGTCTACTTCCATTCGAATCTCGTGCACCGTTGAGGAGAATTTACGAACATGCTAAAGCTAAGTGAGTGATAGAAACAGCGAATTCCGTCTTAAATGATGTTGTATAGACCTCAAGTAGAGATCTAGATATTACTGAAATCAATCACATCGTGTATGCAACTGGATATCTAGCATCTCAGATAATCTTGGGGCCAGCCAAGAACATAGATGGCCGACAGCCAGACAGAGTAAAAAGCTCAGTACCACCGTGGATGAAAAGAATTATGAAACGGATAGCCGACACACGGCGTGAAATATCACTCCTAGCCGAGGCATCTTCTAAGTCAAACCACACGTATAAAGTTCAACACAAAATACTCCATGCTGAACAAAAATACCTAATTGACAATGACCCAACAAGGGTAATGGTAGCTGAAAAGCTAAAAGAGAAAATCCAAGCATGGGCTCAACGAATAAGACGGTACAAACGTAGAGAAGATTTCCGTGTACAGAACCGGTTGTTTGAAACAGACGCGAAGAGATTCTATCGCAATCTGACTCAAAAACCGAATGGCAATGCCGTCACTCCTTCAAAAGATGACGTCGAGGCATTTTGGACAGCAATCTGGGAGGAGAGCAGATCCTACAACAAAGACGCATCTTGGATTCAATGTGAAGTTGATGCTGCAGGTGAACTTGTGGAAACAGTGGAAGATGTTCAGGAATTCTCGGAAGAGGACCTCTTCAAGCAATTAAGAACGTAGGAAACTGGAAATCACCTGGAGTTGATAAGATCCAGATTTATTGGATTAAGAAATTAACAGCATTACATTCTCATCTAGCAAAGGCTGTTAATAAAATTTTAGAAAACCCTAAGGAACTCACCAAATGGCTCACTCGCGGCACCACGTATTTGCTACCCAAAGCAGGAGACAGCTGTTTGCCAAAGAACTACAGGCCAATTACTTGCCTGCCAGTAATGTACAAACTTATAACTGCAGCCATAGCTGACAAAATGTATAGGCACCTAGAGAAGAACCACCTGTTGCCAGATGAACAGAAAGGATGTCGTAAAGGTTCCAATGGCTGTAAGGAAATCGTGCTTCTGAATAAAATAATTTTGAATGATGTAAAGAAACGAAAACGTAATTTGAGCATGGCTTAGATTGACTACCAGAAGGCCTTTGACAGTGTACCACATGATTGGATTTTGAAGACCCTGGAGATCTATCGATTTCATCCTAGACTTTTTGAGTTTTGCAAGGCTAGTATGAACTCATGGAGCACCAGGTTACTAATCCACAGCGGAAAGGGAGTAGTAGAAACAAGAATAATTCAGATTAACAGGGGAATTTTTCAAGGAGATTCACTATCCCCTCTGCGGTTTTGCATTAGTTTGATCCCTCTATCGAGACAGCTGTCGCACACTAACTTTGGTTACAAGCTCCATGGTGATGAAAGGCCTGTATCAGATTTATTTTACATGGATGATCTTAAAGTGTTTGCTAAGAATGAAGCTATTCTCTCTCAAATGCTGTCTGTCATCAATGATTTTAGCAATGATATCTGCATGAAGTTTAGTCTTGACAAATGTGCAAAAGTCAACTTAAAAAGAGGCAAAATGACTACGTTAGAGAACATTGAAAGTTAATAGACACACAGTGATTCAAGATCTTGAGCCAGATAAAACTTACAAATATCTGGGCATTGAAGAATGTGAGACCATCTCGAACGACACAATGAAAGACAGAATTCGCAAGGAGTATTATAGAAGAGTGAGACTTGTCCTGCAGTCCGCTCTGAACTCAAGGAATAAAATATCAACAATAGGTAGTTTAGCGATGCCTGTAGCCGAATACAGTTTCGAACTAGTAGACTGGACTGAACAGGAAATTCGCCATCATGGATCGAAAAACCAGAAAACTGATTACAATGCACCATGTTGCCACTCCCGAGCTGATGTACGTAGACTTTATGTGTCACGTAAGGAAGGAGGAAGAGGCCTGAGACAAATCGAAGCCTCCTGGCACAATGCAATAACCGGGGTGGGAAAGTATGTAGTCAGTCGTCAAGATGACCCTCTAATGAGGCAGGTCATGAAATTTGACCGAAGAATGGGAAACAGAGGCATTGTAAATGTAGCAAGAAGCATTGCGAACAAGACTATGCAAGACACCCAGAATGACAGAGACACTGAACTTCTGATACTACTTAACATGAAATTTGAGACACAAATAATATTAAAGAAATCGTGGAGGCACAAACCACTCCACGGACAATATTTGAAACGAATGGACAAGGTGCAGATCAATAAAGATCAATCATTTATGTGGCTTAAAAGGGGAAGAATGAAGCCAGAATCGGAAGCACTTGTAATAGCTGCCCAAGATCAGGCGTTGAGAACACGACATTATGATAAAACGGTTCTCAAAATTTCCCAAGATGATAAATGCCGCATTTGTCAGGAAAATGTAGAAACCATTGATCATATTGTCTCAGCTTGCCCAATCCTAGCAAAGACCGAATACTTGAAAAGACACGACAGGGTGTGTACCTCCACTGGCAGATCTGTACCGCCCTCGAAGTTCCGAACACATGCCCCAAGTTGTACGAACACTCACCAAAACCGGTGACATCGGTTGGATTGTGTACAATATTGTACGACCAACAAATTCAAACGGATCGCACGATAGCAGCAAACAAACCGGATATTGTTATCCGGGATTTTGAGAAAAAATCGTGTCTACTTGTGGATGTTGCTGTGCCTTGCGATCAAAACGTCGTTACCAAGGAGGCAGAGAAACGTCTTAAATACAAGAGTTTGGAAATCGAGATCAGCCGAATGTGGGGCGTAAAAGCACAGGTCGTCTCGATAGTTATCGGAGCTCTGGGATTTGTTCCGCAAAATTTGAGTAAGAACTTGTCTAAACTCCCAGGTAATTTAAAAGACTGGGAATTGCAAGAAATAGCTTTATTTGGAACAACCCACATTTTGCGCAAAGTATTGTAGAGGCACTGAGAGATCATAGATCTACTCCTTAGGTAGCTGGTTGCAACCTGGAGTAGATTTTATATTCAGCCGACACATAACATCTTTCGTCGTGATTTAGAGGAATAATAATAATAATAATAATAATATCAATAATATTATTATTACTAATAATAATAATAATGACTGAATGATAAGGACTAATGAAAACACTTCATGAACAAATGACAGCAACTAATCGTCGATTTCTACTAATTATAAGATATTGTTAAAATGTAGTGTTTGCATTATAAAATCGGTTAATAAGACCAAGTGATAACACATCTTGGGACCACTACCTTTCATTTACGGAGAGATGCGTCCCCACCCCATTTTTTTGAATATGGGTTGTGCTCACTGATAGTCTGCACCTTAGCTATGAAATCGTCCGTCTTGAATGATATTATACTGATGACATCCATTCGTACACTATGTTCTACCGCCAAAAAAATCTTCAGATTCTACTCATTATACTGAATACTATAACTTTGAAATACCGTTAATAACAGTTCCATACCTTCAACATAATACATGTGATTGCAAAGAACATACAGGTGTGCTAAATGCATATTTCTTACTCGACCCTACGTGCATGTGTTGTTAATACACGTTTGCAGTTAACTGTCCTCGCCGACCGTCTACTCCTGCCCTTGCTCATCAACTGTCAGGAAACAGATGTTTGCTTCTGTAGCCGCAAGCCCACGTTAGGGTGAACTCAGGAACTGTTCCTCTGTCGAAATCAGTTACACTCGCACAATAGTTGAGGCACTTGAGCGAAAGTGAAATGATGAATTTGTTTAGTTGCCAGAAGACCCTTACGGTGCCAAGAACTGCGTCTTCACAAATTAAGTACTTATTCAATCTTACAATTTGTCTGGTTTCGTGGGTTCTGACTTTGGCCTAACATTCGAGCAAGGATAAAATGAATTCCTCCGAGTCAACTGTCTAATGTTTGACAATGGGTGGTGAAGTAATCGATTTTTCTTGTCAAATTGAAAGAACTACAATGTACGAAATATCATCTCTGTGCGTTTTGTTTAAAAAAGTTTCACGAATTGGTCACAAAAAATATTGTTCAGTCACAAACATATATAAATAAATACAGTGCACAAGAAAATTCTCTCCGCACGGAACCGAAACAGGGTCTCCTATTAAAAATTGCATACAGTTTGGTAGCAATCAGATCACTGGGAAACAAATGAAGGAGATATCATTTCCATAATCGGTTATGATTGTGATGAGGACGTAAATTACATTTTCTTTTGTTACAAACTGAAAGTCGGGCTCCCAACATAATTTCTGTTGCTAGCTTTCTCTATCCTAAAAATTCTTCAGAGATTTCAATCAAAAACTTTAAGGTTGCTTCCTAATGCCCCGTGGTTTGTTTCAAATACAATCGCATATACAAAAGATATACCAAGAAGTCCAATTAAATTTCAAAAAATACTATAAACGCCCAGAAAATCCCCCAAATTATCTGGCATTAAACTTACTCGATAACAGCCAAGACTTAAGAAGATTATGCTGATTTCATCCTCCGGTTCTTTTAAATAAGTTCGATCATTAAATACAAGATATTTACTGCCGATATTGTACTGCTATAGAAAACATTACTGTAATTAACACTTTGGAATTATTTCATTTTGTTAAAACATAATTACGTTCATGATTACCAAAAATGTAAATGTATTTTTATATGTCTGTTGTGTTTCTGTTTTGATATTTGCCTTATGATATTATATGGCGTATACTATTTAATTGTCCACTACTGTCAATGAATCCACGAAGGACTGTGAACGCGCAGTTCCTTCATATGCCACTGTAACTCTGTCAAAAGATTTGCCTATTGTTTTGATGGAACAGATTGCAAATAAATAACATAGAAAAAAAGGTGCCACTGCGCAGCGATTTTCCTAGCATACGTACATCGCAAACACAAACGAAGTCCAAATATAGGTACATATGTGTTTTTATTCTATTGAAATAGTAAAAGAGGTTTTACAATTTCTTAAAGAAGTCATTGAAACAGTGTTTGCAGCCTTTTATCAGCTATGATTGACTAGGATCTGGCGCGCGTGTTGCAGCTCAGCCTGCAGGCGCCAGTTGCGGCGCATTCGAGCCATCGATAAATTCCAATCCATGCAGCTCGTTCATTCATGTCGCGCCACACAGGAAATGGCAGCGCTTTTTGCAGAGATTTCCGGTCATGAACGTCCCACTTGTCTCCTCGTTGCTCAGTCCGCTGCCATTAAGATAATTGAATCATAAATCTCGTCATCATTCTCTCGTGCCTGGTCATAATCTGCGCCGTATCAATATCTTTCTTCATACGGCGATGGCGCCAGAGCGTCCAGTAATAACTTACTTCAACTGAACATCCCTGAATGACTTCCTCGTTATTCTGTCACATCATTCTATAAGACTCAACCTGTTTTGATTTATCTTCATACTGGTTTCAAGACATACACACCTCTATCTTGTCTTCCATGGCACCTTACTATAAAGAAACGTTGTTGAAGGATAGAAAATTCTCAAAGAAAATTGCAGTGTTGGAAGGATGGTTTTCATTTTTATTATTTTCGGATTTACTGCATCAACATGGCATAGACTTTCTCGAACAATTTATAACGGTTAAGTAAAATGATAATATATCTGAAATTATATTTCTAATATTTCAGCAGCCGTGTGCAAATCTCTCTTCATTAAACTGAATGAATCACGGACCACCAAGACATCTAAAACCCATTTTATAAATGAAATGATCCTTTTCGTTGCGTTGGCCAATAACGTGCTTTGCAACACTGAATCTATCGTTGCCATAGCAACAACGATTGGACTTTCTTCAGCTTAAAAAATTCATCCTTGCACTCATTATGAATAAATTTCTCAAAAGTTTCCAATTATACAGAAAAAAATTAAAGAAAGTAAAATCTACTAAAGTAGCAGAACTTTTCAATTTATTTTCCTGCAATTTAATTGCAATGAAAATATTATATTATAAAAAGCTCTCATTTTTTCTTTTTCTCCATCTTCCGGTCCCCTCGTAGTGCAATTGACGTGAGACTTTCAGAATATCATAAAATAGCAACATCATTTTCCATGTGGAAATTTTCAGAGGAAAAATGGGGACCGTTTTTTTAAATCGTCTGAGTGTTTCTGAAAAGGCGCATATTGACCACATTTACAACCGAAACTTTTGAGATTTCCAATTTTGACGATTAACCAATGTCTCTCTTCTCGGTCCATACCATACCCTTCACTATGCCCATATTGGGTACAATACGAATGGAAATCATTACTAGGTTTTAAATGAAATGTGTATTTCAAAATTTATAGTTTAATACAACAATTAGGTTATTCTTTGAAATTGCTGAATCCACAATTACCACTGGGTTAGATTTGAGTGTAGGAGCAAAGTTTCGACGCAATGTTTCAGTAAGCCACACATCTCATTTCTTACGAAAGGTCCACGAATCATCGACTCAAAGGTCAGCAATCATAATAAAGTCTAGAGAGAAACTAATATCGGTGAATCCCAAGAAAGGGAAGTTTCGGGCGAAAGCGAAGTCGTGGAGGAAGAAACACAAGTATTTTGTTTCTCCGTGTCACTTCTTACGTTTTTGTTCATGCTGATCGGTCGAGTACTCGCCATTGAATTTTGAAGCAGAAGGATGTGAGTGAGCTAGTCCGGCGCACCGATTTTTGCTCATTCTGCGTAGCATCAGCTTACGTCATGAACCACGTGACCACAACATGTCCACTTCGTTTGAAAAGCCAGACCAGGCACTGGCCGCCATGTTGCGTGGAGAGCGAGGAGTGTTGAGAAATATTTTGAAAGTGGCATAAAGTGACAATTTTCAACGAAAAAGAACACGATGAAGGTGTAATTGAAATAAAAAATGCAATATTAAAAAAGGTTTATATATCTGTTTCAATGACTTACAACAGAGCGATAATTTTGATACTTGTCTGCATTTAAATTTTCGCTAATGGCAAACGCAAACTGGTGCTTGAAGCTCATTGGCTGAAGTCGGATATGATGCTAGTAGTGGTAGAATTTAACACTAAATTTAAAAATATCGCATTTTGAAACAAGACTATAGCATTTTATAGCATTATAAAAATTAAGAGTTATTTTTCTTAGAATTTGTTGAGCAAATTAATATTAAGGGAGGACTCTGAACAATAAAATTATTTGATGCTTTTTAGATTTTAATCCAGTAAAATCAGGAAATAAGGGATACATTTATATTTGTTAGAAATTCACAAATGGCGAAATATTAAAAGTGTAAGAAGTAACGTATGTGCCATAGGCGTAAGGCCCATGTGGCATGTTTCTATCCTGCTCCCAGTACTGAGAAAACAAATCGGAGACCATAGAACTTGAATGCACCTTGTATTTGCTGGAAATTACTAGTGTTTGTAACATCACAAGAGCAACGGGAGTATCTTGGTAAGTATGCAGAATGCTTCAGCCACGTGGCGTCTTATACCGGCAGTTAGGAAAACGCTGAAGGAAAAATAACGTACTGTTGATCGCAGATTTGATGTAATATGAAGCGTAACTGTTTCCTATTGAATAAACCTAAAGGAATTTAAATACGTTTCATTTCAACGTCTACAAACGAGTTTTTTTCTCGGAGAACTCGAATCTGTAACACAAATTGGGGTTCTCTCTTCAAAGTACGGCCAGACACGTGATTCAGCGGGAAGACTAGCACAAACATATTCTTTCTTGAAAGTAACATGTCAGAAAGTAACAATCGAAAATAAACATGTTTTTGTTTTGAACATTTTTCCTTGCAGCGTGAATTTCAGAAGATATCTGTGTGTATCAGAAAAGAAAAAAGTTGAAATCTACTGATGTTTAAGATCGAATTATTAATGGGTGGCAACTGATATGAGTAAGGGATCTCTTCAGGAATCGCAACAAGAGAATAACAACCATCTAATATGAACTTCACGTTACATATCACTTTAGGAATAATATTTTAGGAAAAAGGCGAAATTCACAGTAAAAGGAATCTGTGAATTTTGAAGTATGAGAGAGCATAGGCCTTTAGAAGAGAGATGCGACAGAGGACGTGGGAAAGCGTCCGCCACTAAAACGAACGTCACGTAAAGTCCTTAGAGTTAGCGTAGCAAATTTTTCAAAACTACTAGAAATTAATCTAAAAAAATTCCTTTTTTTGTTGCTAATTTGTTACGCAAAGTTATTTTGTTCCTCTTCATGTTATACCGATCTTCAATTTCTGCTAACTTTGTAACAAAGATATTACAAGGATAAATAAAAAATAATTACTTGGGAAGTTGTTGTTTTGTTGCTAAAGAGATGTCCCCCCAAAAAATATTCGACGCTCTCAGGCTATTATCGGAAATGTAAAACTTCGTTGATTTGACAATTACAAGGAAACCAAGATATTTTAGAAACAAAGACAAGTAACTGCATACGAAATTGTAATTTTTTTGGGAACAGTTTAGCAACAAAACGAGTTTCCTATATAGTTATTTTTCATTTATCTCTGAAATATCTTGATTTGTTTGTAATAGTAGGGGTTTCATAACATCAAATAGCGAAATTTTTCATTTCCAGTAATACCTTTAGGGTGACGAATATTCTTTTTGGGCAACAAATTAGCAACAAAAAAGCGATAACTTTTAAAATTAATTTAGAGTACCTATTTTCGGAAACTTTGCTATACGCTAACTTTACCCATCTCGTGGAGTAACGGCGAGACAGGACGCCTGCGGTCTCGCCAAACGCCTGTTGTGACGCTGAGCGGCCGCGGGGGGGGGGGGGGGGGAGGGCGCTTGGGATTCCCTAATGCCAGCGGCGCCCGCGCCCCTTGCACGCTGAGGCGCGGTCGCCCTACTGATCTCTGCGGACGGACAATACTCTTCGTAGAATTTGTAAGGCCTCAAGGGCCACAACTAACACCTTTAGGCCATTATACAGTTTTCGTGCAGATTCTTCATGCAGTCCAGACTCTACGCTCTCTGCATGAAAAAATTATGAATATATATATATATATATATATATATATATATATATATATACATATATATGCGCTGCGAGTTTTTTTACGGCTATAGCCGCTTCTCGCTTCCCAGTTTCCACCTCTTCCGATCTTCCCAGTCTCCATCTTGAGGCCTCTTGCCTCCATTTCTTCTTGGATGTCCTTTCTCCAACTTCTTGGCGGTCTTCCACGCTTCTTCCGCTCTGGTGGTGTCCATGCTCAGATCTTCTTAGGCCACCTATTGCTTTCGATACGCTGGAGGTGCCCATGCCAATTCAATCGAAATTATAAACATACTCATAATTTTTCGTGTAGAAAACATACAGTTTGACTCCAGCGCCTCTCGCGGCAGAATCGTTCACAAACTGTAATCGGCCATGTCGATTTTGTGGTTTCGTGTGTCAAGGTGCGTTGTATGAAGTGATATATTTGTGATAAACTTCCTTTTCCCTTATCCCTGCCTTCCTATTTTTCTTCTCTATGCTCCAAATGGTTAATTAATACTTAATAAAGATCACACAGCCTAAAGCACGCACAGAAATACCGTCACTAAAAGTACTCAGACGGCGCAATTCAGTTGTTACCCGGTAGACCCCCTAGCGGCGGCTTGTGGCATGCAGAAAACATGCAGACCGTGTATACGCGACTTTTGGCTTTTATACTTCTAGTTTTGGATCCTCAAGTTTCTGTACAGAAACTGTAAGAGAATCTACACGAACACTGTACCGTGTACATCCGACTTTTAATATGGTTGCGGGCCATATTTTCATGACTCGGGCGATCCACACTTGCCTTCCCTGTACTGTTGATCTCGGCAATTTGCTCGGTTGCTCTGAAACGACGAGGGGGTGAAGCCATGCGAGTTATCAGGCCGTATCATGCATAACGCAGTTAAACGCACTGGGATGGTTTTGAGTCTCTGAATTTACTGAAACAATCTCCTTAAATCTAAACAACTTCTTATTTTTATATAAAGGGGATGTTGACTCAGACAGGGCGCATGCGCCAGGCTGCTTCTCGCCCGACATGGATGCAAGGGACTTTCACGTTTGACTAATAACAAGCGTTACGTAATTATTTAGGAAGGAGGGGGCAAGCACGCGTTACAGGCAAACCAGGCTGTTAATGTGGGCATGGTGGGTAGCTATACCCACACGAAAAACATCGAGTGCGTAAAATTGGGGATTGGGGTGACAGAAATATTCCACAAACCTCAAATTCCAGAAATGAAGGAAGTCTCGGTATTGCATCGACTCAAAACGTATAAGCGATCAACTATATACATTTTCGTAGGGCGATGGAAGGGAAGTGTGAAGGGAGGGGGGGGGGACTCCCGCCTGTGTCAACTACCCACTCGGACTGAACACCAACCGCGGGCTCTGGCTACAGTGGGGAGAGAGGGTATTCAAAATACTCCAAAAGCGTTACGTAATTTATGAACGGCCAGAATCGTAATTGCATGTCGTTGTTCATGTGTGTTGGTCCGTAAATTAAACAATTATTTCAGTTTGCCGACGTTTCGTAGTTTTATTTCTCCATCCTCAGGGCTGTATTCATCAGCAACACATATTGTGCTACACGTGTTGCTGATGAATGCACACCTGTGGATGGAGAAACAAAACTCCGAAACGCGGGCAAACTGAAATAATTGTTTAATTTACGACCATTGAAAACAACGATATCGATTCAAAATAAAAGTGGCTGTACATACCAAACGAGCTGGCATTAGTACGTCAATGCCAACAATTCATTAGCAGTTATGTTCACATTTATCAAGACCACAATGTTCTGTTCGCCGTAGCAATAATGAAAGTAGATATTTTAATATTTTAGATGTTTACATTTTTACGATATATTTTTTGAAAAATGTATTTTCTAGCGTGATTTAATAAACATTACTAATTCTTACACATATGCAATGCTACGACACGAATTGAAATAATGCAAACGTTATTAATAAAAATATTGAGACTAATTTACAATTTTTTATCTAAAAATATATATCACGTTGAGCCAGATTTTAAAAAAAGTCATTAAACAATAGTGACAACAATGTGATTATTTTCCCGCCCCTCTTGTGAACATTCCACTGCACAATGTCTCTTTCACAGTAACAAACACTCTGAATGAGGGAGCAAGAATTTTCAGGAAGACTTCCTAACTGGCGAAATGCCAGAACATTTCCGCCATTATTCGTTAGCACAGTAATAAACACCAACGCAACGTCTTGGTAATGTAGTACAAAATTTCAGGTGGGTTGCATGTAACGAAGTTTCTGCCGTAACCTCTTGAGAAATCGTGCAAGAATGAGCGGCATAATTGCTGAAATGGATTTTGAAAGTGGTCCTCGGTGCTCCCTGGGGGCGCGTTGCAAAGGGAAGAGGAAGGGAAATCCCTAATCTACCCGTCGCGGCGCCAGGGGGTGGGGAGCGGGTCCTGGGCCAATGAGACGCTCCGAAAGGCACTGCTATGAGCTGGATCTAGAGAGGAAACTCTACTTGAATCGATGATTTTAACAAGAAAATATGTCAACTTCTTTCGTAAAAAGAGTTGAGATATACATTTTCTTTGTAATTCTTTAAGCTTTAACTCAGCATAAAAATGAAAAGTATATTTATTAAATTAACTGTTCGTTATCCGTAATCAATTGCAGATACAATTTTTGATTACGCCTAGACAGCCTGTTATGTAATAAAAAACAACAAAAACAATGGTATGTCTTCAGAATACTGAAGGCGGTATTTTTCTGGCAAACGTAGTGCTGTTAGATGAAGGGTGCATCATAACAATATTCCTGATAAGGTGACAATTATAATAAAAAAGATTATCAACATTTTAGCTTGAGCGTGAGAGATAATCAAACCACGACACAAATTATATCTTACGCTTATTCTCACACGAATGACTACGGAATTTCTGCTGTAACTACTGAATCTCAACATTTTACTGAAATCAGCGGCATTTTTTGCCTCGCAGCGTCCACAAGCATAGGAAAAGAATATTCTAAAAAGAAGCATCTTATGCATTCAAATGCGCAAAAGTACGTAAGAACTCCTAACTCCTAAAAGTACGTAAGAACTGTAGTGCGCCTAAATTACAGCAGCTCTATTCAATGCACTGCATGGAGGCGATGATGGCAGACCCCATTGGCTGCCGACCTGACCGATCTCCCGGCGTATGTTGTAGTGTAGAGCAGTGCATGTTGGTATAATTGTGTGTGTGTGTGTGTGTAATGGGTGAGGATAGGACAAGGAAGAGGAAGGAAAGACCGCGCGCTGTCCATGGCCAGTTTGTTAAGGTAATGCTCCGGCATTCGCCTTGTGTTGATTGGAGAAACCACGGAAATCTACAGGTCAGAGAAAGCCGGCCGCTGGAATTCTCCTCCAGACAGCGACTGAATTCGACCTAGCCGATAAGCTAGCGCAATTGCAACGACCATATTTTCAGAACATGGAAGTTTTTACAGAATTCTCAAATTGACAAGATAGGACCGTGCTTGTAAGTGAATGGGGATAGATCTCAACTCAGCGCAACAGACGTAGAAATGGTTGTGGAGTGTTGCATGGCTTTATACTGAAACTAATCAAAATGAACATTTATCAAAATACATGACACATGACAAGCTTACCAAAAAAACTTACCCCAATCTACATTATGTTTTAAAATGTTAATTAAATAAAAAATATGAACACTTTGGAAAGAGTTAAATTGGCAGTCTTTTCGAGAAAACAGTCCTTGAATGACTAAATCACTTAACTTTTATGTAAAAAATATTATGCTGAAGTTCGGGAAATATACACTGGGGTCCAGTACAAATAAGATAAGAATTTCTAAACATTGATATTAATTTTAAAATACCGACCTCGTAAATGAGAGTGCCGTAATTCCTCTAGACCCACGCAAACTGGTGCGCTGTGGGAAAAGCCAATTCGTATGTTGCGGACTGCACAACAGAAATCCGCCGAAATGTGCGGAAAATGTGACAGCCTCCCCTTCCCTGCCCGGGAATCGCGACGAAACCAATCTCTTTCCCCATACGTCATATACAGTTTTACTGTTTTTCCGACCAAATAAATACACCAAGACATTGGGCGCAGATGTCACACTGGCTGGAGGAGCGCGCGACACAGCGGCAGCTCGGAGAACGGGGGAGAAACGTACCCGCGCCCGAGCCCCGTCCGCCTGCGGTGCTCGGGAAATTCCCTAATGCGGCGGGAGCCAGGACCTCCTCCCCCCCTTCACTCGCCAATGCCCGGCAGGGCGGCGCTGGGCAGGGCTCCAGTCCCTTCCCCGCCACGCCCCTCGAGGCCACTGGCCCTTCCCCGCCTCGCCCTTCTCCGAACCGACCACCACGAGTGCCCCGGTGCCGCCACCCCCGCCGGAGTGACGCGGCGCGGCCGTACGCGGTGATGCGGCTTCCATTGATTGATTGTTAGTGATTCCGGGAGCGTCAACTGCTGAGGTCATTAGTCCAGTAAGTGTAGAGCATGCTTTCTTTATCGGGAGGTGGCGGTGATCTTCCCCCGCTGGATGGCAAAATCCGGCGCCGATCTGCCGTCGACTAGAGGGGATTTCCTCAACCAGGTATCTCCCACCAGCGGGGCACCGTCCCAGGCGGGAAAAGTTCTTAAACCTCGACCAGTCTCCCGGCATGTGTTGTAGTGTAGTGCATGTTAGTGTAAATGTTAGTGTAAGTGTATGTCTGTGTGTGTGAGAGGATAGGACAAGGAAGAGGAAGGAAAGATCGCGCGCTGGCCGTGGCCCGTATGTAAGGGTACTGCCCCGGCATTCGCCTAATGTTGATCGGAGAAACCACGGAAAACTATCAGTCAGAGCTGCCGGCCGCTAGAATTCTCCTCCAGTACGCATCTGAATTCGACCTAGCTGACAAGCTAGTGCAATTTCAACGTCCATGTTTTCGGAACTTGGACGTTTTTACAGAAATATAGTTTGAATCGATATATCTCGTCATATTAATCAATATATGCGATAGTCCCAATTTTTTAAAACTTAAAATATGGAATGTAACTGATAGAACAAAACAAACGCTACCTTTATCGAGCAGCCTATCTCTCTCGCCCGAGTCATCCCAGTGGCTTCTTAGTATTTCCTACGTCTTTCCCCGCATGTCGCACACGAAGAGGCGAACTACGCACGCACCATGGGTGTAGTCATTGCACCGTTCTTGGGAAAACTGAATATTGACCCTTCGAGATGGCCCTTAGCGATCAGTCTTAGATTTTACTTTCTCGCCTAGTACTTACTCAGTATAAAGTATTGTAATGCTGCGGGGGAAAACGGCGATTTTTCGACGGAAATACACTTAAAGCCTCGCTCGGGTAAAGAAACATCGTTCCTGTGTGTAGTAAATTACTTCCTGTAACGCGTTGTGTAGTCAGAACCCACTTTTTGGTTTTTGCTACCGAAAAATTGACTGAACAGCAAAATGTCTGTCCGTCTGTGGTCAATGCTAGCGCTAGTTTTTCGGTCGAAAAATATCCTGCAGCATTACAATACTTTACGCATGCAAACTATTCTGTGTAAGCAGTATGCAGGGAAGGAAAATAATCTGGGGTTTTCTTTGAAACAGAGAACGAAAGAGACAGAGGCGAATAACACAAGATTTATTTGGATTGGGGAATTCAAATTCCCAAATCGTGGCTGGTTTGTTTGCGAAACTATTCCAAAATGATACACCAGGAAGTAACAAAAAATGGGGCACGTCAATTAATTACAAATGAAAAAAAAATATTGAAAACGCACTAAGTGAGAATGAGGAATTTTAATCCAAACAATTCATAATTTAAATGTTTTAAATTTCAACTTAGATGTTAGGTTCGTGAATAAATAAAACATAATTTGATAGACACGAAATTAACTTGGTATTATTTGTGTAAGTAATATGACGACAAAAAAGAAAGAATGGAAAACATTGGGCATCCACGAGAACTAAAACACTCAGGTATAAATTATGAAATATCTTTAGTTTGAAAACAACTTCAATACCTAATCTTACAATATTCCGACGTCGCTGCAGCACGCAATTTTTCTTATTCACTATATTTCCCCCTCATTTCTTTACTCGTTTCATCGTGGTTTTATTTTTATTTTTACTAACGGCGCGGAAAGCACTCGTGTTTGAATGTCAAAACACCAGCTGCGCCTTGATTTCTGTCGTATGTTAATTCACATCTTCACAAACCATAACATCTGATCACCCATATTACAGGATGGGATTAGGTTTAATAAGATCTGACTCGCAAGAACCGCAATAATTGGCGCACAATGACGGCAGTATATTTCGTGCGACGGAGCAGTACATCACCGAGAGAAAGGGAACGGACATCGTAAACGCGTTAAATTTCTAATTCATTCCGCGTCATTTGCATTTCAATTACTACCACCGGAACACGTTCAAAGGCACCGGAGCAATTCCTCATCGCGGCGGCAGAAATTAAGTCATCGAGCAGGAAATGAGACAGCACGCGAGGGCCCGTGGCCTTCTGCACGCAGATCCGGCTGCTGACCGCCTCGCCCCGCTCCGTCCCGCCCCGCCTCGTCCTTCCTCGCCTCGTCCCTCCCCTCTCGTCCCGCCCCGCCTCGTCCCTCCCCTCTCGTCCCGCCCCGCCTCGTCCCGCCCTGCCCTGTCCGCCCCGCCCTGCCCGCCCCGCCCTGCCCGCCCCGCCCGTCGTCATCCCGCCGCGCGCCACTCAGCCTTCCTCTCCTCGTCCAAATCGAAACGATACAAATAACTTTTAACGGCGAGAGAAAAATTCGGTAATGGTTCTCACGTTATTTTTCTGGCACGTCGCACAAAGGGGGGCTCGGCTTCCATCGGCGCGTGCTGAGGGCTGGGAGGGCGGGGGAGAAGAGGAAAGGCGGCGGGCGTCTCGGGCGAAGTGGCGCCGCGCAAATTTAACTCTATCGAGCGCCGGCGCCCCGATCCACTCGCCTTGCGCTGGCGCCGGCGCCACCCGCCCGCCGCCCGCCCGCCCGTTCTGGCGCCGCTGTATTTTTGGGCCGAGTCCTCCACGGCCACTTCCACTCCATCCGCTGCGCCGCGCCGCGCCGCGCCGAGCCGCGCCCACTGGGCCGCTCGCCGCCGCCGCCGTTACGATAGCTGTTTAGGAACACGGGTCAATAAAGAATAACTCTTCAAGGAAACCTTCTCGAATGGGAGAGGGAAATGTCGAAATTACTGATTTGTTTCTGGTGGTTGACTCATCCGATATACAAATTGACATGCGTAGCCTTTCAGATAATTCACTGTAATTAATTTAATTCCTAATCTACTGGAGATAGTGTGTGAATTAGAACACTTGTGAATGAGTAATGAGTTTATTTCAAGGCAAAGTGTGGTGATAAAAAGTAGTAGTATTCTTCTTATAGCTCCAAATTCGAACTAGATAATAACTCGTTGCCGAAAGGTCACGATATCATGTTACGATTAAAGAAAAATGATTGTTGACTTCCTCAGTTGTTTCACGATGTTTGTACTTGCATCGCTCACTGAATAATCTTTCCTCGGAAACATCCTCAAGGGCCTACAATAAATACTATTCCTGGATATTTTCATGCTTCAATAAATGAATTTCTACACAGATACGAATATCAGTAACTAATGCATCTACCAGGAATATACGAGGAAGAATATTAGGTGCAACTTCTTGAAGAAAATATAAGTGAGAAAGATCTAGTTATTTCTTCATCACGGAAACATTTCGGCAGAAAAGTGAATTAACGTAAGTATACTTCTCTCAATATTAACGATATTGATATTACCAAAAAATTCTTAATGAAATTATTTTGTGCCGTTTCTTTCGTATGATTGACTCATTGAAAGAACGGGTTTTGATTAAATAACTGATTTATCGTATTCGTAAGCGTGAATATTGCTTCAAAGATAATTCTAGTCCAATTTAAAGGATTTGGAGATGTACGATGAAATCACGATTTAGAGGGAAGAATCATATACATCAGACCTCACAGATACTCCAAACCGCAACATAAATATTTCAATGCAGCAGGTCCCACGTGCCCATTTCGTGTGTTTATAGGACAGAGGAGCACACATTCGATTGCCCTACTTTCCTTATTACGTATGGTCATTTGTGATTTACAAGTCCGAAAGCCCAATGTATCAGAATCTTACGTTATAGCTCCGATGACAGGTTGACATAAGCAAGGATACTCAAACTCAGTGACCCACACATTTAACTTCAAAGAAATACGATTCGAGCCCAGAAAGAAAACTAATGAAAATGACATACTAAAACATACGAGAAGTTACTTGCACCAGGAAGTACATAAAGTGTAATAGAAGAGTGTTACATAAAATAAATAACACGTTCTTCCCCCATTTCTTAATGTGTTCGGAAATATTACACTCAATGAACGAAGAACCAATATGTACGAAACTGCGGAAAACGATGCAGATCACAGAAGACATTATTGTAGTCGTAATTATCATCAAAAATAATTTAGCATCTATGCTAGAAAAATGAGAAATATAACATTCCACACTTTTAAAAGACTCATTCAGAGCATGATTCAGTTAAAACTGTTTTTTGTAGTTTCAAATGCCTACTCTGCTGGAAGAGAACATACTCAGAAAATTAAAAATTAAAATCATATTAAAAGTCTAGACGGATACAATAAATGGTCGAATGACACCGTATTAATCTGATGGATGACACATCTTATCTCCGTGACCAGCTGTAAAATATCCTTCGTAATCGAAAGATTATCTCTGACAGTTTTTTAAATGCCATCATTATTCTTTTCCAATAACAGTAAAATCTTGATAATTAGAATTCTGTACAACCAGATTCTTTTCCTTTCATATTCGTGCACGAATTAATTTACTTCAAAATGTAAAATATTACGGAATATTTATCTCAATACCATGAGTTGCATGTTGTTTTCCCATCGTATCGAAAAAACAATCTGTTCCTCCCCGTGAATGCCGCGCTATATCACGGTATGATTGCTAGCACACAACGATATGTAATAAATAGGGCTAGGATTTTGGTGACCTCAAAACTACATAAAAATGCACTAAAGAGAGTGCATTTATCCCCTAAAAATCCTTCAAAAATGCTTAAAACATATCCACCTCGTGATTTTTACACTGCGAAATATTTCTTTCTTCGGTTAAGCCAATAATTTGCCATGATAAAATATTTGCAATGTAATGAATACTGTAAAACTTAGCTAGGAATCGAAGTTAATATATTATTTATTACAGTGAATAAAATTTTATCAATATTGATTACAATTTATTGTTGTTGTTTACTTACAATTTACGTTCATATTAAAAAAACATTGAATTCTGAGTTGCAATGTGTCGCAAAGATAATTTTTACATTTTCAAATACAAATGATTGACGATTTTTAGCTAGGAGCCACGTAAGTACTAAAAAATGAAATAAAACTATTGATAAAAAGTAAAAAATTACAAATGACCTCAAAACAAAATGCAAAACAATGCGTTTTCAACCAAAGAATAACAAAATGCCCGATCAAATACATGTTGAACGTCTCAAAACACTCCGAAATAGTCAGTACCAAAGAAGAAGTTTTTCTCAAGAACGAGAAAAAAGCTACAAAACCATCAAAATCCTAGCCCTAGTGATAGACATTAATAACGAAACTAACACCACTAGAATAATAATTCTCCCTCGTCCAACACATTTTATCACGATTTACCTTTCTCTCGTCATTTCCAATGACGCTTAGCTGACTAACTGCGACATTCAAAGCATACCGTTCTTTTGATCTACAATTTGAGCATCTGAATCGCTGTTGCTTAGTTTACGGCAATAGCGTTATAACGTGACAACGAACTGTCAACCACATTCCAGTTATATCCGTAGTGTAGGTCAAACCACAAGATACGCTTTGACGCATGGTGACGTATGATATCTCTTTGTCGGCACAATGTTGAAGTTCACAGGAAACTGTGTCGAAGTACCCCACCTCTCACCTAGTCCAACCACAAAAACTGTTATCAGAGAGCGTGGCATCTGTCGAATTCCCACGCAATAGGAGGAGGGCTCGTGGCACTGCTTGTGACAGAAGCATGGGCAACAGCCAAGTCAAAGAATGCGCAAAACGAGCGCAGAACGACAGGCTAAAGCAGCACCGTGTAACAGCCGGGGTAGTGTTGCCATAAGGATAACAATGGAATTCAAGACATCGGAAATATATTTCAGAGGAAATTGTTTATTTTTATACAATTAAAAATTACATCAAGCAAATAATATAACAATAAAATAGTAAAAAATAGGAATAATAATTACAAGTACACAACCAAATAGTAGAATAAGATACATTTAATTTCACACTTTCAAGAATAACAGGTATTTTTCTAGGACGAGTTTCCCTGATTTTTCCAGGTTATTCAGGTAAATTTCCTTTAGTCTTCCACGACAAACTTTGTGAAGTGTTTCAGGGTATTTAAATAAAATATTAAATAAAAAATGCCTTTGGTCGGTATTAAAACACTGTTATCGACTGAGCCCTTTTCTCCTTTGCACAACTTTTCTCCTTTGCACAACTTTTCTCCTTTGCACAACTTTTCTCCAACACATTGTGAGAGAAACAGAGGCACTTCGAATCAAAAAGAACAACCTTTCTTAACCAACTTTTTAGCTCTCACACTCACATTGCACCGTAAAAAGAGAAAAATAACAATATATTCTTATCAAACAAATATTGTGCCAAAAATAACAATGAATTGGAGTTATTTGAAGGGGACTTCTTAGCTTTATCTATTGTAACAGAAATTTTTCTGACTTCCAACAATTCTGCAAAAAAATACCTGACTTTTCCAGATCATTGAAATTCCCTGAAATTTTCAGCGTTTTCCACGCTGAATAAATTGAAGTTTCACTATTAGATTTCATTTCTTGGTTAAAGAAGATGAACTCTCAAACCAGACAGAAATTCCAGATGCCCAGTAAAGGAATTTGTCGTAGGTCACAAGTAGTCCCAAAACGGAGTTTCTTAATAGGTCTACGCGAAATTATAACAGAGTATAAAAAATTCAGAGCATTTGGCAGAATCAAAGAAATATCTGACGGGTTATCGGAACACTTATCAATATTCAGGAAATATCTCACTTTTTCAGGACTTGGCTGGGGCCACTTCCTCCAATCCTAAGCCGGCTCACTACCACTGCACCGAGCGCCACATTACACTCACCAGGTCTTCAGATTCGAGGTGTTCGTTAATTGATTGATTACTTATGATTCCGGGCATGTCAACTGCTATGGTCATCAGTCCCGTGTTAGTGGCAGTGATCTTGCCCCAGTCGATGGCGAGATCCGGCGCCGACTCGGGTTTATCCCTATTAGGTATCTCCCACCGGCGAGGCACCGCCCCAGCCGGAACAAGCTCTAAGCTCCCGACCGGTCTCCTGGCATGTGGGGTAGTGTAATGCACGTTTGTGTGTGTGTGTGTAAGGGGTAGGATAGGACAAGGAATGGGTAGGAAAGATCGCGCGCGATCCATGGGTCTTTTGTTAGAGTACTGCTCCGGCATTCGCCTGGTATTGATCGGAGAAACCACGGAAAACCACCGATCAGAGCAGCCGGCAATAGAATCGGCGACTGAGTGTGACATAGATATCTAGCTAGTGTCGAATATCCTGCTACCTTCGGGACTCGAATCTAAAACCTCCCGGAGAGAGGCTCTGCAGTGACATCAGTTCGTGTTCTCTGAAACAGAATCTACAAAAATTCTGCAACCACCAAGAGTAGAAAACTACTGGTGATTCAATACCACATGTTTTCTCGCATTACAGGGAACGGTTACGTAATGTAATATTCAATTTCTGCCCAGTTTGAGTCAAGCGTGTCACGCTTGATAAATGATGTGACGTGCTTGACTCAAACTGGTCTTTTGGATAACCGGTGGCCTCAACTCTTCGTCTTCCCACAACTGAGCTTGCAGTCTTGCGCAATGCGAGTTTCAAGTATTGCCTCTATGGAACCCGTATGTTTACGACAGCCCTAGACCTAGGCCTCCTTTTTTGGATAGGCCTGGGTTTGATCCATACTGTTTAAATAGGCCGGATGTGGACAATTTTTTAAGAATGTTTATAGTACATTAGCCTTGCGAGAATGTTAATAGTTGTTCATCACCTTGTGGTTTTATATACTATGTACATTTTCTTCAACTCATCATTGTCATGTAAATTTACTATTTTAAAATTGGAAGCGCACACCAGTAACGTGTTCTATTCGTCAAGTAAAGCCTTCAGAACACGAAAATTCCTCATTATTTCTATCGGAATTCCTAAGCCGAACCTCAATAATCCGCACTCCACCATACCTGGAAGATTTTACAACTTTCCGCCCGCCAGTAGCCCTGGCGAGGCGGTCGTTTATTTCGTTTAGGGGCGTACATGCGCCGCAGCTCTATGCCTTACGGGGCAAAGAAGGGGGCAGCTTATTAACTAACTTAATACTAACTTAACCTATGGACGAAGCCGACACTTTGGCCGGCAACCTAAGGTTTACATTCTTGTTGAGAGTTCTTTCGTCTCGCCTTGTTTCTGCAGTTTTCTTGCGTTAATTTTGTATCATTCACACACACATTCATATTAAGATTTATATACAGTTCACACACGCACGCACTTCCACACGACACTATGTACACTAATATACACTGCACGTTTCGCTACGGCGCCGACATTTCTCAAAGCGTCCGTGGCGGCTAGGCAGTGTGCGCCCTGGTGGCGATAGCTGGCGGGTACCTGGAAGATGTGTTCCCCGTTTCGGGGCAAGAGCGTTGCAGTGTGTCCCATGCGAGAGCTCCCTCCGGCGGAGGCGGAAGCCGCGAGACGACAGGCGGTGGGGGGGGGGAGGTCGCGTGGGGTCACTGTCCCCGCGCCCCTCACAGGAAGAGCGTCATTTCACCCTGCGGGGGGCGGGGGCGGCGCGCGCCTCATCCGGATTTATGGGGTTTTGATGGCGGCGATGGCGCGTGACAGCGACTCCTCCGCTGCCAGGTGGCGCGGCGCGGCGCGGCGCGGCGGCGACGCTCGCCCTATGCAGTCCCTGGATACAGAGAGTAGCGCAACTGACGCCATTTAATATCCTCTCACCCGATGGCCCCGCCAGGCAGCATTCAGGAGCTCAAGGAAAATTAGAACAATTGATGACATTTAAGATTATTAATATTGATTTGGGATAGATTCATGGTTCTCAACATACAGAATATCTCACTGTCCTAATTTTCCTGGCAACTGGATATAAAAGATGGCGGGATCGGTAGAACAATGGAATGCGCTACTCTCTGTACCTAGGGACTTTAGCTCGCCCGCACCTACCTAAAGGCAGCGACGCAGCCTTTCGAAATTTGGAGGAGTTGGAGCTGAACTACAGTGCGCCAAGGCGGTTTCTCCACAGTCTGAACACTCGGTTATAGTGAACCCAAGTCACTAGTCCAGTTTCACTTACATTAGAATCAAGCATAACAATATTCGATTTTACTGAACTCTAAACCTCGATTGCACTGAACGTAAGAAATACGTCCTGGAAATTAACTTCCTCCTGGGAATATATATAAATATATATATATATATATATATATATATATATATATATATATATATATAGCCTCAGTGGCCACAAAATCTAGACAAATCATAATGTAGTGGAGAAGTAGCGGAAGCTCCCCTGAGGTGGAGATGGCGGACCTGGAATGTTCAATTGCCATCAATCGCATTAGCCGTTTGCGCCACGCTGCTTCCGAAAGGATCTCGTATGTTATTACGCGAGTAAAATGGCCTTTGGATGGTATTCCAACAGTGCAGGAGGCAATGAAGGGTGTCAAGGTTACATTACTATAGTTGGACACAGAGGACAATGCAGAATCAAGTACGAAGGAGTACGAACTCTGGAGAAGGATTTAGAGAAACTACTAATGAAAAGTAAACTAAGAAAACAATTGAAAATTGATTTTTTAAGATCAAATAAAAAAGTCGAAATTTTTAATTTGCGCTGTTTATGTATTCTGCTGTATCTTCATATCAATGAAATTAATCATTGCGAAGAAAATCTGTTTATGTACTAAACCTTTGCATTTTCCCCTCCACAGTACCCCTGAGGAGGCAGGAATTTATTTTTCTTAATGGTTACAGTGTGTGCTGTTGCCTTGCGGCTTAAGGAGCTCAAAGGGAGGTTTTTTTTTCTTCTAACTAAAATCAACTATAACTTGATTTTAGTTAAGTAACTAAAAGTTGAAAGTAGTTAAAAGTTTAAGTAACTAAACTAGTTTACTAACGTATCACTTTGACATACCTAACTTAAACGAAAAGGTTTATTATTTTATTTGTCTTAACCCTAAGTAAATTTTTTCTTAACGATGTCTTGGTGAAATGTTCTTTTTACTTATTCCATTCACGCATCATTCATTCTTGTTTCTTGTGGTGAACCTCTGATATAGTGAATCGAAAACGTTAGTTCCCAGACGTTCACTGTAACCGGAGGTGGCTGCTTGGCTTTGTCGAGGGGACTGTTAGCTGCTGCCGCAGCGAGGGGCGGGAGGCGCTCGCGGAATGCGGGGGCGCGCCCGGCAGGCGGCAGGCGGTCACTGCGCCGGGGAATCCCGGGGGCGGCAGGCAGTCTGGCGCGGCTGGCCGGAATCCTAATCGGCCGCGAGGAGGCCGCGCTGCCCCCGCCCCCGCCCCCACCGCCAGCGCGAGCGCACGCGATCGCTATCGAGCGTTAACGCCGCCGCCGCCGTGATGTCATGCGCTCGCGGGACCGCGTTCCGCTGTTGGTAGGCTCCTCCCGTGTGACCGCGCCGCGCCGCGTCGGGGGATGCAACAGCTCCCGCCGCCGCTGGCCGAGCGAGCGAGCGAGCGAGCGAGCGCGGGCGTGCGGGCGAGTGAAACCCGGAACCCCGTGCAACGCAGGGTGGGGTGACGCGGGGCGGGGTGGGTGGTTCGGGGCGGTGAAATGCGTGTCGGGGTGGGTCGGGGTGGGTCGCGGTGGGTCGCGGTGGGTCGGGGTGGGTCGGGGTGGGTGGGAGTGGTCGGGGTGGGTCGGGGTGGGTCGGAGTGGATCGGGGTGAGTCGGGGTGGGTTGGTGTGGGGCGGAGTAGGGCGGAGTGGATCGGGGTGGGGCGGAGTGGGTCTGGGTAGTCTGGGTGGGTCGGGGTGGGTCGGGGTGAGTCGGGGTGGGTCGGGGAGGGTCGGGGTGAGGCAGTGTGGGGTGGGGCGGGGTGGGAGGGGTGGGGCGGGATGGGGTGGGATGGGACGGGGAAGGCGGGGTGGGGCGGAGTGGGATGGGACGGGGAAGCGGGGTGGGGCGGAGTGGGATTGGACGGGGAAGCGGGGAGGGGCGGAGTGGGATGGGACGGGGAAGGCGGGGTGGGGCGGAGTGGGATGGGACGGGGAAGGCGTGGAGGAGCGGGGGAGAGGGGCGGAGCGGGATGGCGCGAGGTGATGCGAGGCGCGGCGTGTCGCAGCGTTGGGGTGCGGGCTGTAGGCGCGGGAGGGGGCGGGAGCCTGGCTCGTCGCCCTGTCCCTTGGGAAAGGGGAGGAGTTACGAAACTGTCACTCCTCAACGGGAAAATGCGGAGACAATCGAAGACTTGAGGTTTGCATATCTAAATCAGGGCACTGAGATGCAGAGCTTTTACCGCTCGTTTGCACTTATTTCTCATGCCTCGAACTTGTTTTACGTGGCCACTAACAATATTGATTCCATGACGAAATGACCTTTCTTAATCTTCGTATCATTGCTGTTTTAAATATATTACCATAAATATCCGATACTCATTCACCTTTAACATCACTATTAGGCCTAGCAGGCACAAGATGTTTTTCAGACCGATAAGTATATCGTCCATGCTCAGGACCAATTTCATAATTTCTATAAGTTCAAAATAGTTTTTTTTTATCTAATTAGAGGTTATCTAGATTACCCTCGGCAATCGGCACACTTTTTTAAATTGCTTGAAAATAAAGATTATCTAACTTCCGTGTTCTTACAGCTATGATTCCTCTGGTACCACTAAAGTTCTCTTTAAAACAGAGGAACAGGTTCTCATAGTTCCCTTACTTGAGATGAAATGGTTTTTGGTTCCCAAACAGCGCCTCTTGGTTTTCAAATATTTTATAGAGGACGAGGTATAAACGTGGAATAGGGGCACAAATGTGGAATACATGATCTGGCTTTGCAGATGCTGCTCTGTTGCAGAAAGCACTCGAAACGGTGCATTAAGTCAATCCAATTTTGTCTAATGCTGCAGAGGACCTTGATTTACAAGCGGCAGAACATTTAGGTTTTGTGAAGTATATAAAAAATTGTTAAGCACAAACTATTGTGTAACATACAAACTACTATCTTTAAGAATGTGGAATATATTTTGGTTTCGAGCTTAGTCATTGGGGTTAACAACCCTGTACTGTCTGGTTTCCAAATGCGTTCTGCCTTTTTGAGGTCCCCAGTGCCAAGATGGAGGTGTCACAAAAATGGAATACATCGGTATTCCAGAAAAGATTGGACGTTGCAATCAAGAGGCAGAGTTCCGCTCTGGAAAGTTTTCAGTAAATATTAAGGTCAGCAATTGATTATGTGCGGAATGTGCGAGATATGGTCACATGCAGAAACATGCGCCGGTTATTACAAAGAGCTTTACATTTTTGATTATTGCAAATTAATATATCTGTTGTACAGTAGTATGCCATTTGTTGCACTGTTATCACATAACAACAAATACAACATGTCTGTTTGTAATTTGGACTAATTCTTTCGCATTTACTGCGTACTACCGGTATTTATTGTATTATAAGTTGGCGTCCCATCAGTGATTACAGTATTAGTATACCTTCTCACTGTCCAACATTTCACAATCATTTCTTTCTTTACATAGTTGGCAAGGAACAAAGAACAAAATGGTATTCCATATTTGTATCTCTTCCTCTTTAGTTAACAATTTAAAGGGGGGAAACAATGGATTTTTAAAATAGTTTCGTTTTCTTGAAAAATAGTTTTTTGGTATATAATTGCCCATTGTTTGTCGAATAAAAAAGGTTAGAATAATTGTGAACATGGACGTTTCTGCAGAATATTACATTTGCAAAATGTATTAATGTAAATCATGTAGGTAATGTAATAATGCAATAATAAAAAGCGATATTTTCTATATTGTCGACACTGATAATGTCTTCGTCTTGAGCGAAAACTTAGTTCAAATTTAGGCTGCTATTTGAAGCTGGGGACACATTTTCAGCGAAAGGTTACTTTCACCTCCATGAAGGATTCTCTCATGAAAGGGAGTTAGAAGATGGGTTTTCCCAAAGAACGGTTGCCAGTCTGGTCCTGGTTGGGTCCAATGATTACTTTGAGCAGGTAAGGAACAGACAGAAAGAAAAACGACTTGCCGCAATTTCACGTTTCATTACACAAAATTAGAGGAGAGTGAACCAAATGCTGCCACGTACAATTCGTATAGCGAAACTACGAAGTGAAATATTAATACAAGGGAATATAATATGCTATGGAATAGCCTACTTACATTCTAGTAGTTTCAAGTAACCACAATTGAG
Organism: Acheta domesticus; assembly: GCA_031308135.1. Taxonomy (NCBI): domain Eukaryota; kingdom Metazoa; phylum Arthropoda; class Insecta; order Orthoptera; family Gryllidae; genus Acheta; species Acheta domesticus. The sequence continues at coordinate 2,856,713 of JAHLJT010000631.1, forward strand.
GCAAAAAATCCAATATTGCTGCTTTGCTACCAAACATGTTACTTTGTCACAATATTTTTATTATTACATTGTTACAATATTGCTACCAAACATTGCTAACTACTTTCGTGTGATCTTGATTTGCATACTGCAATCAGTTTATTTCGTTCGGCTTCATTGCGAAAATGTCACAATTTTTTTCTTTGTCGGTCGAAAACTCGTCCAAAATCCAAGATATGAATCTAATGGTTATGATTATCCAAATACTCATTCAGGACTGTTTGTTGCGTATAACACACCTAAGTAGAAAGAAGCGCTCGAAATTCTGCAAGAGAATTCATTATATTCGATAGACAAAACAGAGTACATCATCACAAACGTGTACCTTAATATAAAAATAATTAAGGTGATCCAGTGTAAATAATGCTAACTTACATATAACATTTCGCAAGAAATACAAGATATAACTATTTAAAGAAAATAAACTTGCATAAGCCACAACGTACGAATTATCTACATCATTTACTGTCTGTTCTTGCAATCACTTGAAATTTAGCCAAAGGCTAGTAATCTAATTATTTTAGTTTGTCCAAATACTCATTCCGAAAGAATTAGTTGCATACAACATATATAAATCGAAAGCAGACCTAGAAATTCCGCACGCCAATCATTATACTCGATATGCAAAACAATTAGAGTTCATCATCACTAGGGGGAAGATTTTATTGAAATGTATTTTTTTTCTTTTCGCTTTGAAACAATGCCTTTTAATATAGATATTAATCATGGCAAAAGGAAATGACATTTTATATGACTCTTTGTGCATTTTCCGTCGATTTTGAATATTAAATATTTTTTTGCGTTTTCCCGTCATTTTTAAAGTATTTTTCGCTGATTTAATTGACTTTAATATAATTTTCCTGATACTTGCTTCAAATAATACTTACGAGATGCAACAAATCTTCTCCATAGAATTCCTAGTAGCCTCTTGGATTTCTTCGTTCAGAAATTGTAATGTCAGCCCTTGTAAGTAATCTAAGGTTCCTGTGACGCCCGTCAGCGCCATAGTCATTTCGTCAGATTTTATGACATCCAAAGACGAGAGATTTCTTGGTAATGTACCACTCAAACCAAAAGCTTGCAAGCTGAGTTCACTTGGGCCAAAGGAAGAAGCTTCGATTACATCAATAACGTGTCCAACAGCTTGACCTGTTCATCTGAACCGGTTTTGATGAAACTTCTTACGACATTTTTCTTTGTTTTTAGGGCATTTTAAAAGCATTTTATTAATTTTTGGCGATGTTTTGGGACATTAAAATTCGCCTCCTATTCGTCAAAACTTTGCAACGGGATTCGCAATGTGATAACTAGGGAGCGGATTTTTATGCCCTAAAAAATCTTGAAATATGCTTTTTAAAATACGCATTTAAGACCTACAAATTCTTAAATCTGCCTCTTTAATATGCAATTAAAATTGTCAATATTTCATTTTCTGTATAAACCTTACTTGATAAAATTCAGGAGAAGCATGGTTGGGATGGAAAAAAATTGTGCAAACATATATAACCTAACTTAATTCTCGGGAGAAATAATTAAAGTAAATGTACACTTGAGTGAAGTACCTACATTGTAAGCTTTCTTTCACTTTTTTCTGCCTAGTTTAAAAAATATATCAAGAAATATCCTACATTTGCACAAGTATTTTATCACCTATAGAAAAGAAAAAAAAGAAAATTGTGGCAAGCTTTGCTAACAATGAACGCTCACAAATAGATTCTATGAACACACGAAACATATTCTCTCTTTAACGAAAAATGCAAAATATGCTCCCATCATTACACGAATATGCCCCAACACGAAAAATCGATCAAATATGCAATCCCATTAAAACCAAATGTCAAGAAATTACTCTCAGGTATGCCTTGAAGCAATGGAGAAGAATAAGCAATATCATAGAAATCCGCTCCCTAGTGATAACTTATATCAACAGAGGCGTGTCTAGGTATTCAGGCGCCCATGGCAGGCATAGAATTTGCGCCCCTTTCGGGTTACTTCAAAGTAGGATGATTGTTATTTCTTTCAGCGGATATACTCCAAACAGCGCCCCTTATGAGTGGCGCCCATGGCACGTGCCATGTCCGCCATACCGTAGATACGCCTCTGTTATCAAGCCTCATTCCGCAAAGACCAAACGTTCCGATTTCGCCCATATCCCATTATTCTCAGTCGAACGCCTTCCTATTCGTTTGGCGGTGAGGCCCCGCCCAAGCCCAAGCCCAGATCCTGTTCCTCCGGAGAGCGGCGCGGCGCGGAGCCCCGAGAGGCGCTGCCACGGCGGACGAAGAGCAGCTGGCCCCGTTCACGGCTCGCGTCTCATTTACGGCTGGCAATTATGACGGACTACGCAGAACTGTATCAATAGTTCCCATTCCGTATGAGTCATGCTTACATGATCTAACCGCACTTGGCGAGGGCCACTTGAATGGACAGCCGTGGACATAAATGGGGCATTGAATTCCTTTCCCCAGAATACCACGACGGTTTATTGTCCTGTTTTGCATCAGTAAATAATGGCTAAAAGTGCCTTGGTTGGAATGCAAGGTAACCAAGTGCATCATAGGAAAAAAATGAAATTGTTAATGTAAAACTGTGCACTGCGGCTAGTAAATGGGTAATGTTAACTGACTCGTAAAAAAGAGTACAACATTTACGCATATTGGGGCGTCATACGGGTGTAATCAAAACACAGACGAGAGTGGGTTGTAATAACAGTGAATTTATTCATAAACTAGACCGTAGTCACAAATAACAAACTTCACTGCTTACAATTAACTAACTAAATAGATTCCACTACTAGGAGAGATTTTAATCGAACGGCTACCACACCGCTCTACATCTGAGACCTAATGCATGTCTCGCTCGTCACGACAATGAATTGCCGGCCCCTTGCCTACGTGCACCACTCGCCCAAACGTATGCACAACCGCACGCCGACGCTGCTGAGAAACAAGAAGGAGGCCTTGTTCTCGCCCGTTATATTGGTCTTTCGCCGCCCCCATTGCCTCCGTGCCGTATCCGCGCTAGGCAGAAATTCCCAATGCGTCATCTTCTGCGCCCTTTGTTTAACTTCCTGCCATCTGCGCAGGTAGTCACCGTTTGAGCGCGCCACGACGCTACAATATACTACATATTCACAAGATCAAGAACGTTCAGTGCTCCCATTAATCTTGAAAGCACTACGCGGTTCTTTGTAAGAAGTGTTTACATTGTTAATCGAAATCCTTCTCGGCTCATTTTATTTTGCTTGAGCGCACCCCGGTTAACTGTCAGGAGTCAAAAGCGCCCGCCGCTTCACTTTCAGTCGCATTACAAAAGTTCTCGAAGTTAAGGAAACGAGTACTGTTGGCACAGGATCACTCGCTAAATATTCGGTCAGATTAAATTGTCTCATTTAATGATCTCTTAAATTATCACTATTAAAATTGTATATTCAATAGACTAAAAAATGGATAACTATTTCAGATACAATTTTGGATGCCCCTGACAATGAATTTGGGATACACAACGCTGGAACGCAGGGATCCTTTGCCTGTACAGTGATGGCAGCGGTTACAGAAACAAGGTCCAGGGCTACCTACTGGATAGACGGAACACCTTAGTCGAGCGCTAACTCAGCTACGATGGCGAAGTGGCGGGCAAAGCAGGCACTGTCGAGGCTAAGGCACGGCACTGCCCCAAGCGCATAAGTCAGAAGGCTCCGATTGGCTACCTCGAACTGGAGACCCCGCAGGGTGGGGGGCAGATAGTCGCAAGACGTCGCAAGTCGCTCTTGGTGGAATTGAAAACGTACACTCGGACCTGGGTTTGTCGGCGGTACTCACGTAGATTGCGTCAAGGTGGGTGCAGGGACAAAGTGGTGCTAAGTGGTTGCCGGGCTCACCCGGTGACCTACCAGTTGGGCTCCTACCCGCCGACCTTTGGGCAGAATTGAGTGGGGGACCAACTCTCATATTGCGACTACCCTTCGTCTTCGGTTGGGCGCCTCGGACGGGTAGCCGGCTCGCTCAGTCGATAGACAGTCTGGCCTGAAATGGCGATGATGGAGGAAGCTGGCGGTCGGGGTCAAATGAGGAGCATTGCATTCATATAACAACATGGGGGATTTATTCAGTAAGAAATCACGAATGAACTGGTACCAATCAGATCGGCGAGCATGCTCCCCTTTACCCAAATCAAAAAAAAACATGTCATGCACACACACAAGTTAAAATTAAGAAATACAAATTAATACAATTACAATGACAAAGATTTTCTCCTTGCGCAAATTCCCTCTTGACGGCCAAGCGCGGCCGGGGAATCTCTCTTCGTCGCCCGGTCGAAAGGTAATTAGCAAAAATTGTTCGCCACACAGTTTATGACTTTCGACCACGGGCGCACCACAAAAGCAAAATAAATACTGCCTTCGCAAGGCAGCTTGCACAACCCACCAAAGTTGAATAACCTCAGGCCGTCAGCTGGCTGCGAGGGTCGTCACGGGCAGTGAGGCGCTGCCCCGGGTGGGGTGCGCAGGACTGAACCAGGTATGCAGCGAGGGGTTGCTGGGGCTGGCCCAACACACAGCGCCGTCCGCACAATGTTGTGAATGACAAGGTAATGTTTGCTCGAATGAATGATCTCCTCACTCTCGATCTATCACACTGTATTTTGGAGATCGAAGCGAGTTCGTGAATCATCTGATAATCTCACGAAAAAAAAAGTCCCGAATTCGAGCACAAGTCGGATATTAACACAGCACAATTCACTGTCAATTGTCCGTCACACAGCCCCGCGGTCTACAATTGTTAAAGGGGACTTGCACAAATTCTCCCAAGAAAACTCAATGTTTTTTTTTATAAGTCCTTCCAATACGAACCGAACTCTGGCTCCGGCACCTAGTGCCACCACAAAGGCAACTTGTCCCCCCTTGACCGCTACTCGCGTCCTACTCCGAACGCAACTCTTTCGCTTCTCTCCTCGCGTCGCCTGCTCCGAAGTCTCTCGAAGCTTCTTTCCCCCACCAAAATTATCCCCCAAGATTCTGGAACCTTCCAGAACATTGCCTAATTCCGGCGGCTATTGGCGCAAGGGTAGTGCGTCTCAAACTATTTCTGCCCAATCGTCGAGTGTTTTTGAGGCCGAGAAATGAGAGAGAAGCTGGCTATCGCTCCCTCTCGCTTCAATTTTGCGTCAAATAGGGGCAGTTATTAATGGCTGGGGGTGTGAGGGGCTGGAAATCTCAAGGGAGGCTGGGGGGAGCTTTGAGCGTCGCGGAAAAATACCGGGGGTGCCGTGCGCACGAAACGACCACCCAAGCTCCGGGACACGTGGCCGTGACAGATTCAAAGGGGCGAAGGGGGGCGGCGAGCAGCCGCCGCCGTCCTGGCGCCATCGGCTGACCCTCAGACAGGCGTAGCCCGGGAGTAATTCTTAGGCGCGCAATTAACCGTAATATATTCGGTATCACTACAATATCCACATGTAAAAAGGCCAACGAGGAACATGAATCCTCATGTCAGGTTGCCTAGGTTCCGACGATACTCACGTGGATAGCTTCATGATTGGAGACTGAGGAGACGACAGAATGGCCCGTCCCAGACTTAATTGGGGAGGTTCCCGAGAAGGATAACTGCATTCCGGTGGAATACGGATTCCAGCGCAAGGGTGTACCTGTGCGCCTGGATGGGGTGCGGATAGAGGCTGGCGCCTGGGTGCCCCACTCCGGCTAGTAATCGCTCTGGAAGAACACGCAAGTGCGGGGTATTACATGTTAGTGCTGGTACGTTAACCATACGAAACACTGGAGAAAACGTTTTCTACTCCACACTTCGAGTTTGGACGGGCAGCGCCAGGCGACGGTTGCCCGTCTGAGACACAGTTCACGAACACTTTAAACTTACTTCACTGTGATTGGTGGTCTGGTCTCATGATGTAGTAATGTATAATGATGAATATCTGGTCTAATGATGTAATTGATAATCTTTATTATACACTACAGTATGAAAGTCTTCAGGGACCTGAGCGCAAACGCACAGGCGTGGGCCGACTAAAACAAGAGGGAGGGGCAACAACTTTTCAACCCCTTATCCACTGAAATCTTTTACTTAGCATTTACTTTACATAACATTTTTCTTGTTCAAAATTCAGTCTACTTTCGAGTGTTTTAAAATGTGTTTTTAGGAGACTGTCGAAGGAATCGTCTTTTTTAAAATTATTCTGTAACGTTTTGCAAAAATTAAAAATTCATAAATAAAAATTAATTTTAATTATTCAAAATAGACATCAAGTTATTGACTACAGTACGATAAATGTTGACTTTTACAACTATGTAAAACACCTAAATTTTACAAATTTTATGACCTTAGGCAATATTTAAAAAAATATTATTATCCCCGCTTTGTCCACCACGAATTCCACATGCAAGTCGAAAAAAAGTGTCGGCAAAAGTAGAAAATGAACGGTCTGACCAAACAAGGGTCGGCGCTGATTCGAATGATAAGCGATAATGACATTCATGTAATACGTACGACAATGAACCAACGGCGAGGCACAAGACTGATTGGTGTTTTGGGGCGCGTCACCTGCTACGATCATTAGACCCGTAAATTTAGTGCATGTTTTATCGCACAAAATTACTAATTTTTTCCGCTGGATGGCGAGATCTGGCGCCAACCTGCAGCCGACCCTGGCCGAATGAACTACACTCCCTGCAGCCACGGAGGTTAAATAACTAGAGACACCGCGGGTTCCTGAGTGGGTGACCTCCTGGCAATACGCATCATGATACGTATTCTGTAATTTAACAGCGGCGAGTCCCCGGCCGAAGGGATAAATAGCAATGACTGATTACGACTGACGACTGTCAAGGTTAAAGGAGGATTACTCCCTAAGATGCTAGTAAACGGCTTATAGAATGTTGCTACTAAATACGTAACAGAAATCAAACAAAACTCACTCGTCGGCTAGCGGGTTTTCCCCCAACTAGATATCTCCCATCACCGGAGCACAGTCTCAGCTGGGAGAAGCTCTGAGATCCCGACTGGTCACCCGACATTTATGGTAGTGTAGAGCATGTAAGTGAGTGGAAGTAAGGGATGAGGATAGGACAAGGAAGCGGAAGGAAAAATCGCGCGCGGTCCAAGGCCCGTTTGTTAGGGCACGATTCCAGCATTCGTCTGGTGTTGATCCGAGAAACCAGGGAAAACTACCGATCATAGTATCCGGTCGCCAGATTTCTTCTCCAGGCAGCGGCTGAATTCCACTTAGCTATCTAGTGTCGAAAATCCTGTCACAAGCGCCGTCGGGATTCGAACCCTAGGACCTCCCTGTCAGAGGCACTGCAATGGCATCAATTAATACTCTGAGCAACCTAACCGGTGCGAGGCAGAAGAGACGGGACAATAAAATCTGCCGCGAAACGGCTTAGTTCGCACATGAAGTGGCCAAAATTTGAACCGCGCAGCACAGAGGGGAGAAGGAAGCGCATTTTCTTCCCGCCTCCGCCCGTTGCGCCGCCCGCCCTTTGTTCCATTGATTCTGGGCACGTCAACTGCTAAAGTCATTAGTCCCGTCAGTGTAGTGCATGTAGTCCTCGGGAGGTGACGGTGATCTCCCCAGCTGGTTGGTGAGATCCGTTGCCGACCTACCTGTCAGCTAGCGGGGTTTTCCCCAAAAAGGTATCGCCCACCAGCGGGCACCGCCCCGGCCAGAACAAGTTCTAAGCTCCTGACCGGTCTCCCTGCTTGTGAGAGAAGTTTAGTTCGAGCTAGTGTGTGTGTAAGGGGTGAGGGTAGGCAAGGATGAGGAAGGAAGGATCGCGTGATCTCCGTGGCCCTTTTGTTAGGGTACTGCTCCGGCATCGGCTTGGTGTTGATCGGAGAAACCACGGAAAACTACCGATCAGAGCAGCCGGTGGCTAAAACTCTCCAGACAGCGGCTGAATTCGACCTAGCTATCCAGCTACTGGCGAAACTCCTGGCACCGTCGAGGCTGTAACCCAGAACCTCCCGATCAGAGGCACTGCAGCAACATCAGCTGACGCCCTGAGCCACCTTCCCCCGGTCCCTCGGTTCGAGTCCCGGCGCGGGCGCGGCGCCGGTCACGTGGGCCGGGGCGCGCTGACCCCGCGACCCCTGCGCCCCGCCCCGCCCCGCCCCGCCTGACGTAAGCGGCGCGCGTTTCCGGCACTCAATGGAGATGCCTGGCGCCGCCTTCGCCCCCGCCCCCCGCCCCTCCGCAGCCGCCGCACAGTGCCGACGGCGCGCCGCGCCTCGCCGCGTGGCCAAAGCTGCGGCTGGCACGAAGCCTCCGCGGCCACGCTGCCAACCAGACTATTGTGACATTTTTCTAACTCTGCCTCTCTCAAACCCCTATGGCCACGACGGAATATCACTCGGCACCTTTCTCCGTCGTACCGCTATGTCGCATGATCGCAAGCACTGTTTGATACGGTCGCGAGCATGTGATACCTGGTGGCACGACTGAGAACGTTGCGAAGTACCGTGACATATTCCATCGTGAAGGCGGGCCTTGAGGGGCAAAGGTTGAAAAATCGCAATATAGTAAAAGTTTTAGAATCATCCGATATCTTGAGATAGTTTCCCAATAATCACGGATGTTTTTCAGGATTCGAATGAATGAAAGGTTCCACTGTCCCTTCTCAATGTAATACCATATTGGTGTCCTCCAAAGTACAAGTGAATCTCATGAAGCACGTTCTGAATAAGCTGACATTAGCCCCCTGCGCTGAACCCTATGAAGATATACATAGGTGAAACTGCCTGAGATTGCGGTATGCGGTCCAGACCTCTAACTAAGAAGTTGTTGAATAAAGTATTAATAATTTTCAATAAGTATTAATACTTATTGAATAATTTGCAATAAGTATTAATAATTTGAATTTTTGTTAAGTAAAATTTAATTATCATGTGAATGCTGAATTTAACGTGATTTTTCATTTCAACAAATAGAAAATCGATAACGGACGATAGCCGCTGAGGTACTCTCTGATATTTTACAGCATGTTTTCTGACGTTATTCAGTTGCATGTATCCCCTGACTAATGAATGCTTATTATAAAAATTATTTTCAGCAGACAATTTTTCAAATCTATTGTGACATCTAATAATGTCACGCCCCACACTTAAAACGTTCTTACTGTTTTAATTCTTACTTGAAGCTAGTGGAAATATCCAAAAATCTGTTCAAATCACTCGTTTACATCGGTAAATTCTATAGGCCAGTGTGAAAACATTTGTTCTTGTTCTCTCAAACGCGTAATGAACAAATGAGAAAAATAGTACATCAAATCTGCAAAACTTCATTATTATTAATGCTCTTCACACCTCATTCCACATAGAAAACTGCTATCCCCCAAAGAGGCTACAGTGTTAATACTGAATAAATGAAAGTTAGCCCTCATAATGTGGAATCTCTGAAAAAGTGAAATAAATTGCATACAGTACGTTTGAATTAACGGAATGGAAGTGAATATACTGAAAAATGTAGTATCTGTAACAACAAAGTTTAAATAGACCTTTGAAAGACGAAATTATTACAAAGGATTCAAAAATGTTCTCGAAATATGAGTTCTAAAAGAAGAAAGAGAAACTTTTTACCTAAGCACAGTTACTGAAAAAAAATTATCTACGCATTTTCCGGAACTTTTCCGGACTTTCCTCCGTTTTCCAGTGCTTATTAACTTTTTTCACTTAGAGTATTTCACGTTGAAAAAAAATTAAATCAAGTCTGGAACTAATTTGTCAGCTCTGATTTCTCTGTGATAAAGATTTTGTAAGATCCCAACAAATTAAAATTGAGTCTCAATTTTTGCTGGATTATTTTTTAACGAAAAAATACGTAGTTATACAACCGACTCAAAATGTTATTTGACCCAACGATTCTTCTACAAATTTCCTGACTCTACCCCGATTTTTCCGGAGCAATGAAATTCCCTGATTTTCCCCGGGTCCATGTTTTCCAGGAAGTAGGCACACTGGCAATGCTTCGTATTAGGCCGGTCACCTCGCGGCTCGTGGACACTGTGAGCGTCGAGGAGGCGACACGAGCAAGAATTGTTTTATGATTATCCGGAGGGATAATCTACACCTTCAATGGGGACGTAGGTGTTAGATGGAAATTATCGCCATCATCGTCGCCATTATCTTTCGGTGGGTTCTCGATTTATTCATGTCTCGTCGTGATACTCGGGCCATATTGTCTGCCCTTACGCGTCATCACTTATTTCGAACATTCGTAGTAAATGTGAATGGACGCAAAGATTCGTTTCACTTGTGTTAATTCTCACACGCTCAGTTTTACGACATGCGTTGTAAATTATAATGTGACAGTAACGATAATTTTATTGCCTTGCATGTCCTCAGTTCGATGAGGTTACCGACCACTTTTCGTGAGCGGTTTTATTGATTTCCTTATTTTTAAGTAACGATGAACGCAAGCATGCTTAATGTCAATGACCAAGAATGCTCTTGAGGCTGCGCCAGCGAGCAATATAACTTTTATTTTTCTATTCACAAATGTCTTCTAACACAGAAATTTTGCATATTATTAAAATTATACTCAAGGGGAATGATTAGGATCCCCAATTAAATTAGCACAAAGTAATTCCGAGGAATTAGTTTCGCTGAGCAAAAGAAAATAATAAGTTAATATTTTTAGGGAGAAATTCAGTGATAGAAATATATCCTCATGAACTTTGAAATGTTTAATGGGACAAATCCTTGTTTATAGTAAATTCGGACTCTAATTTAAAATAGGCAACTATTGTGGTATTCATTATGAATGGCACAGTAATAAATGCAAAGTAAATGTCATTCCGCGTCTTTACTCTTCATTTCAATAAAAGTTTTTACGATACACAATAGAAATACTAACATCAACTAATTCTAAGAATCGACACTACAACTTTAGTGAAAAGTTGACTAGGGTAGTGTTTACCGAACCAAGGACTAGACTGATTTACGTAAATTACAACACACTTTCATGAAAAGTTGTCAAGTGTACCATTTACCGTGCCTAGGACTAGACTGATTAATGTATACTACAACACACTGTAGTGACTCATGAAAAGTTGACAAGTGTACCATTTACCGTGCATAGAACTAGACATTAACGTAAATTACAGCATACTGTGACAGATCGCTTAGCACATCACATAAGATAACGCAGCTGCGAGTTCGGGGGATTTCCGAACTGACCGACACTCTGTCCTTACACCCAGGCAGTAATCAACTTGTTCGCTCGGTTGCTCGCTCAATGCTAAACAAACGCATTCATAATTTTTGGGATTCGATGGACCAGTAAGAAATTTGCGATTAAGTGCTCTAGAGAATATAATTCTATTGATTTCCGCTCAAATGGTATTATTCATATTCATCCGGGAACTATTATAGCAGAGGTCGCACGAAATATCTGTGTACTGGACGACAGTTACACTGGGAGCAACACACCACAAGGCAGAGCATGGTGTAAGATATATAGATGTGTTCACTCCCAGTATAAAACTGAAGCTTATGTGAGGCTAGTTCTCACAGTTCCCGCACATAAGCGCTGCGATCTTTGGGTCTCATTTGGGCAGATCGTGATTGGTCGTGATCCATTCGATAGCTCTGTGGCTAGCTGATTTCTAATTTCAAATCAGTGATTTGTTATTTAGCGGTGGAATTGGTAAAGTCTAGAGCGAACAGTTACGAAAATGGGTAAGAAATGTTTTGTAAAATTGTGTAATAGCCACAGTTTAAGATGTAATCTTAAGATGTATAATCTTAGATGATCTTACACCGTGACCAAAACCGATCGTGCGCATCGTACGGACAAGCGAGGAACTAGTCTCAAATTGGCTTCAGAAAATTTGCCCAAAGGCGGCTAGTTGACACACGTATATATCTTACACCTTGAGGCAGACACAGCAAGAGCGCAGAAAGACCCGATGCAGCTAGGGGTTGTAATTGTCCGGAATTTGGCTTGCCTGCGTAAGATATTTATGTTTCATTGGTTTACTTCTGTGTTTTCTCACACGAAATGTAAATGAAATTTTTATGTGCCGACACTACCTGTTGAAAAGCTAGGAAGTGAATATTTTTGAGGCGACATTCGGTGCAACCGAATCCCTCTTCTGTGATGTCACCGAGTGCAGAATGATTTATAGGTGTTTCCAAGAACGTTAACAGCTGAGGCCATTAGTATCGTAAAAGCAATGCATGTTTTTTATCGCGGGAAATGGCTGTGATCTTCCTCTGTTAGTTGGTGAGATCCGGCGCCAATCTATAAACACGTCGGCTTACCAGGTTTTCCCCAACCAAAAAACCCCACACGGGATCCAAACCCAACCCAAATCCTAAGCTCCCTACATTTGAGAGGTGAAGAGGACAAGGAAGAAAAAATATCGCGTGCGGTCCGCTACTGCACCGGCTACTACTGCACCGGCATTTGCCTGGTATTGATCGAGAAAATCACGGAAAACTACCGATCAGAGCAGCCGACCGCTAGAATTCTCCTCCAAACTGAGGAGTGAAGTCGAGTGAAGTCGTCCGAGTTCTGTAGTCGGTGTCGAAAATCCTGCCACCGTCGGGACTCGCTCGCTAGCGCAGTGACATCAACTGATGTCTTCAGCCACCTCAGCCGGTCCCTGTGCAGTTTCCGCGCGAGCTCTACAACTAATTGCGGCGGTCGCGATCTTAGTTACCCGATACCTCGATTCTTTGGCTCGACAGCCCTCTACGGGCCTTGGCCGACCAGCGGTGACCCAGCCTCCCGGCCAGGGGATAAGGGGTTGAATTGAACTGAATTGATGCCTTATTTTACGTGGCGAGACTCAGGCCATGAGGCCTGCTCTTCCGTCTGCCGTCTGACCACGCAAATTTCGCTACGCTCCTTTCACCAACTAGCGGAAAGAAGGTATTACTGAGGCGACGAAACAGGCGATTTGAATTTAGGATTCAACAGAGGCGTCATTTAGGATCTTTTACAGTTACACGGCTTCGATCGGGTTTGAACCCGCCAACTTGGGCATAGCAGTCCGCAGTTACGCTAACCGCTACACCATCGCCGCCGCTACAGGGGTTCGTGTGGTTAGCACGAAGAAATCCCTTCACCATATGTACTGGTCTTCTTAACCTTACGGTAGGCTTTCTCACTGTCACACAGCAATAGATACTGGGGGTATTTGTAAGGAAGGAGCGCAGGTATAAATTTCCTCGGCCGGGATTCGAACTCGGGGTTGAAATAAATGGAATTCATGTCTTATTTTACGCGGCGAGACGCAGACCATGAGGCCTGCTCTTCCGTCTGACCACGCAAATTTCGCTACGCTCCTTTCACTAACTAGAGGAGAAAGAAGGTACAACTTGGGCGACGAAACAGGCGATTTGGATTGAGCTCAAAGATTTCTTTTAGGCTCAAGGTATATCTACTAACATGCAGTAAATGTACTGGGACATGCGACACCACTAACATGGGACAGCCGACTTTACTTCCCCTCCGAAGGAAGGCGCACGAAGGATTTTTTCGCCCTTAAAATTACACGCCAAAAAAAATGCACAGCTATCCATGTGTTGCGCCGCGGAAAGCGAACACACTAACCAACGAGCAAACCGCTGACGAAAATCCCCGCGATATTCGGCACCTGCGAACAGCGAGCGGACTAACCGAGTGTGGGGTGGGAGTGGTGGGCGTGGGCGTGGGCGGGAGCGCCGGAAGCGGAGCCGCCGCAATTAGCGCGCCGCCCTGCGCCGAGACAATTGCTGCGCGGGTTGCGCTCGGGTTACGTAATTGGCGCGCGTTGCCTCAGCGCGCGGGGCGGCACGGCTCATCGCGCAGCGGGCGCAAGCCACAAGGTGAGCGGAGGTCGCCCCGCCACCCGCCACCCGCCACGCCCAAGGGCACCACATGCGCAATGCTCCAGGTGGCAGCGGAACGGGTTACCGTTCTTAAGTTGCTATTCCTCAGTTTTATATTAAAAATTCGTTATTGAATTACTTTTTTTCACTCCGGATGCAAACATTTCTTTCGCACAGCGAGCCACCTTCGCTCCGATGCCAATAGGCAGCCAGCAATCATAGATTCGACATCGAAGTCCCGTTTCAGACAAAGAATAAACATTAACAGAAAATACGTTACAACCGTTATATTAAAAAACGGATGCTGAAGAGATAACATTCATGGCAGAAAATCCTGCCAGTGGGCATTAATGAGTGAAAGTTCCCTATGATTTTCAGACAGTCATAATGTCTATTCATAGATACAAATAAAAGCATAAAAATAACATCAAATTACCCTTCGGAAAACAAAACGCCATAACCGTCCACAGAATAAAACACGATCATTTTATTGATTTTTTAATCCCACAATTTTAGCTTTAGCAACTTAACTGGTGTTCGAGACTAGTTCTCGAATCATTATTTACAAAAATTTACCTTTCGATGAATTCTAATCTTGAATGCAATCAGTTAGCGCAAAGTTAGAATTCGATATTAACAAAATTTAGTAGAAAATTCAAAAGTCGTCCAGTTGTTTTTTCTGATAACGTTATCCTCCCTTTTGCCCCTACCCCTCCCAGAATTCTTGAGACACTGGAACATTCATGTCCGTACTCTCTAAGAAGTAGGAGTGATCTGAGCCGAGCAAGCAGAAGAATAAGAAAAGAATAAATTTCTTCTTTCGCCCAAATAAATTTTTATACTCTACGCTTCATGTTACGATTGACATCATGTGACTAAGTAACATTATATTATATTTAAAGGCTTGATGATGGAAACACATCTAGTCTCCGAAACATAGCCAAGTGAATCATTGTATGTGTATCTTTGAATAAACATTACGACTGCCTGAAAATCATATGAAACTTTCATTAACTTAAGAATTGTACAAGAGACAGTCTACAGTTCAACTTGAAGGGGTTACTACTTCAGAGGGGAGGGGATATTCTATTTTTTTTTAATTACGGCGATTCCATAATGTTTGATTGGAGCACTTACATAGATCTCACAACAAGCTTCCTTACAGCACTATACTTCTGTTTTTCTTTCTTGGCGCACGGGGGTGTGTCAATAAAATGAAATATCTCACGGTATTTCACGTCGTTCTCGGTTGTGCCGCTAAGAGTCGCATGATCGCGACTGTATCGAGCAGTGTTGGCGATCATGCAACTCCTGGCGGCACAATGGAGAACGACGCGAAATACCGTGAGATATTCCATTTTGATGACACCCCCCCGTGCGACAAGAAAGAAAAACCGAAGTATAGTTCTATGTTAGTGTTCTATACCACTAGTAATAAAGCGGCACAGGGCTAAGAGCAATACGCGGGGACCTCTACTATCTCCGCAGCATGGAACCGCTTGATGTTATCATATAAAAACATAACTTTTAATTTGTGAAAAAAATATTGTAGAAACAGTGAAACGTGAAAAAAAAAACAACTTTCAGCGAGAGAATTCCCTAGGCCCGTTCCTTTAATACGTTAAGTGGTTCCCTGCGACTGATTCTACGATTTGAGATGTTGCAGTGGTACTCTAAAATGGGACATAAGTTGCATGCGATCCTTCCTTCCCCTTCCTCGAGAACAGACGATCTGTTGCTCTCTAGAGCTACATAGTACATCTCATGAAATCTAGAAAGAATCGACGATGACGAAGGTACTGCCCCACTGTCTTTCCAGTTGGTATCTAAAAGGTGCCGCCCATAAATTACGTTACACAAATTTAGAGTATTTTGAATACCTCTCTCCTCCTGTAACGCACCCGTAACGCACACTTGAACCCCTTTAAATAATTACGTAACGTTTGCGACAAAACCCCGCTCCCTTGTGAGGAGAGACATGAAAATAAATTATAGCACACTTTGCATTCATTTGATTTGTGTTGTAAATTAAAATTTATGATAATTCAAGTCGGAATTCGTTGGTGTTCTGTCTGCATCTAAGAAATCTAATAACTTTATTTCTTGGTAAAAATTTTCTTTTAAAAATGGCTTTCATTTCATTTAAATTTCATTCATTTGAAGTAAAACAACGCGAAAAATACTCTTTTTTTCAAAAGTTAAATATCTGAATTTGAAGAACAACCTTCATTTAAAGAAATTTAAAGAAAAACCCCTATCGCCAATATCGTAGTTCTAGGAAGACGTCGAACGCATTTTAAACTTTTGCAGTTTTCGAACATTCGGAGAATTCTACGAAAATGGGACCTGCGTCACGTTATTAAAGGTACATTTTAAGAATAATACGAATTTTGGTGAAAATCATATACATGGATTAGCCGCTACCATTTCTCACTGACGAACGAACGGACACGAACGGGCGGACCTTTTACCGTAAACTACATTGTTTGCCCAAGCAGAATGTGTTACACAAAGTAATTTATTACATATGGTAGGAAAAATGATTATCCACTTTTTTGGAATCAAGGACTTTACGTTTTTTCAACCGACAAATTACAGTTTTCGTTGCAGGATTACATAACTTTCTTTATAATACGTATGTAGTATGCAAAAAAGTAAAATGTTTCCTTTTATTAAAAAAATATTTGTAAATTTAATCTTGTAGCAATGTCTGAGTTGTGAATAGTACAAGTACATAAATTTCTGAGTCATTATCAGGCTCTGAATGAAGCCGGGAGATGTGGAGAAATCAGGAAACTTTTGTGATTTTCTGCAGAAATTTGTAAGAAACGGTTAACGAAGCAGAAAATTGGGTTTAGACTAAACAACAGCTCAGTTTGGAGGTGAATAAGCAAGTAGGGATTGTTCTGTAAAAAGGATAGCTACGGGTATATGGCTGTAGTTGAATGTGGTATGTTGCATAGGTATGTGGATGATATCTTTAGTGTCGCATGTAACATTTCATGCCATAGTTTTTTTTGTAGTTGAAGTTAAATTAATAAATAATTAAATAATGTGATGGGTTCTTCCAGTGACAAGTCATTCTGAGCAAACGATTGGGATGCCAAGCGAGTCTCCTGAGTAGCAACGCGGAGGCATTTCGCCGTGCCTCGCGAGAGAGATGTGAATATGAATCCCGCCTTCGGAAATTTCAGGTTACGCCATGTGTTCCGGTTGCCTCACAGATGAAACGGGCGTCGTGAATGGGCGGCGGACGGCGGCGCGTCCACGTGCCGCGGGGGATTCCCCCGAGGCGCATTCGCACGGGCGGGGCGCGCCCCGAAAATCCCCGCGTGGGCACGCGCTTCCGCCACGCCGCACAGGGTGACACGTGCAAGATGGACGGCACTGAAGAGGACGGATGTACCATGAGGCTGTGGTGGATCCAGAGACCATGGCTCTAAAAACTTAAGAGTTTTCATTTGTTATCTGCTTTTATTTCATAAAATTGATTGAAATATTTATGTTAGAATTACGAAATTATTGTAAAAAATATTGGGTACTGTATATACACTACAATATGTATATTATGTAACAATGTTTACAAATACAAATGTATATACAAATGTTTATTATGTACGGTAAAAATTTATGACGGCTCCCTCCAAAATGATCGGCTTGATTCGCCCCTGACAAGAGGGTATAGTAGATGCTTCTAAAAACTGGTGGTAGTAAAACAACACATTATTTCTCACATTTCTATCTTACGCACTTTTTATTGATTGGTAGTTACAGGCACGTCTCACGGCAAAGCTCATTAGTCCCGTAAGTGGAGGGCATGTTTTTATCGCCGGAGGTGGCGGTGAACTTCCTCTGCTGGATGGTGAGATCCACCGCCGACCTCTGTCGACTTGCAGCGTTTATCCTCAACAGGAATCTCCAATCAGAGACACGCTCTAAGCTCTCGAATGGTCTCCCGAGAATCGTGATAGTGTACTGCCTGTGAGCTTAAGTATTGTGTAAGTTAGGGGTGAGGATTTTGACATGGAAGGGGAGGGAAAGATGGCGCGCTGCCGATGGCCCATTTGTTTTGGCACTGCTCCGGCATTCGCCTGGTGTTGACCGGAGAAACCACGGGAAACCGATCAGAGCAGCCGGTCACGTGAGTTCTTCTCCAGACAGCGGCTGAATTCGACCTGTCTCTCTAGTGTCGAAAATCCTGCCATCGTTGGGATTCAAACCCTAAGATCTCCCGTCAGAGGCATTGCAATGACGTTACAGTCAATTACAAAAAAACAACTGAACAAATGGTTTGGGTGGCGTGGGTAATGTTTTTCCGAGCATGTTATTCGAGGGAGGGGAATGAACGACAGTGCAGTAGTCGCTGTTCGTCGGAGCGTGAGGGGCTGCGCTCACCACGACTCACGAGGCCGATGGCGCGTGGCGCGGCGCATCCCCGCCCAACATTGCCAGAGTCCCGACAGAATGTGGTGGCGGAATTTCGACTAGCGACATAGCTAGTCGAATTTAGCTGTCAGGAGGAGAATTCTAGCGGCCGGCTGCTCTGATCGGTAGTTTTCCGTGGTTTCTCCAAGCGAATACTGGAGTAATACCCAAATAAACGGGCCACGGACCACGCGCGATCTTTCCTCCCTTTTCCTTATCTTATTCTTACCCCTTACTTACACTTTCACATGCACTACACAACCACATATCGGGAGACCAGTCGGGAGGTTAGAGGTATCTCCCACCGGCTCGAGCGGTGCCCGGCTGCTGGGAAGTACCTGGTTAGGGAAAATCCCGTATGCAGACATGTAAGTCGGCGTCAGATCTCAGCATTCAGTGTAGGTCATTATCACCGCCACCTTCCGCGTTAAACATGCACTAGACTTAAGGGATTAATGACCATTGTTGACGCGCCTGGAATCATCAGTCAATGAATCCAAACATGTGACAAGAATACAATGACTTGTGACAAGCGCACGACGGCATAAACGTAATAAATTGCAGGGAGAGTCTGAGGGCGTGGGCGCGGGGGCGGGGGCGGCGCGAGGCCAAGCGGCGCCGAGCGCGCGACCCCAATGTTCCGGGCGGCCGCGGAGCCGCGACCTACGACCGGCGCCGGCGGGAAGACAGCGACGACGCGACGCCGCAACCGCAGGCAGCGCCTTGCTGGAGGGGCCTCACGAGACGGCCGCCAGCCGCGCAGCCGCGTTGGCGGTGGTGGCGATGGCGGGGGGGGGCGGTGGCGGTGGTGGCGGTTGTGGTGGTGGTGACGGTGGTGACGGTGGCGGCGGTGGCGGCGGCGGGAGTGGCGGGGGTGGCGGTGGCGGGAGTGACAGCGGTGTAATGGTGACAGCGGCGGTGGTGGCGGTGACTGTGGTGCAGGGCGGCGGCGAGGGGGGGCTGTGGTGGTTGTGGCGGCGATGACGGTGGTGGCGGCGGCAATGGCGGAGGCGGCGGTGGTGATGGCGGTGGCGGTGAAGGTGTTGCGGCGGTGGCGGCGGCGGTTGCGGCGGTGGCGGCTGTGGCGGTGGTGGTGGCGGTGGCGGAGCGTCGGAGGCGGTGGTGGCGACGGTGGCGGCGACGTTGGTGGCAGTGACGTTTGTGACGGCGGTGGCTGCGGTGGTGGCGGTGCGGCGGCGGCAGTGGGGGTGGAGGCTGTGGAGGTTGTGGGGGCAGCGGCGGCGACCGCGATGGCGGTGGTGGCGATGTTGATGGGTGGGCGGGCCGGGGGGCGGGGGGCTGCGGTGGCGACGGTGGCAGGGGCGGCGGCGACGGCGGCGGCGGCGGCGGTGGTGGTGGTGGTGGTGTTAGTGGCGGCGGAGGCGGGAGCGACGTCGGTAGTGGCGGGGGAGGCGATGGTCAAGAGACTCCGCTCCGGTTGTCGCCTTCACTTGACTCCACGCGATATGCGCTGAGCCAGGGAGCTCGTCTGGCAAGCCTCGAAGAAAACAACTAGTCCAAGCGCTGGACGGATGGATGAACTTCAAAGGATCGCAATATCACACATTTCAGCACACACACTTAATACACTGCTCTTCATTCATTGGTCGAGTTGTCGGGCATTTACCCTTTCGGCTGGTATTACGACGATGACGACTTCTTCTCAATTTTGAACATTAGTACTTTACTGTAATGGCTATGATATATGGCAAACGTGGTCCTTGCTTTTCACAACACTTATCAGAAAATGTCTATATCTCACATGGGATTCAAATTCAGTGCATGAAGGCGGAAGTGTGTGCAAACGAGAGAAAGGAACAAGGACGAGGAAGGTAAGCTCGCGCGTGGTCGTCGCGTATTGTTAAGGCTTCGACTTTCACCAGCTTTTAATCCGAAAAATTCTAGAGAACTGCGGATCAGAGACTGGGCTCCAGATTTCTTCTCCAGACAGAGGCTGAATTCGACCTAGCTGTAGGGCTAATGTCGAAAATCTGCCATCACTGAGACCTCCCAGTCCGAGTCACTGCGTAGGCAACAGATGTTTTGTGCCGAGCAACTGACCCGGTACAAGTGATGGAAGTGGCTTTTTTTGAATCACAGACATGTGCTCGTTTACGCTACACAAAGCATTTTTACTTCGACGCTATTTTAGTAATTCCGTGCACTCCGCAATTTTAGAAGTCGAATAGAGCGTTAGTGTGAGAACTCCGCTTCGGAAACTAACCGCTTCAAAAGTCTTTAATATCAATCAATTCGTTCAATATCGTGGGTTTAAGGATGAAATATTAATCAACATTGCAGATTAACCAAATATAGACTACAATTTCATTATTTGAATTTAAGCATTTCATGTGCGGAAAATTCACTGTGATATTGTCAAGAAATGAATTTAAAAAGAAACAAACATTGTTTCTTCAACAGCGAATGTCTACACACTTCCTCAGCAACTGTCCCCAAATCATTAGTGATCTTCACTTCCTGTTACGGTCCCCAATTGCATTTTAAAGACCCACTGTGCACTTCAATCTTGGAGTTTTTTACTTTAATGCTCTTACAAATTCCGAGGCCTTTTGTCGCCAGACGATATTTTGGTATGAAAGATTCATAAAACATGGATTTGGACTACACAATGTGTTAGAGGAAGTAATTTACTACACATAGGAACAAGATTTATCCACTTTTTCGTTTCCAGGGACCGGCTTAGGTGGCTCAGGGATTCAAATGATGCCAATGCAGTGCCTCAGATTGGGAGGGCTTAGGGTTCGAGCCCTGACAGTGGTCCTGATTCTTGACACTAGTCGGTGACTGGAGAAGAATTCTAATGGCCTGTTGCTCTGATCGGTAGTTTTTTCGTGGTTTCTTCCATCAACACCAGGCGAATGTCGGAGCAGTACCCTAACAAATGTGCCACGGAGCGCGCGCGTTCTTTCCTTCCTCTTCCTTGTCCTATCCTCACTCCATACTTATACACACGTACACTTACATACACTACATTGCCACATGTCGGTTGCTTAGAGCATGTCCCGGTCCGTGGGAGATACATCGTTGGGGAGAACTCCGCAAGCCAACGTGTAGGTCGTCGCCGGATCTCGCCGTCCAGATGGGAAGGCCACCACCAGCTCTCGCGGTACTAAGCCCTACACTTACGAAAGTAACGACATTATTAGTTTTTCGCATCCGAAAATGAATCAATCAATCGTTACTAGGGTTCGGCAAGAAGAGTCCTTCTGTCGAAAAACTGGCATTCTCCGGCGTACTATTACAATACTTTTTCTTCTTACCCAGAAAGTTATTCAATAAATTTACTACGGGCTGTAGTGACAAGCGTGAAACACCGGGTAGATAAATCCCTGTACAAGAGGGAGACATGTTTTACAGAGAACAGCCCAGGTTATTGCTGTCTGAAGGTATCATTTAGGATAATATCCACTCTCGCGTTTACAGTGGCGGGGAACATTTACGGCACCCCACAAGACGCTCCACTAAAATAGTAACCGACAGACTTAGCATTTACTTGGCCTGACGCAAGTTTACAATATGGGACGAGGTATCATGTGACCTTAAAGGCGGGTGACAACATATCCTGTTCTTTCACTAGAGGGATAAATCCGCATGCAGTACGAAAAACAAAAAGTGTACTGCATGTTGATGGTTCTTAAAACAACCAGAAGGAAAACTATTTCTACACAATACTGCGTAAAAATCATGCAGTGAATATTTTAGCTTCGATTTTAAAACGTGCCCAATGCACAAATTAGAATATACTCGGTTCCTTCCTGAAATTAATAATTATTCAATTTGATTTTTCGACCATTTACTGAAAGATGCGACTTTCTATCTTCCAGAAAAAATGATGGCAACTGAAAATCTTTAACGATCGGGAGTTCATTCATTGCTTAAATGTTTCGTTGATACCGTCTTAAATACATGTTTAAGCAAATGCAAAACATTTATAAAGGAACGGCTTAAAAAGGCGCCACAACGTAATATTGTGGTAAGGCTGTACATAACAAAAACGTGATAAAAACTGATGCAAAATAGGAATGAGATTTTGGGAAAATTCTCTGCATTACATTGGCCAACAGTGAAAATCTTTCAGGCTTGAAAATAAGCTTTTCCGATTGATTTGATAATGGAAAAAATGAAAACGTTTCAAACTTTCGGCTAGCTATTGGTTCTCAGCTGTAGCCCATGTAAGAGACATAACTTTTGTCATGTGTATGGTGATATGACATAGCGGGGAAGCTTTTAAGAATTTCGAAGAATATTTATAGAATTTCTATTTGAAATTATTATTTTTTTAAACTAGAGCTAACGAACAAAGCCGGGCAGCCATGGACAGGAGAGGTCGCTAAGGCTGTAGAGCCAGAGCTGCCTTGGTTTCGAGGGGTCGCGGAATCGAATCCTGACTCGGGCATGAATGTTTGTACGTGTCGTGTTCATTCATAGGTAAACAATCGCAGGGGTAGCTACATGGCCCGGTAGTTAAAAAGCGAACAAAAAAATCGGATGTCATATTCGTTTCTCTCGCTCACATATCACGGTAGTTTTACTATTTTCAGAAAGGAAAGAATTTCAAAGTTCATTTTTGTTGTACCAATATGTTGGTCCATCATTTAAAAGACAGAATAAAATCTTGAAATAACAGTTTTATACAATAGTAAATGAAATGCATATTCTTCACAACGTTTCGGAAATAACTGGTTTCCATCATCAAGTGGCAAACAAGGGTTAGATACAAACAGAAGAATTACAAAAAATTCTACATTTCGTTACAAAAATATAAAAAAATATGTAAGCTTGATCAAAATATGTATATTTAAGAATGTGACGAATCTGCGGGCCAATGAAGATACCTTCTTTAATTCTAGCATCGCTGATCTGTGGAAATAGCCTCTAAGGTCATAAAAAGCTTCCCCGCCATGTCATATCACCACACACATGACAAAAGTTATGTTTCTTACATGGGCCACAGCAGAGAACCAATAGCTACATGAAAGTTTGAAACGTTTTCGTTTTTTCCATTGTCAAATCAATCGGAAATGCTCATTTTCAAGCTTATTTCATTTAATATTTATAAAACTGTTCTTTCAAGATTTTTTCTATCTTTTAAAAGATGGACCAACATATTGATATAATTGAAAATAATAAATAAATAAATAAATAAATAAATAAATAAATAATATATTAACTGCTTTGGGAAAGATCCCGGTGGCAGCTCTCCATAGATCCATCGAGTAATACATTTACATACAAGTTATAAATTACGTATAAGTTTACATTAAATTAAGTACATTATAAACACATTTTATGCAGATTACGACTAAAACTAAGTGAATACAAAATTTTAATGTTCTAGTCTAACATACGTACAATTATAACTATTTCTAATTGATGATTTTTAAATTATTTTTGAATTTTTCCACACTTTGAATTAGAGTCTCTAGTAGTATTGCAGGTAATTCGTTCCAGTTTTTTATTGTCCGATTAACGAACGAAAATTTTCCAATATCTGTATTCTGCTGTTTTTGTTTTATAGACACAAACTAGAAATATTCATTTTTGTTGAACGCGTTATTTTTGCGCAGGGGTTTCGGGCAAAGACACATCGGCGGGTGCCCGGCACAGGTATCTGGCGTCCTTGCCCGTGAACCGCCGCGCCGGGCCGTCCGCGGGAGGCGCGCGCGAGGCTAATAGGCGTCCTGCATAATTAGGAGCGCGCCTAAAAAGGCCGGGGCAGCAACGGGCGAGCGGCCGGCGCCGCCGCACCCGCCATCACGGCCACTGCCCCTCCCCCCCCAAAAACCAACACGGTTTTGCGATTTTGTTCAATATCAGTGGACCCGGCAAGGCTTCGCCATTGCAGTGTAATACACATTACCAGGGGGCGGTGTTTGATGATCTAATACATCAACAAAAATGATCAATAAAGTGCTCTTGAAATGTGTTAAAAATGCCCTAAAAGCAAAGAAAAATTACGTAAAAAAGGTGATCGAAACGAATTAGAATGAACAACTCAAGCTGTTGGATACGTTACTGACGAAATCGAGACTGCTTCTACTTGTTAAAGTGAACTCAGCTATCAAACTTTTGGTTTGGACTGTTCTTTACCAGAAAATCTCTGTCTTTAGTCATCCCCAATTCGGTTGAACCACCAATAGCACTGACAGGTGTCATAAGAACCTTGTATTACATACTCACGATGGCTGATTTTACAACAAAGAAATCAATTAGACTACCAGGTATAGGTACTCAGAAATTCTCTGGAGAACATTTCTTGCATCTCCTAAATATTACTTGAAGCACGTACCATTAAAATTATATTAAAATCGATTAAATCAGCGAAAATGCATTAAAAATTACAGAAAGAGGTAAAAAGTGACTTGTTAGTGAATTCGTCGAAAAATGCAAAACAAATGACGTATAAAACGGGCCTATTCCTTTTGTCAAAACAGAAAAACGCGGATTAGTATAGAAATTCATTTTATAAGGCGAAAAGAAAAAAAATGACATATCATTAAAATTTGTGCCCGATACATCACACACTACTGGTCACGGGATTGTTAATCACGTTTTACGCAGTGGAAAAATTCTAATAGATGAAAGACTATCTCGTAAGTATGGGTTTGTTCTATGTCCTAGATTGGACATGGTTGTCAAGTATTGTTAAAACGTTCTCCCTCAAATTTGAACTTGCTTTCGCTATGACACTTTCTTGGAGAAATTAGATTGACTTTTCCGAGATTCATGTAAGGATTCCGGCCGATAATTCACAATTGCAGGGACAGAATATTTGTATGTAGTGAAGAAACGCTTAATCCTTGACTGTGCATACGGTTGCGTAGAGTTCAGGGGCGCTTGAGTGGTCATAAACGAATGAAGCATCATCAACAACACCCCCACATGTCAGATTTAATTCAAATCACTCTTTAAATACTCCCATTACTAATAAGAACAAAGTTGGGAAGTTTTGGCGAAATCGGACTAGTAGTTTTTGCGTCTATGTACCACACATACGCACATTCCCTTTTATTTATATATATTCAAAACAATTATTACATATTGATCGCATCTTCTTAAACGCATTATTACCATTATCAATATCCATTTTAAATTTAATGCAAACAGCAAAAATCCTGAGTTTGTGAAGGAGGTGTTCAAACTGAAATGCTCTCCCCCCACCCCTAAATACAGCACTTACTGAATGCGCCTTTGATGACCACTACTGCAATCCCGTCCACAATCTCCTGTGCCATAGCCGCCACCACTACGACCATCACCGCTGCCACCGCAACGGACACAGCCATATCTGCTACAACGCCAGTTGTCGCTACCTGCGAGTGACACGGTCGTTGCCCTCACCACTTCTCCCTTTTGAGTCTCGGCAATAGCCATCCCCTTTCGAAGCAGCTTCGCCAACATCACTGCCATCACGCCCCTTCGCTAATAAATCCTGTTTTCACTGCCTCCTCTAACACAATTGCGTGCACATACAGTTTTGATAGCATACGTCTGTCCCAACTACGCAGTTTTCGGCACTGCTAAACAGGTATTTCCAAAAGTCAACTCCACTAAATAACTCTCCAACAGTCCAACACACATGGCGACGCACACTATAGAATGTCTCTATACTGTTCCCTCACCAACAATACTATTATCGGAGCTGCAAATTTTCCGCAACAATGCGCACCAGGAACTTCCGAAATCCTTTCTTAGTAAATGCTATCAAAGAACTTACGCGCGACAAAAAATAAAATATAATTATTTGAGAAGAAAGGGGGTGCAGATGAACGTAATGACAGACGCAATTGAGCGGACGAAGTGTTGCACATCGTAGCAAAATAACATAGTAACGTAGAAGTATGATTGAAGAGACATTACTCTAAGAGGGGTCAGTTTAGCAGGTCGGGAAACATATGAATGTCATGTCGGACAGATCGCATTGCAAGAGGTAGAATCGACGCCATCTACAAGTGAGTCAACTGCAACCGAACGCATGACGAATTGAGCGCGTGGACATAACGTGTAGTTATGTTGCCAGAAGTGTCTAAGGAGCAGCTGGTAAAGAGGTCTCTTCGGGTAGTAATCTCTCTCTAACATTGATGTTGATACATATTTATGTTAAAGCAGGTCATGCACTTGCACTCTAACGGAAAAGTCGCAATATTGTGGACATCTGATAGGGCAGCCAACTATTCAGTAGTCATATGAACAGACTAGAAAGGGAAAAGACAGACATGGTACTTTACCAAAGTGAAAGTACTTCTCTATTACGCCACAATGATCTGATCACACAAATGTACATTTTAAAACAGAAAAATATTCATTTGAATTACTAGAATTCTGTCAAGAAAGTTATCTACTTTATGATCCACAACAAAACATCATTCACCTTTTCGCTGGTCAAAATATTATTCACCCAAACTTCCAGTGATGTCATTTTTGTCAGGTGACGCATGAAGTACGACGAGTCTCGCCGGACTGGCGTGGCCGAGCCACCAGGTCCAGCCCCGCGTGCGGGCGCGCGGGCCTCCTCAGTATGCCCGCCGTCTTTCTTATCGGGCGCCGCATCTCATCTACGGCCTTCCCAGACCCCATCGGCGGTGACGTCAGCCCCACGCGCAGGCCTTGGGACGCCGCCGCGCCGCGCCGCGCCGCGCCGCGCCGCCTCCAAACATTCGTACTTTGCTGAGCGCTGCCGCGGGGCCGGGAGGCGACGCCCCGGCCCCGCGCGGCGATGCGATCTGACGCGCGTCACGCGGCCCGCCAGACGACGTGTCGCCCCGCCCGGCCCCGCCCTGTCCCGCCCCGCCCAGCCCCGCCGGACGCGGGGACCACCGGGCCGACTGCTCCTGTTGCGCCCCCCCCCCCACGCGGAAAGGAAAGGCCGGCTGGCCGGCCGCTGCGCTGGTTCCTCCGCGGAGGTCCTGTGCTGCCCGAGTCTGGTCCTTGGGCCACCATTGTCCAAGATGCGAAGCAGTTGTTTCCCCGGGAACACTTTTGCCTCCCTCCAACTCGACAACTCGATTGATTGATAGATTATGATGTTTTCAACTGCTGTAATTTTTTAGTTCCCTAAGTATAGTGCACGTTGCAAACACTGGCTTCCGCGGCCGCCGGAGTCTACTTCGCTGTTCGGGAGACGTGACATCTCCCGGACGCCAATTAGAAAGGTATGTTCTATTTCGGGAGGTGAAGGTGTTTCCTCCCCTTTACAATGGGACATCCGGCGCCGACCTACAAGTCAACTTGGGAGTTCCTACTTCAGGTATCACCACATGTGGTGGTGTAGTGCATGTAAGTTTGTATGTGTCTGTGTAATAGGGAAAGAGAAAGGACCAAGGGAAAGGGACGATCATGCGAGGTCCTTGACCCATTTGTAAGCGTCTGCTCCGGCATTCACGGGGAACGGGTCGGAGAAACCACGGAAAACTACCGTTCACAGCATCCGACCTCTGGAATTCTCCTCCAGATAGGCCTGAATTCGACCCCGCTCTAGAGGGCATCGATCCGCCGCCCTCGGGACTTGAAAACTAGGACCTCCAAGAGAGGGACTCTGCAGTGGCAACAGTTTATCCCCTTGAGTCACCTCAGCCGGTCCTACATCTCGAGCGAAACGGGTGGCTTGAACACACGTAGTTGGCAGATCGCAGCTGAAGGTCATGTGTCCTCACGTGGTGAATTTTCTGACCATTGTACTATTGCCCTATCAATGCACTAAAAAGACATAGCGTAAACACTTTTGTGATGTATAAGATATTTTTTATCGGATTAATAACGGCACATTCTGTATACTTAGGTGGACGTCGACCACTATCTCAATGAGAATTCTACTGCCATGCTGTGCTAATCGATTATTTCCTCGATTCCCTTAGATAAACTCACGACGGATAACATAACCATGAAGCACACGCGATCCTTCCTACTCCATCCTGTTCATCCCTCGTGTTCTCCAAAGACTCCGGAAGATGTCAGGCCAAGGGTGGTTGAGTTGAACTGCCGTAGGAAGAAGAAATACCGGGCGTATAAAAGGGAATTCCTTGTATAATTGAGTTGTCAACTTCTTCATAATTTTGCAGTGTGAAGGTGTCTTGGGTCTCAGAACTCAATCTCATAGCAAAGGTATTGGTGCCATAAAATGTAAAAGCCACGCTTAGAAATGAAGTCGAGCGGAAGTTCCGGGCCGCATCAAGCTGCAAACAATCGCATCTTCGTCACGAGTCTACTAGTGAAATTCCGCACCAATATGCCCGTGTTGTATCTGGTGCGATGTCGTTTCTTGCGCCGTGGTTGTACTCAATGATCAGAAAAGATAGGAAAAGTAACATGAAGGACGCAAAGGGTTTTTATAGACGAAAATGGCCATTCTCTTGGCCAATTTCGTCTACAAAAACCCTTTGCCATTTTATTCCCTTGTATCTGCCATTTTATTGGCCATTCTGAAGATAATCTTCCAGAATTGCGGAAAGTACAGGATTCCTGATTTTATCACGATTAATAGAGACCATCTTTAAAGATCAACTTCAAACCGTTGAAGAAATCCTATTTACAGCGTGCGAATGATTTTGCGAACCAGCAGTACCTCTTTCTGGGTGTGTGACGCCTCCGTTTTTAGACTCCAAGTCTCGTTGTAACTGCTCGTGTTCCTGTCAGCTACACGTGACCTTTCGCCCTGACATTTGTGTGTTAGAGAACGAATGAGATAAAGAATGCGTTGCTTCGGTGTTAGTTGTTAGTACCATTCCTATTACTGGTAACGTGAATAATGACTTATCTTAAGTGTCATTTCGTGCAAATGTCATTGTGCACGAAATGACACTTTGCTGCAATGCTGCAGAAATGCATTAGGTGATGCATATCAAATCTAGTGGCGACTCGTAGTTAGTGTGCACAATTGCACAACCCCAGATAATCGAAAAAAATCTTATAATGTTAGTAATATGCATATTCAATTTAATGACATTCAGCATTCATGATATAGCGGCGATATCGACTATATGAATTCGTTTTCAAGTGAAAAATGGTACGACAAATGCTGTCTCCGGCGTCTCGTGCGATCTCAGGCAGCGCTCACGCTCTTGAGCTCTTTTACTGCGTTTACTCTTTGGCCACGCATCTCTGTGCTTCAACATACGCCCTCGTCTTCGCACTGCATCGAGCCACCGGCCATCAGCGCAGCCCCAAAGTGGCGTCCGAGGGGAATTGAAATTTTCTGTCTTCGACTCAACATAGGTCAACTTAATTTTATGTGTTTCATGTGATATTTCAGTACACAAGTTCACTCAATTCTTGAAGGTATAGGACGCATTACTTACGATGTTTGGGAAATTTATTTTCATTTGATGTTAGGTTTGTTGAATCAAAATGTATGTTATGAATCCTCTTTTTGTAAAGTTGGCCGTTCTGAAAGAAAGACCAAAAAGACCCTCTTTCTGCCTCTCGTCTGCACACGGTGTGTGCAATCATCTTCCCGGCAGAACCTGCTGTTATTCTGAGTTGTTCTGCGTGCGTCATTGTGAATACGAGTGTGTGAAAGATCTTTCATTGTTGCTGTATGGTAGTGGGTAGTTTAACTTTTTAAATAAAATAACTTTATTTCGTTATTATCACCACTAATAGCAGCAATGATGATGAAATGAACCAGTGTAAAAGTGTTCAAACAACAGTGCTTCTTGGGAAGGGCTGGAATGCGATCACCAATTTTCCCTCCAACCTTGCTGGATTTTGTTTTGTAATAATTCTACTGCCGGCAATTGTCTCAATGTGTAATACAGAAACTGAGTGTCCAGTGCAAATCAAGGCCAGACCCTTGTGCGCGGGACCGACCGCCTATACGGACACTAAGCGTGAAATTATGTAAGTAATATTTAGATATAGATGTTTAATAAACTTGGTTTTAATTAGTATTAATTAATTTACATGAATTCCTTTCGTTTTATTACATATTAGTGTTTTGAATTTTGGAAATTACATTTTCCTCATTCGATGGAGCTGCAACTCCCAGTTTGTGGGGACACCAGCCGCCACTGTGAATAGTACTGGCTTTAATTCTCCTTGCCTCAAACACATCATCTTCGAGAATGAGGTTAACATAGTTTAATTGAAAATTGTTAGTATTCATTTCCATTACGTGATTTGAGTACCAATTTAAATTATGCAATTCCCATATATTCTCTTCATTCTTGTACAATCGTTGTTCTCGACTCGCGATGATGTTTGAAGCAATAAAGACATGTTCGACAAGTATACTCAAGGAATCAGGCACTTACGGAGAGAAGAGATTAAAACTTCAAGCAAAAAATATATGTCAAGGGGTTGGGCAACTTTATGTTAACCTTAATACCTGTAACTTTTACGAAC
This sequence comes from Acheta domesticus, assembly GCA_031308135.1. NCBI lineage: Eukaryota > Metazoa > Arthropoda > Insecta > Orthoptera > Gryllidae > Acheta > Acheta domesticus. The sequence continues at coordinate 2,887,369 of JAHLJT010000631.1, forward strand.
TACAGGAAAAACAAAGCTTTTGTAAATTCAGTCGTGTCAGTTTGCCTGTAGGAAGTCAAAGGCCTAAACGTGGCTATTAGCCCTGGCCGGCTAAACTGTCCATTTAGCCGAACATAGTGCTGAGTGCATGAAGCTGAGTGAATGAAAATGAACGAATCATTTCGGACTTGAACCGTTTAATGTTGGTATTAGCCAAAGGGTGCTGACTGAAGAAAGGTAATTGTCCGTGTGTGCGGTATTTTGTACGTACGCACGAAGAATTTTGACACAAAACGCGCAAACCAGGTTGATCTATGTCCATCGCCAAGGCCGACCCTCGTCGCCAATTCGTAGTGAAACGTCAAATGACGTCTAGTGAGGTTAGGGTTGGTGGTGTCATGTAAACAGATATCACAAAGAAATTAGAAACTACAAACAAGCTCTGGAAACTTCTCACCAGCAGTCTGGTCCCTCTTGATCATGTTCCTCGTAACCACAATGAACGTCCTCGTGTGCCTAATAATTATTTCATCCGCTTAAATCTCGAAGTTTACTGTGAAGTTTGTCCCAATTTGGACTTTATGCACAGTTTCTGGATAATGCGTGTATTATCCGGATAATATTGGAATTCTCCAGGTGGGCACTTTATCCGTAACGTATTCACTTTACACTGATTTCTATACTCTGTATTGGCTTGCAACGGCAAACATCATCAACAAAACCACATAAAATGGTTTTCCGAAAAGTAGCACGCTCACGGCTCAAGTACAGAAAAAAAAGACTTTCGTATAACACGGAAGAAATTAAATACTTTAACAAAACAGTCTTCACGATAATTGCAACAACAGTTTAGTGTATATACAGAATAACAGTTCTGTATATACCACGCACATCAAAACATTTCGCAGTTCCATGCGGAAACACTTGCATAGCAAATACATAATGGCAGGCGAACACTTCCTTGGAGCCTTGCTGTCGCACGACGTCGGCTGTTTCCTCAACAAAGACGCACTGATTATGAGAATTCAGTCGGTACGCGCAGATTGAGAAGAGACGGGATAAAACAGGGGTGTTCAAATTGCAAAGCCTCAAAGGCCACAACTAAAACCTTTACAATATGGTTGCGGTCCATATTTTCATTATTCGGGCGGTCCACACCGGACTTTCCCGTTCTGTTGATCTCGGTACTTTGGCCGGCTGTTCTGAAACAGGGGAGGGGGGAATTGAAGCATGCTTGAGATCAGGCCGTAATGGCAGCACAACGCAGTAAAACAGAAGGGATGATTTTGAATTTCTGAATTTACTTGACAAAAAATCAACTTAAATGTAAACGTGAACCTATTTTTTCATTAAGGAGATGTTGACTCCGACAGAACGCGTACTACAGGCGCGCTATGTTCTCCCTCGATATGGATGCACAGGACTTTAACTTTTGACTAAAAACCTTTCGTGGACAACAATAAATGGCACCGCGGCCGCCAGTTGGGCAACCCTGGAATAACACAATCAAATACTTACATTTTTCAGTCAAAATTGAAACTGATTGATTGTTTTAGTACTTTTCCCGAGTTCCTGGGTTTCAAACGAACCCACAGACCCCTCTCATCTGGCCGGGGGCTGCATAGTTTTCTTTCATTTTCTGCGAGCTCTGGGAATTCGTAATGAAAACCCTGTAGTTCCATAAACACGTTAATACAGCGTTTGGGAGATAATATTTGAGTTTTGTAGTTTCTGTTGGTTGTGTGAAATGAGCCATTACAGTACGTACAGCATACAATTATATTAAAGATGTGACTCACCCAACCACGAATGCTTCGAGATTTGCTGTCACTTGAAGCCCCTGCACAAACTCACCTGGAACAAACGAAAAAACTTGGGTTAAATAAGGAACAACAAACCCCCAAATTGCGTAGACCAAATAGAGCTGATCAAGGTTTAATTTTATTTACTACGGGTGTAAGAGCAAATTCACAACATTAACAGATGTAATTTCGGCGTTTACTGATGACTCGTTAATACTATAAACATAACCGCCACGCAGAATTATTTTCTCCGTGCACGAAAGTTATATTATTTTAACACGGGAAACCCCGCAGTCCAAAAGAGTCACGAATCGTGCATTTAGGACACCTGGAAGGCGTTTCATAGTTCGGCGGAATGCGGGGGCAGTCGCCACCTCAGCGAACAAAGGGCTGCGGCCCCCACAGGTGCAAGCCACATGTTGCAGGCAGGGTCGCCGAGAGCCTGTCCGGAGACCGACCTCAGACGGTCAAAGCTTAAGTTTTAGCTAGACGGATCCTGATTGCTGGGTTGTCATCCCCACCAGTGACCCTCACGGCTCACGCCTCACCTGACCTGGGGAACCTGCATGCTTTTCGCCGAACTGACGAAAGAATCTTCTGAACTGGACGTGATATCATGGAAACAGAAGTGGATAAATCCAGTTTCTTGACTTAGGAAAAAAAGTCTCTATCACATGGTGCAGCCAGGATCCATGTTTTGTGGGTCCTTGATATCGAAAAATAGAATCACGGCAAAAGTCCGTCTGTCAGTACGTCCGTCTGCGGATAACACTAGCAGTTAAACTGTTCAGTCGATTTTCTCCAAAATTAATATTCCTCCATCAATCTGGCTGACGTCGCGATCCCTTGGATTTGAAACCTAAATTTTAATTTTGGAAGGGGGGACCATAGATGAAATGGGAAATGATCCAAATTTTCAAAAAAAATTGTTCCATCATTTTTTATTAAATTTTGTTGTTGGATAGTGTGGAGGACGTTTAAGAGAATGGTGCAGGTTTCATGTTCATTATAAACCCTGATTTTTCGAAATTTGCTTTCGAAGTCCTCCTACAACCAAAATATTAAAGATAGAGATTTTCCCCTAATGAAATCTCTTCCTTAAAGATAGATTATGAAATAAGGTCATGTACAATTTTTCGAAAATTTGAGTACTTTTCGCGTAATTTTGTGTGAAAATAGGGAGAGAAAGTATGTACTGTTTTAGCATCACTAGTTCTAAACAGCAACAATAAAATGTCCCTCTGTCGCATCGCCTTGGCCCCGCTTTATCGCACTCGCACCAGTGAACATCTCTTGAGATAGCAGCCAATAGGCGACCTCGACAGCTCTGGGAAAGCCTTCCTTGTCATCTCCCAGGCATTCTAGTGACGACAATCTTAATTATTAAGGGGCACATTTTATGTAAGGTTTTTTTTCTTTTCACTTCAGAACGATGCCTTTTAATACAGAAATTCTTTTTGTTATGACAAAAGAAAATGATCCATTTTTATAAGACTTTTTTCCTTTATTTTTCTTCGATTTCGACTAATAAGTAATTTTTTACCCTTTTCGGCATTTGAAAAGTATTTTTCACCTATTTCATTGATTTTAATGGTACTTCCTTCAAGTAATATTTACGACAAATGTTCTTCACAGAATTCCTAAGTGGACTATTCAATTTCTTCGCTCAGAAATTCGAATGTCAGCAGATGTATGTAATCTAAGATTCTTGTGACACCTTCAGTACCATTGTCGGTTCGGCGGATATCACGATAACTAAAGACAGGTTTTCTTGTCCAGACCAAAACAAAAGTTTGCAAGCTGAGTTCACATGGACGAAAAGAAGAAGTCTCGATTACATCAGTATCATGTCTAACAGCTTGAGTTGTTCATCTGAACTTGATCAAATTTTTTACGTAATTTTTCTTTGCTTTTAGGGCATTTTAAAAACATTTTAAGTGCATTTAATTGATCATTTTTAGCGATGTTTTAGGCCATGTAAATCCGCCCCCCTATTAATTAGTAATGCTCGCTGACGTCGTAGCTCCCCGCCATGCTCCCCTCCTCCGCTCAATGTGGCGGCATCCGACGTAGCCCCTTCTTCTTGATGTCCCGATCTGCAGTCTTCGTTAGTGACCGAAAGACAGCAAGTTGATTGCGCTCCACTGACTGTGTGAGTGAATTGTGGTATTATTTTGAAACGAACTCAAAAGATGACAAACGTGCCATTTGTACGATATGTAAACAGCATTTCTGAGTGGTGGAAAATCACAAAATAATAGTGATTTAAAAGTACATGTTACATCATTACACCGGGTAGAATTCAGCTCCACGGAATCCGAGAGTGCCAAGCGAACTGTTACGCCGGACATTTGAAACATCGCAGATTGTAAAGTTGATGACCCCTTATCGACACAAATATTCCGACACAAATCAACCAGCACTTGTTCAATTTCTGGACCTATAGAACAAATTTAATCCAGGAGACAATCGTTCAAAAGCAGTAAACAGAAAAATTGCTTACATGATATGCAAAGATAAACAACCTTTCAGACCCTTTTACATACTAGTAATAATCATGTATATTGAAAGTAATAATAAGTAACCTGGATGTTAAGTTCGTAATGTTGAAAGGGACCAGGACTATTAACGTTTCTTTTTCTACTCCCACTGTATTATTCTATCATTTGATGGCTGCAACCAGCTGCAAAATGATACCCTTTACGATACAGATTTCATTATGATACAGGTCCTTGACCAATCACATAGAAGCTTACAAACAAAGTATTGGCGATCACTGAGAATCGTTCTAGTAAATGTTTTGTTCGATCGTGTACATTAAAATTACATTTGATATTATATTATGCTTATCAGTTTTAATTTCTTTTATTATAAGCATTTTTGGTGGAATATTATTTACAATAAATTGAATCGTAATTTCACTTTGATCCTATTTGACTAGCGCAGTACTCCCTCGCAGGCGCACTGGTACTCACAGCCACCTGCGGCAGCATGCGAGGGCAGGGATAGGGAGCTGTCAGCTAGGTGGCCTTGGCTGAATCCTTCATGTCAACTGCCATGAAACGCTTCAATATAAAAGTTTAACTCATGAAAGGCGTAGAAAAAGTACCGTATGTAACTCGATGTAATTAAAATTAATACACTCGTGTGACGTTTACGATACTCGCTCGTTCCTAGCTCGTATCGTAATACCACACTCGTATATTAATACTCATCATTACATCATCGTTTCATAATTTACTATTTTATATCAATACTCAAAGGTCAGCCTCAGTGTCTCCCTGATACTTGACATGGCATTGTTACCTTTCACATCATATCTCCCTTTCCTGCCATTGTGTTGTTCGTACATCTAATAGCTTGAGATAAGTAGGGTTCTCGACGTGTGTGGTATCAAACCTTTTGTTTGATATTCGATTTTGATTCCATTTCCATGCCCGTTACAAGTCTGATCATTTCCATGACATTCGTCTTATTGTTAATTTTGTATCTTATTTTTTGGCGGATTTTTTGCGTCCAAACAAGAGTTTTGCGTTTGTCTTTCGACCCACAGCCACAATATGAAAACATCCGAGTCTTCCGCGAGACACAACCCCTTGGCAGAGCGCTTGCGGGAGAGTTGGCGTACTTCGAATGGAAATATAATGAACTGGTCCCCTGCTTGCTCCGCCCCGCCTCACCTGCCGGTGCTAAGGAACCCAGAGCGCCATCGAGTGGCGACGCCTATCCGCCTACGTCACCTCCTCTATGCGCCCCAAGGACCCCGCCTCCCCCTCGACAACCCCGCCGCCCCGGCCCCGGCCCAGGCCCCACCCGGTCGCTGCTTTATGGACCCGCGCGGCGCACGCTAATGCTACGAGCACTTCCGTGACACATTATGCGCTGCGCCCGCCCCGCCCCGCCCCGCCCCGCCCCGCTCCGCCAGCCCATTCCGCAGATGGCGTCGCGTCGCTTGTGTTAGCACGCCCTCACTCGCAAGACGACAAGAAGCGAAGGGGGCGACACGAGGAAGCGAAAGGGGCGCGGCGAGATGAGTAGAAGCGAAAGGGATGAGGTGGGACGAGATGACAAGAGGAAAGACGGGACGAGAGAGGAGAAAAGATGGACGAGGACAAAAGAGGCGAGCCGAGATGAGAGGAGGAAAGGGCCGAGGTGGGTCGAAACGATAAGAGGCAAGACGGGACGAGAGGGGAGGAGGGACGGGCGAGGACGAAAGAGGCAAGGCGAAACTAGACGAAGGGAGACGAAAAGGGCATAGTAGGGCGTAGAAGGGCGAAGCGGGGAGAGGCGGGGCCAGGCGGGGTGAGGCGAGGCGAATTGGACGTGGCGGGATGAGGCGCACAGGCGCGAAAGGGAGGCTGTGCAGCAATGAGTCGAGGCGGACGGGGGCGCAGAAGCAACCCGAGGAGGGGTTGGCGACGTATGGAGAGAGAAATAAGGAGTTTTTGCACGGACTCGGAAGGACGTGAAGGGTTGCAGCAATGGACAACTCTATCGATCTTCTCCACGAGCGTTGGTCGAGTTTCGTAAGCTTTTTATGCATCTGCGCATGCACACAAGACCGACATTGCAGTCGATTTCTGTACGCTGTGTGGAATATCTCCATGGTCTCGGGAGGTAGCACGGGAGAAGGTGAGAAGGGGAGGATAAAGTGGCGAAAAGGGAAGTGCGGTGGGCGATTGCGCGGTGCAATGCGTAACGTTGTGGGGGGCGAGAAGGGTGGAAATATGGCAAACAAGTATTAAAATATTGATTGATTGTTAGTGATTCAGAGCGCGTCAACTACTGAGTAATTATTCCTGTAAGTGTAGGGCATGTTTTTTCATCGGGAGGTGGCTCTGATCTTGCCCTGCTGTATGGCGAGATCCAGCGCGAACCTACCATCGACTAGAGGTGTTTTTCCCAACCCGGTATCTCTCACTAGCGGAGCACTGCCCCAGCTGGTACAAGCTCTAACCCCCCCGACCAGTCTCCCGGCCTGAGTGGTAATGTAGTACATTTAAGTGTAAGTATGTGTGTAAAGGGTGAATATAGGACAAAGAAGAGGAAGAAAAGATTGCGCGTGGTCCGTGGCCCGTTTGTAAGGGTGCTACCTCGGCATTCCCCTCGTGTTGATTCGAGAAACCACGGGAAACTACCGATCAGGACAGCTGGCCGCTAGAATTCTCCTCCAGAGAGCGACTGAATTGGACCTAGCTGACGAGCTAGTGTCGAATATCCTGCCGCTGTCAGGTCTCGAACCTGAAACGACCTCTCCCGGCGCAGCTCACTGAGCCACATGTTTCGGTTTCAAGTATTGGAAAGTGCCTGTCACAGTGACGCATTTGGACGACTGAGACGTTCTACAGTGGTCCAGTAGAAAACAGAGGGAAGGAGAACAGAGGGTGAGTGCTCCAGGGGAGAATGCGGCGGGTCTCCGGAAGAGTGCCTAGGAACACGTTCACGCCGAGGCGGTGACAGAGGGGCGTGGCAGGGCGGGAAAGCTTGGTGGTTCGCGACGGCGGGGACCCCGGCCGAGCAGTGCGACAAGCTAAATGGTCCGTGTGCTTGGTAATACGACTGAACGGTAATTAAGGCAGTTTCACTCATACAAACAGCTACATCGCGATAGCACAGCCGGGCAGTTCCACACCACAGGGCCTAAGTGCCGAGTGGAGGTCGGCGCGCCGCGCCTGCGCCCAAAGGTCGCCCGTCGCCGGCCGCACCGCGCAGCGCCGCGGAGCTCGCACAAGTCTCGCGGGCTGCCTATCCGCCAGGCGCACTAGCTTGCTGGCCTGCCGCGGAACTTCGTGTTTGTTCTAGAGATGAGGCATCTCCAACAAAACACCAATGTTTTTAAACATTGATGTTGAAAATTGAAACATCGATGATGATAATAAAACATCGCCCAAAAATAATCGATGTTTTTTAAACTGCATTAGTAACCATTAACATTCATAGCGGTAGTTATTCAATCTCAATTTTTTAATTGATATTTGATTGACAAAACATTATAGAAAAAATTATCTTGAAACTTACCAAAACGTTTATCATTTGATTTAATTAAAACTTCATATAGACTTCATTTAAGAAAAATGAAACTTATTTTTTGTTCTCAATCTTGATATGATTGGTGTGAAGAAAGTTCAATTTAGTGTATATATATATATATATATATATATATATATATATATATATATATATATATATATATTTCTGAAATCATTATAGGATTTTCTTTATCATGGTACTTCTTTCATTAAAACATAAAGTATCAACCACATAAAAGCATCGAGCACAAAACATCTAGGTTAAAATATATCGACTTGAAAATCGATGATCAAATGATTTATAAAAACATCGACAAAGATGTCGCATTCCTAGTTTGTTGTCACACTGCGTGGACCTGCTGGCAAGAGTTTTGGCATGACACCGCCTGACAACTCAGCTACCTGCCTTCAAAAGTGAACATGTTCGAGTCCTCGGTATATGGCAATTTCTCCGCGAGAAAGCACTATAAATGTTCGATGCCTATATTTCATAGACTTTGTAAATGATAGTTTGAAAAATGCAATCTGCTTCATATTGAACCAAGCTGACAACGCATAATGCTATACGTCTCTCATATCGGAACGGTATAGTGCGTATAAACAACTATGTTTTTGAGAGATATCCCGCGAAGAGCAAAAATTGACAAGCTGTAGGCCAAAGCCGCCAGTTCGATAATTATAACTCCGTAGGACCATCGTTAAAAACGGCTCCTGAAAGTAAAGTCAGCGGTCCCAAGTGGCAGACACTAAATAGAGAGTTTTTGCACTCTCGAACGCGAAGCACTATCGATCTTCTGCGCATGCGCAGATGCACTAAAGTGAGGCGAAACTTGCACTGCGCATGAGCAGAAGATCGATAGTTCTTAACGTTCGAGGGTGCAAAATCTCCCTATTAACCTCCACTCAGATGATACTCTCAACTTCTAACTTTCGCAGTCTCTTGCACCTCTCGCGAGTCTCGCCTCAGGTGGTCGTGTCGGGGGAGGGGTGGGTGGGGTGGGGTGGGGCGGAAGCGGAAGTCGCCGCGAAGCTCGCGCGTGACGTCAGCGGCCGCCGGCGGTGCGTCAATGGCGCCGCCGCTTTGGGCGCGCGGGTGTGCCCGGAAGGGCGGGCGGGCGGACGGCGCGGCGAGCGCCTCTGCGATAAGGGCTTCCTGCCGCCTGCGCAACGCGCCCGCGAAGGGCACGGGGCTGCGTGACCCCAGCGCTGCAGCGCCCACCGCAACCGCACCGCCCACCGTAACCCATCACATAGAACCAGAATACAAAATAAGTTTCCCTTTCACATTTTCCTCAGGAAATTCTCCGAATTTGATCCCGACCAGAGGAGCCCGATGGGTAACCTCAACCACTGTATTAGTTTTAAGTTTTAATTTAAGTTAGCTATTAAGTCATCAAACATATGTATAGTTATATTAAACTGAGCTATGCATTCATCATCTATGTAAATAAAATGAAAAAAAAAAAATTACCGCCCACCGCAACGTACAAAACTGTTTCTATGAAGGTCAGACAAATGAAACCGATAACACACGGGAACAGGGGCATATTCAGCCGATCATTTTGAAGGGGACCAACATATATTTTTGTTAAATAATAAACAACAGTTATATTGTTTATTAATTTTCTGGTGTATGCACGATCCTATAGCCTAATTATTAGTTTTAAATAATTTATATAATAATCATGTAAAATAGAATTATTCCAACATAAATATTGAAATAAATTTTGTCAAATAAAATAAGGTAACAAACGAAAATTCTAAGCCTTTTGGTGGGGATGCATGGCTCTCCTCTGGATCCGCCATTGGATGAAGAAACTGCCTAGAGTGGTAGTGTATGTGCGGGTATTGGTTACACAGCAACATCTGTGAATACTTCCAAATTTCACACGAGCACATTGGAAGGGTCGTGAAAAAAAAAAGAGTTTACGATCCCCAAAAAGATTTTGTGACTATTGTTGTCAGTTACGCCTCGGAGTTGACGAGCAATGGAATGGGGTCAACCAGAGGCCGTTTATTATTTGAAAAGTAATCGCCATAACTATTTATAAATTTGTCCCACAGTCAGACAAGATAGTTAATGCCTTCAGAAAAAAAAATATTTGCAGATGCCTACGGAGCAAAGATTGTACCCAGCCGTTCACCTCTTCGTCCGAAGCAAATGGACTAGACAGGAAACGATATTCTTAAACGTGATACCGTTCCAGGTGCGGCAGTGATATCGACATTGTTCGTCTGTTCAAGTTCTGTTCTTCCTTCAGGCTGAGAGAACCCACTATGCACTTCTTTTCCGGACCATCAAATGCTCTGTCAAGATAACGAGAGTGGTACCGTGAATGATGCTCAACATGAGCCGACTGTCTTTTCTACAGTCCCTTGTCCGTCACTTTGAACGGCAACATTCACCGCATCAATGACTGAAGGGGTAAATGACGCGATGAGCCTGGTCTGGCCGACTGTTGTCTGTCCCAATGATATCCGACTTTCTCAAAAGCGTTTGTTCCTCTCAATCACATGCGCAAGTGACATACTGTGTCCACCACACACAAAAGACATTCCAGCATGAATTTCACCTACTCACACACATTACGCTGTCAAAAAATGCACTACACTTCTCTGTTCCTCTTTCTTGGCTTCCATAGTGATGTCGGAAGCGCACAGACTCGCTGACCTCACTTCGAGCACGCCTAGCAGTCAAATGTCATAGTGCTGAACGTTCGCGCTGTTCCTGCCTGATTCCCAATAGAAGGCACTTCAACACACACCTACCAGCGTTACCAACTTTTGTGCCATGCTGGTTATATACAATTATATACTTGTAGTTTGTCTCGTTTTCGTCTGACTGACCCTCATATGTACTTATTAATGTACGTGCGGGTATTGGTTACACAGCAAGATTTGTGAATCTTCTCAAATTTTATATGAACACTTTGGAAGGAACGAGAAATAAGATAAAAAGTTTACGATTCCAAAAATTTATGTTCTGGCTATTATTATCAGGCAATGACAATGCTGCTGGGATGACAAGAAATGAAGTGGGGCCAACCAGAGCGGAGCCTAAATAAATGGCAACGCTGGGGTACTTCAGCTAGTTTAAAGATAAGTAATAAAGATCATTTCCTATGACAGGTAAACCCAGGATTTCCTTCAGGGGACACATGAGGGTTTCAATGAGAGCAAAGATTTTGAACTTACGGGGTATTTTACTTTGATTTCACCTTATTATTTTAAGAATAATATACGTTTTCACATACTTATCTTAATATTACATCTGCTGTGTGTAATTTATTTCTGTAAAACAACAACAATCACCCTATCACCCTAGTGGCCCTACATCTGCCCATACTTTCTCGCATTATTTCTAAATTTGCAATTTTCAAATATTCAGTGAGTTTAACGAAAAAAGATACGTGCGCAATGCTTTCAAGTTTTCCTCGTTTTATCGGAAAAAAAATTGAAGAAAAAATTTGCAACGATTTTTGTGAAAAATGTTTTCCTTAATAATTTGTAGTAACTTTAAGCACAAATTGCGCGAAAACTACACGTTTTTTTTCCAAAAAAGTTGTGTATGACCTTTTCTAAAGATATGATTTTTTAGAACAGTTTTTGTTTAAGATAAAAATCTCTTATCTTCAAATTATAGTTTTGGAATGCTACCTATTTTGCAATTTTCGAAAATACAGGGAACTCGTCGGAAATGGAACTAGCACCACTATTTTTACCGTTCTTTGATAAAAATTAAGAAAATTTAAAGAAAGACTGTGGAGCTGCGTTTGCAAAAATAATTGTTTAAAAATTGCCAATTTCACGCAAAATACGCGAAAACTACTCAAAACGTCGAAAAATTGTACATGAAGATATTTTAATATTGTCTTTAAAGAATAGATTTCATTAAGGGAAACATCTCTCAATACTAAAGTTGCAGGAAGATGCCATTCAAATTTTTGAACTTCTGCCATTTCCCCCCCAAATCAGGGTTTTTCAATGAAAATGAGATTCACGCCGTTGTTTTAAGCGTCCTTTACAGTATGTGAGGACAGAGTTTAATCAAATAATTTTGGAGCCATTTTCGGGACAATTTTGAAAAAGTAATTGTTGTAAAGAACCCTTGGTTGGGCAACTGCCTCGTTTGCCTAGGCGGAAGTACGTCCTTCGACGGAGAGACATTTTCCTTGCAGTCATAACTAACCGCGATTGTGTAGGCCTGACAAAATACGCATACCCCTACACACGGTGAATTGTGGGCGACCCGTCCATTGAATCCTTAGCACCAGTAGATTTCAGAAGAATAATGGAGTTCCTGATGACTAGGTACAGGCCAATGACGCCTGCAACACGTTACTTGAACGCACTTAATAGCACTAGAATGTTTAAAACAGACGTTGAGCGGGCAGAGGAATTAGCGGTAAGTGCTCGCACGACGAAATGAAAATTAAATTGCACGGGAACGAGGCACACCTGGGCGCATTAGGCGACAAAATGAGAGGTGTGGCCGGCGGAGGCGTCGCCCGCAGAGACAGATGGCGGCGGCGGCGGCGGCGACGGCGGCGAGTCCGCGGTGAGGAACGGCTGCGTCGAGACAACCAACGGCCACCAAGTAGCGACGCGACGCGACGCGGCACACAGAATGAAGGCGTTTGGGTTCAGTGCCATCACAGGGACACCACACAGGCTTCTGAATATGAAATTTACTTTTGATGTAAATATTAACGGCCTGTGAAATGATTGATCACATAGCGCTCATTGATAAAATTGATGAAATGATATTAACGACCTGTGAAAAATTTGATCAAATACTCTCTGAATCTGAATCAGTGAAATTGTCACTGATTCAATCAGTGAGAGCCGAAGCCACTGATATCTTCAGTCGGAATGTGTAGTTTTGCTGACAATCAGCGAATATGCGAACCCTTTCATAATGACCACCAGCATTTCACTGGTTGTCAGTGGTAAAAGTGCTGCGCCACCATCGCTCACTGATAGTTCAGTCGTCACGTTCAATTACTTTGTCACAGATTTCACTAATTCAAACAGTGAAGTTTCACTGTTTCAAAAACTGGACCCAATTTTACTGATTTGTTCAGTTCAATTCACTGATTGTCAGTAGCAGGGTTATAACTGACACTATCAGTGAATAGTCACTGGCAATCAGTAGTTTTTCACTGATTGAGACTGAGAGAGTAGCGTCGGTATCATGTGAGTTAGCGCGTCGAGCTCTAACCGTACCAAACGTTTAAAAGAAACTCATGTTCATCGTGGTTTTTGAGAAAACTTACGCATATAATTTTTTTATTGTTATTATTCCATTCAAAATTACAGAAAACTCATATTTTGAAAATGTTGCGTCTGTCATAATTTAATGATCAAATTTTCAAGAATAGATCCAAGGGAAAACATCTCTATCATCACTAATGCAGCTGTAGGAGTGGGTCAAAACAAAACAACATAAAAACTACAACAACCACAAGTTTTCTAATTTTTATAAATACAATCTATTGTATTTCGCCACATTATATCAATTTTACAAATCATTTTAAAAACAACGAACCAGCATTACCAGGACCACTACAGATCTAGTTTCCGTCATTAATCTTCCTTTATTACGGAAAATCGATTGCCGTAGGGGACGGGAAGAGAGGTATGTGGCGGCGGGCTCTAGAGATAATGCATGGCATAGTGTACAGCAATCGCCTACCATCTCGATTTTCCACGCATGCGCAGATGCGCAAAAATAAGGATTTTGAAACATTACAGCAATCGACAGCACTATCGTTCTTCCGCGCACGCGCAGTTCGAGATTCGTATCACTTTTGCGCATCTGCGCTTGCGCAGAAGATCGAAATTGCAGACGATGCCTGTACGCTATGCCGTGCAAAAACTGCCTAGTCTGGGTGGTAGGGCGGGAAAAGGCAAGAAGGATCAAGCCGAGAGAGAAAGTACCGGGAGAGGTGGCTCAGGGCATCAACTGAAGCCACTGCAGTGCTTCTGATCGGGAGGTCCTAGGTTCGAGTCCCAATGGCGGCTGGATTTTCGACACTAGCTTGTCAGCTAGGTTGCTGTCTGGAGGACAATTCTAGAGGCCGGCTGCTGTGATCCGTAGTTTTCCGTGGTTTCTCCTATCGACACCACGCGAATGCCGAAGTACTACCCTAACAAACAGGCCACGGACCGCGCGCGATCTTTCCTTTCCTTTCCTCGTCCTTTTCTCTCCCCTTACACACACACTTACACTAACATTCACTACACTACCACACATGCCGGAAGACCAGTCAGGAGCTTAGAGCTTGTCCCAGCTGGGGCGGTGCCCCACTGGTGGGAGATACCTGGTCGGGGAAACCCCGTTGGTCGACGGCAGGTCTGCGCCGGATCTTGCTATCCAGGGGGGGTGATCACAGCCACCTTCCGATGAGAAATGCATGCACTACACTTACGGTACCTCAGTAGTTGACGCACCCGGTATCACTCACAATCAATGAATCAGGCATTGAGAAGGGAAGAGAGGAAACCTTGAGGGCGAGGGCGAGAAGTGCGCGGTGGCGGGCACTGGAGATGGGGCAGTGGCGTAGCTTCAGTTGGTGTCACCCGGGGCAAAACTAATGGTAAACAACTATTAATGAATACTTTATACATTATTTAATAAAAATATATTTGCAAATGACATTTATTTATAATATATTAAAAACTGCATTTAATTCAAAATAATTGAAATCTAATTTTTAAGTAAATAATCTAAAAGGAAGTATAACTAACAAGTGCATGTTTTTATAAAAATATGATTTTTAAATAAATCATTAAAATTATTTAACTCCAATTTTACAATTTTCTAATTGGTGTCACCCCTAAAATGGTGCCACCCGGGGCGGACAGCCCCTACCTAGCTACGCCCCTGATGTGGGGGCAGAGAGGGGCGGCCTGTGACAGGCGACCGCAGCGCACGCGCCGCGTGAGACGGGCAGCAGGGCGGGGCGGCGCAGGGGAGGGGGTGGGGCGCGTCGCGTCGCGCGCTCGCGAATAAATCAACGCGAGAGGCGACAGGCTGTGGGCCAAGGCCGGCGCGGCGGCGAGCGCGCTTTATTCATTGCTAATTCCCAGATGGCGTCTCGGCGCAGTCGCTTTTGGGCGATCAGCGCGGGCGAAAGGCCATCAAAACACGCTAAACCCTTAGACTCTGCTTGGGATCACTTGCGTCCCCAGGTACAAATGATCCATATTCAAAAATATTCACACGGATTTCTCCTTTTAAACATGGAATTTGTGGCTAGTTTTACACCAGTTGAAAACTTTTCAGTTTTTTTAAGTTTTCTTGGATTGAACTAATTTGATTTTTATTCGGTTGGGGTCAGAAATACTTCCGAACAGATTCCACGTAATACGTCTAAAATATATGAAAATTTCTAAAAACGTGACCATTTCCATTTCATAATATTACATGTGGTTTCTGAATGATAATCTGGCGTATTTGTCTATTAGGATTTAAAGGCGTTGTGTCAAACAATATCAAGCTGGTATAATAGACTCATATGAGTGAGTTATGAAGATATGCCTATGTATAGTTATGACGTTTTGCAGGAAATAATATTCGTATTTTTTTAATAGGATATAGTAAATAAATCAAGTAAATATCATCATTTTCTCAATTAATAATTCCATATAACATCAATGCATGATATACTTGTAAACTATTTGGCAAAATCGTGTGAGGTAAAATCGCAAAACACAATCCACTTAAGAATTGGAGAAACAGCGTCGAAAGGCTAAACTCTCGCTAATCTGGCTCTGGGTTGTGCAGCCTCTAGTTGCTTAAGCAGAAATGACGTGCAAAACAATGAATTTTCTTGTGCAACAATGGTTTGTGAATGAAAAATATTAAAGAATGCTATTGAAAATTATTTGAAGTTGTACCTTTCTTACAGTAAACTTCAATACTATGGATCCTAAATGGAAACAGTTGACGCTAGACCTTTAGTAGAAACTCGAAGTTTTAGGTAAGTTCAACCAAGGTTCTTCGCAGCCATTGCTGGTGAGTAACAAACTTTCTATTTAAATGAGTGTATAGTAGCTTTGGATTTAATAAAGTACTGTTTAGTTTCTATGTGTTTAAACTAATTCCAAAAGCTCTCAGAAGCCTGGCACTTTGGGTTAGAAATGGCCGGATTAGCAAGTGTGTAGTGTATCACTGCTCTCTCGCCCACCAAAATACGACGTACCTTACATCAATTGTGAAGATTAAACTATTTCCTAAACCGTTTCCATTGTTTCAAAACACACCATTTATACTCAAAACTACACGATCCAACATAGGAAAGAGAAAAACTGAAACCAGTGTAAAATTCTTTTTTCTGAAAGCAGTTTTTCAAATGGAGTTTTTGAATGGTTGGAGGCAACGCCAGTGAGTGGGGAACGGAGTTTAATGTAATTACATTTTTTTACAGAAACAAGATACCTGCACTCAATAACAATTTTAAGTGTAGGCAACACATTCTGAATGAATTAGGACCATTTTTATTATTTATATTTTCGTATTTCGTGACACATTTTAATATTTACATATTTTTACATATTCTGCTTATTTCTACACGTCTTTTTACATTTTAATACTTTTATACGTCGAAACAAAAATCTGAGATGCTCGTTTGGATATATCGTTTGCAGATCATTGTCTTACCGTTATTGGATTGGGGGAGGATACTCTAACTCCACGCCCCTCCGGAATCCATTGCTAGCTACATGATATTACTTTTCACTTGAGCACCGGCTCCAAGCAACATTGCAAATACGTAGGTATTTTATAACATTTATAATGAAGACCAGAGCACTGCAGAGGTAGAACCTTCCTTCTGCCGCTCCAAATGCATATTATGATCTGATCAGCGACGTTTGTGCTTTTTGTATTAGAGGAATTTTAAATAATAATGAGTTTTTATTTTACATATTTTCATTTATTATTTTTAGAATAAATAAATATACAAATATGACCCTACTTCGCTTTTTTATTACAATAAATTCCGTTCCATACCAATGAGAAAGTATCTTCTTCAGAATCATGTACGAACTGATTATCAAAAACGCTCAAAAATATATTTTCCGTTTTCCTTACACCAAACATTCGGAATGAAAATTAAATATAGATATTTCTCGGCAAGTCGCAAGAATCCTCGTTTGGGCCGCGCGTTGCCCCGCAGGCACCCACTGCCCTGGGAGCGGCCGCGCGGAATTGGACGCCCAGTGGATAAGAGGAGTTTCGTTAATTACCGGAAAAGTGGGCGAGGAAACAAGCGGGGAAAATTAGCATGGCGCGGTGGGCGTGGAGGAGGCACGGGCGTAGGAGGGAACCGGTCCTCCCGCGAGGAAGCGAGGACGCGTCCTGCCGCCGCGCCACCGCGCCGCGCCGCGCCGCTCTGCACTCCTTAGATACTGGAACACAACCGCCGCCATTTAATATCCTCTCACTGGAGTCCCTGGATACTGAGAGTAACACAACTGCCGCCATTTAATATCCTCTCACTAAAGTCTCTAGATACTGAGAGTAGTGCAACCGCCGCCATTTAATAGCCTCTCACTAGAGTCCCTAGATACTGAGTAACAACCGCCGCCATTTAATATCCTCTCACTGGAGTCCCTGGATACTGAGAGTAACACAACCGCCGCCATTTAATATCCTCTCACTGGAGTCCCTGGATACTGAGAGTAACACAACTGCCGCCATTTAATATCCTCTCACTAAAGTCTCTAGATACTGAGAGTAGTGCAACCGCCGCCATTTAATAGCCTCTCACTAGAGTCCCTAGATACTGAGTAACAACCGCCGCCATTTAATATCCTCTCACTGGAGTCCCTGGATACTGAGAGTAACACAACCGCCGCCATTTAATATCCTCTCACTGGAGTCCCTGGATACTGAGAGTAACACAACTGCCGCCATTTAATATCCTCTCACTAAAGTCTCTAGATACTGAGAGTAGTGCAACCGCCGCCATTTAATAGCCTCTCACTAGAGTCCCTAGATACTGAGTAACAACCGCCGCCATTTAATATCCTCTCACTGGAGTCCCTGGATACTGAGAGTAACACAACCGCCGCCATTTAATATACTCTCACTAGAGTCCCTAGATACTGTGACCAACACAACCGCTGCCATTTTTAATATCATCTCACTAAAGTCTCTAGATACTGAGAGTAGCGCAACCACCGCCATTTAATATCCTCTCACTCGATAGCTCCGCCAGGCAACATTCAGGAGCTGAAAGAAAATTAGAACAATTGATCACGTTATGGAGATGTTTAAGATTATTAATATTCATTTAGGATAGATTCATGGTCTTCAACTAATAAAATACCACTCAGTTCCAATTCTCCAGGCAACTGGATATAAAATGGCGGGGTCGGTGGAACAATGGAGTGCGCTGCTCTCTGTATCTAGGGACTCTACGCCGCTGCAGCCAGCGCTGCCGTCGGATGGGCAGGGGGCAGCGACAAAGTTCTAGACCGACACAGATGGCTCAGGGCATCTCGTGATGCCACTGCAATGCTTCTGACCGCGAGGTCCTAGGGTTTCGCTCCCGACGGTGGTGGCAGGATTTTCAACACGCTGGTCGGCTGGGTCGAATGTAGCCGCTGTCTCGAGAAGCGGCCGGCTGTTCTGATCGATAGTGGTCCACGGTTTCTCCGATTAACACCAGGCGAATGCCCGAGCAGTCGTTAATAAAAGACCACGGACTGCGGGCGATCTTTCCATCCTCTTCCCCTTACTTACACACTCTTACAATAACATCACTACAGTACAACACTTGTCGGGAAACCAGTCGGGAGATTAAAAACTTATTCCGGCGTGCAGTGCCACGCTGGTAGGATATACCTGGTTGGGAAAACCCCGCTAGGTGACGACAGGTCTGTCTCGGATACAGCCATCCAGCGGGGGAAAGATCACCGGCACGAACCGCGATAAAACATGCACAACACTTACGGGATTAATGACCTTAGCAATTGACGAGCCTGGAATCACTAACCAATCAAAACAACGATGTTCCAGAGCTCCTCTGAGGGCTCTCCAGGGCAGCGTCAGGCCCCTCTAGGACCTTGGAGCGCTTGGAAGATATTCATCAGTAGGGCCCGGATAATTATGTAATTACATATTTCCGTATGTTAACTTTATCAAGTCAAAACCACAATATATTTACGTTTCATGTCGATTAGGGCCTGAAACCGATTACTTTTTAGTACATATATTTACATATTGTACCCGAAAGTATATATATTTACATATTTGTCACAAATGTACATATTTTTAAATATGTCTTAATATTTTCGTTTTTCTGCATTCTTTTTGTATAATTCTTCATTTATCCTACATGTTTTTGATAAGTAATAGCCAAGACAAACAATTCAGCATTGTCAAACAATTTTTCGGCAGCCTCCTCTCCAAATTGGCGCTATTGCATTGCATAAAAATGTTGATATTGCAGCACGCAGAATCCTACAAAAGGGCAGGGTGTTGCACTCCAAAGCTTCCAGTGTGTAGATTTCAGCGCGAGTAAAGCAGTGAACAAAATACTACTCAGAAATAAATTTTGTGTATGAAAATGGTACGTCTAGCAAGCGATAACTCGCGCCCACAACGTATTTTTCAAAGGTCTCTCTAGACCTTAATGCCCTTCGCCAAAAATTACACGCACCAAAGCAGCT
Organism: Acheta domesticus; assembly: GCA_031308135.1. Classification (NCBI taxonomy): domain Eukaryota; kingdom Metazoa; phylum Arthropoda; class Insecta; order Orthoptera; family Gryllidae; genus Acheta; species Acheta domesticus. The sequence goes on from JAHLJT010000631.1 coordinate 2,906,861, forward strand.
CAGAATGCGCCAATGACAGTTTTCTTTCCCCGTTTGTTGCACTGAAGCCTAAACCCTTGTTTGTAAAGTATCTCTGTGAGGTGAAAATCTAAAGTAAAACCATGGTGTGGCACTACAGCTTTTGGATAAGAAAAGGACAGAAAATAATTCACGGCGATTGGCTTAAACCTTGTGGTAACGCAGACTGAGAATTTGCCATAGGCAAAGTTTGGTTTATCTTTTCAGAGAAGTCAAGCAATAGCGTCTTGCGTAAGAACATTATTAAAGAAAGCTGAATTTGTGCTAAGAGTGAATTGATTAAATATCAACCAGCATTGTTTTTATTCCCTAATCCGTGAATAGCAGTGACAGTGACATGTTGGGACAAAGTTTGAATATACACCAGTAACTTCATGCGATGTGGAACATTTGGTCGGTACAAGGCCTTCGAACAGATAATAGGAAAAATTTCATCCCTATAGAGTATCTGAGTAAACTCGTGTGCATGCTTGCGGATGAGCCGTTCCGTCTCTCACGGGTAGACTACTTCCCGTGCACTAGTGGAGACAAACGAGGTGTCATTCGACGCGTCTCGGTGTCCTGATGGGGAACTGATAATTTGTTTCCAGAAATGGCTATAAAATTCTAAGAAATTTCCAAAAACGTGTTTTTTCGTGTTTTGGCGGTGTGATCTTGGTAAGTATGCCGGGAACTAAATCAACGCCACCTAACTAGATGTAGGTGGTGTTGATTAAACTCCAGTACAATACCGACGAAGAGAAAGACTGAGAAACGAGGGCAACAAAGAAGAAGAAAACGACGAAGACGAAGAAAACGACGAAGAAGAAGGAGACGACGTAGAAAAAGGAGACGACGTAGAAAAAGAAGACGACGTAGAAAAAGGAGACGACGTAGAAAAAGGAGACGACGAAGAAGGAGGAGACGACGAAGAAGGAGGAGATGACGAAGAAGAAGAAGAAGAAGAAGAAGGAGGAGATGACGACGAAGAAGAAGAAGAAGGAGGAGGAGGAGACGACGAAGAAGGAAACGACGATGAAAAATAAGACGACAAAGAAGATGAAGACGAGGAAGACGAAAAAAGTCAAAGAAAAGAAACAAGTCAAAACAACCGAAAGTAATTTAAAGCATCGGTGACGTCACATTCAGCTATTTTCTAATTTTTTGAAACAAATATTTGTTTCTCATTTTTTACGGGGACCATTGTAAATAACAGAATTGTGAGCAGAATTATGTTTTAATTTTGTTCTTTACAAGTATATTAAGTCTACACAGATCAACATTTACGCAAAAGTATTTTATTAAAACGAATTGATATAATAATTAAAGTGTTACATATTTCTTACTTTTTAGTACATATTTCTATACATTTTAGTATATATATGTACATATTTTCCTAATTTTTAGTACATAACTATCCGGGCCTTATTCATCAGTAATTTGACTAGTGGTTTGAAACTTACCAATAAGTTCTCGAGTCGCGTAGCGACGAGTGGTCTTATCCGAGAAGTGCCAAATCATGAGTGGAATTCAGTTAGACTATTTCGCGAATAAAAGTCATAAATAGTTTGAACATAATGTTAAAAATAGCGAAAAATATTTCTTGGTGGGTTGTTTCAGACTTTATATTTATTCATGCAGTTTCCGTCATGGACGGAATATTTATTTACTTTCCAAAACAGATGAACGGACTTTGAGGAAATACGATAGCGACAAGTACATATGCGAACTTTTCGATTTTAGGCGCTCCTGATTGGTTCATAATCATCTTATTAAAAATCGCTATTGGCCGGATTGAAACTAATAACTCATGAATGGAATAGTCAATAAAAGATGCGTGGGATCACGGCAAAATTTGACTGGACGAACAGACAGAAAACAATATTGGGATGAGTCTCACATTCACACTGAAATCCTGAATTAATGATCAGAGCCAAAGAGTTTTTATCTTTGACCTTTCTATTTTTGCATCTGTGCAGATAAATTCACTTCTTGAAGTCAGGAATGGTTAGTAGGACGAATGTGACAAATTAAGATTGTGAAAAAATTCACTAAATTCTTTTGGTGTGTTATAATCCTAAAATGTTAGGTTTGTGTATGCTCCAGTTGATAAGGCAAAGACGCAGACACATGACTCCAACAGATAGATGTAGTCACTGGTAAACACCTTCGAATGCAAGAATCTACAAATAGGGACATTCACAGTCCTTTTTACATTTAATTACTTTTCAGCGTACATACATTAAAAAAACGAAATTATGTGGAACATTATTTCAACACAAACAACGAAAAATCAGTAAGAGCCTCCGAACGTCTCGAAAACTCGCCAAGCATTTTAAATAGTATATGTTCTACGATCAGGGCTGTGTGCAAGTATTTGAATGTTGCGCTGGCCAGTTGGGAGAGGACGTCTTCGTCTAGATCTTCACCAACAGGTACACCTCCGATGAACACTGGAGTCAGAGTGTTATGTTCGGGTCAGATACTAGTATGTTCGGGGTCAGAGTGTACCATACACTATATTTGGGTTTTTATTTCTTGGCGCGTGAGGGTCTGCCTTCATGATGGAATATCTCACAGCATTTCGCGTTTTTCTCGCCCGCGCCGCTAGATCTCGTATGATCGCCAGCACTGCTCGTTACGGTCGCGATCATGCGATATTTAGCGGCACGACCGAGATAGTTGCCAAATGCCGTGAGATATTCCATTTTGAAGACAGGCCCCCACGCGCCAAGAAATAAAAAAGAACAAGTATAATGCAGTATTTGAACAGGATTACACTGAGACGTAAGGCGCCAGAGAACGTTTCTGAACTCACTCGCCAGGAGGGGTGAGGGGTTGGTGGCGAGAAGCAATACAATTCCTCGATTAATCAGAGGTAGGGCATGGTTTCTCGTAGATTAGCGCTTCTAGGATTCCACGTAGACTTAGTAACAACTGATTCTCAACCATATTATTTAAAACGTAAAGGAATGGTAGAAGGCGGATGAGTTTAGTACTTTATGCTACGAGAAGATTGGTCTTTAATGTTTATTGTTGCATGTATATTGCAGCAACTTATCTCATTATTAGTTACACTCTCTAGGCTTCTCCCTTCGACCACAGACAGACCGACCGACCTATGTTGACATACATAGTCTCATTTTAAGAGGAAAAGGAAGATCAGTAGGTACGAGGGAATAATAGTCCGGTCTGTTCAAGAAGCCGGAAACATCTTCTCCTTTCGCTTTGATTGATGATTTCGAAATTTCGGGCCTGCGAAAGCCCAAGGCCATTAGTCCTGTCAGTGTTGTGCATGTTATCCTTTGGTGATCTTCCCCCGCCCGATTATGAGATTTGCACCGACTTACTCGTCGGCTAGCGGGGTTTTCGCCAACCTGCGGACCAGCGCCCCAGCCGGAACAAGCTCTAAGATCCGATTGATATGCCGAAATGCGTTTTAGGGTCGTGCATGTAAAGACGGCTCCACACATTCGTTATTCGACGAGCAGGGAGCACCCGCTCGCCGAATCCCCACTAGTGTGGAGGAGTTGCTTATAATTTGCCGAGTGACGAACATTCGGTGTTCACCCTACCCACCGCGTGTCGGTCTTTTGGATACTTCAAAGGAAGCGAACATTAGCAGAACACACCAGCTGTTCGAAATTGGGCGAGCAGTAGCTCGCTTCTCGGCGAATGCCAAATGGGTGGAGCCATCTTCAGCGTGTCTGTGTGTGTATGTATCTAAGTAAGGGGTGAGGATAGGACAAAAAATATGAAGGAAAGATCGCGAGCGATCCGTTTATTACAGTACTGCTCCGGCAAATCGCCTGGTGTTGATCAGAGAAACCACGGAAAACAACCGATCAGAGCAGCCGGTCCATGAATTCTCCTTCAGACAGCGATTGCATCTAGTAATCTAGCTAGTGTCGAAAATTCTACCGCCGTCGAGACTCTAACCCTACGAACGCCCTCTCAGAGGGACTGTTGTGACATCAGTTGATGCCCTGAACCATCGAAGTCGGTCAAATTCGCTTTCTGTCTACGCAGTTGCGCGAAATGTCTGTTTCTTTATACTACGATTTCCTTGCAACAACGACAGAAGCCGGAATCTCGCCTCCCCAATGAATGCAGGCCTCGCCCAAGATCACCATTATCACCCATACTCTTCAATTTCTACGTGACAAACTTACCTACACTCAATTCAATAAAAATAATCCAATTTGCGGACGACACGGCACTATTTTCGTCGAGATCTGATCTAAACAACATATGAAATACAATGCAACACTGCATTTTTTATTCTAATCGACAGCTGAGCCGTTAAATTAAACGTTTTACTTAACCCATCAGAAACCGCTACCAAAATATTTACCCTCGGACCGTACTGCTCTCCCACCTTCTTTATATTAAACAACGAACCAATAAATTTGCACCCACAGAAAAGCAGAATTAAATATCTTGGTCTCAATATAGACACTAAACTTAACCGTGAAACGTGTACAAACCAAAGTCAATCAAGCAAAAATAAAATGACAATTCAAATCAAACATCTACAGAATATTCGCACTAACATAAATAACATAGTTTTAATAATTTTCATAACCCTCTTAAGACGGCCCTCTTTTTTTTGCACGCTTGCTCCGTCGAGAGG